>OY735218.1:17290052-17397552 GCA_963457665.1 Thysanoteuthis rhombus
ATCCAGATAGCATATGGAAATAAGTATTAAATGAAATTAGAAAAGCTGTCATCTTGAGTATTTGCTTTCAAACGCTTTCCAGCCATAGTGAACGCGGGATCTTCTAAGAAATTGATCTTCAAGGATCGATTTAATAAAAACCGAAATTCTGACCCTGACTCATCAACTAAGTAGAGAATCATCACAATTTGATAAAGTATATATTTTAACGGAAAGATAAACGTAAAAAGAGTTGTAAAATTCATACCAAGGATACAAAGTGATATCAAAGGATTTCGTCTCAGAAAGAGTGTCTTCAAATATCATCCAATCAGAAATTATTCATGTTCTATTCGTGTATCAATACTTTATAGTCTATTGGCTTTATCCAAGCGACAAGATGACTCTTTAACAAACAAATAAAGGAGACTTTTCTTTCATCAATTCCTTCACAAGAAAAACACAGCACCCAATTTCTTCACAAAAAACAACACTGGAGTTACTAATTTCAAAAGTATACTTGACAGCGAATAAATTAAATCTTCTTTATACAACCCGGGAGAAGATTGCTATTGAATGCTACATAGGGTTCTTTGTGGACTTGGTTCTTTTTATGAACACAACGTTTAGGTTGTTGTACTTTACGACCGTCTTCAGGTGTTGAATGGGTATATTTCTGAACAAAGAGACAGAAAAGGCTCGTCTCACTAATTGTGAGGAAATGTTTGTATTTCATTGCCTAATGTTGGGTGTAATCGATTCTCATTTTTCCGCCGGTGTTGATGAAAATATCCGTGGTCTTCAAAAAATGAATCAAGATGAGGGGAAAAAATCCATCAAAAATTTACCAAATGATATTCAATAAAAACTTCAGACAGGAACTATTAGATGATAATTATACAGTCATCATCATCATCATCATCATCATCATCATCATCATCATCATCATCGTCATCAACAGCAGTCATTTAGCGTCTGTTTTTGGATATAACCCTTCTTCAAGATTCACCAGTATCTGTCATGGGCGTTGTAGAGCCAATACTTTCCAAACTTGTCTAGGTTGTCACGTCGTTTCATATTTCACCGGTTGCATAAGATGTGGATCCATGTTGTGAGTCGTGATATCCGACGGTTGTCTGACATTCTTACAACTTGGCTAAGCTATTGCTATTGGAGTTTACCAATGGATTCTATGATACGTTGGATTACTGATTTTTGTTTGTTTTATTTATTCATTTATTTTTTGTATCATGTGCTGTGCTGTCTTGTGATCTCTTCATGTGATATTGAGCATGATCTTCTCTAGTGGGCGGTGGATGGTTCGGGGTTTGATGTCAATCTTTTGGTTCGATTCCATGTTTCAGCTCCATAGGTGACTATCAGGAAGATGCATTGTTTTAGACCTTTCTTTTTAGGATTATTGAGATTTTCTTGTTTTTGAAGGTTTTGTCCTCATTCATATATTTATTTGGAGCATATGCATAATCAAATCTGGATTCATTCTAGTTAAATATAAGCAGAGAAAATGCAGAGCAGCTTTGAATACTCCCTAAGAATAATTCAATCGCAGAATTTTTATACGGGTAGATTTGGTAAAAATAACCGTCCTTATGATATATTTTATTTTATCGTAGCTTATGCTTCTCTGAGCCTAAAAAGGGAAAAGCGTAGAGAATGTGAATATTCTCCTCGTACCAGCAAGAGTAAAAGAAAGATTCATCCTTTTTTAAAAAGTTCATGCCTGTAGAATTCATCTTAAAAGAATAACAGATATAAACAAACACATTCGTATCATTTTCTTATTTAGAACGATTCCCTAGAGTTTTGGTGAACCAGCGTTTTATAATTCTAGATAAGAAAAACCGAATTTGAATATTCTGCTATTGCTTTTGACATTCTTATACACCTAAGTCATTTCAAGCTTGAAATTTGATCATTTATCAAAATACCATTTATTTACTTGTGTATTCGCAAGCAAGATAACCAAGTTCTTATCGCAAGGTTTTTATAAAGCTTCTTTTTACTGGAAATGCTACGTGTTTAATCTATGGCTTTGACTATTTTATGTGGATACTTACACTTAAATTGAGTAAATGTTGACTCTTTCTGTTTTTTGTCTCCGTCGTTAAACTAAAAGATAGATAAAATTTTATGATTCACTTTAATAGGTCGTATCTAAGAATCCAACGAAATGGAAATCACTTGGTATTTGCCCAACCCAATTTTAATTACTGAGCAAGTGCTACATAGTATTTGTATTATTCAACTGACGTTTGTACACAGATTTTCATCGCTTTGTAGAAGGTGGTTGCAGTTGATATTGGATGGAGTTACGATCAGCTCTAGTAAAGTTGCTTCGTGAATATATAAGTGCTGATCGATACAACCAAGTAAAGATCATTACCATCGGAGTAAAAAAATTACCGGCAAGAGTGAGAAAAATAGTTTTACAACAATTTATCAAAATCGAATTTGTTTTTTTCTAACATCATAGGGTCTTTGACATTTTTAACGGGAGGTGAGGACGGCTTCAGTGAATCTGTGCGTGAGTGAACCCAAACCACTTTTAATTTAGTAATAATCAACCTTATCAAATAAACCAGCTAAGGATTTGTACCACCAAAATGATTGAAAAAAAAAAAAGATCAGTATCACCACGAGGGAAAGTGGTGTTGATTTCGATGCGACCCAAAATATTTTCTAGAATTGAAACCTATTTACATACGTCTCGTTCTTACACACATGATTTCTATTTGTTCTTCGGTTCTTTGTCTGTCTGTCCTCCTTTCTTTCTTTCTTTCTTTCTTTTTTCACTCTTTATCGCTTTGTTTCTTTCTTCCTGCCTTCGTTTATTTTTTCCCTTCCCTATTCCCTATCTTCTTGAATACTCTGATACCCTCCTTTCATACGAATGATCTAAAACTTCGTCCTCAACAATTGCGGAAAAAAAATATCGTCCAGCAAATCTATGCCCATTGTACAGACTTTCTGATATCAACTTCTTGGTATTATAGTGGTCACTGTCGGCCTCCCATACGGGAAATTTGAATTCGATTCCTTGCTATATATGCGTAATTCTGTTTTACATTTTTACTTAATATGCGTTTGAATATATGGCTGTGTGTGAACGTGCGTGGATGTTCTCGTATTCAGTTTTACTTATTTTTCTCCCTTTCGAAATATGAGAGGATGATGAATAAGAATCTATAGCTCTATGATAACTCGTATGCAGTTACAAAATGTGTTATCAAGTTTCCTATCGATATTCGATCCTTGACTGATATTGCAAGAACTGAGCACACAATAACTGCATTCATCAATGACATGTCGAGGGATACCAATGTTGCTTATATATTAAATGAAGATGTCCTTTTGAATACTCTTTAGGTGTAAGCAGATTCTGGATTCTCAAATTTGTTTCGTTCTCATCTTTTTTTTTCTTATTTTTCAACTTTTCATCAAGAACAACCATTAGATGTTGGTTAATTTGGACTAATAACTATGTGAAAAAAATTGCCGATATAATTCTACAAGTCTACTCAGTGCAATGGTTAATAGGTCAGACTCCAATGTAGGATTTGATCACGGGTATCGGTGAGGCACATGGAAAAAACGTTTCGTTCGGACAAAATTCCCTGCATACTCGGAAGCTAACTGCTTACACTCTAAGCTGTATGATAAGGGTGGAGATACTTTTTCGGTGGATTGGTATCCTGCCAAGGGGGTGGTTATAAAAACTTGTCAGGATGAAGACATGGTCTTGACCTGACTGGAGACTTGCAACGATCTTTAAGCTAGCGTGTGCAAAGGAAACTGGGACTTTGTTACTTTGGAAATTAGTCAAAATGAACAGATGTATGGTTATTACAACATACTATTTAGAAATATAATCACACTACAATGAACGTATAAACTCTGGGATTTAATCACAAGAGGAAATGTGCAACTCGACACCAAAAAAAAAAACAAAACAGGTACAGCCGATCTAAGAGTTCCTGGTGCCCTGATTAAGCTAAATTCCTTCATTGCCATATGGTTCTTTTAGTTTCACTATTACAAAATGTATCAAATTGTTAGATATTCCTGAAAAATCTGACTTCATATCACGGATTTTCATTGTTTTCATTGTTCAATTTATCAATCCCCCATTCCAAATTTGAATTCGGATAGTCTTACTGTTCAAGACACATGGCAGGCGCCCCCTGACATTTAATGCCCGGGCTGTCAACCCCGAGTTGCCAGCACCTTTGGTTGGCCCTGAAAGCAAGCCCACAAATCAGTTTTAAACTCCTCCATTGCCATATGGTTCTTTTAGTTTCACTGTTACAAAAGGTATCCAATTGTTAGATATTCCTGAAAAAACTGACTTCATATCACGGATTTTCCTTGTTTTCATTGCTCAGTTTATTAATTCCCCATTCCAAATTTGAATTCGGAGAGTCTTACTGTCTAAAACACATGACAGGCGCTCCTCGGCATTTGACGCCCTGGATGCTGATACCTAGGGTTGGCCCTGAAGGCAAGCCCACAAATCTGCTTTGAACGAAGAGAAAAATCAGCAATCTGAACAAGGAACACCATGATCTTAGATTCCTAATACGCCGGGCAGTTTACAACGAGATAAATTGGATGTCGCTGCAGGCAATGCCTGACAACCAGAGGAAATTGCAAGATAATCAAATCCTGGACTCTTGATAGACCCCCATCAGTGAAAATGCTTGTGGCAAGTACCGATTACGGGCAGAGATGATTATATCAAAGAACCTTTCAAAGCGACAACGCCTATAATAATTCCATATTAATTAAAAACAGAACAGAATTCAGTCATAAACGAAAATGATGTCAAAATATAAGTCAACTGGAATAAATCAAGTGCTGTCAGTTCGAACACGTCAAACTCTACAGAAAGGAGAGCCTAACGATTAGCACCGCAGAAAATGTTATCTTTTTGATCTTAATCTAAATGATTCATAGAATTATGACAGGTCTGGTTAGTCACTCTCTAGAAAACGTCTCGTAACCAACGTTTTTGGGGCAGCATTACATGCTGGGGGTGATCAATAAATATTCGAGAAAAAGTGAAATCAATGGATAAATGACATCTCTCGCCTTTTGTTGGACAATGCTCACAAAAATTATGAATTAGAAGAAAAAAAACAAACATGAATTTAACATTAAATTACATAGATAATTGAACCTCCTCTCATTAAAAATCTATTTAGTGTGGATATTTAGGAAGGGAAAACAAGGGAAACATCTTTTCTAAACAAAATAAAAGGTTAATGTCTTGATTTTCTGTGGTCTAGCTCCACTGGTGTGGACTGTACACGCGATAAATACATAGCCAGACACCCGACCAGCCAACACACTTGAGAACTGAAGGATTTTATGATTATAATTCCGGTGATGGTTTGGGGTGAAAATTTCGAATACAGTTTTCTCTCTTAACTATTTTTAAATAATTAGAAGGCTTGAAAATGTCACGGTCGTAATTTTCGATGGCACTGGTATCCTGACGGCTGTAAGTGACATGTAATTGACGAACTGGGTCCAAACTCATACTGAGACGGTTAACGTTCATTTATGCCCCTGGGAAAGGTATGTATCAAACTCTTACCCCCATCTTTCAGTTATGGGTGAATAAGTCTACAAGGATAAAAAAAAACGAACAGACAAAACAAAAAGAATAAGATGGCTACGATGGTTGATTTTTGTATACCTGTAAGTAAAGTTTTCAATAACGTTTTTAAAAGAAATTTTGCACAGTACCGGCATTTCACAGTTAATATATTTTTTCCTCTATTTAGTGCATATTGTTTTTCGGTGAAATTCTCTAATTATACCTTAAGGTATAGGTAGCATTGGGCTTCAATTTTCTGTCATATGTGTGTTTGTTCAATTATTTTCAATTTTATTCTTGTTGTTATAAGTATTAGTAGCAGTAGTAACAATATTACTATTAACGTTATAATTTAAACTTTGAACACAGCCTAATCACGTTCTCATAGTTATCTCAGATATATAGATGCAAACCCACCGATAATATCTAGAGAATTGAGCGTAAACAACTGAGGTCAGGTTAAAGTGAACTTTAGCACTGGGTGGGGGGCAGATTCAGTAGGAATACGTACTTCCTGAAACAAAACTTACTACGAAAAGCTGGTGGATTAACAACACACTGATAGGAAAAAAAGTGTCTGAAACATTCCCAGTAATCTATAGCAACTACCCAAGAATGAACTTCCTGTATGGAAGATAACATACAAATGGATATCAACACGTAAGCAAGAAAAAAAAAAAAGAAAGAAATATAATTATGAATGGAACAAGACGAAGGTTGTTAATTCAGAAAAAAAAAGACAACTCCCAAATAATCTCCTAAATAGGGATCCAAATAAATCGAATCATTTGCATGAAGAAGCCCAAAACGGACAGAAACGTAAACGTGTTTGTGCAGAAAATTCATTACTTTACCATATTTGAAGCTGTACTTTAACTTTACTTTATGTTGAATGTATTGAGCACTTTGTGAAATAAACCAAACCCACACATCAGATTACTTGTTTATACTTTGATATATATATATATATATATATATATATATATATATATATATATATATATATATATATATATATTTTTATACATATATATATATATATATATATATATATATATATATATACAAATTGTGTCATCCAAAGACAGCTGTTTCATTGCATTGCAACTCTTCAGTGTGGCTAAAGACTTCCCATTATCCCATCCAGTATCACGATGTAGGATTGAAACAGACCCAGAGGCTGATACCCTCCATCTGAGCTATGGAACTAGACGGTCAGTAAGGTTAAATTTGAGCAATATATCTATTTACTCATAAATTCCCCTTCCGCCAGTGTGCTCTATTCCTATGGAAGAGCATCGCATAAGCTTACAATCGATGAGTTACCTCATTTAAAGAGTGCTCAAACCTGAATAGAGGAGCGTTAATATATAAATATATATATATATATATATATATATATATATATATATATATATATATTTGTGTGTGTGTGTGTGTGTGTGTGTGTGTGTGTGTGTGTGTGTGTGAGCGCGTGCATGCGTGCGTGCGTGCGTGCGTGCATGCATGCGTGTGGTTGTGTGCGTGTATGAACTTCTAGATTTGGGCACATTTAAGGTTTCCTTTACGACTTAAACCCTATTAATTAAACTATATTTACACTATTAACGGCTTCAAAGTTATTGATAATGTTGTTAACAGTGATTGAACATGGATAAGTTACAGTGCCCACTGTTTTCATTGATCAATATGAGACATTTTCATCAACAAAATTGTCAACTCCAATTCGGTCATCTGTCTGGGTAAAGGCCAAGCTAAACGTCGCTTAACTTCGGTGACCGCACGAGGACCAGTATAACCAACACAATTTGACCATGTTCAGTACAATCACTAACGACTAATTCCAGGGTCTCCTTTTCACTTTTCAAGATTACAAGCTGTACGTGACGCTGGAATAGGAACAAAGTCACTCCATCACTTTGAGCAAATCCCGTCACTAACACCTCAGGAAATAACAGGGGAGAGCTAAAGACATTTAAATCTCAGACCACGATATGGCAATGGTGGGACATGAATTGAAATCAAAAGGAGGCGTACGCTGTTCATCGAATTAAACTGGTTTCAAAGGAAAAGGCCTTGCTCTTCAAACAAAATCAAACCAAATTTCCTCCTCAAACAAAATTAACACTTCAGTTGATAGCTGAAACGAATAAAATTCCATCAACGCTGGCCTAATGCTTTAGAAATTGACATTTTGCATGTTATGTTATTGAAATAAGAATAAACATAAACATGCAACGCCGAGGGTGAAGCTGTTTGTTTTATGCCAGACTGTTTTAATGAATTGAATGAATTTGATATTGATATTTATTTTTTAAAAAACGTTAAGACATTTTGTTTGTCTGAAATTAGATAATGTTTTGCCTTAGGCATGCTTATGCTAAGCGGTAATGGAATAAGTTAAGAAATGGAGAAACAGGGTCCGGTTAGTCATACAATGAAAACCATCATGCGACTAGTTGACATGCTGTGTTAGGGTAGATCAATTAAAAATTGGGAGAAATGATGATCAATAAATAAGTTACTTTTCTAACCTTTTGTTGTGCTGTGATCACTGAAAAGTTTGAACTTTCCAACCAAAAAACAAAAACAATTAAACAAACCAGCGTGAACAAAAGTCAAGGGACCAATCTAGCATAAAATCGGATTGTCAATGGTACCCCACACTAAAAACCTTTTTAGGGGGATTTTTCTGAACATAAAGAGTAAAGGCTTAAATTTTCTGCCCTCTAGCTCTATCGGTCCTTCCTCTACAGGTAATATACACATATATAGCCATCCAGCCAGACCAACTTAAAAACTGGAAAAAAAAAAACAGATTTGACAGTTTTGGTTGACATTTTCTAATAACATCACTGCGTCGAATGAGAGAAATATAGTTTACAAATGAACAGTCACTTGTGGTAAGTACGACGTAAACTGTTATTCGAATCGTTTGCTTGGTCCTCAGTTCTATAGTTCATACTTCAAAGTAAACGGGCGTCTTTTATGGCAAATCGAATCGCAAAGGGGGCATTCCACTTGATTATCCTTCAACATCACTGACATCAACATAATCATCATCATCATTGGACATAGACCTACCCCAGGATTCGTCAGAAGATCACATGCATGACCGAGGCTGGCTAAATTCTAGATGGAGGGACGAAGTAGACAAGTTCAGAAAGTATCGGCTCTGCAATGCCCATGAGAGAGGGATCTGGTGATTCCTCGGGTAGGTTTTGGACTCCACTTTTCCCATATATAGTGTGCTGTCTTGTGATCTCTTCCAGGTAATACTGAGCATGATTCTCTCAAGTGCACGTTGCATAGCTCTCAGTTTGAAGGCCTGTCTCTTGGTTAAGTTCCATGTTTCAGCTGCATGAGTGGCTATCAGGAGAATTCATTTGTTATATAATTTTCCATTTAGGACTAATGGGATTTTCTCGTTGTTGAAGGTTGAGCTTGCTCTATCGAAGGCTTGCCACCCCAGAGTGATCCTTCGCTTGAATTTTTCTTTTGAGGATGTGATGAAGACTCGGTGTCCTAAGTAGAGGTAGTGATCTACTTTCTCCAGTTCTATGCTCGAAATTTGGCAAGTATTGACTTGAACCTATTGTGTCTTTTTCATTTATCCCAAACAAAAAGTGGTGTTCATCATTTAAAATTACAGAGGCCTTAAATGGTATAAAATGTCTTGATTGTGTTAGACGTTTATCATTACGTACGATGTGATCAGACTATTTTCCTTGTCTATGAATTGATTTTTCCACAACGTTTCGGCTGCGTGGGGTTGACCCATTAAAGAGCACCAGCCGAATTGGAGCGTTTCTAATTGGTTTGACTGACCGGACCTATTTCTGTACATGTGATGAGGACCTGCCCGTTGGTTGATTGAATATATCATCCCAGTGGTTGGCCTGCCAATGACCAAAGTACGGCCGAAACGTTGTGGAGAAATGAACTCACAAAGAAGGGAAATAGTCCAATGATATCATACGTCATGAAGGTCTGAAAACTGTTGATATTTTATTGTTAAGAGTTTATAAATACTTTTTGTATCCATTGAATTTATGAAATACACGTATTAATTCGAAGACACTAAATTGATGGGTTGTATCAAATTTCAAGATTATGAAAACATATTGTAAAACAGTCTTGTTGATCACTCCAGAGAGTCCGTCAAACAACCAATGTCATGTTGGCAATAATCGATGAGGAAAATCTGAGGTGGATGTGATCAAGGTATAATCTATTTTTCTTGCTTTTTGTTAGTCTAGAAATAAGCAGACATAAAAAAGGGGTCAATTTAGCATAAACTTTCGGTGCAAAGTCACCCCTTCCATAAAAATATGTATTTAGTAGAGGATTATGGAAAAGAAAAAAACTCGTTGTGGGGTTTGTTTTTTGGGGTTTTTTTAGAGGTAATTAGGAAAAAATGGCTTGTCACGTAAGGTACGAATATACGCCGCCATCCAAACAAACCAAATTGAATACTGAACATAATATCTTGGATATACAATATAACAAAATATTTATGAATGTGTTATATTATTTGAATATTTAAGTATTCTGATGGATAACACATGCATTTCTAAAATAATATAATTGTCTGCATGTGCTTAACAGAAAGAGAGACACTACGCTGTAGTGAATACGCTATTAGTCATACGTTCAATTCCTTCAGCAGTCCCTATTTCTTTAATCGTTTATTCACGTTGTCTACGCCAAGTATTACATTCACCGTGTAATAACGGGGGAGTTTCAATACAGCATAATGCAATTTATGAGCATTCAGTCGGATCATAAATCCATCTCTTAATAACATAATTCTTGCGTTGAACAAAGCAGAGCAGATATGGACCGTGAATGAACAAAATTAGAATTTGGGGTTTGAACATTTATTCTGACTTTTGCATTACTGACAACTGTCTAGCTCAATGGTCAGAACAATGCAACGTTGAGGCAGTTACCCTATCGGTCAAAGGTTCGATTCCACCAGCAGCTTGATTTCCCTTAATTGTTTTCCTATCTACGTTGCCTAGGTCAAATGAGACACTCACCACATAATAACAGAATGATCATTTCTGATAAGACTTTCAATATAATACAACGCAATATATAAGCACTTGGAAATTCAACTAGAATACAGTTTTTGTATGTAAAGGATCGAATGGAATTAAGTAATCTGTGAGACCTTCCTCCCAATTCTTAACAACTTGTCCATTATTCATACGTTTTCAGTGGTTTGAATTTCTTGTCAAAATAACAGCACTGTAACTTCAACAGTCTTCGGATTCATCTAAAACTCCCTGGTGACCCCCAACGAGTGTTTATTAGATGGTATAAATATCAACTACTTTTCATATACTCCCTGGTGCTTGGATAGAGATTTGTAGATTATTTCACTCCTCTCTCTTCCTCACTCTTCCCCTATCCCCAACTTTCATCCTTCCTCTCCTTCTCTCTCCGTCACTCTTGTAAAGATTTAGCATTCATTCCCAGGATCAAATGAAAAAAAAAGTAACCAAAGAAAAATGGACAAGAATGGCCGACAAAAACAGTTGAAGATTGAAGAACAATTTCCGTGATAAGTAATATATATATATATATATATATATATATATATATATATATATATATATATATATATTAATATATATATATATATATTATAATAATAGTGATGGGCATTTTCACTCTGATTTCCTTTGAGACGCTTTGGCGGGAAATAATTCTCTGGAATAGCTTGAACGGAATAAAGGTGGGTAAAAAAAAAGCATGAAAAGGTTTAATAAATAGATTGAACGGCGCTTTCGTTTGCTTTCACGTAGAGATGTACACAAAATTATAGATTCACCAGAAAACACAAATCTCTATTAAAAATAAGCATATCTTTATATGTGTGTATATGCGTTTTGAAGTCACAAACTCACTTACCCACACACACGCACGCACACACACATACACACACACACACACACATATATATATATATATATATATATATATATATATATATATATATAATGAGATATCTAGTTTTAGGAGCACGAAATATCAATCATTCTCTTTTGATTAGAAATGCCAAGGCACGTAAGAATAAAACATCGATTGAATATTTCATTACTTTGCTTTTTCACATACACATACACACACACACACACACACATATGTATACATATACATATATATATATATGTACATATATATATGTATATAAACATACTATTGTAGATATCTGTAATCACGTATATATATATATATATATATATATATATATATATATATATATATGAGGAGCACTATCATATGTTTATGAATATAAACACTATATATATATGTGTATGTTCTTTCTTGTATGTATGATATAGCTTTAGTTTCTCATATACATATATGCATGTTGAATTATTCCATAGGCACATGAGGTTTTGATGAAGTGATGGAACTGAAATTGAAACGAAGTAGTTAAATATCATGAACAACCCGTTCCTATCCTCGAAGAATGCTTCTTATTATATTTCCCCTTTGATTTGAGTGGTTTCTTACACGTCACATCCAGAAATATGGGATATGTCACGTTCACGCAGTCATTTAACAGTGAACCAATATGGAGGGATTTTGAATTAAACCAAGGGGAAAAACAAGTTTGGATTGATTGCAAACTATCCGTTATAATTGAGCCGAAAACCAATGTGTCTTGATTCATATCCTCTAAAATATTTATTCGGAACGTGGGCGCACATCCAGCTAGGAAGCAATTTGAATCAAATTATCATCAACAGCAGCAACCTTCAAGCCTCTGTTTTTGGGCATCATCATCATCATCATCATCATCATCATCATCATCATCATCATCATCATCATCATCATCATCATCATCATCATCATCATCATCATCATCATCATCATCATCATCATCATCATCATCAGTCTTTTAACGTCCGTCGTTGGACGTACACCTTCCCCAGGATCTGCCTCAGTTCTTTATAATGGGCGTTACAAAGTCAGTATTTTCTAAATGTCTAGTTCATCTTTCCATCTTTTATTCTGTCAGCCTTGGGGTCGCATGTGATCTTTGCAGATCCATGTTGTGAGTTGTGATTTCTATCGGTTGTCTGTAACATGACCTGCTCATTGCCATCAGAGTTTTCTAATAAATTCTATGATGTTTCGGACCCTGGTTTTCTTCCTTATACACTGTTCTGTCTTGTGATCTCTCCATGTAAGGTTGAGCATGATTCTCTCGTTTGCACGCTGCATGCTTTTCAATTTAGGACTCTCTCTATCGGTTAGGTTCCATGTTTCAGCTCTATAAGTGGCTATCAGGAGAATGCATTGGTTGTATACTCTTTTGGGGGAATTATTGGGATCGTTTTGTTTTTGTAGATTCAGCTTGCTCTGCCAAAGGTTTGCCATCCTAGGGTGTTATTCGCTTGATTTCTTCTTCCTTTACGGGTTTCATGGAGGTTCGTTGTCCTAGGTTGATGTAGTGTTCTAACTTCCCCAGTTTATTTTCCGTGATTTTGACAGTCATGCCCTTATTTTCAATTTGATTGTTGCACATGACTTTTCTTTTACTGAAGTTTACTGAAGTCCATATGTAGGCCAACCGGAGCCCTTACTTTCTGAAAGTGTCTAGTTTATCATGTCATCTTATTTTCGTTGACAGTAATTTTGTATATGATCTGCGTTGGGTGTTGTGATTTCCAACGGTCGTCTAAATTTTTTTGCAACATGACCAGCCCATTGCCATTTGAAATTTCTGATGATTCCTTTCTTTTCTGATATGATGTGCTGTCTTATGATCAGTAAATGTTTAGATGTGAACGACAAGTGTTCAGTAGCTCAAAACGTCGTGTTAAGATTCAACTGATTAATTCCTAATTACACTATGCTATCAATTACTAATTCTATAATAGATTCCATGGTGACTACTTATCAACTTGTTACTGTGTGAAGTTTAGAAGAAATGAGATAATTGTGTTGTTACTAAATTTCTCACAATAAAGACAATACGACGTGTTTGTAAATACTCCTAAGTTTCTGTATCGATATGTTTTCCAGAGAATTTACGACATGATATGTGATTATTCCTTTCCAATAATGACTCTTTCAATCTCTCATTCTTTGTGTGATTATTAGATATAATTAATCTAACCATTCCTCCAATACTGTCTCTCTCACTTGTCTGATTAGTAAATATCATTCATTTATCCATTCATCCAATACTGAGAATCATTATCGATTGGTTTAATTATGATTTCCCTCTTTCTCTCTCTCTCTCTCTTTCTTTGTCTCTCTTTCTTTCTCTCTCTCTCTCTCTCTCCTGTTGCTCCTATTCATTTCTACTTCACTCTTGCCCTCTATATCTCTCCTCTTTTCTTCCAATACTGACCATTTATCTCCTTCCCTCTCATTAAATATAATCCAATTATATCGATCTATCTGTTCCGCTGATTCTTTCTCTATTTTCCGCTCATAATTTCTCTTGATATTCAATATCACCCGTCTACCAATATTTTAAATGCTCTCTCTCTCTCTCTCTCTCTCTCTCTCTCTCTCTCTCTCTCTCTCTCTCTCTCTCTCTGTGTGTTTATATATGTATCCACCATAATTTTCATCATAATGATAAATTAACTATTATCGAAGGGATACTGAAGATTACACCTCACACGGCTTCAAAATTCCTCGAGAATCATGAAAACGTCTGAATATTAATCTTACAAACTCTTCCCCTTGACGGATTAAATATCAAAATGAACAAACTGAAACTCAACTCCAGTGAATGAGACTATCTCCATCCCAATCCTATATTACTTTTCAGCCCTAACAAACACTCACCCATAAGCCGAAATATTACAGCATACACCAAAAACCAAAACATTCATTTCAGAACAACCCCAAGGTCATCCGACCCATACTCACGTACAGGATTAGCAAATGACCATAAAATGACAATTTAGAAAGATAAAAGGAATAAACAAATGAACATGAAAATGAGTGGAGAATTGTTTTCAAAAATTTTGAAAAAATGATATGAAAGAACTTTCAATCACTATAACACTTTGTAACAATAAGACTATTTACTCACTATATCATCTCAAATCGTTCTTTAAAACCAGGATTCCTGACCATCATTCTTTCTCAGTCCCAATCCTGTTATTCTATTGAACATTTCCTCTCTCCACCCGCAATGTACCAATACCATCCGGTCTTTTGGAGACCTGACTTCCAGATGACCCTTACTCACACAAGCTATTAACCAATTCTCAAGAGAACCATCACCATCAATTCGGTCCGCTGACCCATAGCTGCAGGATGGACTTGAAGTGAAATGTCTCATTTCATTGAGTCTACATGGATATTTATTTGTCTACCAAGGCTGGAGGTATCAGACCTTTTCAATGATGATGAAACTTTTTCGCTTCGGAACATGTTCGAAATAACTTGTAAATAAACTACTCCGTATACACAACACATTACCGCACACATACAAACACACACTCTCTCTCCATCTCTCTGTCTCGCTATGTATATATATATATATATATATATATATACACAGATATATATATATATATATATATATATATATATATATATATATATATATATATATATATATATATATATCTGTGTGTGTTTGAGTTTTTGTGTGTGGGTTACATGCGATGAACGCCTGTATCTACGAATTCTGAAGTGTTAGTGTTCACTGCTGAGACCTAAATGGAAGTTAACATTTCGAATACTATATTTCTTAGCAGACTAGACTTCTCCATAGGGAATATCTATCTGATTCCTTTTTTTTAGCCCGTGTGGCGTATCATCTTAAGTTTATAAAAAAAATCATATATATATTGAGAGATACAGGGGGCAGAAGGAGCATACAAAAGATGGGTAGATGGATGATATCAAATATCGAAAGAAATTATGAGCAGGAAATAGAGTCAGAATTAGAGGAACAGATAGATCGATATGATTCAATTATTTGATGAAAGTAAAGGCGATAAACGGTCAGTATTAGAGGAATTGAGGAGGGAGATACATGGAGAAAAAACAGGGAGAGAGAGATTATGCAAGTCGTACGCTATTTTGATAAATAAAGTGCTCAATCAAACAACTTAAAAGAGGGTATAGAAACTTAATTCAATAAGATCGTTCCCACCCAAAGATCATAATATTAAAAAACAAATTGTCGTGAGTATCCACAAGAATATGTATATATATATATATATATATATATATATATATATATATATATATATATATATATCTGACACAGGTCAACAACAATTAGTTATAAGTGGTGTGGTTTAATTTATGGAGTTTTAGATGCTGATTCCGAAAATGTATTCGTTTTCTTATATCACCTCTAGATATCATGTTTTATCTTAACAAAAATCCCTATATAAAGTACCATTGGGCGACCAAATCTCAACAATTTCGGCTTATCTTTCTGTATAGTACTGCCTCCAACTAATGATAGATGAACTAAATGAAAAGAGCAAGAAAGTCAGTCTACACATAAACTTCAGTAAGACGAAGAACATGTGCAACAACCACATCGGGGATAAAGACACCAAGATCTAAATCGAGAACCAAGAACTGGAGGAAGTAGATCACTACATCTCCCAAGGACAAGGAATCTCCATGAGACCCTCAAAAGAAGAAGAAATCAAGCAAAGAATCATACGAGGATCGCAAGACTTTGGCAGAGCAAGCTCAACATTAAAAAATAAGAAGACCCCATTATTCCTCAAAAGAAGGGCGTATAACCAATGCATCCTCCCAGTAGCCATTTATGAAGCTGAATTATGCTGGGCCACACATTGAGAGACCATGACAGCACAGTACATTCGGAAAAAGACAGGAGTAAAAAAAAATCATAGAATCCATAAAAAATCTCAAATGGCAGTGGGCTGGCCATGTTACAAGAATGACAGACAACCGATGGACATCATCACTCACAACGTGAATCTCCCGAGATCACATGGGCAACTAAGGCCGGCAGAATATTAGATTGAAAAATAAACTAGATAAATTCAGAAAATACTGGCTTTGCGACGCCTATGATATAGAAGTGTGGCGAATCCTGGGGAAAAAACGTGTCCAACGACGGACGTTAAAAAACCGATGATGAGGATGATGAAACATGGTAATTTTCATTTTCAGCTTTAAATGTTTCTGAATGATACAAGAATCATTTTCGTATGATTGTTTCACAATCCCAGAAAGAAAGGTGTTCTATCAAAGCACCCTCCCCATAGTCACATATGGAGCAGAAACATGGAACCTACATAAAAGATTGACCTCAAAGTAACTTGTACAAAAGAGAAGCCTGCTCGACATCGCATAGAGGGATCACTGGACAGCACATCTCAAAAGAGAAAAAAAAACCAGGAACCTAAATAATTCGAACTATTGAAAAAACTCAAATTGCAACGGACTGGTCACGTCACAAGAATGTCAGACAACCACTAGACATCACATCCAACATTGTTGATTCCCAGAGACCATATGGAAGTATCCAGTGAGAAAAATATGAGATGACAATTTGAATACAGTTATCTCCCGTTGTAACATCACCATTCAAAGGCGTTTTAATACCACGTCTATTTCTACATTCTTGCAAGACATTTGTCCATAGTTTCATTTATGTTATTCATATATCTTGTATATGGGCCTTAGAATATGGGAGTATGAAAAAAAATCATTCTAGCTTTTGGTTTTTCATTATTGATACTCTGGGTAAAAATCCACCCTTTACCCTGGAAAATTCGTTATAACGATACACTAAAATCCCCGCTAGTAGCGTAACTGCGGGAGTCTATTGTATGTCAATTCTGGCCGACTTTATAATTGATTGACATCTATTCCTGTTTAAGTACTATGAGACCTTTTACTTGATTTATTCAAGAAGTCCAGAACTAAGTTGATATTGCCGGAGGAAAGATGAGCTTCCCGGAAGGATGTCACCATTCTCTTCCATCTTGACGCCAAAGTGTTTCAATGCAATGAAGAGATGTTCTAATTGCATCCATGCCAGGAAGCCACAATCCGATTTGAGAAGTCGGTCTTTTGTAAGTAAATGTTTTAATCTTGGAAGCCATCTTGAGAAGAGCACGGAATGCATCAAATGCATTCGTGATATGAATACGACAGGTCTAGTTGGTCACTCAATGGAAACCATCAAAGACAATTTCTTAGCAGCATGCCTAGTTCGGGGTGATCAATGAAAAAATTGAAATTAAATTATGAGTAATATATACGTTACTTTTGTTGCTTCTTATTGGACAGTGATCAGCAAAAATCGCCCTAAAAAAGAAACCAAGGATGAGCATTACAGGACAGGAACAAGGGAATCAATTTAGCATAAATTTACATTGCTAATAGAACTACCTTCCATAAGCTTATCCAGTGGTGGAGGGTTAAAACAACAATTAAAAAAACAGCCTTTCCATAGATATGATGGATAGAAACATTTAGATTTTCAGCCCTCTAGATCCGTTGGTGCGAGTGTATGTGTGACACATACATACGTAGCTAGTTTACTTGGCAGACAGACGGACATAAAAACTAAAGAAACCCATGTTGACTGTTCTGACGAGAGATTTTGTTTACAGTTTCTAATAGATTTGTCTAGTTTACTATTTTAGCTTTTAACAATTTTCCGAGTCAATGAAGTTCAGCAATACAAACCCATTAAGCAGAAACCAACCCGGAACTTCGGATCAAAAGGTATTTCGTTCAAATTCAACAATATTGAGTAGCGGTGCAGGCGGCCTAACGGTTACAGCATGTAAAACGGAATCGTAGAGTAAATTCTCATTGCCCTTCGGTAAGAGACAAATCTATCGTCTTCTGATAGCTGTGGGTGTTTAGCAGAGTATACCTGCCACGATTTGCAACCATTGTAGGGGACAGACAATACTGATTCTAAACCAGGAAGCAGGCCTATAAAGGTTAACAACAAGGCAAGCAGAGCAATTAGGTCACCAACCACTTCTCAGTCTGTCCCTATCTGTCCCTGACCATGTCTCGCCACTAGACCTTGGTAGACAGGGACCTGATTGTGAGCCTGATAGTTCCTAACCTCCACCATTGTCTAACACTAATCATGACTTCAAACACTGCGGTGAACGGCGGTTGATGTTCATATCGAAACTGAAGCCATGGCCAACTTCGACCACTATGGTCTAACACCATTGGTTTGATAGGATCGTTTCTTCTATATTTGTCATTGCTGGTTGTTCGAGTATTGTTCAGTGGTGAAGCATCGTGCTGATTCATCTCTGCAATTTTGCAAGTACTGAACTGTAACACGTGAAAGTAGGATTGCATGGCAACGTATTGAATTAGATGTTTTAATTTAAAATCTTCCGTGTCAATTTTGTTGCATCAGATTTTTTCTCAGTAACATTTCTATAAATAGCGATGGTCTTTTGACCTGGATTAGGCGAGCTGTTTGAACGTCAAAGTCGATTTGATAGAACTTGTGATCATGATATTTATTTGACAAATTTTGCAGGGAAAATAGAAGATTCCTTCGGGATAATCTTACTAAACTCAAGGAACATATTTTGAATGTTTTCCAGGAAGAAAAATATTTTATGATATATATATTTATATATGCAAAGGGGCATTACGTATGCAGTTATTCATACGTGTGAGCATTATATATGCAAGGGTATGTATTCATGCCATCCTAGGGTGATATGAATACAAACCCACGCATATATAATACCTATATGTATGAATTACTGCATACGTAATGCTCCCACGCAAAGATGGCAAGCCTTCGGCAGAGCAAGCTCAACATTCAAAAACAAGACGATCCTAATAATCCTAAAAAGAAGAGTATAAAACCAATGCATCCTCCCGATAGTCACTTATGGAGCTGAAACATGGAGCCAAATCAAGCGACAAACCTGCAAACTGAGGAGCATGCTGCGTGCTCATGAGAGAATCATGCTCAACCTTACATGGAGAGAATGCAAGATAGTACTATACGTTAGAATGAAAATGGGGGTCTGAGACACAGAACCAATTTGAAAACTCAAATGGCTGTAGGTTATCACGTTGCTAGAATGACAGACAACCAATGATCATTGACACTCATAACATGGATCCCCAGAGATCACGTATGAAAACGAGGCCGACAAAATACAATATGGAGAGATGAATTAGATAAATTCAGAAAATACTGGCTCTGCAACTCCCATGATAGAGAAATGTGGCGGATCCTGGGGAAGGCCGCGTCCAACGACGGGCGTTAAAAGACTGATGATGATGTATTCATGTCACACTACATAGATAAATATGTACGTGTGAGTGTGTATTCGTACATATGTGAAATACATGCCAATATGAAAATATATGCATACGTGTGTGTAAAAATTAGTATGAACTGACATATATATATATATATATATATATATATATATATATATATATATATATATATATATGTGTGTGTGTGTGTGTGTGTGTGTAGACAGCTGTTTCGATGTATTACATCTCTTCACTGTGGCTATAGACTTTTATCCCATCCAGGACAGCTAGGCAGAATTGAAACTGAAGGCCGATATCCTACCTCTGGACTACGGAACTGGGTGGTCAGTAAGTCTGAATGTATATGTTTGATTAAGCTGTGTTAGTGGGCATTTTCTGGAGGACAGATCCTGGGTAATAACAGCCAAGTGGGCAGTTGACTCCTGAAGCACCTAGTTCATTGATAACTGCACAGACGGCATGTCTGCTTTTAGACCATTAATAAGAGATAACATTTTTATTTTCTCGAAAATAGCGAGTGGAACTAATGAAGTCTAAGTATAAGCTGTGCATGTGTTTTTGAATGAAATCTGAATTGAGAAATATTGAGTTCGAGAGTAAGGAGAATCAGTAATTTTCATCGGATGGATCATTTTTCGACCAAAATTCTCAATTTTTTAGTTTTACCCCCAAAGATCCGTTAATGTCCGAAATATGAATGATATGGACCTTTTTATGGGCGTCTCTATCCACCCACTTCACAGGAACTGGGGTCCCTTAATCAAGATATAGAAAGTAAGGAACAGAGAAGGAATATCATAGAAGAAGTAAATCAAATATACAAAATCAAGTTGGGAGAGACATTTGTCATTCGAAACGGTGTGGATTAAATCAAAAAAGTTTCAGGACTTTGATAGAGCCACGAACAAATACTATGGATATTCGTAAGAGGACGATCAACTTCCTTTCATCATTATAATCATCATCAGCAAAAGTCTTTTTTAGCACCCGCCCTCTCTATCACGGGCTTTGTTGAGCCAGTACTGTTTGTTCTAGTTTACTTCGTTACATCATCTCATATTATATATATGCACGCACACACACACACACACACACACACACACATATATATATATATACATATACGTATACATATGAAATATCTATATATATATATATCTATATATATACAATAATCATATATATATATATATATATATACAATAATTATATATATATATATATATATATATATATATATGTATATATATGTATATATATATATGCTAACTCTTGCATCATCTCTAGGGATCAACGTTGTGAGTTATCATGTGTAGCTGTTGTCTGAAGTTCTTACAACAAGGTCAAGCCGTCACCATTTGAGTTTTTTAATTCTTTCAACGATATGTTTGACTTCAGTTTTATTTGTTATATACTGAGCGGTTTTACGACCTCTCCATGAGAGGTTGAGCATGATATTCACCAGGGTACGTTATATGAATCTGAGCTTGAATTTCAATCTTTTGGTTATGTTCCATGTTTCAGCTCCGTAGGTGACCATAAGGATTGCATTGGTTGTATACCCACCGTTTAAGGATTATTGGGATTCTCCCCTTTTTTTTTCTTTTTTTTAATAATTGGCTGGTTTGACTAAACGTTTGTCAACGTACAGGGATTTTTCTTGTGATTCCTTCTTATCTGTTGAAAACTTCACTGAGATTCCTCATCCTAGGTGGATATCGTGGTTTACTTTCTTCTGGTCCGCGTTCTCTATTTTTCTTGTTTTGTCTTTGTCCTTTGCATGTTTCTCTATTTCTCTGGCTCTAACTCTTTTGCACTCAAATAAAACAAGAAGAGCTTTCGACTTGTAATTTCGCAATTATGTTCGTGCCTGATATACAGAGAAATTTCTCGACTAAAATCCTCTTAAGAATTCTTGAGATCTTCTTATCCCGAAAAACAAGAGATGGTTCGATCACTTTCGAATCCTGCAACGTTGCGTTTACTGGTGATTCAACTATTAGACCTAATGTGTTCCACTGCGCCATAATCGTTGAAGAGGTAGATTCCTATTAACATAAATCACATTGTATTGGTATTTACTCAGCTTAGTTCCTTCTACGGCCACGTGTATGGGGAGTGTCTTGGGAGGATCCGATTAATTCTCCATTACTTCACAAGCTCCTGCAATTTTGCAAATTTTCGTTCTCTTTTTCTCTTCATTTTTGATTCACTGGTGCAGCGACGTCTACTATCTTGCCGGTGTTTTTTCCCTTGTTTACATCCATAATCGATTGTCTCGTTTAGACGATGTGCTCAGTCTGGATGTTAAAAGCATTGATTAGTTAACTCGTTTTACTTTTTTTAGACAATCTGTGGTTGGTTCTAATACCATTTGTTTACAAGTCATTTCACAGATGTTCACAGTATATGTACAAGAAATAACACAAAACAAAAGAGTTGTTATAACATGCTTCTTGGCCTGAAGGAAAGGTTGTATTCAGGTTGTCTAGCAAATTTGCTAAATACAGATGAAGAATATATACATATATATATATATATATATATATATATATATATATATAAATATATATATATATATATATATATATATATATATATATATATATAAACGTATAATTTAAGGCATAACAATATACATAATTACATAACATATAGATATAACTTCTTGCTTGTACCAAAGTATCCATGCTTGCATATAATCAAATGCCTTCATTCCATACACACACACAGACATAATTGCACACATAAACACACACATTTGCACACATAAACACACACACACACACATATACGCTTGTGTGCATATCAAGTTACTTACTCATATAAACCAACATATACATACGAGGATCGATTGATTGAGGTAGTGGACTGAAAAAAAGTTGAGATTGATAACCAAATAGATAAGTATTTACTGCTTTTTCTAATTCTCTCTCTCTCTCTCTCTCTCTCTCTCCCTCTCTCTCTCTCTCTCTCTCTCTCTCTCTCTCTCTCTCTCTCTCTCTCTCTACATATATGTCTGTGTATTGCATCTGCCAAGTCTCTGGCCTATTTCTATTTAGCTCCCTTGATATTTTGATGGCATCCTGTATTTAGTCCCCCCTAGAATCCAAGAGGTAACAACAGATGATACAAAAGATAGCCGATTGGTATCCATGGGTTTGTAAACGCCGTAGAAAAAGATCAGAAGTTTGTTGCTAAAACATTGCAGAAGTGTGCACAGTTGCAATTGTTATAGAGGGATATGGGAAAACTTTGTCCTGCAATAGACTTATAATGGCTGCTGTTGATGATTCTGGAGATATATACATATACATATATATATATATATATATATATATATATATATATATATACATATATAATCGTGTCATCCACAGACAGCTGTTTCAATGTAATACATCGCTTCAGTGTAGCTTCAGACTTCATCCCATCCAGTCCCGCGAAGCCGAATTGAAACCCTCACATCAGACCCGAAGGCCGACATCATACCGCTAGACTATAGAACTGGGTGGTCAGTAAGGCTGAATTTAAGCAATACATTCATTCATGCAGAAACTCTGCATCCACCAGCGTGCTCTATCCCGATGGAAGAGCATATATATATATATATATATATATATATATATATATATATATATATATATATATATATATATATATATATATATATATATATATATATATATATATATATATATATATATATATATATATATATATATATATATATATATATATATATATAATTGCGTCGTCCAAACCCAGCGGATTCGTTGTATTACTAGTCTTCAGTGTGGCTATAGACAACCCAATATCCCTTCTAGTTCCGCTAGGGTATGGTCGAAACTTTCGCTCCAGACCCAGAAGTAGATGCTCTGCTCCTGCTTTGCGTGGAACTGGACGGTCAGTAAGACCGAATTAAGCGATATATTTTCTTACGCATAATTCCTCACCAACCAGATGTTCTTCATATCTATATATAAGTGTGGGTGTGTGGTTATATGAGTGTGTCTTTGTGCGTGTGTGTGTGGGTATGTAATTATATCAGGTGTCAGTATTTTACTATGTGCCAAGCTATAAAAAATTTATTGTTTCCATCTTTTTGCCAATGTACATGAGGAACATCTCCAAATGAGAGATTCTTATCATTACCAGACGCTTGATTGTTCTGTTTTTGTGAGAACATGTTTTCTTAAATACACTTGTCGTTCTTATCCTCTTCATCACAACTAAATCTTTCACACTATACAATATGTCGATTCACCAACCGTATCCACCAAAGCGCCCCATCCCTTTTTATAAGTGGTTGAGTTTGTGTATGTGTTTGTATGTCCGTATGTTCCAATCCTCCTGGACATACCGTTTTATCGACACACTTGAAAATCTGAATCAATAGTCCATCACACCCTTTATATATTTTTTCTTTCATGACTTCAAATTTTGACCCTACCGTTGTGCTGTTATTGACTGCTATGGCGAATCCAGATAATGTACGGTCTTCTACAATACAAATCAGTCTGATGCAAACACACGTACACACATGCATACACAATGATAAACATTTATATATGCATACACATATTAAATACAATTTTTTACATGGCATGACCATACGCAAATACATACTCCAAAACTGATAGTCCTGTGGCAGACTATCCAAACACTGATTATATGAGATATTTGCAAAACTACTGTAATGAGTTAAGCTTTAACTGGGTGTTCTGTACACTTGTTTTCGTGGCTGACTGGGTCACGCATGGAGAGATCACAAGACAGCACAATATATCCGGGAGAAGACAAGAGTCTGGAACAACATAGAACCCATTAAAAATCTCAAATGGCAGACGGCTGGCCATGTTGCAAGAATGGTGGACAACCGATGGACATTGTGACTCACGACATGGATCCCCAGAGATCACATGAGCAACCGAGGCTGGCAGAATATTAGATGGAGAGACGAGCGAGACGAATTAAGAAAGTACTGGTTCCAAGACGCCCACGATAGAGAAGTGTGGTGAATCCAGGGGAGGGTCTATGTCCAACGACGGACGTTAAAAGACTGATGATGATGATGATGATGATGATGATGATGATGATTCAAACACTGAATATATAAGATATTTATATAATACTGTAATGAGTTTGATTTTGACCGGATGTTTCGAGCATTTGGCTTTAGGGTAGACTATCCAAAAGCTAATCATGTAATCATATATGATATTTATATAACTACTGTAGTTAGTTCGATCTTGTTGAGATGGTCAGACCAGTTGTCTTTGTATCAGACTATTTAAACACTAATAATATAAGATATTTACTAAACTACTGTAGTGAATTTGATTTTTACCAGTTGTTCAGAACATTTGTCTTGGTGGCAGACTATTTGAATACTAATTATATAAGATATTTATGGACCTATTGTGGTGAATTTGATTTTGACCAGATGTTCAGAAATTTTGGCTCTGCAGCAGACTCTGATCATATAAGATATTCATATAACTCCCGTAGTGAACTTGATTTTAAGTGAGTGTTCAGAACACTTGCGTCCGTGGCACACTATCCAAACACTGACTGATAGATTGAGGTATCGAGCTGTGAAAGTCAAATTAGATAACCAAAAAGATGTTTTAATTATCTCTCTTCATATATATATGTATATATGTGTATATATATATATATATATATAAATTTATATAAGATAGTAATATAGATATCTTATATGATCAGTTTTTAAATAGTCTGCCACGAAGCCAAAAGTTCTGGGCTCCCAGTCAAAATCAAACTCATTACAGTAGCTCCCGTTGAAATACATCAAAACATGCCCATAGGATGATAAACAAATTTGAGATATAACACCTGCTTTCTCTTCAGTTTTCTCTTTACCTTCCAATTATCAATTTCATCAACATTTTCTCAATTAACTTCACATCCGCAAGACAAACACACACACACACACACACACACATATATATGTGGATTAGTGTGTGCGTTTGGATATGAATTCGATTTGAACTTACAGCTCTACTAACCAGATACACTGAACAGTAGCTCAAATCCATTTGTAATATACCATGTTATTTTGCAGATACTTTGTGCCTTTTATCATAGAATCATGTTTGTGAACAATATATAAAACAAATAGAGACAGAAATAACTCTAAGATAACATTTAATTCATTAAAAATTGATAAATTAATAAAGTTTGCAATTGGTAAACTCGGTGGCAAAATTTACCCAGACAGATTAATGATTTTATTCCATTCCAAAATTTCGAGAGTTTCCGTATTTTTCCCCTAGATTTTAATTTTAGATCGATATTTATTTCATTTTCTGGTTTCAATGAAATAAAAAGGGAAAATAAAATCTTTGAAAAAAAAAAACGCTCATAACAATTGAACGAATCCAATGTGCAGTTAAGCACCGTTTGGTGTTTTTGATTTATGGGACTTGCGTATTAAATTCGTGAGCATTTGTAGTCTCTCTCCCCCTCTCTCCCCCCTCTCTCTCTCCCCTCTCTCTCTCTCTCTCTCTCTCTCTCTCTCGTTGGTATTGATATTTTGATAAAGTGCTTTGTTGTGTGATTCAAGTCCATAAGAATCAATTTCAACCAAGGCAAATTACTTTCTTTCGAATAATACGAGTGTTCAATGCAATAAAACCAGGAGGGGAGACACAGGACGTTTGTTGAAGATTTTTAGATATTGATTTCTGCCTCTCTTTGTCTCTTTCTCCTTTCTCTTAGAGCAATTCTTCTTCTTCTTCTTCTTCAACTCTTCTTCTTCTTCTTCTTCTTCTTCTTCTTCTTCTTCTTCTTCTTCTTCTTCTTCTTCTTCTTCTTCTTCTTCTTCTTCTCGATCCTACAACTTCTTTGATGTCTTTCCGGTTTTTTTTTATCTACCCACTTTTTTTATTTTGAAAGTTTTTTTTTTCCTCTATCTAACGTTTCTCTTCGGATTTCATTCTCTATTACCTCTTGTCCAATAGCTCGCGTTACCTTCCTTTTTCTTTTTTTCTCTTCTTCTTCCTTTTTTCACTCTTATTCTTCTCGGTCTTTTCCCTTGTACTTTTTGTCCTTTTGTCCTTGCTCTTCTTCTTCTTTTTCTTCTCCTTCTTCTTCTTCTTCTTCTTCTTCTTCTTCTTCTTCTTCTTCTTCTTCTTCTTCTTCTTATTATTATTATTATTATTATTATTATTATTATTATTATTATTATTATTATTATTATTATTATTATTATTATTATTATTATTATTATTATTATTATTATTTGGAATCTCACACCAGTTGCCTGGTGGTAACCGCTGGAGTTTGAGTGACAGCAAGTCTCCTCAAGTCTCCAGCCCTCCTCTCCTAGTACTCATAGGTCGCAGTAATTCTACGATTTACAGTTTCACACCGGTTGCCCAGTGGTTATCGCTGAAGGCTGAGTGACAATAAGTCTCCTCAGGTCTTCAGCTAACGTCTCCTCTCTCTTTCACCTATCATGTCAGGGCTACATTCCGTTGCAGTCCTTATATCTTTAGCACCTTCCTCAGTATCCGTGCAGTTCCCAGTAGTGCTGTGGTCTGTACAGTCTCTATCCTCCCCCTAATCCCGATCTCCTCCAGTCTCACCCTCAGTGTTCTGGGGACAGTTCCTAGTGCGCCCACTATGACCGGTACTACCCTGGTATTCATGCTCCACATCTTCCTTAATTCTCTTGCTAGGTCTTGGTATTTATTATTATTATTATTATTATTATTATTATTATTATTATTATTATTATTATTATTATTATTATTATTATTATTATTATTCGTGCACTCGTTCTTTTCCATCTTCTTCATTTCCTTTTTCCCCTTTCTCGACATAGTTATCACTATATTCATAATCATTTCAAAAGCCTATTTACTAATAACATCATTCCATCATCATCATCGTCAACATCATCTTTTCTCATTCCCTTTCTACCAAATTTCTATTCCTAAATTCTTCCTCTTACAATCTCCTTACCCCAATACGACATGTATTCAAGTTCTTTCATTCTCTCCATGTCCTCCTCCCTGTCGTCTTATTATTCCAATTCTGCCTCAAATTTCCTAATCTCTAAACTAATCCTTAGTCATGAGTATTCAGAGACTGCCTTTTCCTATTTATGGTGGAAACAAATGAGTTTTCTTTCTAATCTACAACGAACCTCAAGAAAAGCATTGATGGTCTTCATGTAATTCTGAGATCGACTGGTACACAAAAGAAGAGATGTCGTTAATGGATTCCTTTCTTCATACAATGTGGTTTTAGGTAAAGATTTATATTTGGTACGTACCGTATGCTTTCGAATATAAGTCGACTGTGGAAATGAGATGAATACAGAACTGAGCAAAAAGTATGTGAAAATCAACTGACTCAAATATAAGCCGGGCCAATGTTTTTGTTTTTGCAATAACGTCATCATAAGAGATTTCCCCGCCTTATGAATTTGCCCTTTTAGGGTAATTGGTCAGTTGTTTCTAAAACATGGATTTTTCCTTCTTCAGCATATTGATTGTTGTTCTCGGACAGGTAGTAACAGAAATATCCTGATCACTGATGACGAATCTCCCCAGGACAAAGAATTCCCAAAGGATATATATATATATATATATATATATATATATATATATATATATATATATATATATATATATATATATATATATGCAAAGTTAACTACCTACATAGCCATGGTAACAAATCCAATTAAAACAACAGTGTCGTTGCTCGCTAATATCCATAGTGTCCATCGGTGTTGTATTCATAAAGGCAGAAGTGTTTGCCATTTTTGACTGGCCTGAGTATAAGATTGCTGATTTTTTAGTAAGAGAAACTTGTCTTATATTCAATTATGTAAATTAATCAGTTTGGTTGCACAACCGTCGATCTCCCTCACTTCATTAAAATACAAAAAGAGTTTTAAAAAAAGAAAACACAATCCATTATTCTATAACGCACTATCCTAGAACTACGTGTCGTATTTCAACTCTCTTATTAGCAGTTGCTGTAAATGGGATTTGAAAACTTTTGTGAAACAAATCGACCTGTTTTGAAATTCTGAATTTGTCATCAGTTTTTGCATATATGACGTCATTGGTGAGATCATTGTCATCGTTGTGACATGCGAGAATGAAATCAAAACTTAAACAGTGGGACTTTGACGATAAGATATTAAGCTAATTAAAAAAAGTGACAGCTTGAAAATACAGGTACTGTCGGGACCGATCGGTAAACTACGAAGGAGATATATCAGGTGAAGATGATGACTAAGACTAGTATTGCAATAATGCCCTTGAGAGAGGGTATGACTCCTCGACCCAGCTACGAGTAAGATAGCGTATGGTTATATGAGTGACGCCTGTTCGGGTGCTTGTCGCTTTGAGTCTATTTCAGATGTTGCAAAAAACATGTTGAACTTAGAGTCAAGGAGAAACTTGTGTTATGTGAAGACCGGGCAGGAACAGCTATTGCCATTGCCAGCGTAAAGGCACTTACTTGCCTAAAAATAATATAAAACAACATATTGTTCGGTCTTTTTTTTCTCTTAAGTATAATTCTTTTCTTTTAATTCACTCGTTTACAAACATGAGATATTTTTTCCCTTTGTGTTAATGATGTGTTTGTCTAAATTTTGTTCGAGACAATTTTGAATGTCAGTTGCAGTTAGTCAGCATAGAATATTAATCAGCTTCCAACAACTTTGTAGTTGACACACTGATAAGCCCGTCAAGAGAAAAAAAAACAATAGTTTGTGCTGAATAAGTACAACAATTTAAACGTGAACATGATGCATATATATCTCAACTCAATTCGTTTCGGAGGAGTAAAACCTAATTCTGATAGGATTAAAAACATTGCTTTCAGGATAGTTCTAATTGATATATATATATATATATATATATATATATATATATATATATATATATATATATATATGATCTGAACGGAAAGACATTTTGAATATCTCAAGAACCGGTTGCACTGTCGGATCAACCACCAAAAATAACCAAAATCAACCACCATTTGAAAGGGACTTCGCAGTACGTGGACAGACCTCCTCCTGCGAAGTCGGTAGTGAAATGCCAATCTCCAAGATCTTCCAGACATTTCAACATTTGACAACACTGTCTCTTGAATCGTTCCACCATTTTATTTTTGGCAGGCTACAGTGTCGCGTATGATCTCTCAGGATCCACGTTGCAACATGGTCTGCACATTGCTGTATGAGTTTTCTAATTTCTATGACATTTTTTTCACTTCTGTGTCTAGAAGTCAACGCTTTTCGTTCTGTTGGTCGGTTCCGATAACTAACAGAAAGATGAAATAAGAAAGTGTGATGTCATTAAAAGTTTTGTTATCATGGAAAGAACATATATTGCGATTTCTTTTATCAGCTGCTATGATGTCATAATAGGAATGCCCATTTACAATTTTGATTAGAAATAATACTGACAGAATATTTCCACATCGCAATTCTTTACAATTATGAGAGACAATTTGCTCTTCTTGACACTTGTTGTTGTTGTTGTTGTTGTTGTTGTTGTTGTTGTTCTTCTTCTTCTTCTTCTTCTTCTTCTTCTTCTTTTTCATCTTCTTCTTTTTCTTCTTTTTCATCTTCTTCTTTTTCTTCTTATTCTTCTTCATCTTCTTTTTTTTCTTCTTATTCTTATTCTTATTTTCCTTGCTACAACTACCATGGCTGTTGGACGTGCCGTTGAACTTATGGTTCTCGTTTCTCTAATATACTGTGCTGTCTTGTGGTTTCTCCATATTGCAAGTCAACAAACCCATTATGGAGCAGCAGCAGGAAAACGCAGCATGTTTATTTGAGTCAGTTGATGAATGCTCCATTGGCTTATACAAAGGTGGGTTGTCATTACGTACAGACTGAATGAGAGCTTGTAGGAGACGTACACGCTAGAGTAAAACGACAGAACTCCAACGGATGATACAATAGATTCAAAGAGAATGAGACTGAAACTGGTGTAACAGACTAAAATGTAAAGATAGAAAATTAAGATATGGAAAATTATACAGGAGAAAAATTATTCCTATCGAATGTAGACAGCGGAAAAGCTGATAACCTGAAATAAAGGTTATATCATTTTCACGTAATTCTCTTATCAGTGGAACATTTATAACCTGTCTCTGTCTGCATAACACCCAATTTAATTAGATGTGACAACCTACTTACCTACTTCGCCCACGACTAATAAACTAACGAAATACAATAAACACAGAAATATTCGAAGTGTCATGTGCTTTGAAGTTTGTTTCCACCCACCTCTATTTTATGCAACATCTAACCTTGCATAAGATAATAATGTGTATTATTACACTTTTGTTTTGTAATTTCAGTCCTTGTACGTCATAGAGAATTTGAGTAAGCTCGTATTATGTGCCTTTGTATATTCTCTAAGTAAAGATTTTGTGTGGGGGCGTCTTCTCGGATATCACGTGTTAAAGGCTCTATTTGCTGTAAGTTATCCTTCCGAACTCTGAATGACCTTAGTTCACGCCAATACCTCTAATTTTAGGAAAAAAAACTGACAATGAATGAATCTGTGTTATGAATATTTATATCATCATTATCATCGTTATCATCATCATCGTCGTTACCATCGTCGTTGTCGTAATCATCAGCCATATGTAGGACAGAGACCTTCCCTCGCTTCATCCATGCTGAACGTGACTGTGCTAACTCGTCTTACCAGCAAATTATCTGACTGATCTCTCCATTGTGTGTCAGGTCTTCTATTGCGTTTGCTTTCCCTCGGGCATCATGCAGCCAAATATCTATTACCATCCCTAACTGCTAGGTGTCCTGACCACCTCCATTTTGGTTGCTTAATAACTTGTCTGATAGCTATCACTCTGACTTGCTGCCTTGTTCCTATTATTATTTTTTCTATTTCTTTGGATTTCCTAACATTTCTCTCCTCTTTCTGTTCGTGTGAATTCCTGATTTTTTTTGTTTTGTTTTTGTCTCTATGTTTCACACCTGTAACTTCTAACTAGTATTTTACATCAATTACTCACTTGACATTTCGATGTCTCTATTTTACGAAATACTTTCCAACCAAACGTCGGAAATCGTTTTCGTCTGCTTTCTTGATCTTTCTCTCACTTTATCATCTGTTTTTTTCTTTCTTCTTTCTAAATTCGAATTTTCTTTTAGCTTCGATCAACAAACGCTTTTTGGTTTGTGCTTCCATCTTTTAATCTTTAGCATCTCAATGGCACCTTGCATTGAATAATCCCAGCAACCCACAGCACTGGTTCAGATACTGCTGTTGGTTTTAGGTTATTCATACGTTTTAACATTTATATCAATCTATGAATATCTATCTTTATGTCTCTTCGCCCAGCCCTCACTGGTTAGTATACAAACTTGATATTCTGCTAGCATACAAACCTTTCAGTTGGTCGAGAAGATGTTTTTGTTTTTTTTATTCACTTTGAAAATTAGTTTTTAGTGGGGATTCCATTTCCATTGTAAGCTTATGCTAAATCACTCTCCTAGTTTATGTTCACTCCTGTTTTTTTAAACTACGAACGTTTTAGATCCCAACAAAAAAAGCAGAAGTAACTTATTCACTGATCACTCGCCCTTTTTTTTAAATATTTTAAAGTTTTCTTTAATTGATCACTCAACATGGTTCGGTGATCAATTGAAAAAAAATTGATCACCCAACACGACATGCATTTAAAAGACATAGGTCACTGGATGGTTAAAAAAACACCTTTTCACTTATACCTCATCTGTTTTGAATGTAACCGTTATTGTTATTCATCACGGTAAGCGGATGAGTACCCATCAAGAAATATGCACATCAACAGATTGGGCCCTGGAAAAGGTTTATTGGGGAATATGCCCATCCCAAATTTATCGTGGGCGGAAAAGTTGCCATCAAAACATAATTTGCCCATAATTCTCTTCTTTCTTTTCATTTTTTTAAATATTCATCATTTGTTTTAGGGTTCTTTTCCACACATTGTCTGTCTTGATTTTCTTTACGCACAGGACGTCTGGAATTTAATGTGTAAGAGAGAGTGCCAATTTCTTTTCTTTTTTTTTCAGACCCAGAATTCAAATTAAGACCACTGTGCTGGAAAATGTCAATAAAACAATATGAAGTAGGTACTTTTTTCCTTGAATGATTTTGTGATGGCCAAGTTGATTTACTAAAAAATTCCCTACCAAGTATCAAGTAAAAGTTTCAAAATACAATATAAATTAATGCTGAATTTACATGATGAAAAGAAACTTATCTGGACGGCATTGATTCAGAATTTCCCATGGAATGCTAGTGTCTCTCTCTCACTATATCTATATATATATATATATATATATATACACACATCCAGTTCGTGTGTATTTCGTCGACCCTAATTCATATGCATAATTATTTATTGCATTACCTTAATATTTATGTTTACCTACATCATTTTGTCCATATATATATAAATATATATAGAGAGAGAGATGGATATATATGTTTCGATATATTACATCTCTTCAGTGTGGCTATAGACTTTCCATTACCCCATCCAGTACCATGAGGTAGATTTGAAATCTTCACTCCAGACCCGTAGGCCGATATCCTACCTCTAGACAACGGAACTTGACGGTCAGTATGGCTGAATATAGGCGATATATTTATTTACATAGAAATTCCTCATCAGTCTTTTCATATGTGCAAGTCTTCCTTTCTTACTTGCACTAGTTCTATATTGACAACAGATATGATCCATGTAACCATACGAAGATCCTTGTTATTTAGGCGCACCAACCAAAAATCAAGTTACATTTATCAGCAGCGGGAAAAAAAGTCCACTGCTGGATGAAGGCCTTATCTCATATACTCCCATGATGAGAGTGATAGTGCAAATTTCTTTTATGTCTTACCGGCAAAACTTTTCTTTCTCATCTCTCAATCTAGTATCATTTGTTGCTATTTCAATAATCAGATTCTTCAAAATTCTTCATTCTAGCTTCATTTTTAAGGTTAATGAGAACTCATTGAGATTTGAAGCTGTAATGATTTGACGACCTTCCCTTGATTTGCTGTATTTGGTTCTACTGAAATATTGCATCGAGTCATTTGAAGTTTCTATTTTATTTCTTATCATATATATATATATATATATGTGTGTGTGTGTGTGTGCGTGTGTGTGTGTGTGTGTTCGCACGCAAATGTTTGTATAACCACTTAATTTTTTTTCTTTTCAAGTTTGCTTTTCTCCCTTGATATATATATATATATATATATATATATATATATATATATATATATATATATATATATATATATATATATATATATATATATATATATACATATAATGTGTGTGTTATTTCTATCAATGTGTTAGTATGTATAATGTATGTATGATTATATATATATGTACATATATATTTATATATGAAGTAAAGGATTCGCAACACAAAAGCGACACGTGTGTGTGTGTGTGTGTGTGTGTGTGTGTGTGTGTGTGTATTTGTATGTGTGTGTGTATTTGTGTGTGTGTGTGTGTATGTGTGTGATAGTTAAACGAACGGCTGTTTTGCTGGAACCGAATTATTTATGTGTGCATATATATATATATGTGTGTGTGTGTGCATGTTGGTGTGCGTTTGTGTGTTATTATATATAATCATACATCTGTACCGACGTATATATGATTATGAACCTTTGTATGTTCTTATTGCTCTTCCAGGGTCACGATGATTATCCCATCAATGAAGCTGTTCAATATCTATCTATTTCAGGGTCCAGCTTTCTCTCTCTCTCAATTTCAATGTTTTCGATGTTTCTTATTTTCATTCTTTGTTCCTGAACTCCCCTCTTTGTTTTCCTTTAAATGTATAACCCCTTCTTATTCGACCGCTTTTCTGTCGCCTTCATCTCCATTTTGCCTGTTCAGTCAGTGCACCTCCAGAGCACGAATTCCACTTAAGGAAAAATATCGTATTATAGCGATACGGTTTCTTATATAATGAGAAACGTGACTTTTGAAGATGGAAAATTACTGTCACTTGTTTTTCCTTGATTTACACACTTGACTCTAAATAGGATTGAAGGTTATTTTCATTTATGTTCATATTTTTTGTACTTCCATAAGGCCGAACTGTAACTAAGAAAAATATATATTTGGAGTACAAGGACTTCTATCGACGAGCAATGGTGAACAAAATAGTTCTTCCTCTCAGTATAAGTGAGTTAGGTTCGTTTTATGGTGTCTCCCTCGAGTAAGATTATTGGAGGCGTTCTCGTTATAGTACTGATGTTGGGTTTCATTAGACACGATAAAAATTCAGTCTTTTGGGAGCTAAATTTAGCTATTTTTGAGCTAAATCTGACTATTTTGAAACTAGATCGATATTTCAGGATCCACCTGCCATCTGCCTTGTAATGTCAACCAAGCGCTATTTAACCGGCAAATGTCTGTATTTATCATATATATATATATATACATACATATATATATATATATATATATATATATATATATATATATATATATATATATATATATATGTGTGTGTGTGTGTGTGTGTGTGTGGTCTTTACGACAGATTTGTTGTGAGGAAACGATAATTATTTGTTTTACGAGCTTTTTTATTTAAAATATTGAGTACTTCCATTATAAATGCAACTTAATGTTATTATTATTAGAATATGTCTGTATTTATATAGGCACTGTATTTCTGAAACTCTGTTTGAAATTACGTTCTCTTGCTATAGAGAATGTGTCACTTGGCCTAAACAGTGTGAACCGAAGAAAAAACATTGAAAATAAATTGGGTCGCCGTTGGAATCGAACTTGCGGCCGATATGGTAGTCGCTTTAACGTAGCATCACTCTCAACCATTGATTTAAACGACCACACGGGATGGTAAGGGTCTGAATTACCGCCTTATATCTACTCCTCACATTTCGTTCTTTTTTACTGTCAATAGGGCTGTTTAGCCTTTTACCCCGTCCCTCCTCCTTCCTGTTTGTTTGGGTCCGGCCCAGCTTCATATCTGTTGCCTCTCTTAGTCCCATATTCTCTTCCTCGCGCTATCTTTTGATCCTGACATCGCTCTTTCCATTGCTCCATGTGTGGTTCTGTATTGTTATTTTTGTAGATCTATAAGTTTCTAGGATTCGCACCCATGCTTAATAGTTGGTACTCTACATTCGTTGTGCACTTAACGTTTTGCATCATCTATCGTTCCCATTTCTCGTTTCTTACCAATTTGTGTTGCTTGTGACTCTTTGAACTACTTTCTGTTGACCTCTGTGCGGTTCTGAATTTGATTTTGAGTTGTTATGTGAGTTCCTATGTTTTGTGCCCATTTGTCATAGCTGGTGATATGCATTGATTCCATAAATTACGTTCTAAGCTTATTTGTTTTTCAGTGCATCACTTGTCCTTGTTCACTCCTGGGCTAGCAACACTAACTCAAACTCCATGATCGACTTGCTAGTTTGGGATGTTCGGGCCCGAGGCCAAAATAATAAGACAAAATTCCAAAAACTGGGTTTCAAGGTAAACAGCCTTCGTCACATGTAAGAGCTGCAAAACCCTACATTTTGTCAACTCGGTCAACCACCAGTATGACCTTGTGCCAAGTTATCCTGAACTTACTATATACAGATATGTCGTCGTGACAGCAAAAGTTTTAACAACACTCTTTAATGACACTTGCATTCTTAAGAAACGTTTATGCTTAAATTCTCCGAAGTTTATTGTCGGAAAATAGTTAGTGACAACAGGAGAGCCATAATCCGTAAACCATTTGAATAATACAGTCCAAACAATCCTACCAAAATGAAGCAGCAATAAATTCATTTTTGTCTGTATTTTCCGGTTTCTCCTTACGAATACATTTTATATACAATTCGTCTGTTATAACAGTAAAATGGTCATAATGGAGAAAAATCATTATAAGGACACATGAATCTCAAAGGATAACGTAACAACAGGAGTCTACTGAAATTTCAATGAGATTGTAACCTCATGTCCTTAAATAGAGTAATTCGATAGTTTCTTTGTAAAATTGTACATCTGTTTAGACTGAAGTCAACGTTATTTCATAACTTGAGATTAGGACGATGAATGATAGAGAGAGGAGAAAAGAGGACTTCAAAGTCACGGTTATGTAAAAGTCAGTCCGAATGTCCTCTAGCCGTGACCCTGTGGGGCAGGGGGAATGACGATAAACAATGTGGCTTTTCAAACGTGACTTGACCATTATTATTCGATGTACGTATCGTGTTAACTTACACTGTGCTAATTTTAGTTATACACCATCTCTTCTTTCTTGTTAATGGATAAGAATAATGGCTCTCACCTTCACTTGATCAACCACCTTTTACCCTCTTATTCGACTCTCTGTCTCTCTGTCTCTCCGTCTCTGTCTGTCTGTCTGTCTGTCTCTCTCTCTCTCTCTCTCTATATATATATATATTCTTTCTTTCTTTCCCTTCTCTCTCTCTCTCTCTCTCTATCTATCTATCTATCTCTCACGTTCATTCATGTTTGTTGAAATGTCACCGTCACAGCTCCATGACGTAAGGTTGAAAGACAGAAGAGGCTCACAAAAGACCCATTGTAGAAATCAGTTTTCAAAGTCACATTCAAAGATAACAGTCTCCAGCGCACTCCATTTACACACGTTTGCATTGTGTATACGCGTTGTATTTCTCAAAACTCATCTCGTACCTATTCATGGCACGAAGCTTAAAAAATGGAATTTTTTAAAAATCCGTTCAAAGACACAGAAAATATCGCCAGTGTGGGTACTTTCTTATGGATATGCTGGGGGCATGGTTTATATCTATCTATCTATCTATTTATCCATTTCTCTCTCTCTCTCTCTCTCTCTCTCTCTCTATATATATATATATATATATATATATATATATATATATATATAATTGGGAAGGTGGTTTTGATTAACACTATTGGGGAGCCTTGTTAATATGACTGATTTTTTTTTCAAACCCCCTAAACGGATGCATGATAAACAACTGATGCTCCAAACAAGAAAGATTCTCACATATTACCATTATATCTAATTCTGTCTAAACATAAAAGCCTTTGGAAAGCATACATAAATCCATTAACAGATATTTGGAAATAACCGAAATGACATTAATTTTAAAAGGTTCCTTTACATCTCCAATGTTTAAAGCTATAAAGCTTTCTAAACTATACATATATATATATATATATATATATATATATATATATATATATATATATATATATATATATATATATATATATATATATATATATATATGAAATAAAATATGGAAAAGAAATACCAGTTATATTAATGTTTCATACTAAGAGCAATTTTCAAACCAGAACCTGAAATGTAATGTTTTATCATAAATATAACCACTACCAAATTAGAAACAAATTTACTATTATCAAAAAGTTTGTTGGCAATATGGTATGGATGATATTGTAAAACTAGCTATTACAATCAATAACTGAACAACCGTAGCGTAAAAATTCAAAGTCATGAAAAAAATCCCATTGAAGAATAAATATCGTCAGAACGAATTCTATTTAGGACGTAATTGGCATTTTGCACAAGAAAACATCTAAAATAAAGTAAAAAAAATCTAGGAACATAGTTGTTATTGATATACTATACCTGTCAAAATAAGGCCTCGAATGGTCAAAAGAGCCTTTCTGTAAACAAACTAAATATATATATATATATATATATGTGTGTGTGTGAGTGTGTGTGTGTGTGTGTGTGTATGTGTGTGTGTGTATGTGTGTGTGTGTGTGAGAGTGAATGCATGTATTTTGATTCGCGCATTTAATTTTCCGTGCTGTTCAAAACTGCATCGTTCAAGGTTTTATGATTTCTTACAGTCTGAACTTAGTTACATTAATTTGTACGGCCATACTATGGCTGTTCCACATCGGAACCCTCACAGATCAAGGCATTGCTATATCCGTACATGGAGATATGTATATATGTGCATGCTTGCATCAAGGTGTTATATCTGAAATACGGTTTTTTTTAACCTTATTATAACAACCCTCCAATGATGATATGTCATATCTGTGAAACATATTTTTAGTCACAAATTCAGTAAAGGTGAACAATAATTGCTCCCCTGTTATTGAATATGTTTTCAAGGATATGAAAGTTGGAATGCTTGAGAAGATGATGTTGTGTTTGAGAAATATTCGGTCAACAAAGCGTATGCTACAAAATTTCATATCCTAATCTGCTGTGCTTTGACACAGTCAGCTGAAAGGTTTGGTATCTGATACTATTATGAAGTGTTTTATTCCGTTCGGTTCATCTGGGAGTGATTTGTCCAAATTTCCAGTCTCTTTCTATTGCTTTGAGGTGGAATGATATGGTCGCATTTGAAGTACTTAAGTCTGTAGAAAATGTTTGAACCATTGTTCATGGGTCGTTGCCTGATAGTGTCGATAATCCATCATCATTAAGAACAAATATGGGCTTCCCTCGGGGTCTATTGGTATCCATACTTCAAGACCTAAACTTATTGAACAAACGCTGAATAGATCGCTTTATTGCAGTGTTTGTTGACGTTATTAACAGCTTCAACTACGTTACGCCCTAATAGAAATCTTACTTATAAAATTAGTTTGGTTTCTTAGGGAGACAGCAACAAAGCATATCTTTATTTACAGGGAATCAACAAAATAATGCCATTGAAATGGTAAATCTTTCTCTTCGAACACTGTAGTCTTTAATGAAAAGAAATTATATTCTATGTGTAACAACCAACCATATTTAGAAGTAGCTAAATCAATAAGCCCATAGCCTGATGATGGTGATGATGATGATGGTAGCATTTTGTAAAGTATATCACACGGATGTGCTAGACTGCGTCTTCAGGGATGTTATATTCCTGGGATCGTATCGGGTTTTGAGTCTTTCAGTATCAGACCTCTCACCCAGACGAACCGAGCAGCGTTGATCAAACCAAAATTTACATTCCAGCGGCAATGTACCACCAGTTTCTCTTACATCTTTGAAAGTGATGGGAATCTGAGAGGATATTTTTTTTATACGTCTCACTTCAAAGTTTAAAGTCACAAACAACCAATAAAATGCTGTTTTCCGGCTTCCGATTGAGTAGCAACAATCATTCCTGGTGATAGTTCGTGTCAATGGTCGACTTTGCAACGGATGAGCTCAAAAAAAAGTCCCAAAATTGAATACTTTTTTTTTTCGACGTCATGAAAATGTCCAATAAAAATGCAAAGAAAAGAAAAAGTCTTGGAAAATTGTGCAGGAAATCGATTAATTGCACACACACGTACACACACGTACACATACACACATACACAAATATATATATATATATATATATATATATATATATATATATATATATATATATATATATATATATATATATACATATATATATATATATATATATATGTCGTTATTTTTACAAATACGAATAATGTAAGCATTTTTAGGCTGGCAATTTTAAATGGCTAAAAGTCGCTAAATTTTTTCTGCGTTTAAATTGACAGTTAGAAAAAGCATATAGGTGCATCATAAATGAGACCCATAGATAATTTTTCTTGTAACTTTTAAAATTCAAAAATCACGCTACAGTGGAAACGAAATACAATTAAATTTAGCCAATAACCATTGACAATTTTTCATAGCCAAATCTAGCTATTTTGCTTTTAAAGATTGCCCATTTCAAAACAGTTAGATGATGTATCTTTGCAAAGCCTATACATGTGTTCGAGTGTGTACATTTCAAATCGTGTGCTTGTGCCGGTTTAGGTTCATGCTATGCATACTTGTACACATCTCTTGATTTATTTATTTATTGGGTTCAAATCTAGTCACTCAGTTGGTCAATCGAGAACCCCTTCAAAGACAGGGATCATTGTGAACTGAATGACCTCAACAAGTAAATCTACTGTTTCTCTGCGTATTATTGACAAATACTTGAAATATTATTGGCAAAGGCAAAGGCTTCAAACAAACAACAATCTTCTACTGTGTCACATAAAATATAGTTTGGTACCATCATATGTAAATATCTTTTCTTATAAATAATAGATAGACATGGCATGTCTCAGAGAACAAGTCCATAAGCAATCAGGTTCGAATCCTATTAACTAGATCTTATTGAAATGAGGCTGCTAAGTTTTGGCTTTCTTATAACAAGCATCAGAACCTTGTATGAGGGCTGAGGTTTTTATGCATTTTGTAAAAGCGCATCCTGTTATCTCACGAGTTCAGATGTCGGGGTCCCTCAATATAAAATGTCATATAAGGCAGGCAGATGATTGACAAATTAATCCCAATCTCCCACAAATATTTCAGCTAGACTAAGAATATATTGGCGCCGCGACGCCCAAGGCTGAGAGATCGGGCGTATTTAGGAGAAGTCTCTGCCTAACTAAATGCCTTAAACGCACGCTGCTGCTGCTGCTGATGATGATGATGATGAAGATGATGATGATGATGATGATGAGTGATATTTTTCAAATATCTATAACCGCTATCATAGCTACATCTACACAAAATTCAAACATACATATCGGCTTTACTTGCAGGATTTCGATATCGAGGTCAAAATTCATCAAGAACTTCATCGTCTCGACTTATTTGCATGAATTATTGCGAATACAAGATGTTTCCAAGGCGATAAATACAAAACAACAAAGTAATTGAATTAATTAAGCCTAGTTAGTATCAGATAAAAAGCCGCTAAATTATCAGATTTACTAATCTAATAGTTGAACATAAAATTCATGTGTAAATATGTAATGACTGGTTCAATAGCAAAGCCTGGCGTGGGCCGATAGTAAACAAGCTGTCTCTTGTTTGTTACACCTCACTACATGAAATGATTATAGTTATTAAACCTAACCAGAAGTTTTGGGGGTTTTTTTTGCTAACTTTTATCTCGATAGGATAATTACACCCACGTTGCACAAATGTCCTCAACGGTTTTAATTTACATTCATCTAGTAAACAAAAATACAGTGTACGATTCAGATAATTTAGAATCTTTTGCAAATTTAAATAAGTTAAAGTTTATTGCAATTTTATAAAATTATTTGATTAGAACAAATTCAGTGCAAATATTTGTACTGTAATGTCGTCTTTTTTACCGATACTTCTTGACCAAAGGCGATTGTAACTTTCAGTAGTCCGTAATACACTGTTGTCCTTTTTACTGATTCTTTCCATCATTTTGACCCGAATTCCTGTAAAAGTATTGTTTGACCACTGCTGACGCAATGAGAACGATTCTCACTGGGTAACTTATTACTGACTCAGATCCAGAAAAGATTAATTATTTGACACTTTACCATGAATCAGTGGTTTGCAAGCTAGTCACGCAGATTAATACAGTTCACAGTTTTCAAAAAAACTTGTCTGTTACTGTGAAATAAGTGTTATTTCCTGATTTATTATGTCTAGAAATATAGAAAATATCAGATATTCCCTTCAAACTTGGCTTTTTTTTTTACTAGGATATGAATAATTTGGAATCTACTTATTACTGCGATTGCTCAGGCATACGGTCGAATCTGCGACAAAAGACTGCGATTTATTAATCTAGAATTTTTATACGATGTCCTAGAAAGACAATCGACTTTGGGACTGTTGAGTTCGAAAAAATGTCACAACTACGATTGAAAATGAAAACTATATGCATTTTTGATGACGTCAGAAAAAATATCGATCTGCAATCCATCCAAAGAAGAGAGAACACTTGAAAAATTGTACAGGAATCTCCATAAATAGCAAGGTTTGTTTCACCCACGCCAGTTAGGTGAAATTTTGAACTGAAAAACGCGAGGAAAGACAAGAGTTAGAGACATCGTAGAATCCATTAAAAATCTCAAATGGTGCTGGGCTGGCCATGTTGCAAGAATGGAAGACAACCGATTGAGATCACAACTCACGTCATGGATTCCCCGAGATCACATACACAACCGACGCTGGCAGAATATTACATGAAGGGACAAGCTGGACAAATTCAGAAAGTACTGGCTCTGCGACGCCCATGATAGAGAAGTATGGCGAATCCAGGGGAAGGTCTATGTCCAACGAAGGGTGTTAAAAGACAGATGATGATGATGATGATGATGATGATGATGATGATGATGATGATGATGATGATGATGATGATGATGATGATGATGATGATGATGATGATGATGATGATGATGATGATGATGAACGAAGAAAAAAAAAAGATTATATATGAATATCAGCATCGTGACGACGACAGAAGAATTTGAATGGGATAATAGCCATTTCCCTATACTTTTTTTACGCATCAGCAATCAGAAAATAACACTCTCTCTCCAGGAATGAAAATCTCGTTGCAAGGTGTTATCACTGTAATGAATTTGATCTTCCCCCGTGGCCCCACGTTCATTGGCGAACTGATAAGAGCATGGGAGGCGCCGGCAGCAAGATGATTGCTCACAAGATAATCTCAGTTATTTTTTTGAGTGTATTGAATTTGATTTTCTCTAGCTGACCTGTTATTGTGCCAAGATTAGCAAATATTCGTCATAAAGCCTTGAAGGCGCCTGTCTCTTGTCAGCAACATTAGTGACCTCTCATTCAAGGTATGTCCCTAAGCGCCAGCAATGGGAATAGACGGCCTGGAGCTTCTCTGATTTTACTGCATGCAATATGATATTTTTGAAACATGATCTCTATTAGCAGATGTGTAAAAAAAACTCGTGGATTCTGCAGAAAAATGATGGCTAGATACTATGTCTGCCATTACTAGTAAATTCGATCGTCTTTTTGTCTCGTTGTGGTTGTGTTTCATTGTTGGACAGATTCGGTGATTCCAAATCCAAGGTTGCCAGCTGAAAAAAAATCCCCGTTTGATCAGCTGCGAAAAAGCATAAAAAATACCAGAACAAGCTAAAAATACAGTTTTTCATGGCAATTTTAGTAGCTAAAAATTACAAAATTTGCTTTAATTGGCTTTAAAATAGCTAGAAATTGGCTATGAATAGTACTGAATGTCGAATCGTTGCGCTGAAAAATATGAAACTATTTGAATTTAGCGCTTCTCACGCCAAATTTGAAACACTCGGCGAATTTTCCAAGCATGGTATGTCGAAATTTTAGATTTTATATTGAAGAGTTTTTTTTTCATATCTTTTAGATTTGAGTAAATTATAGTTATAGTTATAGGTAAATTCTCATAGATGATATTTTTTCAAATATTTATGAAAATAGGAGTTTGATAATATATAAGAAGACACTTCAAAATATGCTTATAAAAGAAGAATAATCAAATGAAATTTAAAAAGTTTGTTTTTTTAGACTCTGTCAAGTGTCATCTAAAAACCGTGACGCATGTCACGATTTTCAAAGGTTTGGACTCAGCTAAATATCTAGAAATATTTATTTGTGATAGAAAACTCAAATGGCGATGGGCTGATCATGTTGCAAGAATGAAAGACAGCCGGTGGATATCACAACATGGATCTCCAGAAACCACATGCAAAACTGAGGCCGACGGAGAGATGAACCAGACAAATTCAGAAAATACTGGCTCTGTGACGCCATGGGGGGGGGGGAAGGTCAATCAAATGACTGTCTTATATCCCAGCATATTTGGCAATAAAACAAAAAGTTAGCTCTAAGCGAAGCACCTTTTTTTTTTTTTTTATAAATGAAGTTCTGGTCGAATAACGAAACCCGAACCCAGTATGTGAGATACTTATTGGATAAACCTCCATGACTTGTAACCATGGTTTGTGGACTGTGACCCCTTCCCTGTCGAAAAAAAAGACCGTGTGTGACATTTGGCTTTTGTAGCGTTACAAATAAATACTACGTAGTTAGATATTTATTTCCACCTATTATAGTTGGTCAGTTCTCAAGCCGAGAGGAGGAAAAACTAACAAAAAGGAATTTGAATGCTGCTTTCCAAAGCATGCAGGCCCTCCCCACCTTGTAAATAAGCACAACACAATATTCCGATCTCATTTCATTCTATTTGGTCTTTCGTTGAGCTAAACTGAGCTTTTAAATATCGAGACGTTACTACATTTACTTGTCTCATGAACCGTGTGATTTTTCTGTTACTTTTTCTGTTATAATGGACTCTCCCACCAGAAAGTACCACTTTCACTGATTAAAATATCTCCTACCCATCACTTGAAACAATAGATTCTTCCAATAAGACGAGATCAATAGCTTTTTTTTTTTTTTTTTCGAATGGAAAATCATTCATACATACGCACGGAAGTTGAGAAACTGACTGAATAGTTTGTTTGTAGACGGAAGATGATGCGTTGTAATTGAAGTGTGAAATATTGAATTCCTTTTTCCTTCCTTTACATGGACTAAAGAAAAAAAGTAATCATTATCTGGAATGCCCAAATTTATTGTAAAAAAGCAACTTTTTGTAGACAAAAAAAAAAAGGAAAGATAATCACGATCTGAGAGGTCGAAATTTATAATAAAAAGTAACCAGGCTTCGCGACATCTGTTCGATAGCAACAGGAAATAATAGTTCTTGGGAAGAAAAAATATATGAAAAATGAGTTCATTGCTCGAAAGAGTGTGCAAACTTAAAAACCTCATCAAGAACTCAAGCAATAATTCTTCCTATCGTGCTCTCTATCAATTTTCAGAAACCATCAAGCAAAACTTGCATAAACTTAGTCGACGTCAACATAGATTTCTACAGTTTTTAAGAAGTTCTGGCAGGCTTTATACGTAAGTATGTATCAGGCATACATGAAGCTCCAACTTAGCTATAGGGATGGGATTATGACATTAACTCCTTATCATGGCTTTTCTTTTTTTTTCTCTTTTTTTTAAATTCCATCCCATTTAGTTTCAGTGAAGTTTCTATTTGTAATATAAGTTTATGCTAAATTGATCCCATAGTTTGTGCCCAGTAGCATTCATGCTTGTCTTTTGGAAATTCAGACTTTTTCCCTGATCACTGCCTTGCAAGAGAAGTGAATCATTCATTGATTTCCCCAACTCTATAAATTTATCACCCCCAACACAGCATGCTTCCAAAAAACGTTCTTGATGTGACGGTCTTTATCAAGAGATTAATCAGACCTGTCTTTCTTTCCTTTTTTTTCTCTCCAAGTTTTTTTTATTTTATTTTTATTTTCAGGGTAATTTTCTGACATTTTTTCTTCTTTACCCCCGTTACAGACGGAAGGCCCGGGGTTGAGGTATGGATTGATCGGTCGTTAAAGGAAATTATTTTCAGGCATTTTTGGAACAAGGTTTCCCTGGAGAAGTGGCTATGCAGACAGACGCTTCCGCAAGAATGGACATATTTTTGCAATGTTTGTGGAATCAATAAATATTCTTCAGTTTACCATTCTTAGTCTTCAAGTCGACCTTATTACCAAATCATTTTCATCAATTTATTCTTAGATTTATTTCTATATTATTCCACGTGTTCACTTTTTACGTATCTGAATTTTTCATTTCTTTTTTTTTTTTGTTTTCAGCCAACACACGCTTTACTTTTTTTTACTTTTAGTATTTAGTCAATTTTTACTCAAGTTGTCTGAGTATTCAACTTTCTTATTCTGATGGTTTTAGTACATCTAATTATGTCTGCCTGTCAGTTTATTTCTTAAAACATTTACGCAATTTTTTATCAAAATTTAAAATTTCACATTTTCTATGATGTGATTTTCGTGATTTTCATTTTTCCTCAGTCTCTCTCCTTACTCTTCATTGTATTTACAGTTAAGATTATGAAAAGTTTTTTTGTTATCGAAACCAGTCAGTTCAAAGAATATTATATTTATTATAATACAAAGATGTTCACGATAATTATTAACGTAGCGCTGAATTTATACCAATGAATGTAGATTTAAACAATGAATATCTATTTTTCTAATTTCTATATTCTTTGCTTGGTGCTATCTATCAGTTACTGTTATCCAATTCGCCAAATTGATCACAATAAGCGGCTTCCTATATATTTTATCATTTTTTTCTTTTTATTTTATTGTAATTTTCTTTCTTCTTTTTTTCTCTACCTTTCTCTCGTGTCTTTCCTCTGATTTCCATCTTTTTCATCTTGCCGATTTTTTCTCAATTTTCTTCCTCCTTCCCGCCCATGAATTCTTAATTCGATTGATAATATTTTGCTATTTGCTGCCCAACAATATGACATAATGCAACTATAAACAAAACTTTTCCTACACCTGGGTGGTAAGTGCAATATACTGATTGATTATGTCTAAAAAGCATCTATTCTTCCCTTCAAATTGGGCCTCTACGACCAGAAGATTGATATTTTGTAATTTGCTTTGAACAGTTCAAGGGAGGTATTTAAAATCTGCTCAGATAGTGTGAAGATCAGCACGTCTGCCCCTCTCGCAGAAGATCTTGAGGTCGATTCCCGGTATGGGTATCTCTGCAGTCCAAAAAGGCAAAAATAGCAGGGAACCTTCAAAACCTATTAGGGATATATACATGTACAAAAATTCTACAATGCACTCCCTCGGTCGTACTTATCATACTTAGACGTGTTTAGCAAAGGTTTGACACTGTAATACAGCAGGTGCAATGGAATGGCCAGAATTTGTTTTGTTCCACGATAGACATACCGAAATATGTCTTGTAGGCCTTGCAAATTTCAGTAAAGTATTCTCTGAAGCTAAGATCGTTGTTTATGTCAAACTACATATAAAGAAGATCTTGGAGCGCAAGGAATTCCCCCAAAAGGAAAGAGATTGTTAGAGCTCTGTGGAGCTAGTCGAGTTAAGGGAGAAAAACTACAGTGAAATGGATTGCAGGATGTCTCTCAAATCCATTGGCACTCATTTTGATAAATTCTAGGTTGGCAGATCAGGAAGAGCCAGGAAAGATTTTCCACCAGGATATACTGAACTTTGAACAGGGGACATATAGTGAAAATGTTATGTATTGCTATTGAATGAGAATTACAGTACAATTGTAAATCTCGAAAAAAGAACTACTCACTTCTAAATTTTGTGATCACTTTTAATCAACCATATGTAATGCATATTCATATGCTGCAGTTTTTCTTTAGAAAAAAATGTGTTTTTCTTTTAGAAATAAGAAACGGTAATTCCCCTGTTATAGAATTGGAAATAGGTAAATTTCAAAATATCACTTTCCTGGTCACAAAAACAGAGTTTTGGTGGGAAAATAGTCTATTTTTCTTTTGCTTTTTCATATTGAGCAATTAGAAAAATGCACTCAAAACATGGATCCTCAGAGATCACATGCACAACCAGAGCTGGCAGAATACAAGATGGAGAGATTCTAGACAAATTCAGAGAATGCTGGTTCTGCAACGTCCAAAATAGAGAGGCATGGCAAATCTTTGGGAAGGTCCATGTTCAACAATGGACGATAAGAGAATGGTGGTGATTATGATGATGATGATGACCCACTAACAAGGATCATAAATCACGTTGAACGGCGTAATTTATTGTTTTCTCAGTTTTCAATTTATGAATTATACGTTTTTCTCTTGCTTCGATTCCTTTGAGATATTTGTCAACCGTTTTGTCTCTTCCTTACTCATATCTGCATTCCTTCCTCCTTTTCTTTCTTTTTATCTCTCCCCTCCTTCTTTTTCTCCTTTCTTTCTTACTTTCAGATTGTTTCTTTCTATCTTTCTTCTTTTCTTTCTTTTTCTTCTTTCCTTCTCTCTGTTTCCTCTTTTCTACCCTTTTCTTTTTCTTTCTTTTTTCCTTCATTCTGTTTTTCGTACTTTCCTTTTGTCTTCTTTTTTTCACACTTCCCAATCTTTCTTTTTTTTTCTATCTGTTTGAATTTCTTCCTTCTTTTTATCCATATTACTATTTATTTTTCATTTTTCTTTCCAATCTTTTAATTCTTCCTCATTTTAACTTTCTACTCTTTCTTTCCTCGTTTCATTTTCCTTTCTTTCTCTCTCTCTCTCTCCTTCTTCCGATTTTCTTTCTTTCTTTGCACCTTTTTCTTGTCATTATTCGTTAATACTAGACTTACATTCAATTTTCCTTTATTTATCTTTCCATGAAATTCGTTCATTTTTTATTAAATTTCCCAACCCTTTCGTTACGTTTGTTTTTTCAGCCTTTTTTCTTTCTTTTTTCTATCTTTTCTCTGCTCAACCATATTCAAGCATACTTTTCTCTTCTTATTCGAAACTATTCAAATTTACTTCACACTGAAAAGAGAAGCTGAATATACCTGTCAACGATGGAGGGAAATTATTAAAAAAAACAAAAAAACGTTAAGAGCTGAAAAAAGATGTTCCTGTAATTTTGACGCAAACGTGTGTCTCTGTGAAGTTATCAACTCATCAGATACCTCACTCTATGTACATCACAAAGCATGTGCGTTGATGCTTGCACACCAGTAAATTGATACACACACACACACACACACACACATATATATATATATATATATATATATAAACATAAACACACACACACACACATATACATATATACATATATATGTATATATATGTGTGTGTGTGTGTGTGTGTGTGAAGGAATTCATTATCTTTTATTCTTTCATTTTATGATGTTGGGAATATATATATATATATATATATATATATATATATATATATATATATATATATATATATATTTGTATATGTATATATATATATATATATATATATATATATATATATATATACGTGTGTGTGTGTGTGATGTGTAAGTATACATGTTTGTGTGTGCGTTTGCGTGTACTCATGCTTGTGTATACGTGCATAGAAAAATCAGCATCTTGCCCTGTTTCATTGGGTACATTTTGAAGTTCAAATTATTGTTTATTCCGCTTCAGTGCAGAGACTTTTTTTTCCTAATTATAAACAATATTTCATTTTGCTTTTGGTTTTTAGTTTCTGTTGGAATAAAATGGTGAAAAAGTTCCAAAACAATATGTTTATGCCTCATAATTTCTTCAATTGTAGCTTTGATCAAAAACTACATCATCATGATCATCATCATCATAATCATCATCATCATCATACTGCTACTACTACTACACGATAGAGTCGGCCAGTACATCCACTGGATAGTCAGTAAGCACTATAACAAATCGCACACACTACATTGGTTTAAACATCACACAGAACCTGTGAATGAAACAGAAGAAGTGGCAATTCTATGATATTTCCCAGGAGACAAAGATCGAACCATCAAAGCCAACAGCCCAGATATAGATATTAAGGATAGAAATAAAAAAGGATGCCTATTAATAGATACGACCATTCCATCAGATAAAAAAACATGTCTGTTAAAGAGTTCGAAAACTGTCTAAATACAAGCATCTGGAAAATGAGATCACAAAAATGTGGCAACCTGAGACTGTCACAATAGAGATTGTTATCGGAGCCCTCGGGGTCATAAAAAGGGTGTCGACAAATATTTAGGTAAAATACCAAGGACCCCAAGCATCTATGAGATACAGAAAATTGTCCTCTCATGCACCACCCATATCCTTCGCAAAGCAATGTCCAAGTGAATAGTTTTTCTGTCATACAACTATGTACTGTTTTTTTTGTATAACCGTTTGTATTGGTCCTGTATTTACCCCAACTTTTGCATATATGATGAAAAGAAAAAAAATGCCTATGTGGGGATAGGGATAGGAACGTAAGTCACATACCTAGTGAATGTAGTAAAGTAGCCCAGAAGGAGTATAAACACAGGCTCGATAGAGTAGCGACAGTGATATACAGGCAGCTGAGCTAATGGATGGGATCCAACCATGCGGAAAAGTGATACCAGCATAGACCGGAGACAGCTCTGGAGAATGGTAATCATAAATTACTTCGGGATTTGAACATCCAATTTGACGATCCCATCCAAGCGGGAAGACCGGACCTAGTATTCGTGGACAAGAAGGGGAGAAACTGCGAAATGATAGACGTAGCCGTGCCCGTAGACCTCTGAGTAAATAGGAAAGAGAGTGAAAAGCTGGGAAAATACCAGGATCTGGCAAGAGAGCTGGAGAAGGTACGGAACATGTAATACCAGAGTAATACCAGTGATAGTGGGTACACTCGGAACTGTTCCAAAGACACTGAAAGCGAGATTGGAAGAACTAGGAATGAAAGGAAGGATCGAGATTCTACAGACCATGGCATTGCTTGAGACTGCACGAATACTGAGGAAAGTGCTAGAATTATGAGATCTACGCCCCTAGCTGGTAGTAGTTGTCTAACAGACAGAAGAGGAAGGGAAATAAAGGGGAAGATGAAAGAAACAACAAAACACACCACAAATGGCAGTGGAAGTATTGACCACAGTGCTGCTGTGATAGTTGAGGGAGATATGTGAGGAGGGCTGAAGATCAGGGGAGACTTACTGTCAACTAGCCTTCAGTAATAATCATCGGGCAATTAGTGTGAAACTGTAAACCACAGCACTAATGTGTACTGTGAGAGTGTGGAGAGGAGGGCTGGAGACCTGAGGAGACTTTCTATCAGTCAGTCTCTAGCTGTGACCACCAGGCAACTGATGTGAAAACAAATGATATATATGTTTGTGTGTGCGTGTGTGTGTGTGTGTGTGTGTGTGTGTGTGTGTGTGTGTGTGTAAAAATTACAATATATATACCACTTTTAACTTTTTCGAAAATTCTAGTTGCCTTTGGTTGGGATACAAGCATAGGACCACTAAATCAGGTTCAATTTGGAATGTAAGTTTATATCAAATTCGTCCTACAGTTTGAGGCTCGCAGCATTTGTGCTCACATTTTGACCATCTGACTTCCTAGTGATCACCGTCAAAATAAATGTCGTGAGATCCAACTTATTCACTAACTGCCTTCATTTTCTATTTTTGATTGATCACCCTCAATAGGGCATGTTACAAAAAAAAACGTTTGTAACTTAACAGTTTCAATTGAGACACTAATTTTTTCTTTAATTTTCCATTACGTTTTGTTTGAAATTTTTCTCAAATGGTGGTGGGCTGGCCATGTTGCAAGAATGGCAGACAACCAATGGACATCACGACTCACGACATGGATCCCCCAGGATCACATGCACAATCGAGGTCGATAGAATATTAGATGGAGAGACGAGCTAGACAAGTTCAGGAAGTACTGGCTCCGCGAAGCCCATGAAAGAGAAGTGTGGCAAATCCTGAGGAAGGTCTATGTCCAACGACGGACGTCAAAAGACTGATGATGATGATGATGATGATGATGATGATGATGATGATGATGATGATGATGATGATGATGATGATGATATTGACATTTTGTTAGCACATCCTCATTTCTCTTTTCTTTCCATTTAGGACTGGCCAATGGAACAATCAACACCAGCACTCGCCCAGGGCGTCAAGTGCACCAAGGTGCCTGCCATTTGTATGAAACTGATTCATTGTCTAAATGCAAATAGAAAATGGTAAAATGGTAAAATTAAATACAACGAAAACGGACAAAATGAGAAAATTCCTTGGTGTAAAACCAGATTTTTCAGGAACATGTGACAGTTGAATACTTGATTACCTAACTATTATAGTGAACTATTGTTTTTTTATAGATTTATTTTTCTTGCTGTAAACATATATAGACAGATATATCAATAAATGAATGAATAATGCTATACTCTAAAGGGCGACAAAGTTCAATTTGCCGGGACTCTAGATTCCCTGTGACCCTGCGTATAATTCTTCTTACACTGTCTAAACGCCCGGTCCACTTTGCCTCCTTTTCAACGTTCATTTCGATCCAATTGTCTTTTTAATCCAATTGTTTCTCATAACAACTCTTTATTTTTCTCTCGACTCAACCACCGACACTAAAACTCTCTTCTTTTTACATTCATTTTATACTTCATTCTGTCAAACCAAATAATCGCTCATCTTAGTACAATATATAGCACCGAAGTATTTTATTTCATTATTGACATTAATAGAATAGAATAGTATTCATGTGCCAGGAATACCATTGCTCCCCGCCATACACACACCAGAATTGCAGCTCTTGGCTGTGTTAGACCATAATCGCCATTAGTGACTTTCTAAACCCAATTACCTCCCTTGAAAACCAGACCCATGATACCAAATTGAGATTCTTTGGAGCAAGGTTTTATATTTCCCTTCATTTCAATGAGGGAAGAACTAAATTATACGACGTGATATTAAAATCCATTTCTTTGCTTCGGGTACAAACAAAAACAAGGAAATTAAAATAATTGCCGTGTGGATAACAAATACGAGGAGGAAAAAATGATTTTATATAAATAAAATTACTGCGTCTCTCTTACCCAAAATATGAGGAAGTTTGGGATAATACGTTGTATGATTATAAATGATGAGATTTATTTTGGTTGGAAACAAGACACGGTTCCATGTGAAAATTGTTTGGTGTTCTCTGCACTCTGTGTACTATTTATTTGTCATGTATGTTTCCATATCCTTCCTTGTCTATTTTTTTTTTTCTTTGTCAAATTCCAATCCGAATCGGAGGCTGGACTTGACTTTGTTTTCCGCCGGAATAACAACAGAAATTCTCACCTAATTCTGGGGAGTAAACTCTTTAGTGTCTGTCTCGTCACGTTCAACCAAACCAATGTATAAATTTATTGTTCCCTTTCTGTCGTTTGGAATCACGACCAATTGATTGGTACGTGGCTCGAACTCCGACTGAGCCAAACCGACAACTCTTACATGTCTACAAATATATTCATGTTATATACAATAGAAACGTTGCTGTAATCATCTTCGGTTGTAGGAATATGAGGAATTGAGTCTGACCCAGCAGTGGACAGGTTTGTTTTCCTTCGTTTTATTACGACAGTAGCTGTTTCATGCACACAGCAAAGGGATTGTGATGGGAATAACGTGACCGCACATCTATTGAAATCTCCTGTAACTTTTCCACTATTTCTACCGGTCTTAACCCTCGCTTAATATTGAAACCTCCATCGCAGCTTATACCTTCTTATGTACGATTTCAATTAATATGAACATGACCTTAACTGATTCCAAAGTCTCGGCGTTTGGTCCTCGGCAAAATATACATCGAGCGCTTCGCATTGTATAAAAGATGACATATGGTTGCGTATTAAGGTCTAAGTGGTTGGGGGAATATTTGGGAACACTGACCAGCCATGGGAACTAGTCAGATCTGAAAGGAACAAAAATGAAGTAGTACATTGTGAACAGCTGACAGCTTGACCAACCGGCTAAGTTTTCTGGAAAAAAACAAAGGAGAAGCCATCACATAGTAAGACACACCCTGGGTACAATTATTGCATGCATTGGTTGGTAGCATTGTCGAATATATCATCTATTAGAATACACCTGTGAAAAATAGGTTAATCATAAATTGATCGGCAATAAACAATGAAAAGCTATTTTACTAAGTCATGTATTTTTGATAATTCAAGTATCCCAATTCTAGTTCGTTTTTTTCTTAAATCAACTCACCAAAAGCTGTTTTTATGTCTGAAGAATTTCTGTGGCGTAATTCCTATTATAATTTTATAATAGAAATGTAAATCAACCAATGCAATCATCCGATTTGAGTACAAACAAACAAACAAATTAGTAAATTAACAGGGAAAAATGCATAAAAGCACAGTTTATGGCGAGATAATTATTACAATGAGAGAGTAATGGCAAAAAATGATAAAAATAGCTTGGCTCATTTTTTGCAAGGAATGTGTTTCTGAACAGATTTTCATTCGATTTTTAGTGACAATAGGGTAGCTTGAATATGCGCTTTCTAAATACTTACTTTTTTTTAATGAATTTGTTGAAACAAATTCTAGATTCTATATTTTTCTTCTGATCCTCTCGGAAAATGATAATTGAGCAAATGCTCTATATTTTTCCATGCTATTTCCTCATTGCGATATTATATCTTGTCAAAAACATTTTTCTGTTGACAAGAAAACAAATGTTTTGTATTACTTCAACGTATATCTTTACATTGAATATTAAGCTAACCATATTGGAATAGTTTGTAAGCTGGCTAAACGTGGGGTATGTAGATGATTCTCCAAGTGCACGTCAACACAATCTTTGTTTATATAATATTTTATTCAGTTATTAACATCATTTACTATATATATATATATACTAAAACAGCAAAATCAGTTGATTCTTTATCTCCTCCTCCTCCTCCTCCTCCGTACACTCGAACTTCAAGCAATTTGTGTTTGGCCGCGTTTGTCTCTCCACACGATACCTCCGAAAGTACACACCGAATGTCAAAGAAATGCTTTGGGTAGGTGGAAGATTGGCCAAAGGAGACTTGATAAAATATAGGGGCGGATTGAGGAATTTTACTCAACTTAGAGATACTTTTTTTCCTGTTAATTTATACATTCATATGTATAATCATGACCCACCACACGATAATGAAGTTTAGTTGGGGGGCGGGGTCAGTAGAATATCTCAGAACTCTTCACTCGGCTTTTCACTCCAGCTTACCGTCACCTTCCCAACTTTTGTTTAACAATCCAATTTCAGTAAACACTCCACTATCCTGACCTTTTTCGACGTTTTTATCAATAAGCTTTCAATTAATTTTGATTATATCTATTGTAAAGAGTCGACAATAGGACATGGAATTATTGGTTATGATCAATGCGCAATTACTACCCCTGACAATGTCGTTGGTAGAGGTATTTGATATTTGAGTTTTATCGAGTGTTTTATACAAGTAATACTCTACGAATACCTTTGCGTGATGAAAAGCATTCAAAATATATCACATTCTCACATGATTCGGCCAGAACATTTAAAAATCCAATCTATGCTCTCTTTATTTTTTAGGTCAATTTGTGCAGAAATCTCGAGTACAGCTTCTTTTTTTTCTTGTGACTTGAATATGAGGCACTTTTGAATTCGGCATAGTGAATCAATATTTAAAAAAAAAAAGATCCCAGTGAGAGCTATCCACATAATTTGAGATCTTTTGCGCACACTTTGATTTCCTTTGTGTGCTGGTTGCAAAAAGTACACAGAGCTTAGAGGGAGCTATGAATCCAATCATCATTCGCCTGGAATCGTATAATGAAGCGCGAGACAAGAACGACACCATTTTTCCTTGTGGAGAAAAAGAATCCTGAAAGTCACGGCAAGATCAGGAAGAAGGGTTTGGGGGGAAGGTGAGGTCGTTACAAATGATGGATTCTTTGTGAGCAAGATAACGTACACCGCCTGTTTCCCCGTTTCTACCTCTTGAACCGGCTGCAGCGTGTTATTGTTGTAGAAGACCCGTCAGCTATAAGGAAAAGATAAGCAAAGATTAAAGGTCGGGAAAAATAGTAAGTAAGACTATACCTACCCATCTTTTGAATGCACGCGCTATACACAGGAGATGCCAACAAGAAATGATACCGTCACTGCTTTAAAAATCACTACACCAAAAGGGAAGATATCGTGAAAGCTTCATTTTACTTCCTTTCTTTTTTTTTCTTTGTCAAACTCCAGTCCAAGTATGGAGTTGACTTTTCCTTTTATTACTGTAACTACGACAATAACAGCAAAAATCATCAACCAATTGAGGAGTGGTAAACTCTCCACTGGTTTTCTGTGCCGTCACGTTAAACCGATACGGAAAATTAACACTCTCCTACCGTGATTTGCAATTGTGATCAACCGATCATTAGGCAGCTCTCTTACCGACTGAGTCAATTTGAGAAGTCTTACATATCTATGAGGGTTTTTTTGTGTGTTATGCTGAGCAAGAGCCTTGCACATTTGTTTAAAAAAAAAAAAATTATCAAATTTGCACTTCCTACCATGATTTGAAATCATGACCAAATGATTGGTAGCCGACTCTCAAACTAAATTTATTTCATACTTAATACAAAAGACCATCTTCAGTTAAAATAGAAGTAGTGATGGCGTTTGACTCTACAGAAGCTACGATACAGATGCATAATTTCCTCATTATTTCCCATTTACGGGGGATAAGTATAATCAGATTATGTCACAACTGATGATGGGGGGAATTTTTTGATAACCTATGTATGTATGTATGTATGTATGTATGTATGTATGTATGTATGTATGTATGTATGTATGTATCCGTCTATTTATCAATCTATCTATGAAAGAGGTAACATTAGTTGTAATAGTTAACATCAGTCACTGCATCTCTCTCTCTCTCTTTCTCTCTCTCTCTCTATATATATATATGTATATATATATATATATATACATATATACTCTCTCTATATATATATTTATGTGTGTGTGTGTATAATATATATGTGTGTGTATATATATATATATATATACTCTCTCTCTCTATATATATAAATGTGTGTGTGCGTGTATATATATATATATATATATATATATATATATATATATATATATATATATATATATATATATATATATATATATGTTCTTCCATAGGAATAAAGCACTCTGGTGGATGGGGAATATATGTTAAATGAATACATCGCTTGAGTTCGACCGCATTGACCGTATAGTCCGTAGAGCAGAGGTAGGATACCGGCCTCCAGGTCTGAAGCGAAAGTTTCCATCCTGCCTCGTGATACTGGATGGGATAAGGGATAGTCTATAGCCATACTGAAGAGTTGTAATGCAACAAAACAGCTGTTTGTGGATGACACTATGTATATATATATATATATATATATATATATATATATATATATATATATATGCAACACTATATATATATACATATATATATATATATATGTATGTATGTATGTATATATATATTCTCTTCCAATCCGTTGATACATATCTGCTTTTTCTCAGTTTTTTCATCTTTGTCTATATAACTTGACTTAAACAGACTTGAATTTGATATTACCTCACGTGCTGAGGTTTTCCCAACAGTTGTTTAATGTAATACTAAAAGGATGGAACATTCATGTTTCTTGCATGGGCGCGAAAAGACTACTTCAAACAATAACTCAGTTTTGCACAGGCTGAAAAGGGTTACATTAGTTGAGCATCAAGCGAAGAATAGACTCACTACGTTAGCAATGCATAGAAAAAGATCTAAAAAGCATACATATGTCAATACCAGTGTCACTAAACACTGAATGATATTCAGTTCGTATATAGCTGTGATGTTGGGGAGCACTCTAAAAATCCATAAATCTGCCCAAAAATGTTATCATTTTTTCCAAAGTTCATTTTGCACTCTTTCACAGAATTGAAATGCATTGAAGACTTTTGAGATATTGTGAGGCCAGACAGATTAACCGACAGAGAGACACGAGTGAATACATGTAGCCCTTCCAAGGTGTCCGGTGAATTTATATACAGCAATGTATCCAGAGATACAATTTATGAACAATAATTCATCTACAGACAAAGAATAAATACATGTATAGACATACATTGGTATATGCATATACATGTACACAGACATACACTAATGAATACATACATAAGCAAACACACTTATTCGTGTAAATGTATATGTATGTGCGCAATACATCAATTACTCAACATCACATCGAGAGATCCCAAGACAACTTAGCAAAATAGAGAAAAAACGGGAGGCAATGATATAGAATCCGTCAGAAAATGCAAATGGCAGTGGGTTGGCTATGTTCCAAGAATGCCAGACATCTGCCAGACATCACGACTCACATAATCAAAATTGTGGCCAGGCAAGAAAAAAAATAAGATGACGTGAGGATTTAGAAAATTTCAGAAAAGATGGCGCCACGACGCCCACTATCAAGATGTTGGACAATTTCTATGAGCACAGATAGATATCCAAGGGTTCTTGTTGGTGGTCATCATCCCCATGATGATGAAGATAATGATTATGTCGAACCAACGATTTCAGGCCTTTGGGGTAGGGGTTAAAAGAATCGTCGTATATTCAAGAATACCCTGTATTTACAATTGCCATACTTTTATTTCGGGGATTATTTTCAATGGGATTAATGACAATTTTTCCATCGTTTAATCATTTTTTTCTAATCCAAGTGGTGAGGAATGTGCAAATAATATCGGATTGACACGTGTCGAATTAATCTTTTTTAATCTAAACACTTTGAACAAAGAATCTTTGTTGAGAAGCTTTGACAGAGGGCAAAGAAGCTATTATTCTTTCCACTGTCCATTGTCCTGGCAATATGTCGTTGATGGAAATATATTGGGATTACAGTTATTTCGTACTGTAAGACGATAATGACATTCGATGATTTGATAAGTTTGTTCACCCTTCAATATCAATTTCTGCCTGTCTGTTAGTCTCCCATAAACAAAGGTGCTTACTGTGTGTATTTTTTGTTTCTTCCTAATATGTACAATCGTTTATTTGGGGGCGTTCGGGAGAGTGAAAGAAAGACAGAAAGAGGGTGAGAAAGATAGAGAAAGAGAAAAAGAGAGAGAGAGAGAGAGAGAGAGAGAGAGAGAGAAAGACTACCAAGTAGTTATCAGCTGGAATATAATCAGGACTTCCTTTGTAAAACGCCCGATCTATATGATTCGTATTTACCGCTTAATCACGTTTATAAGCAAAAGAAAAGAGATTATGTTGGAAGAAGAATACTTGAATATTGTTTGTGCAAAATAATTTCTTTTATTTCATAATAAGACGGTGGATTTATTTTGATATATTTGTGTGACATTGAGCAATACAGTCAATTTGTTCGAATACTAATGACAAGAACTATATCTCTCTCTCTTTATATATATATATATATATATATATATATATATATATATATATATATGTATATAATAAAAAAATAATAACAACAACAGAAATAATTACAATAATAATAATAATGATAATAATATCATCCACAGACAGTTATTTCGTTGGATTGCAACTCTTCAGTGTGGCTATAGACTATCCAATATCCGTTCAAGTACCGCTAGGTAGGCTCGAAATCTTCACTTTAGACCGAGATGCTCAACACAGAACTCGATAGTCAGTTGGACCAAATTGATCGACGTATTTTTCACTTGCGCATAATTCCCCATCATCCAAATTGTTCCATCCATGAATTTGATGCATTGCATAGAAGCACATAGTAGACGAGTGACCTACCTATCATCATCAGCAGCAGCAGCATCAGCATCATCAGCATCATCATCATCATCAACATCATCAGTCTTTTAACGTCCGTCGTTGGACATAGACCTTCCCCAGGATTACCAACAATCCTCTATCATGGGTGCAGCAGAGCCAGTATTTTCTGAATTTTTCTAGTTCATCTTCATCTCATCTTGTATTTTGTCAGCCTCGGTTTCTCATTTGATCTCTGGAGATCCATGTTGAGAGTCGTAATGTCTATCGGTTGTCTGTCATTTTTGCAACATGGCCTTCCCATTGCAATTCGAGTTTTCCAGTAGATTCTATGATGTCTCTGACTCCCGTTTTCTTCCTTGTATACTGTGCTGTCTTATGATATCTCCATGTGAGGTTGAGCATGATTCTCTCACGTGCGCATTGCATGCATGCCAGTTTGCAGGTTTGTCTTTTGGTTAGGTTAAGAATTCTCAACCCTAAATAATATCGGATTTGAGATGCGTGTATCTCAAGTGCTCGAGACATTCAACATTAGACATCAAGTTGATTCAGAGTAGCGCCTAAAATATGATAGAGTGAGGATTTGCTAATCTAACACATTTATGTTTCTATCCTGTTTGGGCTTCTTCAGGTGAATGATCTGGTTTATTTTAAATTCCTATTTAGAACGTTTTTTTTGTGGTGTTTCTATTTTCTTGCAGTTGTAGGATCATCCATTTATTCTATTTATATATATTTTTTTTTTGTTTTTAGGTTGGTCATTGCTTGTTATGCTTTTGTTGTATTTAGTTTGGATACAGTACTTGATGATAGTGATTAATTATAAATTAGGAGGATATGGTGTAGGCATTTTCGTTATCAGTATGTTGTTAAACCATCAGCTCTCTGAGAGTATTTATTCTCATTTAAGTCCGTTTCCCAGTAATAGTGTTCCCTTTTATATGACTTTAGTTCTCAATTCAATTATTCTAGTTTGGGTCTGTTCCTACATCTCTAAGAAAATTATGGTGATTTGATCGTTCTTGAAAGTGGCTGGAGGTATGAAATTCTGATAAAGGGAATAAAATATTTATGGTGGTTGATCTTTTATATATCTATATGCAGGTCGTTAAGTTATAGGTACCATCAGATTTATGCCAGATTACTGAAACCCGATGTTACCTACGTCTGCATAAGGAATTTGAAATCCTCACTTCCGTCAATAGAACAAAAAAGCGAAAAACAGAATTGATAAATGGAAAAAATGAAGTAGCGCTAGAATGTCAGCATCGCTCAACAATTTTGATAACAACATTGATGACTTACAAAATAAAACAGCAAAAAAAACAAACAAGCTATGACCAACCACGGAACAAAAAGCAAAAAATGAAAAAGGTAAATAAATAGAATAAAAGGAAAATCCTAAAACCTCGGAAAACAGACATTCCACTAAAAAAAAATATATCCTAGATAGGAATCTAAAAGAAAATGAATCATTCACCTTAAAAAGCCCAAACAGAACAGATACATAAACGAGTTCGTGTCGCGAATCCTTACTTCATTATATATGTATGTATATATCACAAGTTATTGTTATACAATGATCTTTTTTCTTGATCCCGAGCTATTATTGCTTTTACCACAAGATTCTGCCAGTTGTAATATGAAGAGGCCAGAGGATACAGCAGCTGAAACATTGAGACAAAAGAAACAAGAAATGTGGGAATTCGTAGGAAGTAACCATTGCTAATACTCGAAGAACCACTACACACACACACACACATACACATATATATATATATATATATATGTATAAATCGAGAGAGAGAGAGAGCAAGAGAGAGAGAAGTATTCACAATATGAACGGTTGAGTATGTATGTGTACATACATAGCGAAAAAATGTGTTCGTATTCCTTATTCGTTCTCACAAGGTTTTTTTTCGAACATCATATTTCTGTTTTCATATTTCTAGTAAGCATTGCAGCATTTTTTCATGTTCACTTCTCGAGAACTCAGTAATAATCAAACAAATTGTAGTTTTCCATGAACTTTTTCAGAAATATTTTGCCAAATGATATTTGCTTCCAAGACTAACGTTCATAAGTACGATTGAAAAATACACACAAATATATCATCCTCATCATCATCAGACGATATGTCCTCTGCTTGACAAAGGTCTTTCCTATTTCCATTCCATAGTGACTGCGATTGCTAAACCTCAGCAATGTTTTACCAGCAAACTTTTCTTTCTCCTCCCTCCACGCCAATGGGCACCAAACAGTTAACCTTGTTCCATCTGTTATCATTTGTCCGTGCTATGCACATTGCCAATCTCCATTTTTGTTTCTCAATTCCTTATATGAAATCCTTGATTCTGGTTTTCTTCTAAATTCATGTTGGTCTTTTCTCTATCGGTAAGTTATTCTTAAAATTGTTGTTTGCATTACCCTCTGCTTTTGAGCGGTTTTTGAATCTTCAAGGCATCACGGTCGAGTGTTATAGCTGGTATTATGTATCAGTTGCATACATTTCTTATTATTAGGCATATTGCCGATTAGTTTTTTTTTTTTTAATGTCTCTATTCATACCAAATGCTTCCCGAAAATGGTTTTGTACCAATTCATTTCATATTTTTATCGTGGACCAAAATGAATGTATACTTTGATTTCTTCATAGATTCTTATGATCTTTATTTTTTTTTTTTTCAGAAATTTCATTATGTGGGGGTGTTTGCAGAGGTTAAGTACCTAACCCCCACGTATATACCTAGCGTATCACCCAAGGCTAAAGTAATCAAAAGAAAGCGAATGGGGACGAGTAAAAAGCAAACGGTCATCAACTGACGCAAATCACGTGTCTGATTATGCGGTTTCATGTCTTATCTCCTCTCCCATCCCACTTGATTGACCCCATCTTTTTTATCGCAAGGCACGTGGCTCGGATTTTACATTATGACCCCATTCGTTTGACATCAATTCAGGTAATTTGCTGTTGTCTCTCACCAACTGCTTTCATCTTTTTGTATCACCTGATTCTTGCCTGCGTTAGCGGTTTTCTAATATTTCAACATCTCTACCTGCCTCTTATAATCTTTAATTTATGTCACAAACATATATTTATAGACGTTTCAGTATAGTGCTTTCTTACATTGTAGTCGATTTAAAGTTACAAAAGATTCATGACAACATGAAGCGGGTCTCATATTTTTGTCGCAGATACGAGGCACTATCGGAAAATTTACAGACTCGGACAGGATTAAATTTGGATTTTCCAAAATAATAATAAGGGAAAACATGCTCCTAGTCTCATTAATATTCCCAGAAATTTTAGTGGCCTTACTGGCTGTACTTGAGTTATGCTATTGCAGACAGAAAAAGACAAAAAATATATTTGGCAAATTAAAGTAGACTTGAACAGACACTTTTCTGGACTTGTAACGCGTGTGCCACTCAAAAATAATATTCGACCTTAGCAATGTTTGACCAAACCCTGAAAAAACATTTAAAAGGGTTTCTATGGCAGATTTGTCAAGCTTCACGAAAAAATCTATCCATATCGCTGAGATTTTCTCATGCAACATCACAAAACCTTGTGTAAAGTGAGGGAACGGGTAGATAGTACAAAGCCTATAGGCAGGCTGACCCAGTAAGGTGTGTAACATGGTGCATCTGCCGCGCAGCAGTGAAAAATAATTGCCAATAAATTAAAAGATTATCAGGGAAATTATCTCTGAATACATTTTTATGGTCGTGTTTATATCAATTAAGGACTAGCTGTTATATGATGACGAAGATTACGATAATGCTAAAAATGAAGGTGGTTCTCTTAGTCAATGTTCAATGTCCTCTGAAAGTCAGACGGATAGATCCTTCTCTCGCTCAAGATAGGATCAGAAAGTTTCTTAGTGACGGCAAAGGTGATTCTCAATATCTACGTGAAATAAAATATGAAAACGAAACATGATTGCGTAAAGATAATGGCACCTTTAAAACGTAAACAGAATTCTTTAAAGCATCGAATATCTTAACGTAGCCCTGGAAATGATGCATATAGGCATGTATGTTTACCTTTACTACCGACTTACATTTTTCATAATTATCGTTTCTCTTTCTATCCGTCTATCTCTGGATATATATATATATATATATTTATTTATATATATATATATATATATATATATATATATATATATATATATATATATATATATATATATATATATATATATATATTACGCTCAATTGATGTAATTGACTAATTGGCTAAGCTTTAACTTTTTTTACAAATGAAAATAAAGTTGAATACGTAGTTTTTATTCGATCAAAAGTTTTGTTGTTTTTTTTTAAACAATGTTAGTAAACAAGTATCTTTTTACAATCAAAAGTTTTTGTAATCGAAGAGAAATAAAACTTCTCCACCTGTTCACCATGTATTCGTAAAGAACCCTATGAGGACCAACTCACCACAAAATAAGACTAGTTTACTTGATTAGCTCACTAAATAGAACATCACTACACAATGAGTAACCATTCTTGCGTATTCATATGAATTTGTACATAATTCACGAACCAAGATTTACCGAGTATGGCCCAAGGCTATATATGTGGGAAATTCAATGAGGATCGTAATCAGTATACAGTGGTATCTGCCAGATTTTCTCATTGACCTTTACTCCGGGCTGAGGTACCATTATATGTATATATATATATATATATATATATATATATATATATATATATATATATATATATATATATGTTTGTGTATATATATGTATACTTACATTTCTTCCATGTATAGTATATATATAGTTGCATCTGCCAACAAAGTTGATGAAGAATCTATTTGATGGCGACTGTCTGTCTGTCTTTTCACACGATATCTCCGAGAGTTCTCTATGGATTTCAATGACTTTATGTGGACGGATGGACAAGTGAGTAAGGGAAAATCGATGAGATTTAGGAAATTTCATTCATAATGAAATATATTTTTCCACGTTTTTTTTTTCAAGATACATTATGCGTACGTTCATGCCCATCCACATCTCAAAAGTTTTCAACGAATTTTAATGGAAGTTTTAACAATGGATTATGGAAGAAATGACGAAATTTTGGTCCTGATCCATGAAGAATTACTCCTCCTGACTATGGCGTCGGCAGAGGTACGTATTCTCCAAGTGCTCTCTGGTTATATATGCTTAATACAATTGGCATCCATGTAACCTGTCTTGATTATTTACGCTGAAAGGTTTCAGGGATTCTGACCATATACAATGACCACTAGACCGGATCTTATTTGGTCAGAGGCTCTCAGTGCGGGTATCGTGAATCAATTCAACAGACTTGTGATATACACACTTCCTTTAAATACATGCATTAATAATCACTGATCCAGTCCGAAGCAGGTATAGAGAAGCATTAGTATTAATTATCAAATTGAACGTGTGTGCAAACTTTGTGGCTATTTACTAGATTAGGCTAAATGTAGTAAATCTCTGTGACGGCTGACATGAATCGATGCTTGGGTAGCTGGTCTCGCAAACCATTTCCTGTGCAGTGAGATCAATTCTCATTGAGACTTAACCGAGCTGAGCGGGTCCTGATAGATGGGTACATAGAACTCTAAGCCAAGTGTCATAGAAATCAAAGTAAACTCTACACATCTCATCCGTTTGGTACGATGTAACGTGTTGAATCTACTTGTCCGAGGAAGTCTGGTTGTACACTGTGACCACCAGACCGGAACTTGTTCTCTCTCTCTCTCTCTTTCAATCTTAGTCTAACGACTGAATACAGCGGGAACCAGGCTCTTTCTAGATCTTTCAATATCACCGTAGGGTATCGACTTTATAATATGTGAAAGTGCACAACATCAAAGCTTCACTCGTGATATAAAAGAGACGCTCCTTCGCATGCAAGCAGGTACGTACGCACTCTCTCACTCTCACACACAAGCATATACGCACAAGTATTAACGGCTTCTAAATGTATAATTTTAATTAAAAGAAATAAAATTTTAATTAAAAGAAATAAAAGATATTGCCCTAAAATAATGCAGATTCTATTTCTGAATATTAGAAATATTTTTTGATTGGTACGAAAGTTATTGAAAAATCTGGACAATTTTTTTTTTTTTTTACCAAATGATTTTTGTTTGTCTGGATAGGGGTGGGAATTTTGTCCATTCCTTTGTCCGTCCATATCCTGTGGAGGTCATGTGTGAGAGAGGACAACATCAAAGCAACTCACGATGCAAAAAGGAAGCTCTTCCGCACACACCCAGGCAGACAAGCACTTACACACACACACGGCTTCCTGAGATTGACTTCTTTCTATCCAGGCTTCCGTATTTGTCTATGAGCATTGTGTTTACCACGTAGGACCAGATCGGCGAAAGGCAAAACTAATATCAAGTATGTTTCCAAAATTAAATGTTACTTTTTTTTCAATTATGTTTGGGTTTTCGTTTTTTTTCGATCTCGTGAGTCCAGTGTTGACAATATTTAGATTTTTTATTTTTTTTAATTTTTTTTTCAGGTTTTATAGTCCAGTGTTTTTGCTTTTGTTTTCTTCGTTGGGTTCTTTTTTTTTTTCTTTTTTTTTTCGAAATTGAGATTGAGATTAATTGAGAATCAATATCTAAATTGGAAATACTGCTTTTGTGTGTCAATCAAATATAACCCTGGGCCAATCCACTGCTTGAACTAATATTTATCTCAATATACCTCCTTATTCTATTTCTACTTTCCAAGGCATCTTAGAAGGGACGTAGTAAACATTCACCAGCCCACTGCGACATTTTTTCCATTTTATATTTTCGACTATTCTTCCTTGTAAAATAACTTCAAATCATAAATATTCCTCGGGTTCCTCTTATGAATTCTATCTTTCAAGTATCGCCATAAATTTTCAATTGGATTAAAGTCAGAAGATTAACGAAATCACTGGAACACTTCTACATTGTTCTAAACAAACCATTCGCGAATTATTTTAGCTGTATCCTGCGGTTCATTTTCCTGCAAAAAGATCCAACATTCTTCGAACTCCTGCTGTTGCACCGTAAAGAACACGATAACTTCTAAAATACTCCGATACAACGCCCCTTCAATCGCGTGAAGAGCTCCCGTGTCATTGGAAGGGAAAACCCCAACATAACTTTAGACTTCCACCACCATGCAGCGCTGAAGGGATGGTGTTTGTGAACCATAAGTGCATCCATCTTTTCTGCATGTATGGAATGATTGATTTTGCCTAAAAGTTCAATTTTTGATTCATCTGACCACGGATCGTTCTTTCAAAAAATACTTAGGTGTTTCTGAGAGGTCACAAATTAACTTCTTCCGAGAATCTCGAAGCCTTTTTCAACATCGGTGTTTCCCGGGATTTTTAAGCCATTACTGTGTAGTTCATTACTAATTTTCTTTTCTCATCAACCGATGTGTCAGTTACTCTTGAGTCTCCTTGCGAGTTACCAGTGGATTCAAATTGACCATTCTGAGCATTTTTCGAATTGTTCCTGGAGAAATTTTCTGGAGAGCACCGGTCCGAGCGAGGTTTTGATGCCAACCTTCTCCACCTCTAGGATAATCAATCCAGTGACACTGATTGAGATATTTAACATCTTTGCAATGACCCTATAGCCAAAATCCTCATTATGTTGTTTAATTAAATTTAAATAAAAGCTCTTTTACCTCAACGATGACGGCTTTGTTTCAAGAGAGTATAAGTTATGAATGCCGATTTTCATAAAATCATACCTTAATTAACTGCAGGAACATTCTAAAACATGATATACAGGTATAGAAAATTCTAGATCTGCATTCCTTCCCAGACAAAAAGCATCTTGAGATGATTTCGAAGAATGCCCAAATACTTCTTTCCTCTGTTACTTTATTCTACATCATATGTTGGGAAATATGTATTCTATTTGTAACAATTGTTAATTTTGTATAAGGGTTATTCTCTTGTATAAATGTAGATATGAGCATCGGAAGTGTATTAAATTTGGTGATTACCCAAATACTTTTTCCCCCTCAACTATATGCCTGAAAGTACTAGGAAGAAAACTTGCATATCCGTGGTCCAGTTGATACAACATTTAAAAATTATTCCAGAGATACTCAATAGAATTCAGTGTAAATGGTAGATTTTCATAAACTTTTTCGGAAATACTCAGTCAAATGAATTCAATCATCCAGATTAATATCTATTCATACGACTAAAATTGCTACTATATTAACTTTGCTCACCTACATACATTCAATTGTGACTGGATGTGTGAGCATATATATATATATATATATATATATATATATATATATATATATATTTATATGTATATATATATATATATATATATATATATATATAAATGTGTGTGTGTGTGTATGTTTGTGTGTGTGCAAATCACCTTGCTCTGTGAATATGTGCGTATAGACATACGTTATCGCCAGTGAATTAGTTGATCTGGAATATGAGGTCAGTATCCTGCCATTTTATATTATCAAAATAATAGCCTACCTACAGCAATAGTGCTTTATTCTCATTCATAGTGCTGAACTTGCGAGATGACCATCAGCTGATTAGTTGCGCTTTTCCCCAATCTTATCCATAAGCAAAAATCTTGCTCTTTCACCGGTAAAAGCCAAAAGTCATGGGAAACAAAATCAAGACTGGAGAAAAATGACCGAACAGACCAGAATCTCGCGATATTTTTCCAGAAAAGTCCTGCTGAAGCCAGAGGAAATGATTAGGCACTGTGGATGCGACGGTTGCACAATACAAAAGCAAACACTGGGGCAACTCATTAGGCCAACGGGGGAGTGTCTTTCCACACATTCGTGTGGTGGCCCTTTCTGATTGGTTGATAAATTACATCAAAAGTTGCACTAACGGTTCTCGGCATATTTGAGATGGCTGAATACTTTCCGGACAGGCATCGTTTACAAATAGCTCAGTCATTTACACGGATTACAATAAGAAACGATAAAAAATAATTGTTGCAACTTCTGCTGTTATTTTCTGTCAATGGATACGCATACGTAATTGGCAAACTCATTCATCAAAGTTCTGTGACAACGGAATACCATTCGTAGCAATGATGAATTAGATCCATTTTGACAACAAGTCTTCAAACTACATGACTCTACTAACCACGCAGAAGGAACAAAGTCAACATATCACAATGGCCAACGAGCTAAGTGCTAAAAAAATCTGATCATATAATTAAATTATTATTCAAAAAACACAATGATATTTTATATGAGCCATCAGATTGTGACAGACAAAAAAGAGGCTTATTCCAAACGTTAAAAATATTTCCATTGTTGTGTCGAAACAAATGGTTCTCGTATCCTCTCCTCAAAACACTCAATATTCTACCGCATCAGTGATTAAGGAATTAAAGAATGCTAGTTTTAACTCGACCAGTGGATAAACTTGAACATGCCGGCATCAGCAGCAGCAGTAGCGACCGCAGCTTTTTAGCGTCCGTCGTTGGATGTAGACCTTGGAGATTCTGTAGGCCTCTCTATAAAGGGCTAATACTTTCTCAGCTAGTTTAGTTCGTCTCGCCATGTTATTTTTTGCCGAACAGTTTCGTGTATGATCCGTGATACGTCATGGTCCACTGGTTGCCTGATATTTTAGCAACATGACCGGTCCAATGCCATTTTGATTTTCTAATGTTATTTTATAAATCTGACTTCTATTTCTCCCTAATATACTACGCTGCTTTGTGATCTCCACACATGATGCTAGGCATGAATGTTTCCCGTGCACGCTGCATGATTCTCAGTTTGACAGGCTTAGTAAAGGCTAAAGAAAAGCAAGGAGCTTATCAGATTAGTCTGGGTGAATTTACAGGAAATGGCGTAACAAAATGTATCATCAAAAATACTCATCACATCTTTTTACACCTTATATACGAAATCTACCCAGACAGTATCCAGCCAACAGTGAAATATCCTACTTTGATTTGATGGCACCTCAGCCCTCGTGTAAGTATCTCCTTGTGACCTTAAACGCATCCCAGCGTCCGTTACACTTCCAAAATAATCTGCAGAGTCCTCTTTCAGGCTTGCTATTAGCTGCCACTTCACGTTCTCCTCATTATTTTCCACAGACTGTGTAGTCTCATCTGGCAAAAAGTCACGTATTTAGGAGAATTGAACTTTTTACAATTGTAACAGAGTGCAAGATCTGCTTGCTAACCGGCAATGCTGATAGAAAAACAAGGTTTTACAGTACATCACGATGATATTGTATTCGCGCAGCTCAGTCCATAAAAGTTATACACCCAAATCCATTGGGGATCGAACTCAATACGATAGCTTATTGGTGTGGCAGACTATATGATTAAACTATTTTGCTACTGCACTTACAAAAACAACTTATCTGTGTGTGTGCATGTGTGTATCCGTTCGAATACTTTCATTGGACTTAAGTGCCATTTACCAAAGTGTGCATGTATGCGTGTGTCCATGCATGTGTTACTCTATTCTGATAATCAAGGAGAACGGACATCATTACCGAAACTCGGGGAAAATAATATTTTTAACGGATGTATTTTGAAAACAAGAACCGTGTCCATTATCCAGGGTAGTTCTTGCTGAGGGAAAGGGGACGATGAAAGAGAAACGAGTAGTCTTTCTTCAAGTCGTTTGATTTGAAATTTGTTAGAATATTGAGATATCGAAATATTCTGTGATAATTATTTCAATAAGAATCATTGATGGCCATTCGTGGCTTATTTTAAATACAGAAATATCGACCTCCAACATTGTATTATGACATCATAGCTTTACTGACATCACACCTTTTAATAATGTCAAACATTCGCCACCTCCATTTTCTTGTTGTCTAACGTATCTGAAACCGATCAACCGGCCAACCGACCGAAAAGCATCTTATAGAGATGCAAGGACATATCTAAAAGAAAAATTAGTGGCTCTTCAAAGTTAAAAGATCAGAATCATCAACTCCAATCGTCTCAGTCTTTTGCCATTATGATCAAAAAGTATTCTTATGCGTCTAGGAGTGTGACAACAAGTGCTCATTAAACAATGCAGTCATAATTGTTTATATTCTGTGTAGCGTCAACCATCATCTGCGACCTCGAGGTATTAGCTACAAGAAAAGACGACTATATTGATACCTTTTTTTTTTAGTATCCACTACATCTACCAAGGACAACGAATCTCTATAAAATCCACAAGGGAGAAGAAATCAAACGAAGAATCATCCTAGGATGGCAAGCCTTTGGCAGAGCAAGCTCAACTTTCAAAAGCTAGACAATCCCAATAATCCTAAAACAAAGAGTACACAACAAATGCATCCTCTGCATAGTCACATATGGAGCAGAAACATGGAACCTAACCAAGAGACAGACCTGCAAACTGAGAAGCATGCGATGCACACATGAGAGAATCATGCTCAATCTCACATGGAGAAATCACAAGACAGCACAGTATATAAGGAAGAAAACAGGGGTCTGAGACATCACAGAATCTATTAGAAATCTTAAATAGCAATGGGCAGGTCATGTTGCTTGAATATCAGACAATCGATGGACATCACGACTCACAACATGGATCCCCATAGATCACATGCGAGACTGAAGCCGACAGAATACAAGATGGAGAGACAAGTTTAGAAAATACTGGCTCTGCGACGCCCATGATAGAGAAATGTGGCAGAGGGGGGAAGTGGTATTGCATTTTAATTATAGCTGTTATTATGTCAGAAGAGATGTGATGTCACGAATTAAGGTGTGAGGTCATTTGAAAGAGCTTATATTCTAATAATTGTTTTTGCCAGCTGCTATGATGTCAGAATATATTGTCTGGCGTGTGCATTTTTGTATTTAGAATAGATAAAAATGGCCACAAATGTTAGAAATGTCCATTCACAATTTTTATTGAAAATGATAATCTTAGAATATTTCCAAATTGCGATTGTGTGAAAATAACACTCATTAATATAGTTTCAAACATTGATTTTTTTCGTGTGTATTGATTTCATCTATACATCAGATGATAATATTCTTAAAGTATGAAAATTGGTCGACTCAGTGAAAGACTTGTTCTTCTCCTCTCTTTTCCTTTTTTCTGCTAAGACTCCTACAGATGGTTGAACTTGAGGTTCTCATTTTGTCAATGTGACAATTCTCAAAGCATTACGTCTTGAACTATTCAAGAATCAGAAAGTAGGGAAGAATCACTGTAGGTTGGCAACGTTTCTGTCGAGCCTGCTCAAACTCCAAGAAAATGCAATTAAAGATGAAGGGCATACAACCAAAGCATCCTCCCGAAAGTCATCCCTGGAACAGAAACATGGAGCGTAACCAAAAGGTTTACCCTCAAACTGAGAACCATGCAACATGCACATGAGAGGATCATTCTATCCATAACATGGAGAGATTGCAATATATTACGGTATATTAGAGGGAAAAAAATATCACAATATATCACAGTGTATAAGAGGAAAAAATAGACGTCTAAGATACCATAGAACTCATTTATGGCTATGGGCTGGTTACGTTGCAAGAATGCCAAATAACTGCTGGACATCATGACTCACAATGTGGCCGACAAAATATAAGATGGTGTGACAAACTATATAAGCTCAGAGAGTACTGGCTCCGTGGCCCCCACGATAGAGCAGTCAGGCAAATTTGGGGGAAAGTCAATGTCCAACATCAGACGCTAAAAGGCTACTGCTGTTGCCACCGATGATGATTATGATGGAGTGTTCTTATAGGCTTAATTTACAAAAACTAGAAGAATCTTGACTTGAAACAAGAGACTGAGACGGTAGTTTCTTGATTTTAATCTATTTCACTTATCTAAATTTAACTTCGTGAAGTATCAATAGACCTCGAGCTTAAAATACTCGTAACTGCATGGACCCTGGATTGGGGAAAACCATTCGTTAAAGAAATAGAATCTCGGAATCAAATGTCTATCATGCTGCGTTCGTGAAAACACAAGGTAATGGCTTTGTGGAATTGCAAAGGACTGAAGTGTGACTGCAACCATACGGCATATAAAATAATCTCGGTCGTGCCAAGAATCGGGTCATATTCGGAAGTTATTAAAAACTGTTTCTAGTCTGGGATAGGAAACTTTGATAAATCTCTAGTGGATTTTAATGAGTGTTTTTGGCATCGTTTCCATCCTGACATCAGACTCGTATCATGATACGGGCTGATAATATTCCTACTTCAGTGAATGGTGGCGATATGCGGATGGACTAAAAAGAAAATGGCCGAATCAAAGCGGCAGAAGCTTAAAATTACCTAACGAACATAGCGTTTTATGTTTGCTAATGAGTCGCTTTGATGTTATGCTAATGGCAGCACGGACTTGACATGAATATATTAAAACCTTTGCCGATGAGTTGAATTTCGGTTTGATCTCAGGGTCTGGAATCTAGATATCTTAATGAGGGAAATAAACATTCAAGTTACACTATTTTCAATACTCTTTTTAATAATTTAGGAGCAGTTAATTTTTTCTTATACTCAGATATGATGTTTGGGATTTTAGAAAGGTTGATGCATATGACTATATGACTTGAGGGAGGTCCGTAAATTGTTTGAAGTGTCTACAACGACCTGCATGGTAATTAGTTCGCTAATGCCATTCGGGATAGCAGGGAAATGTGAATTGGTGTAATCCTTTCGTAGAAGCGAGGTGGCGTAAAGCAAACTTTCGAGGTACAATGAAATTTAAATGAAATGAAAGAAAGCTTTAAGAATAGGTACCAACTGGAGAACAATATTTAGCGAGCTAATCTCGAAGACCATCTGTGTGTGTGTAGTGAGTTCAATTCTCCCTCTTATGTTATGCTTTGTCAGACAAACATAAGCTTAGAAAATGTATACAAAAAAGAATAAGAAATATTTTTGTCATTTGAGAGCTTATGTATTGATACAATTTCTTAGCCAATATTTGTGGAGTAGTACCCATTGAGAGATCATTTGATACCCACAAAGGGGACCAGTTCAAAGGAGATTGTGGGATGTATATGCTGAGGAAAATATTTTCCGTCGAACTCTAGACTTGAGTTCGTTCTATAACAAGTTCACCTCACCAAAAACAGAACAGTCATCCACGTAAAACAATGGTATACGTAGAAACATATGACGAATTAAATAATGACAAACTTGATGGACTCAGATCTTTTTGATATGATGAATAGAATTGAATAGAATATATTTTACTTAACACGGAAAAAAAACAGATCAATTTTCGCGTATCTATTCTAAAGCGAGAAAATTGATGATTCCTTTTAAAACTCTGTTCTTTGCAGTATTTTTCTTTTCTTCAGAGTTGAAATTTTTTTTAAAAATTTTGTAGCAATGAACTTATAACTGATAAAAGAGTTGAAATATGATATGTATTTTGGAGATATTAATTTATGTAGAAATAAATTCTGCATTATTTATTTTGGTTCTAATGAAATGATGAAATTTTGATCTTAAGGCAGCCAAACTTATGATATTAAAATTCCTGTCTTTCTTGAGAAGAACCTTATGGTGCACAAGGAGGGATGATCCTGAATTTGGTCACATGATAGAACATTACTGATGACTTTGAACTCTATTCATCATTGGCGGTCTAGTCCCTGGGCGATGCCTGATACGTCCTTGGGATGCATTCTGTACTTCGGGTCCAGACATTGAATGCAGGGGTTGTATAGTCCAATGTGTGTTGGGTTGTCATTGTTGCACCTACTGCATATGTCCTGAGATGCCTAAATAGCAGAAATTAGTGTAGCACACTTCTTTTGAAGAATCCTTACTGGTTTTTGTATTATAATGTTGAGCTACATTTGGCTAACACATAAATCTTAGGACACAAACTTCGAATGATGATTTTGTTAGCAGATCTCACAAACGTGATACTTACTGAATTTATTCCTGTTGCTTTTTTGCACCAGGGTATACTGAGCCCAATAAATAGCAACATATAACGATGGAGAATGATAAACAAGTGAATGCAAAAAGTATGTAATACATTTAAAGATGTTTATTCCAACATATCATACATTGAGTTCGACGTTTTAGGTACAGCAGTCCTTAAAAAATATAAAGAAAAATGAATAAAAAAGTTACAGATATTTTTTTGTGGTTTCCGTTGATAATCTCGTTTGGCTGATGGCTTTGAGGATTATCTGAGCTCAAATCTAAAACACCAAAATTAGTAACACTGGAGATAAGAAACCGGAATATTTCGAAGCTTTATTCTCGTACGACAGATGAAAAAACTGTACATACCGATGATGTCGAACTATCCCGCTCACCATGAAGTCCATCCACTTCCAAACATGCACCTTTCGAATGGGCTCAGTCGTAGTTTTCAAAATCGTTTTAACCAGGGCTAAAGACATCGGATTTTTGTTCATAACACGTTAATGTTTTATATGGTTCCAGCATGTTTTCAATACATAATTTCATTCTGGTAATCTTTGTTCTTAACTCTGTCAACGCTCAAGATGTACAAGGATCTTGAAAGAAAACTTTTGGAAATATATCGTTTACTTTTTATATTCACTTTTGATTCGACAACAAGCAATGGAGTTGAATAACGTCACTTGCAGAATGCCCATAATAGGGCGTTTTATAGTTTCTGTGGTAGCCACATGATCAGAAAGAAATGTATGGATGACCAAACTAATCAAATTGGTCATGATTACCCTAAACGGAAAATGAAAAAATCTACGTAAGATGAGAAGAGAATCAGGAGGGATTTGGGGATAAAGGGGATTATGATCGGAAGTTTAATGGGGATTGGTATTACATATTGTTACAATCGGATTGGTGGAATATTGATCCTTGCTCACTGCTATTATAGTTGAATTACTTTTCTTCTTTTAGAATATATATATATATATATATATATATATATATATATATATATATATATATAGAGAGAGAGAGAGAGAGAGAGAGAGAGAGAGAGAGAAATGTATCAACTAAACAAACATGTTTTTGTTTTTCTGGGGCTTCTTCATGCGAATGATTCAATTTTTCGAATTCCTATTTGGGATATCATAGGGAGGTGTATACATTTTCTGGTTGAAAAAATTCTGCCTTTTTTATTTATATTTTGTTGGTAAAAAGCTAAATGTTTGTGTATAGAACACATAATGAAATAAACCCATTACACATCAGATATTGAATTACTGATTTGTATATATATATATATATATATATATATATATATATATATATATATATATATATATATATATATATATATATGCATATATATATACGTTATTTACGAAATGGGTATATGATTCGACAGGATGATCATGAATTTCATTTTATCATATACAAACTCTGATTTGAAATGAGCACCCATTATTACATGATCAATGCACCATTTGGCATGGACAACGTAAATAGAATAAACAATTGAAGTAAATGGGGCAGCAGCAGGAATTGACTAGAAACGATTTTCTTTAATTGTTTTTTTTTTCCTCTTATTCATGTTATCTTGGCCCAATGGTACATTTACCATGGAATAACGTGTGATCACATCAAATAAGATGTTCTGAGTAATATAACACAATATAAATGTATGTATATATATATATATATATATATATATATATATATATATATATATATATATGCGCGTCCGTGTGTGTGTGTGCGTGCGTGCATATTACATGCAGATTATTTGGAATGCATGAAGCGGGGGTAATGGCATACTGAAATATGATTGGAATTCCTCATGGTCTTGAAAAGTTGAGAACAATTGGTTTAGAGGAACACAGTAAAATTATTGAACGAATTTGGTGAGTGGCATATAAAAGGGAAAACACGAAAAAGAAAAGAGATGAGAAAAGGCATGAAACAATCGGAAAAAAACACAGATGGATATTTTCATAGATTAGTCCGACAAAAAGCCACAACAGCAGGGCACCTAATGAGGATTGATCTCAGTAACGATGACTTCAATGAGCTCCGGAGACATACCTCTAAATATGGTTCTCTGGCAGCTGTTATAGACATTTGTTATACGTAACTGACGTGGTGAGGTAGGTTGATAAAACACCCAGTGATGATCGAATTCAGTAATTAATGATTGATGACCGAATTCGGCAGGTCCTCGAGGATAAAGAGGAATGAAAAATCAAAATTGTTGAATTATTTATAAATTGCAAATGAAGGAAATGAATAATAAAAAAGAGTTTGGAAGGAAAAAAAGAATGTCGATATCAAAGGAGAAAAGGGAAGGTACGAAAAAGAGAAGTAGAATAAAGAAGGAAAAAAATGTAAATTGACAACATAATCAACCGAGAAAGAAAGAAAGAAAGAAAGAAAGAAAGAAAGAAAGAAAGAAAGAAAGAAGACAGAAATAGAGTAAGAAAGGAGAAGAGAAAAGGGAGAGGGGAAGGGGAAGAAGAAAATGGAGATAGGAAGAAAAAGTTGAAAAAAAATTTCACAGAAATGAAAATAAAGAAAGAAATCGACCAGGAAAGAATGAAGAAAGGGAATATAGAAAAGGAAACGAAGAGAAGAATAAAGAAAGAAACAAACAAACAACGGAGATCAGGGAAAGAAAGTTCAAAGAAGAATCAAGGAAATGTCGATGAAAGAAAATGGGTTTTGAAAAAGTAAGAGATGTAGCTCTGTTGAAACAAAACCGCAAGAAAGAAGGGAAGAACGAAGGAAGGAATGAAAAGAAGAAAGAGAAAAAGGACCAAAGAAAGGCAGATGACGATAGGAAGAACGAACGAAAGAAAGAAAGAAAGAGATATCGACAGGCAGAATGAGAAAAAAAGATAGATAGATAGATAGATAGATAGATAGATAGATAGATAGATAGATAGATAGATTGATAGAAAGAAAAAAAGAAAAGAAAGAAAGAAAGAAAGAAAGAAAGAAAGAAATAGATATAAAGACTGGCAGAAAAGAAAAAAAGAAAGAAAGATAGATAGATAGATAGATAGATAGATAGATAGATAGATAGATAGATAGATTGGTGGATAAATAGATAGATAGATGGATAGATAGGTAGATAGATGGAAAGATAGATAATATAGATAGAAAGAAAGAAAGAACAGAGATGATGATAGAAAACACTGCATTAAAACCCGAGTAATTAATAAACCATAAATGCTGATTCCCTCACAATCGGCCTCGTAATGGCCGTAAAATAGGATGAGACGGAAATCTAAGCATATATCTCTCTCCGACATATTCCTCTATGGACACCGGATGCTTCTTTGAACGGTCGTTGCTGGCCAACAGACGGAGGAACCTTATCGAATATTTCACACGACTGCCAATAAAGCCATCCCAAAGTGTTACATATCACGCCAGACATTCCCCTCGAGTTATTCATGCCCTACGCCAACCAAAGTTTCGTGGATGTTATCAGGATCAATATGCACGCCTAGTTCAAAGCATTAGCGAACTTAGTTCCAGTTTATATGCAGTTTTATAGGTAACTAGCAGGGATATCCGACTTCCCCCGGAGGAAAATAACTTCAAATATATCAACACAGGAAAAATATTATCTTTAATCATAACAACACAGGAATAATATTTTCTTTCAAATATCTATTCTTACACAACACAACGAATGAAGAAACTGGTGATTACACTATTCACACATAAACAAGTAGATGTTGCTGAAAATACATTTTATTATTCAAGTGGGTGTATATATATATATTTTTGTACATTGCTTCTGGCAAAGTTACAACTTACTTTTTTATTGGTGATACTTTTGACTGGCTGTTCTACGCCGTTTTCAAACTGAACCGGGAACACTATAAATTTTCAGTTTGAAAACGACATTGACCGGCAGGGTTTTATATCACAAATATTTTAGAAAATAAAATAAAGTAGTACTATTGCTGAAAAGATACACAAGTATGTACATACTAATTATTACAGTGCCACATAAGATGTTATTAAAACATTTGTTTTACCATTAGTGAGAACAATAACATTTTTTGTACTTGAAAGGAAACTTGACTTATCAGCGATATAGATTATTTCAACTCACGAAGCTTATGTCACAAGTGGATGTCCCGTGGGTCTTCATTTCCAAAAACTATACTTTTTCTCAAGGAAGTTGGGAAATTTGTGCGAGCAATTTTTTAAAGAATTCAGTGAGCAAACGGAAAATTACGGCATTGAAATTAAAGTTTTCGACAAGCAAACCGAAAACCATTCCAAGAAAAAAACTAAGGCAACCATTTTTTTAAAAATATGGCGTAAAAATGAAAAAAGGCGTCAAAATTTCAAAACGACAAGAAAACCCAATCGATGAACATGAATAATTAAATGCTTCGATCAATACAGAGGTCAATCTCTCAGGTTGAATTGGTTAAAATTTGTCTTTCAATAGAATTCATGGACCTTTTTAGTTAATTCTAAACTTAGACACACATAATGTTCAAATACGACGTCCCTTAAAAAACATATTGATTATAAAATTCATTTGTCTTTGAATACTTTTAGGGGAATGGGTGTTTTCACACAGACTGATAACTCGGAATATGGGTAGTTCATATTGCAGTATTGTTGTAAAATCTTCCATAACATTTCCCAATCAGATGGCCAATGCTGGAATAGCGAATACGCCACTATTTGCAATGCATATTGCGAGAGGAAAGAAAGAAGAAAGAAATAAAGAGAAGAAAAATAAAACATAGACGAATAACCAAACCAAAAAAAGAACGAGAGAGGGAGAGTAAAAAAAAAAAGGAGAGAAAGAAAGACTAAGAAATAAAAGAGAGAATAAATAATGGATGCGTGCTTTTTAATATTTTACGAGTATCAGGCACTTCTAAATAATTTTAGCTTTCTTTTATGATTACGTGTGTGGGAGAATCAGAGAAAAGAAAAAAACACAGAAAGAAAGAAAATAGGGAACGTAAAGGGGGTGAGATTCTTTTAAAATATTTTACAAGCATTAAACCGACCTGAACAATGTTAAGGTTTTTTTGTATAAGCATGTGTATATATACTTGTCAATGAGTGAGTGTGCAAGAGAGAAAGAAGGAGAGAGAGAGAGAGAAGGAGAAAATGCTCGTTGTTATGAATTCCTCAGATTCTTTCGCACAATACTGCACTGAGTGTGACTGGAATTCATCGAAGGAGAGTTGTTTTTGTTTTAGTGTACAGCATGCATTATACATGAGTACGGAACATCGGGATCTTTTCTGGCTTCCAATCATTCTTTCGTTGCATTTATTTCTTATTTTTATCTCCTTTTGAAAATCCAGAATTAGCAGTAAACACGAGTATGAAAAATGAGGAATCTTTTTTGACCTTCCATCTTTTTTATTTTATTATTTCGTTACATTGAACGACCGTAGCCACCAAAGGTGGAAAACGGTTCAATTTTTTCTTTTTTTTTCTTTTTCTTTTTCGTGTGTTTATATTAGAGACGCTGACAAGACAAAGAATGTTGTATTGAGTGAAAGAAATGGTACTTTGAAAAATGACTTGATACTCCAGTCGATTGTATTCGACATGAATCGGAAATAAATCCGGATTTTTATTGAATGAATGAAGCCACCAAAAGAGGTGAAGAGTTTCATCCCTTTATATATATAAATAAATATATATATATATATATATATATATATATATATATATATATATATATATATATATATATATATATATATATATATATGTATGTATTTTTATGACTGTCCAAGCGCTCCTGGCTATACTGTTTTATTTACAGACTTTCAAATTGGCATCAGTACTCCACTAGACCTATTCAAAAATGTTTTTCATTACTGGTAAAAGCTTTTTTGGCCTTTTGGCGGCCTTATTCTGACAGATTTATCGATAAAATTTGAATCCCACCAGAATATAACTGATTTACATGTTTTTCCACTATTTCAGATGCTTCCTAAAGTGCTAACAATGCCATAAGTAGAATTTTTTTTCCGACCATATTCATTCTTCAATGGTTTTTTTGCATGACGTCATTTAGTTTAGTTCTTTGCCAAAAGAAATTCACGATTAGCAGTGGACATATATTCTATGACACTCACCAGGGTTTCAGGGTCAAAGTGAACAATTCATCAACATAACAGAGATTTTGAAACACCACTTGGACATCAAGACAATACTTATTTAAAAGTAATAAAACCGATGCTTATCAGTGATCTGAGATCAAATCATGGCTGTTCGTTGACTTTTTATTTATTCTCTCAAGAAAGTCCACCGCGCACAGTAGGTCAGTTTAGGGATTATTTCTCACTGCTGATGTCATATGACCCATTGAAACCTGAGGATGTTATTTAGGAAAGAGATAAACAACTCGAAAAAAAAATATTGCCCGGTAAAAATGCCATGAAGAACCCACCATACTACAACGACGATCAACTACATCATGGAATTATATCATTAAATAAATCACCAAATGTTCGTCCGTCTGAATCAACGTAACTCAGGAACCACACAACTTTTCTATGTTTACTAATAGGTCCCTGGAGCGTGTTTTTAGCAATGTATTTTTTTGATTCTTAAACTTTTTTCAAAGATTCCAATGGAGGGGTGGGTGTTGATCTATCATGTAAGTGATATGATAAACTGGATCTTTACTTCAAAACCAGCCTCATTTTCACTTACCTTTAATAATTAATACTACTTTAATTCACGATATATCTGACCACCTGAATATGTTTGAATAACTCGAAGACAGCCACAAAATTTTCTCTGATGCCGAATGGGTCTCTAGAGCACGGATTCTGAATATTAGTTTATGAAAATTCAGAAAGAGATCACATTATTGAGTCTTGGTTAGAGCTGTAATGGATAAAAATGATCTGAATTCTTTGTATCAATCTATCTACGTATATAATGAAAATCCGACTCTCTTTATCTGTATGTGGCCTCTGAGTTTCTGAAACGGTGCACAGATGTATGGAATTAATTTATTCGTACGAAAAGGAGAGCAGAGACCCCTATTTAAACCTTCATCAGAAAGTAGCTGAAAACTCGTTTTTCAGCCAGACATTTCAATCTCAAATGCCAATTGGCACCAACAATAATCTGACCGAGTTCTTTTTTTCTATGAAAGTTATGATGTAAAAAAGGGACAGTAAATGGATAAAAGCCCACGCTGAGTTACTTTGACTCTAATTATGTCATCTCGTATCAAAAGAGCACAAAAGCAGATGAACAAGCCTATAATAATGATTCTAAATACATAATTTGTAAAACTCGGTGTTATAATTATTGTCAGTAAATATTCTAAAGGACTGCTAATTATATCAGATGTTTTGAGCAAGGCTTATTTAAAAAAGTAAGTCGTGTGAGAGATAAACAAGCAAAAAATGTGTCCGATAGAAAAGATTGCGAGCATGTACAAAGGAAATTATGCATAGAGGCATAGAGCTATATATATATATATATATATATATATATATATATATATATATATATATATATATATATATATATATATATATATATATATATATGTATATTGCAAACAATGAGGTTATACATATATATATTTGCACACTAAAAATTATATATATATATATATATATATATATGAATATGAATATATATAAATATATATATGCACACACACACTTATATATATATATATATATATATATATATATATATATATATATAGAGAGAGAGAGAGAGAGAGAGAGAGAGAGAGATAGATATAGATAGATAGATAGTAGAATGTGGATTTGCTACACAAGCTAACTCATGTTTCTGCCCCCTTCGGGCCTCATCAGGCGAATGATTGTCCATGTTTTTTTGGTTCTAGCTTTTTTTGCGGGGGGGGGGTAGAAACATGAGCTAGTTTTTGTAGCGAATCCACATTCTGCTATTTATTTCCAGCTCTACTCTAGTACAACTCAACTTCAAGAGTAAGAAGTTGTATGTATCGAGCACTCTATGAAATAAATCCATAATATTTCAGAAGTGGCTTTACATTATTGATATATTATTATATCATGTTAAACTGCTAGCCTAATTTATACCACACACACACACACACACACACACACACACACACACACATATATATATATATATATATATATATATATATATATATATATATATATATATATATATATATATATATATATATTAGAAAGCTTTTCATGCCTAACGCACTCATCAAAGTAGGTAGCTGATAATTGTGTTCTGCGCAAAATGTTGACATTCGCTTGTTCTATATCATTGTAATTCTCTCTAAAGATAAACAGACATACATATAGTCCTAGAGAGCATCTTCTCGTTGAAAAAAAATTGTTTTTGTAATTTTATTTTTCATGATGTTATGTAATGCAAGTTATTTTCCAATTCCTGTCTATGTAATATGTTCGGAGTATTCAGTATTTTACCGAATTTGATTTTATTACTATTATTTGAATTCTGATCCCAATGGTATACGCTCAATTTATAGTGGTGATCATCATCTCTTCATCAAGGGACCATTTCGAAGATTGAAAAAATTGTGCGGACATTTCACTATTACATAAGTAAAGCTGCTGCCTGAGGATAAAAAAAAGCATTTATTCCACACAACAAATATTCTTCTAGCTCATCATCTGTCTTTTAACGTCCTTTGTTGGACATACACCTCCCCCCGCATTTCTCTATCATGGTCATCGCGGAGCCAGTATATGTCTAGGTTCAACTCCCCCCCCCTCTCTCTCTCTCTCTCTCTCTCTCTCTCTCTCTCTCTCTCTCTCTCTCTCTCTCTCTCTCTCTCTTGTATATTGTCGTGCTCAGTTTCGCATGTGATCTCTGGGGATCGATGTTGTGAGTCGTGGTGACCATTGCTTATCTGTCAGTTTCGTAACATGACCAGCCCATTGCCATTTAAAGTTCCTTCGTTGTCAATGATTACAATCAAACGTACTAAGTCTATCTCGGTACCTCATCATTCTGTTGTGATAAGCAAATCCGTTTACAATACAGTTTTTGATTTTGATCATCATTATTTATATAACATTATCCTTACTAAGAACTGCATATATGAGTCCTTGTGCCATACTAGGCAGAACTTGATGAATAACAATAACAGATCGTGTTAGTCACTCAAGGAAGCCGTCCCATACTCAATGTCCTTGGGCATCATGAATAAGTTACTTCTCTCACCTCTTGCTCAATCACTAAAATGTCCGGATTCTCAACAACAAAAGGACCAGCACAAGCTATGAACCGATTTAGCATAATCTTACAATGCAAACCCTGAACTAGAAACCTTACCAAGAGGGGGCTCTCAAAAAACAGATTAAACTTTTTTTTGTTTTCTTTTTTTTTTGTTTCTTTCTTCTAGACTTATTCAAGAGTAAAAGTTTGAATTTCTACCCGCGTATCTCAGTTTAGGCGACCTGCACACGTGATACATACATACATAACCAGCCAGACCAACTTCAAAACTGAAGAGACCCATGCTAGCAGTTTTGGTGAGAGTTAAGGCACGCCGTTTTTAGCAAAGGAACATTGCAGATAAGAACAATATAAGCATATTTTTTTGGTATTTCAATAGACTGCTCTGTAAACACAAATGGTGCCCCGTGTATTTTGTACCATAAAACCTTATCCAATAGGGAATATCAAGTAAAGAATGAATTTCCCTGATTTCAATCGATTTATCATCCTGTTTTAACTACTCGTCAAGTTTTGGCAAATCTGGGGTTGAGCATTAAAGATTACGCATACTTTTGGGGATATTTTGAAGGAAAATTGGGGCCTGATATCCTGGCAAACACTGTAATTTCATATCTATTTACAGAGGGAATACCAGACTATCAATTAATATATTATGTGTATTTCCTTAATTATCATTGATTTTCCGCCCTGATCTCGTTTGATTCGTATTTTCGAGTATAGATCAAAATAACTAATCGATTAGCCTGCAATTCCGAACGGCAGTTATGCATTCATTATCAACTAAAAAATCAGCGAATCAAAGCCCTACCCAAAGATTCTATCTCTGATCAGTGGTTTCATCTCTGCAGCCTATAAATAAAAATATAATTCCGCTTGGTTCTGACCTTCCTTCAATTCTTTCACAATATCACCTCAGATCAGCATCAAGCATTTAAATCTCCTCTCCTCAAATTTATTTGCGGTCTGTTCTAAATGATATAATGATAGGTGTCGAATCCATCCCTCTGATATATGTGACCTTGTGCCAGACAAGGCTAAACCTAATGAATACTGATAATACCAACCTATATCGAATGAGAACGATTTGTTCATTTATTTCGTATCAAGACTGACAGCCTCGTATAAACAAGATGTACTTACGTTCTTTGTCGTTTCTTGAAGAAACTTCAGACTATACACTAGATAAAAACAAACGGGTTTGGTTAGTCATCCAATAGAGACTTTAACAACACCAACATCTTTTAGTAGCATGCCGTTTTGGGAATGACCAATTAAGAATCGGAAAAGGGCTGATCAATTAAAAAAATCTCTTCTGTCACGTTTTGTTGGGCAGGGATAACCTGGAAATCAGAATTTCGAAGAAAACAAGCGAAAACACTTGACATAATCTTTGTAAATTAAATCCCCCGAAAAAACCTTTTCAGGGAGGTAATTTGCAGAAAATCAAATTATTTGTTTGTTTTTTGGGGTGGGGGTTGGGGGTGGTTGGGGGGTTCTTAGGAATAAAAATGAATGAATAGTCAATTTATCAACCTTTGGTTCCATTGGTGTGCAAAACAATTCATTGCTAGGCCACCGTGCAGATGAACTTAGAAATAGGTAGGAACCTCTGGTGGTTGTTTTGATGTTAGTATTTTGTTGCTGAGTTCAAAGGGAGCAAAAACTAATCCCACATGAAGAGACAACTAATCGATTAACCTGCAATCCTGAATTACAGTTTTACATCCATTATCGACAAAAAATATCAACGAATCAAATCCCTCCCCAAAGATTCGCGACCGGAAACTTTTTTTTCTGATCGGTGGTCTAATCTCCAGTTCCCATAAATAAAATTATGATCCAGCTCTGTACAGATCTACGTCCGATTAATCCCCAATATCTCTTCAGATCAATAAATACCAAATTCTGATTCAGCGTCAACCATTTAAATCTCCATTCCAGATTACATCTGGAATCTTGTCTCGTTGATATAGTGTTTAGGTCACGAATTTATCGCTCTGATATCTGATCTTCTTCGAACGGAATAAACTGAGTCATCGACCAACCAAGCAACTCTGTTAACCTTACTTTCCATGACGCCAAAATAACTTTCAGCTTTTTAACAGATATTCGATGATACCGAAAAATATCTATCTACCTATCATCTTATATATTATCAAAAGTAATATCAACAGATATCTATAAAAACCAAACAAGCCGAGTTGTTTCATAATCAAACTGAAAGGGATTACAAAAATATGTGTATCGCATGTATGATAAATAAATCCGTACTTACCTAACACTTATTAGTTTAGCCCAGTTGGTAAGAGAGTCGCCGATCACTTGGTTTTAATTTCAAACTACGGTAGTGATGTATTGATTTTATATATCGGTTCATGTTAACGTGACGGGATGGACAAAAATATTGGAGTCAACTCCCCCAAATAGGATAAAGATTGTTCCTGATCTTGTTCTTCTTCCCGTTACTGGGAGAAAAACAAAGTTAACTTCAACTTGGACTGGAGCTTGACAATAAATCAGAAATGTTTGCACACAAATGTTCCGAGCGTAAGCATCTGTCAAAATGGCATGAAACGATCTGGCAACTATAATTAATTTCTATAAAAATCATTTTTCAGTGTCTCTAGGCCCAGCAATAGTGATCATGGTATGTTAATCTGAGTTGTTGTGGGGTTTGGTGGTGGGAAGTACATAGAGACTTGAGTTTCAAAGAGATGGGTTAGCTGTTGTGCGCTACTTCTAAATGGTGAATGCAAAATTCACCCTGAATGCCATTTTTGCGTAAAAACGAGGAAATTGTGTGAATCGAACATTGCAACAGTGTGGAAGGGTCGTAGCAAATTAGGTTGTTTTTTAAATCTTCCCCGGGGACCAACAAGCTTTATAAATAGTAGTTCACTTACTACGTGTCTACAAGCATTTTACTACGCCAGCTGTCCCAGGTTTAAAACCACTGAACTAAATATTGGAAGGGGGCTTCAATAACCACCCCCGAGTCCCAAAATCTCCCACAATCACCTGAGCAAAAGGAAACTGTTTCTTTCTTTCTTTCTTTCTTACGCTCTACTCGTCTCTTTCTTTCCTTATTCTCTTCTTTCGTTTTACTTTTTTTCTCTTTCTCTTTCGTTTTTTTTTATTCGTCCTTTGTTCACTTTTCCTCCTTCTAGTTTTTGAAAAAAAAAAAACAAACAAAACTGACAATATCTATAAAGGTTTCTTCAGATTTTAAATTGTTCTGCCTGCTGACTGGCTGGCTATAATTATGTATTGGCTGTATAACAGGCCACACCAATGCACCTAGAAAAGCAGAAAATGTCTTCACTTGGGGTTCAATTTGAAATGTAAGTTTATGCTAAATTGGCCACTATTGACTTGTTCGTGTTTTTTTTGTTGTTGTTGGTTTTTTTTGTTTTGTTTTTTTTTCAAATCAGATTTTGGTAGCGATCATTATGCTAAAATGTAAAAGAAGTAACCAATTTATAAAACATCTTTTCTTCCAAATTTTTTTTATATATATATCACACCAACACAGTATGCAGAAAAAGGAGCTTTTCACATGACAGTTTATATTGAGTGACTAACCAGACCTGTTTTGTTTTCTTTTTTCTTCCTTTCTTGCGTTATTTTCTTCATCCATCTTTCACCTCTCTCTCTCTCTCTCTCTCTCTCTCTCTCTCTCTCTCTCTCTCTTTCTCTGCAGTCGTGTTTCCTTCCCCAGAACTACCTCTAAAAATAACCCAACACATTCAGAACTTGAGATTTCTCATTGGTTTCAACCACTGGACCATGATAACGATGTCTGAAGAATTTCTTAGAAAGGGAGAAGAAAATCGAACAATGAAATTCTAATCGTTTACTCAAGTTGTCGATTTATTTCATCCCACTGTTTCTGCATTTTGCATCAAGTTTTAGCCTCCAGAGGAAAATTTGCCAACGTTGTTTGAAATCTACACGCAGTGCTAATATTCACGAACATTCTAAAATTTCATTGGTTCAATTCTGTGTATACGTCGTTCAATTCTGCATTTGAGCATAAAATAGTTTTCATCGATAAAACATATATACATTATTGCTCCCGTATGCAGGGTTGATCACTCTTTAAGCGAGGTAATTTGTCCGTTGTAAGCTTATGCAATGCTCTTCCAACATGGAATGGAGCACTCTGGTGGATGAGGAATATATACAATAAAAAAAATATATCGCTTAAATTCAACCCAACTGACCGTCCAAATTCCATTGGTTAAAAGAGGATACCAGCACTCCAGGTCTGAAGCCAAAGTTTCGATTCTGCCTCGTGTTACTGGATGAGATAATTGATAGTCTATAGCCACACTGAAAAGGAAAAGTTGTAATACAACGAAACAGCTGTCTGTGGATGACACAATATATATATATATATATGCCTTGAGAATATTTCATTCATCAAGGTTGAGTAGGAGATATAATTACAACGTACAAATCAGGCCTTTGCGCTACAGGAAAAACTTTGATACAGCATATTGTGCTTTGCTTAGACAGAAAATACAAATGTATCTTCAAAAATGTTATCGATCCAATATCTTATCAAATTACCTTACACCGCGCTTTTCTTCCATTCGACCAATTGTGGTCCCATTTTGAAAACTTCAGGTGGCAGAATCAGGGAGCGGACCTTGCCCGCTACCGCCTGGATCAGACCTTCTCAGCTTAGACGAGGGTTATTCAAAGAGAAAACTTTGTAGTCAAGAAAGGATTGTGTAATACAATTGTTTTATGTGATACAACTTAATGTTTGAATAACGTACGAAACTTGAAGGCTTCCCACATATCTAATGATGTCATTTCCTCAAGCTCCGGTCCATAAAAACATGAACTTCCATTACTCAATGCTATTTTGCCCAGGCTTTCCAAACCAGTTACCCCCTCTCTATATCTCTTTCTGACCGGTTACCTCACCCAGCCTCCCGGTAGGGGTGAACTCCGTTAATATATCATTACTGTCACAAATCTTGACGATTTCAATTCACAAATGTTGATTTTTTTCTCCCCTTAATCGTGTGTGCCCTCTTTCTTTAGTGAAACGCCTATAAACGTCATTGTACCGCGTAAATAGAGTAACAATGTGTCCATACAATGCATTATTGAAGTAACAATGTATTGCAACATAGCATTAACAAGAAGCAATGTGTTCATACATAGCATGAATAAGGTAGCAATGTGCCCCTACAAAGTATAAAAAAGTAGCAATGTGTTCCTACATAATATCAAAAAAGTAGCAATGTGTCCCTACATAGTATCAAAAAAGTAGCAATGTTATCCTACATAGTATGAATGAATTAGCAATGTGACCCTACATAGTATCAAAAAAGTAGCAATGTCACCCTACATGTTATAAAAAAAGTAGTAATGTGTCCCTACATAGTATAAAAAAAGTAGCAATGTTACCCTACCTAGTATCAAAAAAGTATCAATGTGTCCCTACATGGTATCGAAAAAGTAGCAATGTGTTCCTACATTGTATGAATGAATTAGCAATGTGACCCTACATAGTATCAAAAAAGTGGCAATGTGACCCTACATAGTATGAATGAATTAGCAATGTGACCCTACATAGTATCAAAAAAGTAGCAATGTCACCCTACATGGTATAAAAAAAGTAGTAATGTGTCCCTACATAGTATAAAAAAAGTAGCAATGTTACCCTACCTAGTATCAAAAAAGTATCAATGTGTCCCTACATGGTATCGAAAAAGTAGCAATGTGTTCCTACATTGTATGAATGAATTAGCAATGTGACCCTACATAGTATCAAAAAAGTGGCAATGTGACCCTACATAGTATGAATGAATTAGCAATGTGACCCTACATAGTATCAAAAAAGTAGCAATGTTACCCTACATTGTATAAAAAAAGTAGCAATGTGTCCCTACATAGTATAAAAAAAGTAGCAATGTTACCCTACCTAGTATCAAAAAAGTAGCAATGTGTCCCTACATGGTATCGAAAAAGTAGCAATGTGTTCCTACATAGTATGAATGAATCATCAATCTGACCCTACGTAGTATAAAAAAAGTAGCAATGTGACCCTACATAGTATCAAAAAGTAGCAATGTATCTCTCCATAGTATCAAAAAAGTAGCAATGAGTTCCTACATAGTATGAATGAATTAGCAATGTGTTCCTATATAGTATCAAAAAGTAGCAATGTGTCCCAACAATGTATAAATAACGTAGCAATGTGTCCCTACAAAGTATAAAAAAGTAGCAATGTGTCCCTACAAAGTATAAATAACGTAGCAATGTGTCCCTTCAAAGTATAAAAAAGTAGCAATGCGTCCCTACAAAGTATAAAAAAGTAGCAATGTGTCCCTACAAAGTATAAATAAAGTAGCAATGTGTCCCTACAAAGTATAAAAAAGTAGCAATGTGTTCCTATATAGTATCAAAAAGTAGCAATGTGTCCCAACAATGTATAAATAACGTAGCAATGTGTCCCTACAAAGTATAAAAAAGTAGCAATGTGTCCCTACAAAGTATAAATAACGTAGCAATGTGTCCCTTCAAAGTATAAAAAAGTAGCAATGCGTCCCTACAAAGTATAAAAAAGTAGCAATGTGTCCCTACAAAGTATAAATAAAGTAGCAATGTGTCCCTACAAAGTATAAAAAAGTAGCAATGTGTTCCTAAATAGTATCAAAAAGTAGCAAAGTGTTCTCACATAGCATGAATAGAGTAGCAATATGTCTCTACATAGCTTTCAGAAACACATTCTTTTCGCTCGAAACCTTCAGTTACTAATATGTCTTTCTGTCATTTGTATTCATTGGCGTTGACAGCGGTTCAAGAGTTTACTCGACGATCGAAAACGTGGTGGTCCTATCGCCTCAGAAACTCTCCATGTGGCAAACCTCTGAAACCCTTTTCTATAATTACTTTGGTCTCCCAAATAACCTACTAAATTCACCTTAAATCTACGTACTGTTTATAAATGACATATGTCTATTTAATGCATGTTCCATTGTTTGTCTCAAAACATCTTCATTTGTTTTCATTTCAACTTTTATGAACTCCCTGTTTTAATTCAAAAATGTAGCGTAAAACCTCAGCTTCTAAAAAAAGGCAACATCGCTGATCAGATGTTCTCATTTAGAACTGTTGTTGCTGACTATCAACTTCCGTCTGCTTCCTCCACACTTGTTTGTGACGTTGCACATGTGGTAGAATCTCTCCCACGTTTGCTTGACACCATCTTTAGAACTGATTACATTGTACGTTCACACAGAACTATCATCATCTCTATCATTCCTCCCCTCCTCTTTTATGACGCTAAATCGTATATTAGCATATGGAAGAAAAAAAAATAGTAGTTGATATATATTTCTATGTACAACATCTGATTCAACTTGTATATGAAGCCACTGAACAGCACAACAATAATGATAACGATAAATTAGGTCATAAGGCTTTTCATAAATGCTTCCCAAGCTAAGGTTTCTGCTTTTTAAAAATGGCCAAAAGCAAGATCATCTGAAACAAGTTCAGTTGCTACGGGGGGCAGTTGTGATAAAATCAGTTAATACAAGGGCAGTTGATGAAGAAACATGATATTATTATTATTTGGTATCTCACACCAGTTGCCTGGTGGTTACAGCAAGAGGTTGGGTGATAGCAGGTCTCCTCAAATCTCCAGCCCTTCTCTCCTAGTACTCATAGGTTGCAGTAATACTGCGATTTACAGTTTCACACCGGTTGCCCAGTGGTCATCGTTGAAGGCTGACTGACAATAAGTCTCCTCAGGTCTTCAGCCAACATCTCTTCTCTCTTTCGTCTATCATGTCAGTGCTGCAATTTGCATTTCTGCTTTCATTTCTTTCCTCTGTTGCATCACTGTTGACAGTTAGCGTTGCAGTCTTTATATTTGTAGTACTTTCCTCTGTATCCGTGCAGTTCCCAGTAGTGCCGTGGTCCTTTCGTACTGCCATAGTTCACAGTAGTGCTGTAATTGACAGTTTCACATCAGTTACCTGATGGTTATCGCTGGAGGCTGAGTGATAGTGAGATCATCCTCACCGACCAAACCATTGCTTGGGTTTATACCGTTTCCACCAAGCCTTTCTCTTGGCCCTTAGACCATTGCTACCTATTTGGGGTTGTAGATAGCATATTTCCAGTACTCTCCTCAGTATTCGTGCACTCCCAAATAGTGCCGTGGTCTATATTGTCCCAAACATTCCTAATATCTCCAGTTCCTCGAATCTGGTGTTCAGTTGTTTTGTAATATTTTGGGTGCCCTTACTATTACCGGAACGACCCTGATATTCTTGTTTTACACTTTCTTCCGTTCCCTTGTCTGGTATTTTCCGAGTTTTCTCTGTGTTTTGTATTTACTCCGTAATCAGTAGGCACAGCCACGTCTATTATTTGGCAGGTTCTCCCCCTTTTGTCCACAATTACTAGGTCTGGTCTTCTCGCTTGGTCAGTTTGGATGGCCAAGTTCCAGAGTAAGTTGTTGCTTCTATTCTTCAGGGCTGTCTCTGGTTAGTACTGATATCATTTTCTGCATGGTCGGATCCAATTTGTTTGCTCAGTTCCCAGTGTAACACTATGGCTCCCCTTTCGTGTCTGTTCGTGCACTCTCTCAGGGCTAGTTGACTACATTCACTGGCTACATCGTTTATGGTATTCATACTATCATTATTTTTTCAGTGGTAACTGGCCTGCCGTTATGATATACTCTGAACATATCGTTTTGCAACGGCTCGAAAAGTGGTCGTGGACCCTTATAAGCGCAAGGCTATATGTTTAAAGCAGTCTCTAGGGATAAAAGTTAGTAAGTTGCTAGCTAATTTACTACACTAATCATAGCACAAAGGTTGGCGTCTAAAATTAAGGGGTTAGAACCCAAATTGAGAATGAAAAGAAAGTGGGGCATCGCACAAAACTCGTTACTTCAAGTTCTTGCAAGGTAAAAGTAAAGCAGAAGTTATTGATAATTACTAATTTTTTTCTGTGTTTTGGCAGGGTAGAAAGATGTTGTCGTAATAAGGAACCACCAGCCAGTCTGCTTTGAAATTTTGAATTAAGAGGACTATATTTTGTGTGAGCCTGAATAGCATTTATTTGCTGGGACATGAAGAAAAAAAAAAATATATATATATATATATATATATATATATATATATATATATATATATATATATATATATGTTTGTGTGTGTGTGTGTGTGTGTGTGTGTGTGTGTGAGGAAATAGATTTGCTACACGAGCAAGTTTATATTTCTACCCTCTTTGGGTCTCTTCAGGCGAATGATCATATACGTTTTTAGTTTCTTATTTGGGAAATTTGGTGAGAGTCCTATGGGTGTTGCTATGAGCGGGGGAAGTTTTGTTATATTGTTTTTAGTAGTGTGTACGTCTTTGCAGTTAATTGTTACTTCCATGCCAAAGGGTGTGAGCTAGGTGTTGGAGTTACCCATAAGAATACAATTTAGCATCTACTTATAGATAACTCCTACACCTAGCTCACACCCTTTGACATATGACTTACAACCACCAGCAATGACATACACATTACTAAAAACAATAAAACAAAACTCCTCCTACTCATAGCGATACCCACAAGACACTCACCAAATTCCCCTAACGAGAAGAAAGAAACATATATATTGATTCGCTCGAAGAGACTCAAAGCAGATAGAAACATACACTTGTTTGTATAGCAAGTCCACTTCCAATTAAATTTCCAACTCTACTCTATGACTATTTAACTCTCAGATGATAAAGATGGATGTATAGAGCACTCTATGAAATAAATCAATCACACATCAGACATTGCTTTATATTACATTATATTATGCTCTATCGCAAACCTAATTTGTAATTTACATATATGTATATATATATATATATATATATATATATATATATATGTGCGCGCGTGTGTGTGTGTGTGTGTGTGTGCAAATCAAATCGAGGAAAGAAAGGAATTGAAAGTAGACAAAGAATGAAAAGAGAAGAAAACGTGGAAAAATCAAGGAAAGAAATAAATAATAGAAAAGAGGGAAATAAAACGAAAATATAAGCAAAACGAAGGAGTGGTGGAAAGAATAACGAAGGAGAGAGAGCAAAAAAAGAAAAAGAGTGAATGAAAATGAAAAGAGAAGAAAACACGAAGGAAAGAATGGGGGAAAGGAAGGAACGTAAGTAATAAAACGAAAGTATTAACCAACGGAGAGAAGAGGAAAAAAGGAACAGAAGAAAGAAAGAAAGACAGAAAGACAGAGAGATAGAAAAAAGAAAGAAAGAAAGAAAGAAAGAAATCAAATAAAGACTGAAAGATTAAAGAAAAAAGATATAAGACAAAGTAAGAGAGACAAAATAAGAGAGGTGGAAGATTCAAGTAGGGGGTGGGCAAATGTAGTTTTGCATGAAATAAATGAAACATAGTTAGCTAAAACGAAAATAAGCGAAATCAATTGAAAAAGAGAGAAAAGAAAATGGGAATAATAAGAAAGAAACAACACTGAGAGAAAAGATATATAAAAAAAGGTCCAGAGCTGGAAGGACATTCACTCACAATCCCAGGGGTACACGGAAAAAGCCATCAAAATGTCTGCTTCTATTCATCATAGGAGAACGGGAAGTAATCCCCAGCAGAAATTCACTCGAAAATGCCTATTTTCAACTTACGCATATGCACTGCCAAATTGCCCTGGGGAAAAAGCAGAAGAAAGAAGTGGTCAAGGGTTACCTACCTTCACTTGCCATTGAATCAGCAAACACTTCTAAAAGTATGTATATATATATATATATATATATATATATATATATATATATATATATATATATATATATATGTGTGTGTGTGTGTGTGTGTGAGTGTGTGTGTGTGTGTGTCATGCATCTATCTATATATGAGCACACATATACATATACACATATATGTACATATGTATGTGTGTGCGTGCGCACATGTATGTGTGAGCACCGTCTGTTTGGAAAGTAAACTGCCATTTGATATTAAGGAAAAATTAGCTTACCTAGGGTAAATTTGGCATAGCCCGTTTTCCGTAAGTTTTCCTCTTGGGACTCCACGAACTTATTCCAGAGCCATTTCGGTTTTCGAAAGTGTCTACTAAGTCCTATTTCGGGATCACCATCGGATGCTTCGCCATAGTCATTACAATCACGTGCATGGTCTGGAAATCAGCTCCGTTTCAACGGCGAAAACCTCCAAGTACTTCGGGGCGAAATCAAGGGTAGTGACAAACTTTGTTGATGCGATTTTTTTGGCAAAAGAAACCCCTTCACAAACGCGGAAAGTGATCAGGCTCGATTATAAGGAATGCAACGGCTACACAGTAAAAAATCTCATTTTGAGGATTTTCGCTGAGTGGCCCCACGGGAAAGTGTCTATTCATGCTCAATAAGGTCTCTTTTGATTGTTTGTCATGTTACATCAAGCCTGCGTATCAAGTATTTTAGATATTCAAAATGAATAAATACTTTCCAGGAAGGCATTGTATGCCTCTTCCTAGATAGTCAATGTGTCTGAATTAGTGTGGGACAACTGTACAGAAAGATAACCCACAATTGAGACAAAAGTCACGGACAATGGCTTGAGAATGTTCCTCGCACTGCAATATACACCTTTACTGCGTTGGTAAACAGAAAATCCTTATTGGACAGAGGTCAAAATTTGATTATTTTATTGTAGTCAAATTTGGTTCACTTTTTACCCAAGAATAGTAGAATCTGCATGTTCTGCTAAAACTCAACGTATGCAACGGTTTTGTCCACGGATTTCTCCATTGCTTCGATAGACCTTTTCAAGATTTCTAGTACCATGTTAGTCAGAACATGTTGAAAGCACTCTTCCAGTTTATCCAGGCTTTGTGGTTCGGAGCAGTATCTCAATTCCTTCACTGACCTTCCAAGGATCAAGTCACAGAACGTAAGATAAGAGCTTCATGCTCTGTATCCCTAATTCCAAATACGGAGTTAATTCTCATCCACTCTGTATATCAGTATTTGTTAATCGAATTAGAAGACCAAACAATTGGTTTATCCAGCGAGGATTGAACTCGTTTGTCATTATCTAGATTTACGAGATAAGAAATGCTTTACAGCAATATATATAGTCATTAAAAAAGATAAAAAAAACATTGAACGGAATTCATGGAAGAATATGAATATTCGAAGAAACTTTAATTGTTCAATTTTCTTTTTCTTAAGCTCAATACAATATCTTTAACTTTTGATCTCTATTCATCGAATGTATTATATGGCAATCTTTGGTAAAAATTCGGTGAAACCTTTGAAAACTAACCTATAAGCTCAACGTAACCCACCTTTATTGGACTCTTATTCTGTTTTTATAATCTTTCTTTTATCTCCCTAATCAAAATCATTGCTTCTAGGCATCCATTCTCCATCTCTTTTCAGGATCCTCATTGTATTATTATTTCTTATATTATTGATGAATTTCATTTCTTTCTGTGCATGGATTCTGATTTTTGACGTGAGGCAATTGGAACGTAATCTTAAATGGAATTTTTTACCTTATATTGAATTTTTAAACGCTTTGAGATAGGAACGAAAATCAGTTGAACAGGATTGTATTTACTTGATGACGAAAGTTAATGAATTATTCTTTATATTTTTCGATCAATCATTTATTAGAAACTGTCAACTACAACAGTTAAGAAAAGTTTCTTCGGTTTTGAAGTTCGTCAGGCTGGATGAGAGATTATACATGTATCACACTAACGGAACTATACAGGCTGACAACACTTACTTTTTATGTCAGGAAGAAAAAGAAAAGCTTTTTTGTTTTTAACCCAACCACATATTTAATATTTAGTGATGAGTTGAATTTGCAATGCAATTTCATGCCAAATTGGTCCCTTGATCGAAAACAATCACGTTTCTTTCGTATTTCATAAGATTCAGACCTTTTTAGTGGTCACTACCCAACAGAGTGCGAGAAAAGTGACTTGATCACCCCATATTCCAATTACTTAGTTGATCACTCCAACGCAGCATACTGTCAAAAAACGTCGTTCACGCGACGGTTTCTATTGATTGACTAACCAGACCTCCTCATTACTCAGATATTTGCAAAAATGATATACAAGCATATCTTTTTTCTGGTACATGATCGGAAAACGGTAGATGCGTGGGTTGAAAATTGTTCTGCTCCTATCTGCTAACCATTGCAACATGTGGTACTTTTTATCCCTCCCACTCCCTACCATCCCCTGACACTCCTTGATACTACCAGTTTTCTAACTTTAATACCCTGCCATTCCCTATCACTTCCTAATACCACTAGTTTTCAAACATAAACAGACTTCCTGCCATTTGCAGCCATTTCCCAATACTACTAGTTCTCGAACATGAAAAAACTTCCCGCCATTCCCTGCCACGCTTTTGAGAATGAGTATTATGAAATGGCAGGGATAGTTTTTGCATCGATAGATCCTTAGTGCGTGGCAAGGAGCAGCATGGAATGGCAGGTAATGGCAGGGGTTTTGTTTTTTCTAAGTACTGCCGCCGATGCATCGTAAAAAGCAAGCATGTATTAGATGTATACGTGCATATCTGTTCGTTATGAATTCCGTGTAACTGAGTGTTTTCCGGGTTTTGTGATTCTTTCGTTGGCCTCTCTGCATCAGGAAGTCAAGCTGTAGTCAAACCAGATATTGCATGAGTGCTCTGTTATGAATATAAAGGTATGTATTCGTTCGTGCTAAAATACATTCACTATTTTAAGGGTGAATCCCATTCATGTATGCACACACAGAGACACACAGACACACACACATGTATACATACCTATATATATTCACACAGATGGATAGGCAGATACACACGTGTACAAACGCATACAAACATATATATATATATATATATATATATATACACACACACAAATATATATGTGTGTGTGTGTGTGTGTGTGTGTGGGAGTGAGTGTGCAAGTTTGTGTTTTCTTGAAAGAGCACGAGTTACCATGTTAGCGCTCGTCTGTAAAATAGCTTCAAGTAAGTCGGTTTTCCCCGCTTCCGGACTCGTGTTATTCTCCGTCTTTTAAACCAGAGGCCATCCACTCTTTTCTGTACCGACAAAGATATCCAGGCACTTAATACCGAGGCCCCTGGAGGCAGAATGTTGGAAAGTCAATGGGACTTATCCGTTTTAGATTGAAGGAAATAGATTTGCGGAAATCCAAGCGGAAGGGAGACAATCTTTGCTTTGACGTTTGCAATAGAAATACAACCGTGCCAGTTAATAACGTTGCTCTTTCAAAATGGATAACAGCGCAAGCTTACCTTGGTAAGAAATGAACAAAGAAATACGTTCCGTGCATTTAGTGAACTAGCAAGATCAATTGACGTTTCCCGGTTTTAAATAACTTCCACGGATTTCTTTCATTCGGTCAAATGCATTTGGAATATACTCGTTAAACGTAGCATTTTGAAGAAAAGAAATACGAGGCTTGCATAAATGAAACAAGAAAGGTGATGGTGTTGTTTCCGATCATTATTTTGACCTTAGTTTTACCTATACTGTCAAAAAATGTCTACGGTATTCAAATATATTTTTTTCTTTTGTAATTTGATTGTAAAGTCTTCTGGTGGTACAAAATAACCGTTATTACTGAATGCATTATCGAATGCGTATTAAAATCATAAAAGAATTGGAGAATAAGAATTTGTTATTAATTTGAACCAGCTTTTCCCTTCATCTTAGCTTTCAATTGCTTTTTATCACGACTTTGAATCAAGCCGTAATTATACGGCAAAGATTGAACATCGCAATCGGAAAGTTAGGATGAAGGTAAAAGCTAGTCAAATCTAATAATGATGTCGCTGTATTTCATCCAAGAATAAATTTGAAAAAAAAACATCAATTTGTTTGCTTTTATTGTTGTTTTTATTGCTGAAATAAATCCTGGAAGTCTTTTCGACCGGTAATTCTCAAAGGGAAATTCGTTAGAAAATGTTTAAATGTAAAATTGTGGAGTGTGTGAATGGTTGGGACTATTCTAAAATGTTGTTGAACACAGGAAATTAAATCACGAAACGAAGTACATGCTGTTAATTAGATACGTGATGATTGGAGTCTGATCACTCTTGAAAATGGGGTTTATTTTAAACAGTTTAAGTGCAGAAAATTCTCTCTGCTCGCAGTGTACCGGTTTTTAGTATTTTTATGAGCTCTGGCTGTAAAATACCTAGGTGAAAAGAAAACCAGACGAATCTTCCTTCGGGAAGTAACGGTGGGAAAAGCTTCTAAAATTTATTTAAACAATAAAAGCAGCAAATGAAACAAACAAATTCAAAACATATTATTCGACTTTTCATGGTTACAAAATGAATTCACTAGTTACAGTGTTTTTATAAATTTCATGATACTCGAAAGTATATAAAAAATATTTTGATTCTCTACATTCTCTTGCTTATTTTCAACCCGAATGAAACGTTTTTTTTGTTTTTTTCAAGTGGACCATTAACGAAAACTCCTATAATTAACATTTATTAGTTATCCCTTTAACAAATAAGTAAAGACAAAAATATAGATATACACGTTGTGCATTATATCATCATCACCAGCCTTTTAGCGTCCGTCCTTAGAAAGTAAAACTTTCCCAAGATTCGCTAGACTCTCTATTATGGGCGTCGTGGAGACAGTACTTTCTTTACTTATCTAGTTTGTCACACGATCTTTCATTTTGTCAGTCCTAGTTTCGCGTATGATCTCTGGAAATTCATATTGTGATCCATGATATCCAGCGGTTGTCTTCCATTCTCGCAACATGACTAGTCAATTGTTGTTGGAGTTTTCTTATGGATTATTTGATATCTTGGACTCCCATTTTTACGCTGATATAACGAGCTCTCTCTTGTAATCCCTCGAAGTTATGCTTGATACACTCGTGTGCGTATTGCATGGTTCTCAGTTTAAGAGTCAGACTTTCAGTCAGGTTCCATGTTTCAGCTTCATCGGTGACTATCAGCGGGTTGGGGTTAGGGGGGCATTGATAGCATATCTTTCTCTTTAATACTACTGATATTTTCTTGATCTTACAGCTTGAGCTCGCCCTGTCGAAAGCTAGCCATTCTAATGTTATTTTTTACTTGTTCATTCACAGTCTATATCTGCGTACAATTGCCCGCATTGAAGGACAAAGATTGCTGCAGTTCAGTTTCCTTTTATTGTTAATCCTATTTACACCGTCTAGGCCAAGTGACACATCCTCCAAGTAATAACAGTAGGTCATTTCAAATATAGTTTCAAATAATAAAACGCATTCATAGTTATTCTGTCAGATTATTCATTCATTTCTTAATAATATATTTATACATGCAAAATTATACAAAATAAGGCTCCGGGCATGGATATCATGTAAATCTCTGATGTGACTGAGAGCATCACAGATAAGGCAATGTATCAGAATACTCTGAGCTTATTATCTATCCATCAATCTTGTCTATTTGAGTATAGAGAAACGGGTCTGGTGAGTCAACCAATATATATATATATATATACACACACACACACACACACACACACACATATATATATATATATATATATATATATATATATATATATATATATATATATATATACGAAAAAGAAAAACAGGTGTTACACCTCAAATTTTTCTATTATCACCTGGGCATGTTCTGAACTGTTTCGTTGGTTGCCAGACACCTTTTTTTTAGAGATAATATTGGGAGCTACACAAATATGGTCGTGTATCAGACTACTGCGCGTATTTTCTATCCATCTATCTTATCTATTTAAATATAGAGAAATATATCTAGTGAGTCACTCGATAAAAAGAACTGTCACGTGACCAAGGTCTTTAGGCAGCATGCGATGTTTCTTTGGGGATGATCAATGAAGAAATTTGAAAAGTTGTTATCAATGAACGAATGACTCGCATTTTGTTGGTTTGTGATCACTGAAATAACTCTAGATTTTGAAAAAAACGGTGTGAATTCTACCAGCCTCTAAATAAATTTCCAATTTAGCATAATCTTATATTGGAAAGTGAACCTTCCTATAGAATCTATTCGGGGTGAATTTAACGAAGAAAAACAAACAGGAGAAATTCTTTCCTAAAGATAATCATCATCATCAACAACAACAATACCTGCCTTTTAGCGTTTCACCGTTGTTAGACACAAACCTTTCTCAAGGAGAAAATGTTTGAATTCCCTGCCCTCCTGTCCCATTGGTGCAGTCTCTACGCGAGATGATTACTTAGTTGGTGAGCCAGCCAGACTAACTTAAAAACTGAAGACACTTATGTTGAAAGATTCTGTGATAGTTGTTGTGGACGGTTTTTAATATACATACATATATACGTGCATGTATGTGTGGGTGGGTGTGTGCATTTGTGTGTGTCTGTATGTGTATATGCGAACATTGCCTTTTTATGCTCGCTTGCATATCGTCATCGCTAATTTAGAAAAAAAATTACAAGTGGGTGTGCCTGTTTACAAACGGAATGATAATCAGAAAGCTATTTATATGCAACACCTCCTAGATAATTGTCATGTGCCTGGACAATGGGATGTTTACAAGAATTCTTTAAGTGTTATGTCACTCTATGAATTAAACATAAAATTGAAACAATGAGTTCGGGTTACAGCAGCTTTTTCTGTCGCAAAATATGACAATGATGCATTGTGTAGAGATAATTATTAGATGAGGAGTAATTGTCACTGCTAAAATGCCTTAGACACTTCTGCCAAAAATTACAATAATACAAATATTTTACAAACGTTTTTACAATCATGTGTATAAATATATATATACACACACACACAAATTTCATTTAATTTTCTCTCGTTTCGAAGGTTCACAAACACATGCGTGTCGATTATACATATTTTTTTTTTTTGTACTAACCTGTCGGTATTTTTCTGGAGTGAATATGTTTGATCGAAAGATATTTGCAACTTTAAGCACTAAACTCATTAGAGAAGTTTTTCCAAGGGCGTTTTTATGTCACTTCAGTCGCTTATTTCCCATTATTTATCAATGAAATACCTGAAATTTTCTTCAATATTCTTTTTATGTTCCACATAATTTGTTATTATGGTACTATGAGTGAATTTTCTCTTACTGAGATCATCAGTTGTCAAAAAATTCACCGTATCGGGGATTTTAAAGACAAAATAGTCATATACGTATATACATACATTATTGTGTCATCCACAGACAGCTGTTTCGTTGTATTACAAATTACAACTCTTTAGTGTGACTATAGACTATCCCATCCAGTACCAAGAGGCAGGATTGAAACATTTGCTCCAGAGCTGGGGGTCCGGTATCCTACCTCTGAGCTACATAACTGGACGGACAAAGGCCGAATCTAAGCGATATATTTATTTTAGCTCATATTCCCCATCCACCAGAGAGTTCTATCCCTATAGAAGATATTGCTCAACAGATGAATTTAGAATTTAGAATGTAACAAGGAAAGCACACAAAAAATAACAAGAAAAATAATAGAAAGAGAAAAAAAGGAGAACAGAACTCTAATGAAATACATATACAAGAGAAAAACTATTAAACGGGTAACAGTTAATTAATGTAAGGGAAATTTTCAACTTCCGTAAAACATATTCAATCTAATGTACAAAATACAAGAAGCATATCGAAGAAAAAGAGAAATTATACACACATGTTTCAACTAATTCAGCAAGGGTATAACAATACACAAAGACACACAGCAATACCATTTTTTTTTAAAACGGGAAGTTATACCCATATATATCTATATTAAACAAGATAAACATTAACACAAAATGAATAACAAAACTGCAAACGACGTAATAAGCTATGAATTAAGGGCCAGATGAATTGATCCAATTTACTGACTGGGGTCAAAAATGAAGTAGTAAAGAAAATATTTTTTTCGTGTATATATATATATATATATATATATATATATATATATATATATATATATATATATATATATATATATGTATATGTGTATATGCATATATGTGTATATATATATATATGTATATGTATAAATGTATATATATATATATATATGTATATATGTGTGTATATATATATATATATATATATATATATATATATATATATATATATATATATATATAAGTACAAATCAAGAATACCATGCAGTATGATATAATGCAATATCTGATGTGTGATGGATTTATTTCATCATGTTGTTTCAGTACTTGTCATAAGTATTTTAACAAAGTGGAAATTAGCATCTAATCATGTGGCTGCAACAGTCTAAAACAGGAACATTACGCAAGATGAATCAACTTTTATGGCAATCAACTAAACAAGGAATGGAATTAGTCATGTTTGTGGTTCTGAACGCTAAATTTCTCGGAAATAGCTTTTAAAGAGAAATTAATTGGAAAAAAAAGTTTGATTAGAATTTATTAAGGAAATTGAAAACGCACATGGAAGTTTGGACGAGTTGCGAACATTTGCCCTCCACCCCTGTTCAAATTTCCTCGATGATCCCAGTAATATTGGACAATCAAAACAGGTTTTGTTTTTTTCAAATACATTTGAATAGTACCCTATAAGGAATACTGCTCATAAGTATTTGAAGTGTGTTTTCGTTTACTTTCATTGGAACTTTGAGAAAAATACCAAGGTAAAAAATGACGTCTAAGGAAGGTGTTGGTCATCTCTATCTTAACTTCAACTAATCGCATTCCTTAATCCAACTATTCTGAATTGTTTGACCACAATACCATATTTATCTTGAAAATCTCTTTCATTCCACAATCAGTAAAAAAAAAAAAAAAGAAAACTCTGTGGATATTCTAATAAAGTGCATATTTTTAATTTCATTCGAAGGTCGGAATGAAGAAACTATTCTATATAGTTTTGGAAAGATCTCCAATAATTCAATCGTATGAATTTCATTTTTAAAAATATTAGAATAATGGAAGAATAGTAAGTTAAACCGCGCGAAAAATCTTGTCTCTTATTCGAATATTTTGTTTGCATACGGTGTTTGCTAGAATTTTAAAAAAAACTTGTTTTCATTTAACAATTAGATTTTACTGGAAAACATCTTCCGGAAATCCGGCATTAAGAATCACAAAACATGATTAATGCCTGCTTTGTTATGATAATGACAATAAAATTTGTTTATTCATCCGTAATATTCCTGACAGCGAATATTTTCAGCTAATGTTAATGATAAAAATTAGATGCTGCTTTTAAGTAAATAATGGACACTTCTTCCGTTTAGTTAACTGTTTAACTTTCTTCAACAAACTGAAATATGAGGTTAATTCTAAATAAAAACCGACGGCTGGGCTAAGTCCGACTGTACCACCCAAATCGTAGAATTTTCACCCCTTTCAAGTCTCCTCTCGCAATTGTGGGGTCTTAATGTTCAACGCACCACCTCTGAAAATAAAAAAAAATTGTTGCTTTTTATAACTCCTGGTTTCATTTGTTGTAATGAATTGAAAAGGATGACGAAATCTAAATAGAAAAATCCTAATTGTTATGACAGTAACCTTTGGAACTTAGTTTGTGATAGCAGCAGTGGAATTGTTTATAGTTTTTATAGTTGATTCGAATTAAACGTGGCCTTTTATTAGAAAAAGTAACAATTGAAATTCGGTTTAGACTCATCTGTTCAGCCTTTCAATTCTTTCATGACAGCTATCATGATGTTTGAATACTGAGTAAATATATTTCTGTGATTCATGAAGTTAAATATCATTCAAAATTAATGCAATGGATTCTCGTCAAACATTGATTTAGGTTACATTGTAGTTTTCGTACTCGGGAAAAAAAGTGTTACTTATGGTTTGGGGGCCGACTTGGAAAATATCTCGCTGAAAAAAAGCATGAGTTTGTACGAGATAAATTTCTGATTAAATATGGGGAATATAACCAATAATGAACTGATAAATTTACGTGTAACAAATTAGTTTTTCTACGTAATACTTCTTCATTATATAGAAAACGTTTACCTTCACCGTTTATGCGATAATATGTGAATACTAAAATTAAAACTTAATCTTTATCAATATAGATGCAGTGAACGTAAAAAAAAAAATAATCAATATTTCGAATTTCTTAGTTTTAGTCATATAAACAAACAATTGTGCTGGCACCTTCTTTCCTTATCAGTGTCTGGTTTGTATCAAACACTGCAACGTGCATAAGAGAGAATCATGCTGGACCTCACAAGGAAAGGTCATAAGACAGCATAGTATACTAAAGAAAAGACAGGAGTCCAAGATATCATAGAATCCATTAGAGAACTTAAATGGCAATAGGCTGGTCATGGTGCGATAACTTTAGAGAACCTCCAAACATCACGACGCACAGCATTGATCACCAGAGATCACATACGATACTGGGACCGACAAAAATATTAGATGACATGATGGATTAGATTAGCTCAGAAAACACTGGCTCCGTGGCGCCCATGATTGATAAGTCTGACTGGTTCTAATGTTTCTTTCTTTGTTTTCATAACTATCTCGTACTACTTGAAGGAAACGTCAAACATAACTGTCACCAAAAATAACAACATGTTTTTTTTTCAGTTTTTAAGTTGATTCAGGGGCTCTCTGTCTATCTGACTGGATGGATATATATCTATGTATGTATGTGTATATCACACATATAGGCTTCATCAGTGGATTTAGAGGGCTAAGAATTCAAATGTTTACTACTCCTATCAACAAACAATGTTTTGTTTTTAAAAATCACACCCTGAACAGTTTTTTACAGGGCGTTTCAGTTTGCAATATAAGTTCAAGTGATGTGATTATTTATTGTACAAGACATCGTTTTGCTGAAGTTCATATGGGGACTAACTTCCTTTCTTGTTTCATTTAGTTCGTCCAGCATTAATAGAGCACACTCGATTCTGAAGAACAAAAACATACAAGTCATAAAAAAATGGATTTACATCAAATGCCTTCTCACGATAGTCACCTATGGAACTGAAACATTCGATGTAACTAAAGGATTAACCCTAAAACTAAGAATCATGTAACGTGAACATAAGAAAATCATGCTATCTCATATTGAGATACCATTAGACGGCACAGTATATCTGAGAGAAAGACGGGAGTCCAAAATATCATAGAACCCATTGAAGAACTTCGATAGAAATGAGCTGTTTATATTGCAATAAAGTCTGACAACCATTAGACATCGTGATTCACAACATGATTCCTCATGGATCATATGCGATATTGTGACGGGACAGAATGTGAGATACCGTGACGAGATTGACAAATTCAGAAAGTACTGACTTCCATGAAAGAGAGGTCTGGGGAATCTTGGGGAAGGTCTCTATCCAACAACGGATGCTAAAAGGCTACTGCCGATAATGATGATGATGATGATGATGATGATGATGATGATGATGATGATGATGATGATGATGATATTAGCCAGTCTCTCCAAATCCACAATATTATTCCAAGTCCTTTTGCTGACCTCAATAGTATTGTGGTCTGGATATTTAATCATTCTACGCATCCTTCGTTTCTTGTTTATTTGGTGGGGTTTTTTTATATCAGTCTTTCGACAGAAGTCTGTGTGACCGTTCCTAATGAGCCAATTATTTATTGGCAGGATCTTCATCTGCAAGTTTGTTGTTTTTTTTCTTGGAAGGGATTATCCAACAAATTCTTGGCATTCCATAGTTTTACATTTCTTTTTCCATCACGTGGTAACTCGACAAATTAAGAGAATTTCTTTGCTTTGTTCTACCTCTATTTTCTTGGTACGAAGATGGATAGAGGTTCTGGCTAAGTAATGATTATAGAAGTTGTAGTAGAAGGAGGGAGAGTTGTTGTAGTGGAGATTAAATATAAGTCCCAATTTCTTCTTCACTTTTTTTTTCTTCTAGTTAGTATCTTCTTCTTCTTTTTCTTTTTCTTTTTCTTCTTCTTCTTCTTCTTCTTCTTCTTCTCCTCCTCCTCCTCCTCCTCCTCCATCTTCTTCTTCTTCTTCTTTTTCTTTTCCTTCTTCTTCTTCTTCTTCTTCTTCTTCTTCTTCTTCTTCTTCTTCTTCTCCTCCATCTTCTCCTCCATCTTCTTCTTCTTCTTCTTTTTCTTTTCCTTCTTCTTCTTCTTCTTCTTCTTCTTCTTCTTCTTCTTCTTCTCCTCCTCCTCCTCCTCCTCCATCTTCTTCTTCTTCTTTTTCTTTTTCTTTTTCTTTTCCTTCTTCTTCTTCTTCTTCTTCTTCTTCTTCTTCTTCTTCTTCTTCTTCTTCTCCTCCATCTTCTCCTCCATCTTCTTCTTCTTCTTCTTTTTCTTTTCCTTCTTCTTCTTCTTCTTCTTCTTCTTCTTCTCCTCCTCCTCCTCCTCCTCCATCTTCTTCTTTTTCTTTTTCTTTTTCTTTTCCTTCTTCTTCTTCTTCTTCTTCTTCTTCTTCTTCTTCTTCTTCTTCTTCTTCTTCTTCTTCTTCTTCTTCTTCTTCTTCTTCTTCTAAT
>OY735218.1:17402552-17552552 GCA_963457665.1 Thysanoteuthis rhombus
GAAATTATATTTGAATCGAAGAAGTTTCTACATCCTAAGGTCTCACAGTCCCACTGATAGAAACACACGTCTAACACACTTTCGTGCACAACTTCCCTGAATGGATCTGTGTGTGTGTCTACGGATTTGTTAACCAATGATATATCTCTGTTCTGTTAATATCCAGATCCTACTTACAAAAATCGGTTGTCGTGCCGTTAAGTCTGGGTGATCATGTTTATCAATCTATTACGGTATTTCAGTCTCCAAATTGTAGCCATCACTTCCCCGGACTCCACCCTTGATGTTAATCAACTTAACTCTCAGTTTACGTCCGCTTCTTTTCCCCTCCAAACTTTTCCGTTGTAAACCAAATGTTCTAAAGTCTCTCTCTCTCTGTCTCTCCGTCTCTCTGTCTCTCTGTCTCTCTGTCTCTCTCTCTCTCTCTCTCTCTCTCTCTCTCTCTCTCTCTCTCTTCGTATGGTGTGTCCAAAATAAATTCAACACGGATCCACGAAATTGTGACCGACAGAAATTAAGTTGGCGTAGCGAGCTAAACAAATTTAAAAAGTACCGACTCTGCAACGCTCATGATAGAGAGATTCGGCAAATCTGGAGGGGGGGTGTCGGTTTATGTCCAACGACGGACACTAAAAGGCTGATGATGATGATGAGGATTATAATGGTTATGATAGTTATTTTATTGAGTAATGTGCTTTTTGTTTTTACACTTTGCAGGACTCCTTTATTGGTTATTCTGTCCTTGAATGGTATCTACGAAGCCATAAATCCCATGAACCCACGTGGAAATCAATACTTCGATTAATAATTTGATTATCAGGACAATCGATAACAATATACAATGATCAATATGTATTCTTCTATTGACTCTGCTTTGATTAGTTTGAAGTTTGGTGCAAGGATTGAGTTAGTTGAATCAACGTTTCTCTGTGACCATGTGAAAGGAATTCTGAACAATACAACGAGTGATGTCTTCCTTGGAGGACAAGGAAGAGTATAGTAATCAATAAGTCCGTATGTTCTGGACAGGGATAAAAATCTTGACCGCCGCTACCTAGAACAGACCGTTTTAAACACTTGGTTTGTATTTGGCAGGATTCACACTTGTTTGAATTTTTTTTTTTTTTGCTTGTTTGTTTGTTTGTTGTTGTTTTTGTTGCTGTTGTTGTTGTTGCTGTTGTTGTTGTTGTTTTATATTTTTGATTTTGTTTTGGGTTTTTTTTTGTTTTTTTTTTTTAAATTTAGACTTTTTTGCGTCATTGCCCAGCAAAATGTAGAAGAAGTAACCTATCCAGAGATCACAATATTTCTAAAACTCTCGATTGATCATCCCCAACACGGCATGCCACCAAGAGACGTCGAGCAACTAACCATTTTTTTTTTCAATGATAATTGTCATAATACTTCAAACCATACGGGTAGAATTTTCGTCAAAGTAACTTAATGTTTCCCCCACGACCACTGTTTGATAATGGGAAAAGGCTTCATGAAGTTCCATCGTATCAAAAAGGCAGATCTCGAAGTTTTCCAATTCATTTTACCCCCTTTAGTTCAAAGAAGAGGTACTTTCTTGGGAGCAGTACTGCAGGGTGTTAGATAGAAGCATATATGGGTGACAGTGATTTGTTAAAATAAATACTTTTAAATTCTAATTCTTTTATACGTTGTTGGTTCCTGTGGACTCGCTGTGGAGAAGAGAGTTGCATTATGCGGTCTCCGTAGCAGATCGTCTCTTTACGAGCCGACTGGAATTGCCACCTTTACTTGAACTTGAATTCCTGTTTCTTTCTCTGTCTGAGTAACTTTATAAAGTTTTATTCAACCTTTTCTTGGTTGCATTAAACCTTTCCTTTGTTAGGTTCGACCTTTTCTCCGTTAGATTCGACCTTTTCTTTGTTAGATTCGACCTTTTCTTTGTTAGATTCAACCTTTCCTTTGTTAGATTCAACCTTTTCTCAGTTAGATTCAACCTTTTCTTAGATAGAGCTCAAACTACCCTGCTATTTACCCATAGCTAGGGGAGTGGTTTCATACCTTTCCCAAACGCATTTGTGTGTAGTGAATTTGTAAGAAGCAGCCCTAACCGGAACTCAAGCTTGGTTTGCCAATTCGGTTTTGCACGTTGATAACTGATGCACTACCACGTGCCTTCATGCAAAAGGATCATCAAAACATGCCAAAATTCACTCTTACTGTAAAAATAGAATAAAATTCGTCATCACAGTCAATATTTGAACGACCGTATCGTCAATATTTGAAGTCATGTAAAAAGGGTCTCATCGAATAATAAATCTAGTCAGACTATCTCCAATGTATGACATCATCGGCTTTCCCCAATAGGAAACATTTAGAATAGAATAAAATGGATACAGGAATATTTAGATTTGTCAGAATCTTATTGGCATTAATAAACCCGTCAAGATAAGACCAAAAAAGAGGACTGAAAGCCCCCCCCCCCCAAAAAAAATGTTCAGAAGGAGTCTTGTGGAGTACTGGGGCCAATTTCCAGGACAAGAGTATATAACAAGGAGTGCAGGAACCTACAAACATACACACATACACAGAGATTAAAATGGATGGAACCTGTCACCACTTTTGATGACAATGGTGATTCAAGTATATCATTCAATATAAATGTATCCATCTATTGGAAAGGAATAGGCTTTTGCACATTTCTAAGATATATTTTCGTAATGTAAGACTCGTCAGTTAGGCTCGGTCAATAAGGTAACCGCCTATCAATCAACTGGTCATGATTTCAAATTGCTATAGGAAATATTAACTTTGACTTTTTAATGTTTCAGTAGAAAAACAAAACAAAGTAATCTCCTGATCTGGGTTGGTGTTTGAAAATACTAATATTTTTTTACGTCTTATTAAACAGGTAAGTATACAAATAGTTATCAATTTTGAGATGGGGAAACAATTTCTAGAAATAAGGGGAGATTTTCTTGAATTCAGAGAATGCAACAAATGCGTCGGAGATGAATCATCAACGACCAAAACTGGAGAAAGTAAATCACTACATCTCCACAGGGAATCAGAAACCCTCAAAACCCTCAAAAGAAGCAGAAATCAAGCAATAAATTGTTATTGTGTGGCAAGCTGTCTGTAGAGCTTCAACCTTCATGAACAAGAACATCACATTAGCATTTAAAAAAGAGTATTCTTTTGGTGTTGAAACATTGAACTTGACCGATCAACTGACCCTCAGACCAAGCACCATGCAACGTGTGCATGAAAAAATCATGTTCATAGAGAGATCACAAGACAGTACAATATACCACAGAGAAACAGGGGTCCAAAACTCAAATGGCTATAGGCTGGTCATGTTGCGAGAATGGCAGACAACCAATTGACATCGCGACTCACATCATTGATCCCTAGAGATCACAGCATAACTGAGGCTGGAAGAAAGATGGAGAGACGAACTAGATAATGTCGGAAAGTATTACCCCTGCGACGCCCATAATAGATCTAGCGATTCCCAGGGGAGATCTGTCCAACGATGCTCGATAAAAGACTGATGTATGCCATCTATCCATTCATACATTTGCTCGAATGTATTATGTAATTAACAATACAGCGATAGTAAATTAATGTATAAGTTCCAAAGCCAATAATAATCAGCAGATTGTTTCAAATTCCTAAGGCGTAAAGTCATTCCTGAGGAAAAAGGATGTGAGAGAGATTATTTTTTCATTTACGATCCGTGCTGTCTACAAACGGTTGTGGAATGACGGTCTGATTGGTTGCGATGAAAAACAACTGAAATTAAAATAAAATGAAAACGCGTTAAAATGAAAAATGTAAGACGATATTTCATCTGAAAATAATGGAATTCATTGAAAATGCGTTCTTTTTTTTTGTTCTGTTTTTTGGTCAGATTTAGCTCTTTCAGTAAATTGATCAAACATTAATTACAGGTACAACTCAAGTTCATCTCGAAGACTATTTTCCCCTTGCAGTTTTCCTAAGATGTTTGCTAATTTTTAATCTTTCTATATGGTATAGTCGGACTATGTTCTTTGACAGAGTTTCCAATTTTTTTACAACGTTTCTGCCGTGTGCAATCCGGCCTTTTCCGGTTTTCTTTGTTCTGGAATATAGACACCAGGTCGGTTGAGACATGAACCTTATCTTACATTACGTATCATGTCATCCCCGTTCCTATGCTATTTTAGTTGGGTTTTTTATCCATATGTGAAGTGATAGATAACTAGTTTCCATATCCATGAGCAAACAATACCCGAGAAAGGCTGCAGAGTACTCGGTTGAATCTTTGTGAAAACACAGAAATAGCCTGACTAAATAACATACAAAGATTTCCCATGAAATTGACTTTGAAAACCATAATGTTAACATTTTTATTTCAAGAGATGTTCTTCTCCCCTCACTTATCAGTCGTTTTCCTTTCATACATATATTAATGTTTCACACTTAACCCTTTCAAGTAACCCAACCCTGCTTTTCTTCCCAACATCCGGCCTACCTCTGAGTTATAGCTTGTAAATCCACCCTCAGAAGCTCTTCTCTACCGCCTTTTTATTTAGAAAAAAAGTAGCTGACAGAGAAACAGAAAAGAGTGACAGACAGACAGTTGCTTGTTACAGTATAGATTGACTATACTTCGTCCAATTATAATCGAATTCAATGAAAAGGTTAGCTTCAAATCTTCAAATTTGAAACACCAATTGAAGGTGTGTTTTGATAATTATTATCAGCCAAAGCCTTTTAACGTTCGTCAATGAATATAAACCTTCCCCTGAAAATATCCCAGAACGTATTCTCTCGATCGTCACATTACAAAGATCTTTTGAAATTGTCAAGGTCATCAAGCTATCATATTCTTGCTGGCAATATTTTCGCATATGATCCAGGTCGTGTTGTCCAGTAATTTCTTCTAGTTAGCTTTTTGGCCTGCCCGTCGCTGTTTGAGCTTTGTAATCGATTTTATAAAATCTCTGATCCCTGTTTGCTCTCTTAAAGGTGAATAACCAATGCATCCTCCCAATAGTCACTTATGGAGCTGAAACATGGAACCTAACCAAGAGACAGATCTGCAAATTGAGAACCATGCAAGATGCACATGAAAGAATTATGCTGGAACTCACATGGAGAGACCACAAGACAGCACAGTACATTTGGAAAAAGATAAGAGTCAGGGACAACATAGAATCCATTAAAAATCTCAAATGGCAGTGGGCTGGCCATGTTGCACGAATGGTGAACAACCAATGGACATCACGACTCACGACATAGATCCCCCGAGATCACATGTGAAACTGAGGCTGACAGAATATTGGATGGAGAGGCGAGCTATAGATATTCAGAAAGTATTGGCTCCACGACGAAAGTGATAGAGAAGTGTGGCGAATCGTAGGGAAGGTCTACGTCCAACGATCGAAGTTGAAAGACTGATGATGATGATGATGATGATGATGATGATGATGATGATGATGATGATTCGGTATGATTTTGAGCAGTAATTCGTATATGGTTCATAATATAACAGTGAATCTATTCTTGAAGGTCTATGTTTTGGATTGGTTTTTGCGAGGACTGTAGTCTTCTTTAACGAACTTGAAAGCTAAAAAAAAAAACGTTAGAGATGTTTGCTAACATTCTGCTTTCCACAGGTGTTCCTTCTTCACTCTCTTATCAGCTTCCCAGTTAACGCAGGTGCTGGGAGTGAAGGTTATTTTCCATTAATCTCCCCGCGGAATTATTTTGGCATTTTCTGTCTGGTGAATGAAGCCATTCTGCTTCTTGTTTACCAGAAGAGAACCGAAAGCTGAATAGGTAATAAAGAGATAGGTTAAGGAAGCAGAAGTCTGGTAATGCCAAGACAATGATATCAGCACCCATAGAAATAGGGTTCCTGATTGGAAAGAAAGGGAATGGATATCGCCGCCATTAACAGTAGTAAATGTAGAATGCTTGTTTTTTGTTTTTTTTGTTGTCGTTGTTTTTGTTCCATCAACGAGTTTTGTCTTTCTCAAAGACAATATAGGGGTGTCGAAATGTCGATAAAGAACCGAGGAATGCCGTATGAAATTTGGTTAGCTTGTGTGAATGATTAAAGAACTGGTAGATAACATGATGTATATGTGTGTGTGTGTGTGTGTGTTTGAGAGTATGAATATACATATTTATGTATATATGTTGGTGTACAAGTATATGTATGTATATGAATATGAATGCATATATATATATATATATATATATATATATATATATATATATCGTAAAAAGAATATATTTATATGCATATGTCTCCGTTGGATAGGCCAAGTGATGAATTGACCGCGTAACGACAGGAGATCATTAATAATATATGTTTCTCTTCAATGTAATGCAATTCATAATCATTCAGTCGGATCATATATGTCCATTTCTAGTGCATTGGAAGAAACAAATAGACTGAGAATAAACAAGATGAGAATTGGGAGTGAAAACAAGTTATTCAAACCTTTGCATGACAGGTGACTGTTTAGCTCAATGATAAGGGCAACTCTATGTTGAAGCATCTACCCCATCGGTTGCATGTTTGATTCATAGAGCAGCCCTATTTTCTTCAATTGTTTATTCCATTTACGTTGTCCAGACCACGTGATACATAAACTGTGTAACGCCGGGAGATAATTGCAAGAGTTTTTATACAATATCACGCAATTCATAATTATTCTGTCAGATCATACATATAAATATATTTCTCCATACATTTTCCTAAATATACAATTATTTGTGATGAGACAATAACAAATTAATGAAAATTTAAAAAAAAAACCTTATATATATATATATATATATATATATAGAGAGAGAGAGAGAGAGAGAGAGAAAGAGAGAGAGAAAGAGAAGAGATAAAAATGACAACATCAGAAAGCTTGCAGTTCAAACGAATCTTTCACCTCGATACACAGCCAAAACATGAATTTATCAAGAAATGGGGTCACAAGAATCTTTTGTATTTATATGTAGCCTGTGACTTGTGGTAGGTGGAGTAGTAGTTAAATACGTGTATGGCTAAGCTAGGATATCAGCTGAAAGTATGAATTCCCTAACTCGGAAGCTGATATCCCTGGGTAGTTGACATGTCTCTGCATAGCCATCCACCTAATTAAGTACTACCAGCACCTATCATAAATCACATATCACTTATAAAAATACAGGATTTTTGGACGTGATGATCTCAACTGAGTGCCGAATGGAACCATTCTTTCATCGTATAAGATGCCTTTAACGCAAAACTTGAGTAAATCTCACCTCTCATTTTGTATGTTTTGCATCAAAACGAAGAGAAGGGCGATTTTCAGTAATCAGGATATAAAATTTCCCTTCAAAAAATCAACTGAGTTTTAATATGAATATAATATGTGTGTGTGAGTGTGAGAGAGAGAGGGGGAGAGAGAAAATAAGTACTAATATCACATTGATATTTTTAAATTATAATTTTAAGTGCATTCTGTAAGACAGGTTATAACTCTTGTTACCTCTACGCTAAACGTGAACATATATTTTCCAACTACTGCACAAAGGAAATTAATCCCCTTACAAAAGGATTCGAAATCTGTAAATAGCTTACCGATTTTTTTTTCTTTTATGGAAAAAATATTAATTCAGTATGCCAAATCGAATTTGCTTACTCAATTTTATCACTGGTAAAAGAATCACAAGCCATAAGATCTTTGCGTGTACTGACAACTGAAATTAATAGGCAACATTGGTTATAAGCTCAATTTAAAGTCAGCTTCGATGATCTTGGAGGGTTTGAATTTGTTTTACTAACCTATTCGCAGAATTTCTATGAGATTTTTTCTTATACAACCTCTGCAAAAATCTGTATGGATCATTTGTCATGTTATTATCGATGAATTATATTCACTGTTACTATGATGGTCCACGTTGAGTGTTGAGATGTTCATTGGTAGTATGACACCCTTGCAACATGACCAACCGATTGCCATTCGAGTTTTCAAACGGATTTTATTATATATCTCCGATTCTTTTTTTCTTCTCTAGTATACTTTGTTGTTCTGTGATCTCTCTATCTCATGAGCACATTGTATGGTTATTGCTATTAATTCATTTTCTGAAATGATACGATTCAAAGAATTATTATGGGAAAAATTGATTTCTGGAAAAAGTTTGTCTTTTTAAGTCAGAAACTGTCAATTAGAAGTGTCATCGATGACTGTCAACATAGGTTTCTCAGCATGTTTCTAAGCGAGTCTGGCTGAATGACAACGTGTTTAGTACGTGTACAGCTTGCATCAATGGAGCTGAAGGACTGAAAAATTAAACTTTCACTCCGTAATATGTCTAGAAAAAACTTTTGTCACTCACCCATCCGAGAAATTTAAGTTTTTAGTGAGAGCCCAATTTACAATGTAAGCTTATGCTAATTTCGCCCCTTAGATTCGTCCGGCAGTGCACCCACTTGTTTTTGTTTTTTGGTTTTTTGTTTGTTTTTTTTTTTTGTTGCTTTTTGTGTTTTTGTTTTCGTTGTTTTTTCTATTTGAATCTTTTTTAGTGATTTCTGTCATACGAACGGCGAGAGAAGTAACTCATTCGTTGATCACCCCTCATTCTAATCTTTCAACTGATCATCCCTAACAGAGCGTGCAGCGAAATACGTTGTACATGAGACAGCATCTATTGAGCAGATAACCAGAACTATTTTTTCCAGTTACTAAAAAAATAGTTTTGTAACCCCAAGGTGAAATTCGGTATTATGAATCTTTCAAATTTTAGATCATTGATTTGAACTCTAAACTTGATGTCCTCGTTTGCCCGGCTCGGATCACTGGGTTCTAACCGCAAGTGCAACAAACTAATCATCTCGTCTATTCTCCATGAAATTTGCAAAGATCGTCTGAATGACATATCAAATGACGACCACAACAACAACAGCAAAAACAACAACAACAACAACGACAACAGCAACAAAAAATAAAAGAGTAGTGATAAAATGTCTGATTAAAAAGTTCCGTCCGAAATGCAATGAATAATTGATCAGATAATCTTGGAAGGATTTTTTTTTCTTTTTTCTTTTTTCTTTTTCTTTTTTTTTCAAATTCTGGCTATGATAACAGAACTTTGGCAAACGTTGTAAGAGGATGGGAAATGAATGAAAATTGGAATGGCGAGAGTGGAGGAGGCAGTGAAGCTGGGCGAGTGGGATATATTGATAAAGTGATTGAAGGAATAAAAAAGACAAAGAGGAAGAGAGAAAGAAAGAAAAAATGAGAAGAGAATTCAAATAAAAACAAAATGTTGAAGAAGAAGAAAAAGAAAAAAGAAAAGAGTATGAAATGAGATTGATCATGTGATAGAGTTCGAGGACATATAATGAAAAGGGGAAAAATGAATACGATTATTACTATACATTTCACGCCAGTTGTCTGGTGGTCACAGCTGGAGACTGGGTGACAGCAAGTCTCCTCAGGTCCCCAGCCCTCATCATCACACTCTTACAGTCCAAAGCACAGCTGTGGTTTACAGTTCCATACTAACTGCCCAGTGGTTATCGTTGAAGGCAGAGTGAAAGTGAGTCTCCTCAAGTCTACAGCCCTCTTTTGATCTCTCCTCCACCTATAACAGCAGCGGTGTGGCTCGTACCTCCCTGCCAATTGTGGTATTTTGTTTTTTGCTTTGTTTTTTTCTTTCTATCCCCTCTTCTCTCTATTTGGCCCCTCATAACATTTGGGGTCGTAGATCTCATATTCCAAGCATTTTCCCCTGTATTCGTGGAGTCTCCAGCAGTGCTGTGATCAGACTAGTCTCAATCTTTACTTTTATCCCAGGTTCCTCAAATCTTAATTTCAAATTCTTTGATACAGTTCTGAATGCACCTACAATTACAAGTATTACCCTGATCTCCATGTTCAACACCTTCATCAGCTCTCTTGCCAGGTCCTGGTATTTTCTTATCTTTCCACTGTCTTTCCTATTTACTTTGTGGTGTGCAGGCACGATCACGTCTATTATTTGGTAGGTTCTCCTCTTCTTGTCCATGATCATTAGATCTGGTCTTCCTGCTTGGATTCGGTAGGTCAGTTTGGAAGTCAAAATCCCGTAGTAATTTGTCGTTTCTATTCTCCAGGGTTGCCTCCAGTTTGTGCTGGTACCAATTTTCTGCATGGTTAAAACCCATCGGTTTACTCAGTTCCCAGTGTATCACTGTTGCTACTCTATCGTGTCTGAATTTATACTCCTTTTGGGCTAGTTGAATACATTCACTAATTATGTAGTTTACGGTCTCATTCCTTTCCCCATATAGGCGGCACTTGCTGCGTGTATGTGTTCTGTCCATTTTTTGTTTCGATATAGTTTGTTCTGATGCATTTGTTTTGGGCTGCCATGATGAGCGATTCTGTATCTCTCTTCGAGTTTATTTTTCGTTGCCATGACTTAGATCTCTCGTCTGCAACATCCTGTATCTGTCTTTTGGATTATCCGTATAGTTTTTTTCTGTTCCCATTTTTCTTTCCTTGTTTGCTGTGCTCCTCCATCGTTTTATTCTTTTTTTTTTTTCGTTTTTTTGTTCGTTGTACTGTTTCAGGCATTATTTATTATGTCTTCAATATTTGCTTTCACTCACTTTTCTAGACCTGTTTTAGCCCTCTGGACACAGTCTTCTCTGCTTGCATTTTCATACCACGTGCTTGTTGGTCATCGTTGGAGATTGAGTGACAGCAAGTTTCCTGAAGTTCCCAGCCCTTTCCTTAAAACTGGCAATTCACAGCAGTGCTGTGGTTTAGTTTCACATTGTTATCGCTGGAGACTGAGTGACAGTAAATCTCCTCAGGGCTCTAAACTTTCTTCCAAACCGCCCTCACCTATTACAGAAGCGCTTTGGTTAGTGCCATATCCAACATTCTTTGTTCTTAACTGATAGGTCATTGCTACCAGCTAGGGCTTGTAGGTCTCATATTTCCAGTAATCTCTTCCGCATTTGTGTAAAACCACAATGTCGTCGTCTGCATACTCTCAATCTTTCCTCTTATATCCAGTTATTACAATCTCATTTTTAGTATCTTTGATACAGTTTCGAGTGCTCCTACTATAACTGGTACTACCAAAACATTCATGTTCCTTGTTATTTCCCTAGCTTTTCATCCCTTTTTGCATTTATTCTGTGATACAAAGGCACAGCCACGTCTATTATTAGGCAGATTCTCCTCTTCTTGTCCACGATTACCAGGTCTGGTCTTCTCGCTTTGATGGCCTAGTCTGTTTGGTCAACTCGACCTTCAAGTACAAGAAAAATCACACCAGTCCTAAAAAAATGGGGTATACAATCAATGCATCCAATAAGTAGTTTCGTATGGAGTTTAAACATGGAACCTAATCGAGAGATCGGTTCTCAAACTGAGAATCATTTAACGTGTGTAGGAGAGAATTAGGCTCGACATCGTATGAAGAGATCACAAGACAACAATGACAAGCGTCAGAGATATCATTGAATTCATGAGAAACCTCAAATGACATTGGTCTGGACATCACAACTCACAAGAGATCATATGGGAAAATGTGGCTGACGAGCAGGGCGAAATCAGGAAGCATTGGCTCCGCAATGTCCATGATAGAGAGGTGTGGATAATCTTGAGGGCTAATCCGAGTAAACTTCGAGAAGTATCGGAAAGCTAGGAGAAATAAACAATGTAATGTATTTTAAAAGAAGTTCCTATAGATAGATTTATGATGATTAATTCCAATAATTCCAATACCTCAATTCACTATTTTAGCGACAGCCACCGGTTTGTTTTGCTTTTAGCTCTTATCCTTTGCAAAGGGATTTTTTTAAAAAGTTCTTATGCATAGGCTGATGATTATTATTTCAAGAATGCAGGTCCAAAGTAAGGGAGTATGGTCAGGGTTAACTTTAGTGTCATTCTTTAATTAGAGCAATTGTTCTTCGTGATAAATGATAATTTTATTTCACTACTCGTTGCTTCTTGTATTTTACTACGACTGAAAACGATCAATGCAATAACAAAAAAGGAGAGAGAGAGGAGAGAGATCAAGAAGCCTCTGCTACTTCTGATGATGATTACGATGAAATTGAATGAGAAGGTCGAGCATAAAAGAGAACGAGAAAGAAAAAACTGAAATAGAAACAAATTATTATTATTATTATTATTATTATTATTATTATTATTATTATTATTATTATCATCATTATTATTATTATTATTATTATTATTATTATTATTATTATTATTATTATTATTATTATTATTATTATCATGATGATGATGATGATGATGATGATGATGAACTGAACAGAACGAACCAAAAGGGTAATGAGTATGATAAGGTGTAATAGGATGAGCAAGATGAAGAAGGAAACTGCGATGATGGTGTTGATGATGACGGGGGGGGGGATTGGTAGAAAAAAGAATCCGGGTAATACAGTAAAAGATTTTTAAAAATATGCGAAAAAGAGGAAGAAAAAGAAGAAGAAAAAGAAGGGGAGGTGGAGAAAGAAGAAGATTATGCTAGAATACACTGCAAAAAAAGTATGTTATTTTAGCCAACTTGAAAGAAATTACTTTGTTCAAAAAAAAATCTTTTTTTTTCAGTTCGTCCTGAAGCGAATGTATGATTGCTCTGAATATACATCTAGATGCAACGAGATGTCTGTGAATTTGTATCCATGGTAAATTCGAGTGGATTCAGGTCTTCTCAACATCAGACCTCCTCATGCCCGTAACCTGGCCTGATTGGATTCATAACAATCCGTCGCTTTGATTACGTTTTGCTACACACACACACACATATATATATATATATATATATATATATATATATATATATATATATATATATATATATATATATATATATATATATATATGATAAATATCAATTTGAGTTGAACAAATAAATTTGCTTGTAACAAATTAGAGTAATTTTTGGAAAAATCTTATCACGTATCACTTTTTTTCCCGTGAGAAGGGGGCTGGAATAAGTTGTTTGTTTGATTGTGAGGAAAAGAATTAAATACTCAGGGGAATATTGAGTAAAGGTTTAGCGAAGAAAATAAAGGAAAACAACAAATAATTTTTCATCAATTCCTTGTAGGTGCATGGGAGCTATATACTTCTGTTATTAAGTATACTGCAGTGTTCCGTCTCTGAGAATTAACTGGATCGCCACAGACGGGCTTTCTAAACGATCCCTAACTGTTTACGATAGCTGGTATCCCCAGCTGGTCACCCATCCAAGTATCGACCACAATCGGCGTTGCTTAACGCCGTTGATCGTTCGAGAACTGTTGTGACCGACGCGATTGGGCCGTGACACAACTGCTGCGACATGTGAATGATAGCGATCACAGAGGAGGACAAGTTCGAGGATGTGTTGAAAGATGAAAAGTGAAGATAAAAGATTAAAACAAAAAAGAAAACATCAATGGTGATTTTCGAGTGACGATGGGGCTTGGCCATTTCCTTATGCATCCATTTAAATATTGTCCTTATTAATATTTATGGGAATTCTCTTTTATTTGCTCTATCTTCCTCTGATCTTCAAAAAAGGCTTGCATTTCTGATTATATGATGCAAAAGGGTAATTACATCGTAATCATGTCTTCATTCTAAGAAAATTCCTCAGCCTTCGTTATGCTTTGTTTAAATCAGCACTATCGTAGCTTGAATAATAATAATGATAATAATAATAATAATAATAATAATAATAATAATAATAATAATAATAATAATAATGATGATGATGATGATAATGATAATGATGATGATGATGATAACTGGTGTGAGATTGTTGATAATAATAATAATGATAATAATGATAATGAGAATGATAATGATGATGATAATAATAATAACAATAATAATAATAACAACGATAATGCTGATAATAATGATGATAATAATGATGATACTAATAATGATACGAATAATAATGATAATAATAATCATCATCATAATCATATTACTATCAATAATAATGATAATAATGCACCATTAATCTTCTAAAACTTTTCTTACATTAGAAATTTTGCCGTTGAAGATATACAATATATCGAAGATATTCTGCATTATAAATTGAAAAACTTAAAATATCTTTTTTCTTTTAATATTAATAATAATAATTATAATTATAATAATAATAATAATAATAATAATAATAATGATAATAATAATAATAATAATAATAATTGTGAAAAAGAGGGAGACCTAATTATAGACGTGGCTGTGCTTGCAGAACACAAAGCAAATAGCAAAGAAAGTATAAAACTGGAAATATACCAGGATATGGCAGGAAATGTGAAGTTGAAAGTGTGGAACATGAAAGTTAGAGTAGTACCAGTAATAATAGGTGCACATGGGACCGTATCAAAGACACTGATGGCGAGATTGCATGATCTAGGATAAAAGTAAGGATTGAGATTGTACAGACCACAGCACTGCTAGGGACTGCACGAATACTGAGGAAAATGCTAAAAATATGAGATCTTCCACCCCAGCTATTACCATTGGCCTAGCAGACGAAAAGGGGAAATGCTGGTAGATGTAAGAACCACAACTTTGCCGTGATAGGCGAGGTAGAGATGAGATGTTAGCTGGAGACCTGAGGAGACTTACTGTCACTCAACCTCCAGCGATAACCACCGGGCAATTGATGTGAAACTGTAAACCACAGTACTGCTGCGGAGAATGAGGAGAAGGGGCCTGGAGACTTGAAGAGACTAACTGTCACTCAGTTTTCAGCTGTGACCACCAGACAACTGGTGTGCAAATGATAATGATAATGTGGAAGAGTTTGAAATGTTGTTCAACGAGGTGAAAGGATACAGCGGCGATATAGGGATGGAGTTCAGAATTGAAAAATGCGCGCTAATGGTAATGCACAGGGAAGGCTTACAGCAGCAGAAAAATCGAATCACTCGGCAACAAAAAAATTGCAGCATTAGCAACAATGGACCGATGTAAATACTAAGGAGTTCTTGAATATGACTCAATAAAAGCGGAAAATGAAAAGGTGAACAAAAAAGGAATAGCTTAGGGTGATGAGAAAAATATTAGGGACAGAAATTTGATAAAATGGGTAAACATTTGGACAGTGTTGGTAATGTGATACATGGGTCCATTTCTTAGATGGATAGGGAAGAGGTCCAATCAATGAACTCTACAAGACTCTACAACCCAGAGATGACGCATTCGAACTGTACGTGAAGAGGGAAGAAGGTGGACGAGGATCCATCAGCATAGAACACTTTGTCTAAATGACCAAAACAGGATTATAAAAGTATGTGCAAGCGAGTAGCGAGGATATTATAGAAAATGCCCGAAGGATTTGCAACAAACGATAAAAAAAAGTAGCAAACAAAAGAGTAGCAAGGTAGACAACAAGAAAAGAGAATGGGAACAAAAAAGAAAATATTCATGGAATCTAAAAGACTGATACAAAATATCGCAGACAAGAAATCATGGACATGGTTACACAAAAGAAACCTTCCGAGAGAAACTAAATTGACTTAACCCAAACAAACACCAAATGTCGCCTATGTGTAAAAGGGGCGAGACTGTAAAACCTTAAAACCAATGTAATAAACTTGCCCAAAAGGCATACAAGAACAGGCACGACAGGATAGTAACTGTCATACAATGGGAATTATGCTAACGACTGGGATTCGAAGATGCAGACAAATTATGTTGGCACAAGACTGGGGACAGTTCTAAAAAAAAAGAATCCACTCGGGAGAAAATCGACATTGGTAGTCATGAACAAGAGATACAGAATCTAGCAACTGATAGATATGGCTGCACCTGCGGATCATAAAGTGAAAGAGGGTGAAAAGCTTGGAGAATACTGGAACATGGCAAGGGATATGAACAACGAGAGGAAAATAGAAGTCAAGATATTACCAATGATAGTAGGCGCATTGTGAATATGCTGCCCCTGCGACGCCCATGATAGAGAATTGTGGCGGATCCTGGGGAAGGTCTATGTCCAACGACGGACGATAAAAGACTGAATGATGATGATGATGATGATGATGATGATGATGATGATGATGATGATGATGATGATGATGCAAAAGACACTATAAACAAAATTTGATGAGTTGGAGATAAGGAAAAGGATAGGGAATATGCAGACAAGAGCACAACTGGGGTCTGCACGAATACTAGGAAAATTCTGGATATAAGACAACTACGACCTCCAATCGTCAGTAATGGCCTAATAGCTAGGATGGAAAAGGCATGTGCGAGGGATGTTTCAAAGAACAGCGGTGCAGTTCCACGAGAGAACGCTTCCGGAGGAGGGATGGAGACCTGAGGAGACTCACTGTCACTCAGCCTTCAGTAATGACCTCTGGGCAACCGGTGTGAAACTGTAAACCATAGTATTACTGTGCTCTATGAGAGTGCGGAGAGGATAGCTGGAGACTTGAAGAGACATGCAGTCACTCGGCAACTGGTGTGAGATTCCAAATAATAATAATAATAATAATAATAATGATAATAATAATGATAATAATAATAATAATAATAATAATAATAATAATAATAATAATAGACATCATCTTCATTGACATTCATGCGTTTGCATGTCAAGTTGTTACCCCAAGAGATTCAGTGAGATCGAGTCTCCACAAATTTACAGCACCTTTTTCGTTATCCTCTTCAAAGTCATGCACTGGTATAGTATTGAGAGTCTTACATTAACCTCAATTTGTCAATTCTCGAATCCCTTTTTAGTGTTTCTATGAGCACCAATTATTATAGGCATGACTATAAATTCTATGTTCTTCCGTATTTTTTTTTTTCTTAATCATTTCTGTCCAAGATTATGATCATTGATAAATCTATTCGTACAAATGTATCATGCTTATCAATGAATCTATTCGAATTTTCCTCCAGCAGTATCTGGTAGCTTACGCTAGGTATCAGGTAATAGCAACCGTTCGTTTGTTTTGTTTTTGTTTTGTTCACTTTTTTTTTATAATCCAGGATAAACCTCAGTATTTTTGACGACTACGATGATATTTTAGTCTTTATAGTAAAAATTTTTATTTTGCATTTCCAAGTTTTCTTCGTTTCTTTGTCATGCTGTTCAAAACTGTTCCAAGCTTTCCAGTGATGATGGATATAAATATGCAACAAGCCATAAAAGTCGGTTCAAGAAGATATTTCCTAAACTTAGCTAAGCCTAACCCAAGGCGATGTAGGAGCACGCAGTGAGCCTATCTTTTTTTTTCAATATTGCTCGCTGTATTAAGCAAGAAAGTCTGGCTGATGCAAGCTCACTAACCATCACCCCGGCGCTCACAATATAACAATTCTATGGATGAGAATTATCTTTTGTTGCTGTTGTTGTTATCAGAAATTGCTGGACTATGAGAGAAAAGACAAGTAAAGTGCTGTGGACTACGACAAAAAAATTGTAAAATAAATACGAATCACGTAATCCATTGTATATTATTCATGAATGCTTAAAAAGGGACTCAAATGCAGTGAATACACCCGGAAAACTACCAATTAAACTACTTCGAAGCTAAATCTATACAGCCAATGAAATACACTTGTCTTTATCAAAATCTTCATCCCGTGTTTATATTTTAGGAAGCATTGTCATCCTGACAATCGGCCCGTCGTACTCTTTTCAAAATGACTGAGTCATGTGTTACCCTTAGATTATCTCAGTTCTATATATGCGCTCTATTCAAATTATGCAACTGTCCAAATGGCTGTAACGAGCTACCAGATCCCATTACGTTGATTCCAGCATCAGCCAATCCTTTTCCAGGCTTCCCGATCTTTTGATACGTGAAATAGACTTGAAGGTGACTAGCATCTCAAGTGGCATCACCCACTTCACCATTCTCGCTAACGGCACCATGTATTCTCAAATTGTCACCCATCTACGTACTGACGGTGTTTGCAAGTGAACCACTGCAATTAACATAATTTTGTGAGCAAGCAACTGAATCGAACACAGCAAAAATCTGCGTGGCGACCGGAAAGGATAACGAATGGCTCAATGTTTAGATCTGAATGATTGCAGATAGTGAGCTTCGTGAATTGATCGGTAAAAAGGTTAGAGTAGAAAGATAAATATATATATATATATATATATATATATATATATATATATATATATATATATATATATATGTCTGTTTGTCGTATATTCAATGTGTGTGTTCCAGTATGTGTACGCACTGTTTATGTCTGTGTATGTATGCATGAGAAGGCATATATATACACATCCATTTTCAGTTTCGACATCGCACATATATAATGCATTTACTATGAGGAATGGGGGGGTGATCAATAAATAAGTTATTTTGTCGCTGCTTGTTGGATCCCTGAAAAGCTTTCAAAAACCAAGCTGGCACAAACTAGTATCCTATTTTGTACTGATTTACATCGTGAATTGAACCACCAATAAAATGAGCTACTTAAAAAGGTTTTCATATACATGATAAAGAGTAAAAGTTGAAAAAATTCCGCCCTTTTAGTCTCAATGGTACGGCCAGTACTCGTGATACTCATATACATAGCCAATATGCCAGCTGGATTAACTTGAAACTGAAGAAACTTAAATTGACATTTTCTCATGAATCAGCAAAATTGCCAATTTGGCAAAGTTTTAATTTTTCTTTACCAAAAAAAGAATGAATACGTATTTCCTATTTGATAATAAACTTAAATAATGAAATCAAGGATGTAAAACAACAATTTATTTACGATCAAAAGATGATGTACCCTAAGTGAAATGAAACTGAATTTAAATGCGTAGTTTTCACTTTTTTATGCGAAAAATGGATAGATGCGTCATTTTTATTCGGTTAAAAGGCTCATTTGACTAAAACAAGGATGTAAAAAAAAAAACTAGTACTTTACAGCCAAAGGTTTATGTAATTAAAATGGAATAATTTTTGTTTTTATTCATTTATTCATTTTATTTATTTATTTATTTATTTATTTATTTATTTATCTATTTATTTATTTATTGCAAATTTCGACGGATAGGAAATTTCGAATTCATTTCTGTTATGAATGTTCAAATTTTTCAGTTTTGTTCGTTTTTTTGTTGGGAGAGTTCAAATCATTGCCTCAGTTTTTCATGTAGGTGGACTAGCTCGGGAAAACCACAACATTACTTCAAAGAGATTATTTTGTATATATAGAAACTAGGCTGCAAAGAGATATAACTATTTGTATCCGGTTGTTCCATTTATAGAATCATATTTGTTTCAATCTTAAATGGAATTCCGTGGCGGAAGGAAAAATAAGTAGGACTTTCCCTTTTTTTTTTTCGAGAGTCTGTGAGAATCGTCACGCGGAAAAACAAACAAAAAAAAACCTCTTTCATTTTTTTTTTTTAGCAATGGCCAAGTGCTGAAAGCATAGGGCCAGACCATTAATTAAACATGACTATATGGTTGCCTAGGATGCAAGGGTCCTAGAGATGCGCTCCAAATTAATATATATATATATATATATATATATATATATATATATATATATATATATATATATATTACAGTTAGAATAAAACTGGGGTGCGAATTCCAAGTTTCGACTTGAGCGCATGAAATCAAGGTTGTAAATGTATATGTGAATTTTCAATTTTTTCAATTCTGGAAGTCTTTCTCAAATTCGGAAATTTAGAGAAAAAAAAAATAAATAACATTTCAATTGCCAACAATGGACTTTGACACCTGGGGGAGAAAAATTAAAAATCCAAATATTGTCAACACTGGGCTCACTAATTCGAGAAAAAACAATGTCAAAAATGGCAACTGTGCCTGAAACCCACGCTTAAATTTCGAGTCTTTTCCCCAAACCTTTTGTTTTGAAACCTCCCACCGGGTCCATCGAGTAAGCATGCCAAAGTTGCTTGAGCTGCACCCTTGTTTAGGTATATATAGTATAGTTTCAGACAAACATGCTAACAGTATGTATATGCCAACTGTGAGTAGAATGGAGAGTTTATGTCCGGTGATCGCTGAATAGATTGGTGAGCAATATAAATGAGCTTTCTAAAACTGCTGATCTTGCCAGAACATCATTAGCTCGGATGGTAAGTGCAGAGCTGCGTTTAGGCTGCTTCCTTACTTGACACAAGTTCGAGTCTTGCTCGAAAGTCATTTTTTTTTTCATTTATTTATGCAGTGTAGGGCTCTTCGATATGCTACTCAGTTAACGCCAGTGCCGAATGTAATTTAGTTCCTACGTAAATATTTTCATAATTAACTCATTCAGGTGGACATTAACTATATATATGTGTGTGTATGTATATATATATATATATATATATATATATATAGATAGATAGATAGATAGATAGATAGATAGATAGATAGATAGATAGATTGAGAGAGAGAGAGAGAGAGAAAGAGAGAGAGATACAGACAGACAGACAGACAGACAGATGGACAGAGAAAGAGAGAAATAGACTGAGAGAGTCTGGAAGGCTTTACTGATGTTTCGCTGGAATATTCTGCTGAATTGATAAGAATGATTCTAGTGGTATTTACTATTGCAACAGTCACCGAGCTCACAAAGTCAGTGACATTTTTCTGCCAACTGAGTAATACCATTTGAGAGTATGTGTTTGTGCATGCTCAGTGAGCTCTGCTTTGGTTGGTTTCTAAATTATATCAGCACCGTGCAACTGGTTATCGAGATATCTGAAATAGTTCTAGACCTTCTGACAGACCCCTTCCACTCTCTTTCTCACTATCTGTTTCATACAAAGCACTATCCAAAAAAAATAGGTATTTCAGCTCAGAAAATATCCATGAGATTCGGTTCCCACCGACTTCTTCCAAGTATTGATGTTTGTCAGTTGCACCCTTTTTCAACCTTGACAGGGTTCAGTACATCAAATCTTGGCCACACTCTTTAGTCAAATCAACAGAAAAGTTAGATCTCGTTAAGTGAAGGGAACATTCTATTATTTGCCTTCCCAACTCAGATTGAATTACCTGAACACAAATTATATTCGAAATGAGGTAATTAGACTTAATTAGAAAAAGAAAATTAAGCATAAAATTATCCCAATCTCATGACATACGAGACATTTTCTTTTTGTGCGTGGGTTTTCATTTCATGTTAAACTAAATATTGATAAACTTTCACTCTCCCTCCTTCTCTATACCTTTCTCCCCCCCACTCTCTCTCTCTCTCTCTCTCTCTCTCTCTCTCTCTCTCTCTCTCTGTGTGCCTGAGATAATCAATTATCGTAATTTTGTTTGTGAACAAATTAGTTTACAAACATACGTGTACGTATACATATGTATCAAATCATGTTGACATACGCGTATTTCTATTCAACAAACTAATGCTGTTCAATATGTAGTTACTTCATAGAACAATGGCTCCCCAAAAGCTATTCTATCTAACTTTTCATGACGAAACGAAAAAAGGTCAAAATAAAATGAACAATAAATTGTCAGCATTAATTGCTTCTGGGCATTATTGACTTTCCCACAATCCACGGATGTTTACTTTCAAAAAAAAAAAAAAAGATTGAAATTGCAAAATTCGATGGCTAAATCACCTGGTTCCATTTTACGAGCTTTGCCGATAAAGTATCTGGTGATCTAATAATAACAAAGTATAGTCAACCTTGAGCAGTGACAGAGTACCTATTACACACGAGTCAGCAGAGATATATGTTTTTTAAGGGACAAGTGATGGATGTTGAAAAAAAAACCTTTCTAATTGCATATGAATATCCTAGTTTCATGAGCTTATTTTCTAATTTCCATCTACAGTTTATCAAAATCCAAGTATATATGTATATATATATATATATATATATATATATATATATATGTGTGTGTGTGTGTGTGTGTATATGATAATTGAGTCATCCACAGACTGCTGTTACCTTGTATTACAGCTCTTCAGTGTGGCTATAGACTATCCATTATACCATCCAGTATCACGAAGTAGGATCGAAACCTTCGCTTCAGACCCGGAAGCTAGCATTTTACCTCTGCTCTACGCAGAACTAGGCGGTCAGTATGGCTGAATTTAAGCAATATATTTACTTACGCACAATTCCATTCCAAAGTTGGAAGAGCATTGCTATATAGCTTATAATGAACCAGTTACCTTACTTAAAGAGTGTTCAACCCTAAATAGGGAGCGTTATATATATATATATATATATATATATATATATATATATATATATACATATATATATATGTGTGTGTATGTGTGTGTGTGTGTGTGTGTGTGTGTATGTTAGAAAGATAAGCTGCTTGCTTACGAAAAAATTACCGAAAACTAAAGATACTTGTATTCAAGAGACACTCCAAAAACAGAATAATTTAAAGTAAAAATAAAAGTTTGAGGGTCACTATCACTGAAATAGAGCGATAGTGCTTTAATCACCTCGACAAAGCAGTCTTCAAGATGTACTCTTTCTGGATCGGTATCAACTGCTTTGTCGCGTTTCCTTATTCTTATCCATGGTCTAAAATCTCTCTACGAATAGCCAGAGGTCGCAGGGGGCCAAATCTGAATAGTAGGGAGAGGGGAACTGACAGCGGTGAATGATTTGCTCAAGGAATAAAAAAAGAAGGCCAAATCGAGACGGGAAAAATTCACTGGCTCAGTCATTGTGAATGCGACGGTCACGCAGTACACGTGCTCATTCAATGGTGTCTCATTACTGACGGTGTAACCTCACATGAGAACGTAGGTTCACGCATGTGCAGTAAGGTCCCTTCTGATCAGTTGCGATGTCACATCCAGGCCATGCAACTGCTTCTTGAGGTATTCAAAATGGCTGGGTAATCTTCTGGCAGAAGTCGTATAGCATCAGTCTCAACTTTCCTGTTCCATTTTTTGTAATTCACTGTTACAACGAATATTTTTGGTTTACTTTCGAAAATTAAGCTGTAAATATGATGATAATAGTCTGAATATTTTATAAAATAATCGCAACAAATTCCTCCGGATCTTGAGGAACTGATAGTACACTGGAGAGCACATCGGCCAACGATTATACTTTTTGGAAATTTCACGGAATGTGATCGAAATAATAAAGATAGTGACATTAGTCTTCTCAGGACTCTGGACAATAATTGGAAGGCCAGGAAGAGTATCAACAGAAATGTAATACTGGAAATAACAATAATGATGATATGAGAATAATTCACTGACTGATCCGTTATTTAAATGTCTCTCCCCACTATCAAATGTTCAGTATGCAACAGCAATATTTGATATCATCTGTTTTTGTTGAGAAATTAGGTCTCTCTCAGCCTTGTGCGTGTGTACACGCATATAGGTTTTGCAAACAGCGCATAAAGGATATTATGTATGCATAATACATTTCGAATTCTGTAGATAGCTTTTTGGGTTTTTAGGGAAAAATATTGATTCACGATACAAAATTTAGAAGTGCCCACATACTCTTTGCACAAACTGATTATGAAAAATTGAGGATACATTTCCTAATGTACTTGACGGCACATGAGACCACTCCTTTTCACCAAAAATATATCTCAAAAAGTAAACATTACTCACGTTGACCAGTCCCATATTGACCAGAACTTGAGGCGTTAAAGAAAAAAAAAACGTTGGTGATATATGAGGAGAATTAAGGGAGATTTATTTTTTTATCAATATCTTACACTGAAATGAAGGGTGTCTTATATGCCATCAAATACTGCAACTCCCTTGATCCCAACGTATTTACTTTACCCCTGGATGAAACCCGGTGACCGAAAAAAATCATGGGATAAAAGCCACGGGAAAAAGTCCTAATCTATCCTAATGAGCGTTAGGAAAAATCACGAGGGAGAAGAGTTATTATTTAAGTTCCTGGGTAGAGATAAACATTTCGGGAATACCAATCAATAAATTAAGTAACTCGCCATCAAAGGGAATAATTCATTAACCATAGCGTCCAAATTTGAAGAAATCCATCGAAAATTAAATATGGTCAGAAAAAAAATTTTTTATGACATCACTGACATTTCCCACCTGAAAACATCTACACAGAGTAGAAAAGACATCTAGAAACATGTTATTAATAAATCTGTCAGAATGAGGCAAAAAAATGGTCAAAGAAACTTTTTTCCATAAATCAAAAAATATTTTTAGGAAGGGTCTACTGGTGTTTTGTGCTTATTTTCAAGTCTGTAGACAAAACAGTATCACCTGGAGCACAGGGATATTCAGAAATACAAATGCAAGTAAGAAAAAAAAATTTGGAATCCTTTTCCAACTTCTGGGGCTACGGTGATTTAACCCTTCGCCAATTTTGGTGGCTACGGTTTTTTCAATTCTCCACCTTTGGTGGCAACGGTTGTTCAATATTTTTGTATATATTTAGTTTAGAGTGATAAAATTTGTAATATTTAGATAAAATATCTAATATTTCAATTTATATAATATTTGGTAATAAAATGATTTTTTTCACATTTTCTGTATATTTTGACATTTTTACCGTCAGCGTTGGCTTACGTTTAGCATTACTTACAATATTACTTCTCCCGTGAAAATATTATTTTATTACTATGAAATAACCGAATTAAAATATTACTCATTCTCTCTTGAAAATAATCACCGACTTTTTCCAACCCAGATATCTGAGTTATAACTTTTTTCCAACTGCTTATTTGCGTTCATTATGACTTTTTTCCCCTGACGTGTTTTCTATGACTTTTTTCCGGTCTGCTATGGGACACGCCCACTGATAAATACCTTGCTTCGCAAAAGGATTGTTAATACACAGTGTTTATTCTAAATGCTCTTACTTGAGTCCGATTTCTGCCCATCCCTGCCTGGTTAGCATCTTTAGGATTTATATTCCCCCTGATATTGGAGCTTAACTGACGAGGAAGATCACGCTATCCTTGAAATTCAACACTTGACTTTATCGACATTAAACTGTTGGCACCACCTATAATCAGATAATTTGCCTTTATTCAATGAGAAAATGCCGATAATAACCCTATTAACCAAGCCCAGGGAAGTCTGTTTTGAGACGTAATTCACGAAAGACAAAACAAGGTCCCTGATATGCAGTAATTTGAACGTCATATGTTAATAGAAAAAAAATTGAATATAGGAACTGAATGCACGAGGTACCTTAAAGCCTGAACCAACCAAGAACTGAAGTTAAATACAAATTACCAGTATTATTTTACAAGAATCAACTCCACCCTCACTAAGCTTTTGATTGCTCAAATTTTTTTCAATGAAATCATGTTAATCAGGGTAAAGACAGGACATTTAGGATAGTACTCTCGACCTTTGTTCTCATGTAGCTCTGTTCACTGACAACAAGGACTCAATCACTACTATATCTTACATAACAAGTTGCTTACTATTGGGCAATGTTTTGCAAGCTAGTTTCGCTAGCATCTAATACATTGATGGTTTTGCAGATTTGATATTCATGTTTGGTCCCAGGATCGCGACCCTGTACCCTACTGAACCAAGTTTACTGGACATCAGATAATGATTAGTTAGTCGGTCTAACAAAATACACTTGTTTGATCAACCCTACCAGTGATATAAAAGGTTACATAAACAGCTAGATATTCAATAAGGATAAATTATTTTCGCAAAGGACTTAACACTGATGAGGTTTGAAAATTCATATTTAGTTTCATGATTACTGCGTATAATTTCAAAAGAAAATGAATATCAGTAAATTTCATTCCGAGTTTTTTTTTTAATTTCTTATTACCATAATGCTCCTGTCGATTTATTCTACTGCCTACTTCAGCCGTATGGGAAAAATATTAACATTGATTATTACAGAAAGTGAGAGACTGATCAACATGAACAGGGACATTTGCTCAGCTTTTTGAACTGAATTTTTCATACGGCAAGATTTAGTAGTAATGAGTTTCATGAGGTGAATCTTTAGTTGTTTCACGATGGATCATTCTGGTGAATTTGCCCACTTAGGATTAGGGTGAGGGGTCAATTTTCTTCTAGCAGAATAAAGCTGTGAACACAGATCTTCCCAAGGCTGCACGAGTGTTAAACTAAATATGACACTGCTTCCTCTTCAAAAGAATGAGCTTTGGAAAAATTACTGTAGATTTATGTAGGGCTTCTCATTCAAATATCTCCGTTTTCGTTTTTGTTTTGTTTTGTTTTTTTGGGATTATTTTTTCCAAGTTCATTTTATGCAACTCTTTGTAAACAAAAGGTGAAAAGTGGAAAAAACGTTCTAGGTTTGTTTAGAAGCGAGTTGTTATAAATGCAGCACACAGCTTTTCTTATGCTTGTATCCCACCATACCAACCTCCGATGACTCAGTCTAACATATCATCGTCACCATTCGGGGGACTGGGGACACTCAAAGATTTTCCAATATAAATTAATGATAATTAATACTTTGCTTTATACCATTTCGGCTCTCAAAAGTTTTTGATGAATGATCTTTTTTCGAATTGCAAGGAAAACCCGTAGCAAGGGATCAACTTCCATTACTCTCGGTGGCTTTTATTTGTTATTGAAAGAAATCGGTATCAGACTGAATAGGACATCATCTCCCCCCTTTGCAGAAATAAAACAAAAAGGTCCGATTTGTCACTTTGTAAAAATCTCCACGTAACCAACGATTTTCGGGGTGATCAGTTTGTTTGTTTTTAATGGGGAAAAGGGTGATCATTGAATGTGTTACTTCTCTCAAATTTTCAAAAACAAGCGTGAATGCTGCAGGACAAAAAAAACCAATGATACTTTTAGCATGGATTTTCATTGCGAATTCCACCGCTCCACTATGAACCAATTTAGGGGGAAATTTAAAAAGAAAAAAAGTAATATGATGTATACATGATTAGAAATAAATGTTTTTATTTTCAGCCCTTTCAGTTCCTTTGGTGTTGCTTGTACACGTGATACACACATACATACCGACCAGCCAGCCAGCCAGCAAGACCAACTTGAAAACCGAAGAAAGCATGATATTGACAGCTTGAGAGATAGATTTTGTTGGCGGTTTCTAATTACTGTAAAATTGTGCGCTGCTCTCGATATTTGATTTTACACGGATAACCGTCGATGTTCGCTGAAAGTTGTGCGCATAATTATTTTTAAAATACATTTCAATAATATTTATTTTCAACGAATTGCGCTTTAATTTAATCATTTGTAATATGACTAGCATGAAAATTCCACGCATTTTTTCAATTAAAAACTCCAGCTATGACATGTGAACTCATGAAGAGCACTACCTTACAGTCCAGTATTGCTTGACATGTATTTATAGCTGAAACTGCCTTTAAAAATGGCTGATATCGGCTGTTTATTTCTATTCCCAGTCAAAAATGTTCTATGCATATATTAATTCAAAGCGCACTTATAAAAACTAATAAATTTACACTTGGACCCCAGAGCAAGTTTATAATAAACTTATCAATTATTTGTTTAAATGGCTGGGTTTTCGGCTATTGTTGATTTTTATCGGCTAGAATGGAACGATATCAGCCAGATCTGGTCGAAAAATGGCTAATTTGGCCACATTGATAACAAGTGAACATATATCGGCAAAGCCACATTAGGAACCCGATCTCACGCAACGCTCACAACGAACAACGTTTCCCTTTCTTTCAACAAGCGATACTTAGTTTAGCCAGCGAGCCATGTGCTTAATTACCCTGGGGCCTGCCCGAGACAGACATGCCCTCTGAGCACAATTAAATGCGTGTACACAGGAAGTTTGACTCGGTGCAATCTGCCTCTAGCTGAACTGGATCTCCGGGCAAAATTGAAGGGAGTTCATCGTAAGATAAGGGTAGAAGAAAGATATTTTAGTCAAGACATTGGAGTTTGTCGATACGCTTTTGGCCTGATAGCCATGGTCCTCGTGACATCTTACAGCAGAACCAAGGGCTTTCTTCGCAATCTACACCTATTCATTCACGTGTAATTTGGTTATCGCATACCGTAGATGACCGATGACTGTAAAATCAACCCCATGCGGGGGATTCTAAAGTAAAAAGGACGTTTTGTTACTTTCAGCACTAGTTTAAATATTCATATGTTTCTCCAACTATCTGAGGGTAGAGAATTCAAATTACTAACGAACCTTGATTAGTGCAGTGAATTCGTTCAGAAATTGTTCTGTACCGTTCAAAACTGCACTGTTCAACGTTTTATTATATTCAATGTGATTTTGTTTTCAGCTTATACTTGGTGACATTAATTTGTACAACAATACTGTAACTGAACTGCAGCGCTAATAAAAACTGTATTGCTCAAGATATCCCTGCACAACCTTTCACTAAGCCAAGATGCTGTAAAGCGTAGGAACAATTACCATTAATTTATATTGGAAAAACTTCTGAGCCTTCTCAAAACCGAAAAAAGGTGATGACGGTATCTCCAGTTGATTAAATTTTAATTTTGAGAATGTACATCATAAAACTAATCAATTACCTTTAGAATTTAGGCGAGCTTCTATCAGGCTTTAAGAAGGTGATTTGAGACATCCAATGACTTTAAGATCCCTCCTCATCTCTCTGGGGAGCCCCCTGGTGAGGACGCAGCTTTGGGTAGCCGCTTATTCCGCCTAAGCCTCGGGTCGCCTTGGGTTGAGAGTCTACGAAGAGATATTAAAGTATACTTAGTTCCTAATATCCAAACTAACCGTATACCTAGTTACCTGAATATATTTCCACGACTGGCCAATCACCACCCTCCTTTTACCTTTAGTATATATGTGGTTGATCCGGGAATTCCAAAAGACCGTACTCTATTCAGGGCAAGTCCCCGTCTTTATAGGACCCTGGGTAAAGCAGACTTTGATTCGAGTCACCCCTTGCTACTGCATCTTGGAGGCCTTCTGGTGATGACGGGGCCCTAATCAGCAGCTTAGTTTGCTTGTGCCTTGGGCCGGTTCTAGATCCAAGCAAAATGGTCAAAATGAAATTATACGATTTTTTATAACGTGAATAGTGCAGTTTTCATTAGCCTCGATTTTGATGGAGTACGGTTTGGGCATTGCTGTACAAATGAATGTAACAAAGTATAAGCTGAAAAAATATATAATAAGACCTTGAACAGTGTAGTTTCGAACAATACGGACAACTTTTGAACGAATTAACTGCACGATTCAAGGCATTTTATTTTCGTTGAGTGGGCGTGGCCAATCAATCAAAATATGACAGGGGATACTATTTTTGAATTAATCAAAGGTTGATTTGAATATTGTTTAATTTAAGATGAGTCAGATATTTAAAAACGGAGTGATTATTCCTGTACAAGATGAGTCATTAACATGCATTATTTCTATCTTTTTTTTTTTTTTTTTTTTACTATTCCTTCCCTCCATATCGTTAGAACATGACCGTTAAATGAAAGGAAAACTAATAAAAAGGGCCTGCTTAGCCACTCAGAAGAAACTGACATGTGATTGACGTATTTTTGCTGCATCTCGTATTTGGGATGATCAATTCAAAGAAAATTGACCAAAGATTTTTAAAAAATCGAAAATCAAAGCGATATTGAAAACAATCAAAACAATACATTGAAAATTTGTATTCAAGAATCAGAAATCTTTGGTCCAAATTCTGTCAATTTTGAAACTGTATAAGGATTTTGAAATAAAAACTTTCTCAAATTACCGTGTACTTTTTGCAATCAATGTATGTTGGCTATGATAAAAATGTTGATAAAAAGGTGTATAGACAGATCTGAAAATGTAAGAATGTCACTATTTTTCAGTATATTTTGTACACGTTTCGCGGAGCATAGCACGGCAACCACCACGCTTCAGTCTCACGGGGCGGGGTTTCTAACCCGATGTCTCGGGTTCCTGTCTAAGTGACCTTCTTCTGGGTTGTCTTAAGGGTTCCCGCTGCCATTTATCCTTAGCTCTGGGGAGAGAAGATTCATGCTGAAGACATTTCTGTACTAACTCCAACTAAGCCGAGGTACTGTAAGACATAGAAGCAATTACCATTAATTTATTTTGGAAGCATTTTTTAGCATTCCCAGGACCTAAGAATGGTGACGATGGTATTTTTTGTTGGGTCGGAGGTTGTTAGGTGGGAGGCAGAGGTCTCCTTATAGAATGGATTGACCTTATACGCCCAAACTGGAACTCGCAGATACTATTCTCTGTGTCATTAATCGTTGTGCTACTCTTCACCCAATATTCTATTAATATTCTCAGAAAACAAACACTTCCCTGTCTTTTCGATTCATGAAAAAATTGGTTTCTATAAATGGATGTTTAACACAAAAAATAAAAATTAGGTGGGAGTTGACGTCATATCATTTGGAAATCTATCAATTATGTTCTTTGTTTACAAATGGAAAGATATCGATAGGGATTGACTGCAAATTCACAGATATTCAAAATATGAATAGCCACAAAGTGATGTCCTTTTAGAGCAGAATTGTAATAAAAATAGATAATTGATTCGATCCGGCAGAGTAATAAAAATCAGGCAATTCTTTTTTGGGGGAGGGGGGATGGGTGGCACCGAACAAAAATATAAATTTTACTGAAGGAACCGTTTGTGATGAATAGATTGTAGAAATATATCATCAGTTGACCCTGAACAATCTATTCTAGATGATTTTTTTTCAAAAAATCGTACGAACATTTATTTATATTTATACCCCTCCATCTCTCTCTCTCTATCTATCTATATCTATATCTATATATCTATATATCTATATCTATCAATCTATATATATATATATATATATATATATATATATATATATATATATATATATATATATATATATATCTATCAATCTATCTATCTATATATATATATATATATATATATATATATATATATATATATATATATATATATATATATATATATGTATATTTATATAATGTGTACTGTAAAAAGTGAGACAGACTCGGGAGTAAAGTGTTTAGAGGTAAGGTTTATTAATCCTTAGATGTAGATGTATTTTCATATATATATATATATATATATATATATATATATATATATATATATATATATATATATATATATATATATATATATATATATATATATTGCATCTATCAGATATACTGCTCCGTATACAAGTTGATTTTATCATAGAAATAATACCATTTTAAACGTGCATGCCAAAAATGAAGACTTTCTTATAAACAACCGGAGCCATCAAAGATGATGAATAGTTCCATTTTTTCAATATTTGCATGTGTTTCTCGGTGCGTTTGTTCTAAACCAAACCCCACTAGACCCCGAGTAATGTTTTTTTTTTCTTTTTTTCCATAAGACTCTTGGGGGCATCATTATTTTTGACGGGGTTTATTATTTTGAAAGTTGTTCAATTATTGGCTCTGATGGCGTCTTATCATGAATTTTGAAGAATAAAAAGCTGAAGGTCTTCGTTTAGACATTGGAACGTCTCACGTTAACGGGGCGCATTGTGGACAAAGCGTATGGAGATACTGGGAGGATCAACCGTCAGAATACACACCTTGGCCTGGCAGATACAGTCCAGAAGAGACCAAAAAGCAATACATCTGACATCAGTTTGACTACAGGAACAGTTAGAAGTACGTCAAATTGGGGGGGGGGTCAAACCGTGGGTCCCACTCTCTGGTTTGGAAGCAGAGATATTCTTCTAGATTGGTTGCCTTTACTAGGTCTAGAAAGCTCAATCCGCCCTGCTTATTTACCCACTGAGGGGAAGATAGATCCATGCCTTACCCAAGGGTATACTTCGAACTATGGATCACTGATCTCATTGTCCGATTCGTTAACAACTACGCAAGAGTTGCAACCTTAAAAAATGTACTTGGTAACGAACTGGTTGAGAAAAAGCTTATTTATTCATTTTCTGATTTTTCTTTTTACTCCCTGCTGTAAGATAATCGGCCTGAACTACAGTTGCTATCAAAAGTAAGTGATGAGATTAAGATGAAGGTAAAAAGTTGAGTAGTTAGAAAGAGTAAGTAATTAAAAAAAAAACGGAAGATACATGAAAATACTGGAATCACCAGAATGTAAGCAAATATAAGTGGACCCTGCCGATAGGAAGTGAACTATAGGTTTAAGGATGTTAGTAGTACTTCAGTTTCACGCGGAGTCTTGATAGCTCGATTGGTACAATAGGTCCTGCTAAACGGCTTTCCACTTTCGAATCCCACCTTAGGCTTATTCTTCATTTCCAATTAACGCTATTCGCTTACTACCGTTGGGTAATCAGCCCGAGCAAAAGTTGCGATGAAAAGCAATTATTACATCACGAAGAAGGTAAAAAATAGCCATAAAAGTTTAAAATAATTATTATTCATAATACTCTCTCGTATGAACAAAAAACACAGAAATAGGGTTAAAAGAGATTATTCTTTCGGAGTAATAAGGGACCTGCATCTCCTCTATATGCTGGTATATCTTATACTTGTAAAATATTCAGCAAATATAAGAATGAATATTCGCTGATATTCGTAATTTTTAGATTAATCATTTTAATTGATCATCAATTAATCTTTTTTTCACATGGTTATACTACGACCTTTGAATATAATAATGATTTACAATACATAAGACCACAAGACAGCACAGTACATCTGAGAAAAGACAAGAGTTAGGGACATCATAGAATCCATGGGGAAGGTCTATGTCCAACGACGGACGCTAAAAGACTGATGATGATGATGATGATGATGATGATGATGATGATGATGATGATGATGATGATGATGATGATGATGATGATGATGATGATGATGATGATGATGATGATGATGATGATGATGATGATGATGATGATGATGATGATGATGATGATGATGATGATGATGATGATGATGATGATGATGATGATGATGATGATGATGATGATGATGATGATGATGATGATGATGATGATGATGATGATGATGATGATGATGATGATGATGATGATGATGATGATGATGATGATGATGATGATGATGATGATGATGATGATGATGATGATGATGATGATGATGATGATGATGATGATGATGATGATGATGATGATGATGATGATGATGATGATGATGATGATGATGATGATGATGATGATGATGATGATGATGATGATGATGATGATGATGATGATGATGATGATGATGATGATGATGATGATGATGATGATGATGATGATGATGATGATGATGATGATGATGATGATGATGATGATGATGATGATGATGATGATGATGATGATGATGATGTAGTAAAATATTCCTGAACTATTATATCTAAAACTACTCGTTTACATAAATTGACAGGTCAGCAGTGTAGTAGCAATCGGAAAAGTGAGTAATTATAAAAGGTCCAGGATAATATTATTTAAAGGAAGATATGTCAGGATGAGAATGAAATTGTTCATGTCTATTATTATTATTACTATTTTTTCTCTCATATCGATATCAAGTGACTGTTTGATAAACGAAAAACCAGTAATAAAATCAATAAAGATTGATAATTCCTAATCGAAAAAATACGTAAAGTATTACTTCTAACACTACTAATGTGTATAAAGCTTAGTGTATCTCTGTATTTTTTAGATGAGGTATTATTATTATTTCTATTATTATTCGGACTATCCTCATCTTGGTTGTTTTCATACAACGTTTCGGCCGTTGTAATCTACGGCCTTCATCTGGTATCATCTGGTAGGTGTGGGGAAGTAACGAGACAATAATAATACTGCTAATGCTAAGAGGGGAGTCCAGTCAATATACCCCCGTCGGTTAAATAAAGGGTTCGGTTCGTTACTTCCCCCAAACCTACCAGATGATACCTGATGAAGGCCGTAGAGTACAACGGCCGAAATGTTGTATGAAAAACCATCAAGATGAGGATAGTCCAAATTATAATAGAAATGTATAAAGCTTATTCTTTAATCTTGAGTCATCCTGCTAATTTAACGGCCGTAGAATAATCAAACGCGTGATGAGATAAAAAAGCAACAGAAATAAGACAAAAGAAAGAGTAGTAAAAAGATTCAATGTATCATCTGAAGAATCCTCAAACTTTAATGAATCATAATCAGTTCAAGAGTTGATCGAAAATTGAATGCATTTACTGGATCATTTCTTTAGAATGACCGTATTACCCAGATATGGATATGATATCATCCGTTTTAACGTACATATATTAAAATACAATCCGAATGAGACAGACTCGATGAATATTACATCTTATGAACAAGTACTAGTGTACATAGCTATAAGTGTCTTTTATTGTCGTATAATTCAATTAACAGTTTTCTCCAGCTATCTAATAATGTTTCGCTCTCTACGGCATCACCTGCCCCTGGATGGGCTTTCCGAATCACAAGTTTCTTTTGACCCGGCTTCCAATACGTGGAATAGACTGAAAGGTTACACATAAAATGGCGTCACTTATTTCAGCATTCTCACTGGGATTCCCAAGCGGTCGCCCATCTAAATACCAACCAAGTTTGATGTTTCTTAACTTTGGTGATAGCACGATAAATTATGTATACAGTTAATATGGCTGCGAGACACTTTTGTATTGTTAACTAACAGGATTTTCTATCAAGTTAGGAAAAAAATAAAATAAAACATATGCTGGAAAAAAGTCGCTGTTTCATTGTTTATTCTTGTAGAAACTTTGTGGAGCAGTGTGTCGCAACAACTATGCCCAAGTTTCTCTAGTAAGTAGGTTGTTACAGGATGGAGTTGGAAGCCCCACGCTTGGGCTTCCTGACGACGTGACTTTCCCTTTTCTCAATTGCACCCAATATGTTTTAAACGATTCAAAATACAAACACTTTTCTGTCTTTAAAACCACATAGTTATGGGAAATCCGATATTTCCAAGTGTATCAATGGGATACTATTAATAGATATTCGATAAAAGAAATTAAAATTATGTGGGAGTTGTACATAGATCTACGCAGAAAATATGGACGTAAATTGTGTAGGAGTCACCGTCGTGTCATCGTCAGGAATCCAACAACGAAGTCCTTCATTTACAAATGGAAAAAGATTGACAGAGATTGAAAAAAAAATCCCTCCGGATATTTAAGGAGTGAGTAGCCATGAAACACTCCTCCTTTTTACAACAGAAACGTAATAATAGGTGAATTAATTCAATTCGGTAAAGTGATGAAAATTCGGTCAAATTTTGTTGGTTTTTTGGTGGGGCGGTGGATACCGAACTGGTGATTAATTTTACAGAAGACAAACCATTATTATAATCTTGGTATTCAGTTGTTTCCAAACACTTTATTTCAAATAGATGAAAAAAAAATATTTAGATGTTTGAAAAATAAGTTTATTGATATTTTTTTTAACGTAACAATGAATAATCATAATAATAAATTTAACTATCAATGAAAATCTATACCAATGAATATATGTGTGTATGTATTTATATGTGTGTATGTATTACGATGTATGTATTGTTTGTACAGGCTGAAACCAGTGAAACTTGATGGATGAATACTTGGAATTTTACTCGATATTATGTCTTGAAAAAATGTTTTTTGCAAAAAGACAAGAGTTAGGGACATCATAGGATCCGTTACAAATCTCAAATGGCGGTTGGCTGGCCACGTTTCAAGAATGGCAGACTATCGATGGACATCGTGACTCACGACATGGATCCCCCGAGACCACATGCACAACCGAGGCCGGCAAAATATTACATGGAGAGACAAGCAAGACAGGTTTAGGAAATACTGGCTTCACGACGTCCATGATAGGGAAGTGTGACAAATCCTGGGGAAGGTCTATGTCCAACGACGGACGCTAAAAGACTGATGATGATGATGATGATGATGATGATGATGATGATGATGATGATCAAATACCAGCAGAAAAAAAAAAGGTTTCTTTTCAACAGTGGGTTTGGTTTACAATGTAAATCCATGCTAAATTGATCCCGTAGTGTATGCCCGGCAGCATTCATGCTTGATTCTGTAAATTCAGACTGTTTTAAAACTTTGCCTAATCTCTTCCCTCGGTTATTGCTATCTCAAAGATCCTCTTCCAAAATGATCACAATAAGCGAGTTCTGTGAAAACAATATGCAATTAGATGATACCTTTTCTCGTTGATATGTTAACTCTGCTTCCCATTCAAACGACAGAGCCGGGTACGCCATGCATGATACCGGGTGATCTATGGAATCATCATCTGAAAAAGAACGCTCTGTAATCAGAAATCTTCAAGGGAAACTGTCACCATTCGGTTTTCAAGTTGGTTTGGCTGACTGGCTGGTAGGCTATAAGAGACTATGGCACTTTGTATCTTGTGTGTCATGTGCACTATGGATGCAAAAAAAAAATGGAAAAATATTTTTTGACCCCGTAAAAAGCAACAGACAGTAAAACTCTTGTCGGTGCAAAGTATGGACGATAAACGCAAATGTAAGTTGTAAAGTTTCATACACTCGGTCATTCGATGTTCAAAACGGCGAACAAATAAAACGGAATAAAAGATTTAATGAAAAAGATAGGATTGGACACTATTATACGTTGATAACAGAGTCTAATCCAAATTCTGTTTTCCATTACTTCTCTAATTTCTACCACTGGGACCACTTTCCTCGCATTGTACCCAAAAGGTGTCGACTTCTCGTTGCTTTTTACGTAAATTAAAACATTCATGTCCATCCATAGTTATTGTACAACAAAGATACAAAGCACCACCGCTAATTCTGTTAGTATTTATGTATGAATGTACGTATGACAGGTACGGCATGCACCAATAGTGCTGGACAGCTGAAAATAGGAACATATAGCCCTTATGTCGTGAGAAATATCTCTTCGTTTCATTTTTTTTTCTTTAGATTTCCACCTATGGGTTTTTAGCTGGCTGGGGGTGAGGGTTATTCTGATTCTATGCTAAATCGATCTCTTAGATTGTGTCCAGTAGCTTTTACGTATTTTTTTTTTCAGGTATCACAATCCACAAAAAATCTGGAGAAGTAACATGTCCATGCACATTCATTTATCAACTCTCTCAATCGATCTCCCCAAACGCGGCATGCTGCCAAAAGATGTTGATCGCAGTTTCTATTGCTTGATCAACGCGACGTGTTTCGATTCAGGTCCAGAAAAGTACGTGGATTAGAGTTGAATTAAGGATGCCCTTATGTAAAAAATGTATTAATACTTCTAAAGTTACTAGAATTAGGACAGCTTCCAAATGGATGGACGTATGTTTTTTTTAATGGATTCAAGGGTTTGTTGGTGACAGATTTACTGAGATGAAAAATCCATCCGTGGATAGGTCTCCCAAAAGTGGACTGACGTAGATATAAGAAAAAAAAACGGTAAAAGGTCTCCTTGATATTCCTGATTTAGATTATATATATATATGTGTGTGTGTGTGTGTGTGTGTGTGTGTGCGTGCGTATACGTACGTAGATATTTATATATACACTGATAGACACACACGTATATATAAATATGTGTGTGTGTATTTGTGTGAGAGTATTTATATATACATTGATACAAACACACACACACACAATTATAAGTATAATTATAGATAAAGGTATACAATGGGCCCAATGTTTTTCATTTTTAGCCTCTTAGCTCCTTTGGTGCCGCAGGCTACACATACATATGTGTCTGTCTCTCCGTCTATGTATCAATATATATATATATATATATATATATATATATATATATATATATATATATATATATATAACATCATCATTTCGATTTATATCAAGACCGGTTGATAGAACCAAGCGGGAGAGTAATGAAGAGGCGGTAAATTCAGTGGGCAGCAATAAGTGAAGACGAAATATTGTCTACTTATAATGGGTTCAAATGTAGTGGGCGCTGAAATAGAATCATGATCATTCGTCATCGTTATAATCTTACGATAACTGAATAAATATCTCTGCGAATATGCACCACAATGACTGTATATTTTACGTAGTCGACATTCATCAGATGAAGTAGTCAACATACTTGGTACTTCAGTGTCGTGTTTGGAGATTTCATTTTTTTTTTCTTCAATACAGATTATAAGTATTTCTCCAAAGTTTCTCAAATTATTCCCATCGATTTCCGCTCTTTACAATTATCAAAATTCATGTATGAAATAACCAAATTGGCAACACTGAAGAGAAGTAACCTCTGAGCTGTAGTCTTGTACAACAGAAAGCATTGTATTGCAACCACTATGGCGCGGTTTCAGTAGGGAGTAGATTTTTACTGGATGGAGTAGTGAGCCCCACGCTTGGGCTTTCTGACGACGTGACTTTCCCTTCTCTCAATTGCACCCAAATATGTTTTAAACAATTCAAAATACAAACACTTTTCTGTCTTTAAAACCACAGATCAAAATCCAATTTTTCCAAGTGTATCAATGGGATACTATTAATAGATATTCGATAAAAGAAATGAAAATTATGTGGGAGTTTCACATAGATCTATGAAAATTCGGTCAAATGATAATGGGCTTTATTTCGGGCTGTGGTTACCGAACTGGTGATTAATTTTACTGAGGACAAAACGTTCATTATAATCTAGGGATAAGTAATCTATTGTTTCCAAAATCTTTATTTCAAATAAACGAAATAAAAATATGTATATGATTGAAAAATAAGTTTATTGATATTTTTCTAGAATGTGAAGTTGATATTCACAATGAATAATCATAATAATGAACTTAACAATTAATGTAAATTTATACCAATGAATATATGTATTGGCAACACCGAAAAGAAGTAACCTCTGAGCTGTAATCTTGTACCGCAGAAAGTTATGACAGGCTTTTCTGCTCATCATAAAGTCAAATGCCTTCCAAACATGCACCTATGGAATAGGCACTACCCTAGTGGGAATCAATTAGCATGGTTTATAACTTTGTTTAGTAAAATGTACCCTTGATATCATGGGTTAAATGAACAGCTATTAGGAAAATGTTCTGTTCATACCCGGGATTTATGTTATGCTTTTATCACTCTAAATGGATATCTAAAAAGCTTGGATTAGTTTGACTATTAATCTCATTAATAGGACACCTATTGGGAAAACACACTCACACACACATTATATATATATATATATATATATATATATATATATATATATATATATATAAAGAGAGAGAGAGAGAGGAGAGATTTGCAGTTTTAACTGAATGTATCTATTCATTTACGCTCTACATCAAATATTGAGCACTTTTTGGATTATGAAATCTCGAAAATATACAAGATTTTACTGCAAACATTTTGTAATCTCTCCCTTTCTTTCTCCCTCTCCTTCTCTCTCTCTCTCTCTCATAAACTCTCTCTATATATGTATGTGCGCGAGTGTGCATGCGTACATTTGTATGTGTACATATAAAAACAAAACAAATTTGGAAAAAAAAATTTTTTTTCATTATATTTGTTCTCACAAAATCTAAAACTCTTACTATAAATAGACTTCAAGCACACTTACTGGTGTTTTTTCACAAAATTATCACTACTGAAAATCTATATAACTGTTTACCCCTGGAGATGCATACTTCCCGTGACTAACGGCTACCTATTCCAATATATATATATATATATATATATATATATATATATATATATATATATATATATATATATATCCCAGATTCTCATCTCGTTTATTATTGGTCGCTTTTTCGTCTTTTTCAACGTGACAGTATGTATTTAAGAAATGGACATATTCATAATATATAATATAACGCAATATAACACAATTTGTGATTCATTCTTTGGGACTAAAAGTGTCCATTTCTGGAATACATACAGTTACGCTGAAAGAGACGAAAAAGACCGAGAATAAACAAGATGAGAATTCGGGTTGAAAGCAGTTATTTGGCCTTTGCATATATATATAATTACAGAATATTGGACAGATACGGACTTCTACTACTTGCAAATTGCACGGTACGGCAGTGCTCCCCGTCTGGATATTTCTTTGTCTATATAAAGTGTATGATATTGAAGTGGACGTCCATTCATAAATCTCTTGCCGCTTTTACGATAGAATCATTCGGTGAGAACATCCACTAATGGGGCCAATGTTACTGAATGACATTCTCCTACTTGTTTGCTTTTTTTAAAATGGAGTCCCGATAAATAGCGGAAGAGATATTTTTGAGGGAAAGTACGCATTAAAGGCTCGGGATATATATATATATATATATATATATATATATATATATATATATATATATATATATATATATATATTCGTCAACTCTTCATAATTATTTTCTCGTTTTTCAGCAGTTCAATGCATCTTCTTGATACACTTTTATGAAGCTGAAACATGGAACCAAACAAAAATACTTACCCTCACGCTGTGAATCATGCAACTTTCACAACGTTTAATCATGCTCAGCGTATAATTCATAGTATATCAGAGAATAAACAGGAGATATCATTGAAGCCATTAGAATTTTTTTTTTTAATGCAATGCACAGGTCAGACAACCACTGGACTCAACAACTCACAACGTAGATCTCCAGAGATCCCCAGAGATCATATGCGAAATTATGACCAACAGAAAAGAAGATGTTGTGGCGATTTACTCAGGTTCAGATGATACTGGCACACTCTTAATAGAGATATCTGATTAATCTTGAGGAAAGTCTATGTGTAATGATGGAATATCATCGAAAACTTTTTTTTTTTTTCAAGATCCCTTTGTTTCATACTCTAGTCACGATTGCTTCTATCATGAGTTGATATCTACTTCTGAATTAATACAGGGTAAATTGAGTGACGCCACATTGGGTGCTGGTCGCCTCTGAGTCTATTTCATGTATCGAACAGCCAGAGTAATATGTGGAGCCTTAGACAGCGTGACAATCTTGCTTAACACGATGCTGCGCTCAGTATATAAACGTAAATAAGAATATTTTTTTTTACCTATCGACCAAGTGAAGAGGGTCTGTCCTCCTTGAAAATCGGGATTTGGAATCCAAATTTTGACCTTAGCCTTGAACTGTAGCTACCAGCGACAACGGGAAAGAAGAAAATGCCTTGGTCTCGGGACAAGTCCATTATTCAAAGAGTTTACCAGACGATGCTGTATGTATTGCAAATACACGTTTTCAGCCGTCTCACTCTACCGTCGGAGAATGGATCGGCTGAAACATCAGATTGACAGCATATACCAAAAGAGGAATGCAATCGTCCGAAAATACCTTTGAATGTTTATGACTCTTCTCAAAACTATCAACAAATCCATAGTCATTTACTGGACTTGGCTCCGTCACGTACGAGGCCGTGACTGAGGAACGCACAGTGAGGATCAAAATCAGTAACGATCTACAGAACTATATTGCTATACTTCGAAGTACCCTGTTGATTACTAAGCTTACATTTTTATAACACGAGGCTACAAACGTGGTGTATCCCGTAAGGCTCAAACAATATCCAGCAATAATAATGGGAGAAACTGGCTTGCTAAACATTGCTTCAAGATTGAGATGGTATTGTTTTGATAGAGCTAAATTTATTGAGCACTCAATGGGGATCAGATTCATTCAAGAAATGATGGTTATTGCTACCGATTGATACTAGTATAGAGGCTCCTAAGGGGCCATATTGTGGAAACGGGTGCACAGTCCGGCCCTCGTTTAGCAAGATGTTTTGTTTATGGGCCACAGAACATAAGCTAAGATGGCCACAGGAAAATCTTTCTACTGGATACAGCACTTGGTATTTCCGGATAGTCACCCATCTCGGTAATGACTGGGCTTGACGTCGCTTAACTCGTGATCTTACGAGAACCGGTGTGCCCGATGAAATTTGGCTGTGTCCGGGAATAATGACATGATGAATTAGCTTGTTAACCATTGCACCACGAGCAAGTGCATATCATGGATCAAAACTTGCACCATTTTTTACGTAATGGTAATATTATCTTGTCCTCACATCTTTATTAGACACTTTTCGGTCGGTCAGTCGATCTGTTGGTAGATCCCACTTATGTTAAACAATAGAAGTAGGAAAGAAAGAAGGATGGAAGGAAAAAAGTGTTGTGATGTCATTAAGAGGCGTGACGTCATTGAGAACATAATCCCAATCAATTATTACCATCCTCGGATAATGTTATAATAGAATGTCCGAGGTCTTCATTTTCTGTTGTTTTTTTTTACTCAAAAATGGTCCAAAATCGCCAAATATGGCTATGTACGATTCATATTGAAAACAATGCTGCAATATTTTACAAGTATGAGAATTGAGTATGAATTAACGCAGAGAAAGGCTATTTGCTGCTCTTCCCCCTTCTATTCCTCCTCCTGCAACTACTACCATGGTTGGTGGTCGCTTTGTTGGACTTATGGTTTTCATTATTAGATGAAGCATTGTCAAACATTGTTAGTTTTGACTAGTATTTCTTTCATCTTAATTTTAGTCGTTCTCCATTGCAAAAAATTCAGACTGTCAGACTCCATCCGTTAATAAACAGTACGGTTCGGAAATAAAGGATAAGTTATTGGTCTGAATAGTTAGGATGAAAAGAAACTAAAATTAAAATGAAACAAATGCTAGTCAAAAATTAATAATGGCTCCCACGTAATAATTCTTTTTTTTTGTCAAGTGCGCTGTTTTTTTTCCTAATGGCTGGGAGGGTTGGATCCACGATCTTTCTAGAGACGATGCAAGAAAATTAAACAGTATCTCAGCTAGAGGGCTTTTAAATTGAATTAAACCAGTATAAATAAAAAGATCTGAAATAACAAACGGTTGAATGCTTCCAAATTTAAGGTTTCGTAATTTCAAACACGTGCTTAAATAAATGCGTATCTCTCCACGAACGCATTACACGGTTAATTGTAATTTGTGCGAATATACGTCGCATTGTTAGTATGTTTAGTGTTCAAGTAAGTGGTAGTTGTATATCTGCGAATAGTTGAGGGGCCTACGGATTTGTGTCCTTATTGGCATGTCTTTGTGTATACGGTTGGGTTGAATTTAGAAAGAGAGTCTAGCGTACGGAATGGAAAATAAGAGACATTGATAACAGTCATGTGTTTTAAAGATTTAACGGTTAGATGAAACCAGTTTGGGAAGATGGAGAAAAAAAGAACAAGGAGTTGTGCGGAAGGGAAAGTCCTCCCCACTGAAAAAAAAAAATGCAGGTCCGGTTAGTCACTCGAAAGAAACTGATATGTCAACAACGACTTTTGGTTGCATGCAGTGTTGGGGATGATTGATTAAAAACTGGGCAAAAAAGAATGATTGATAGCTGAGTTACTTCTCATGCCTTTTGTTCGTCGGTGATCTCTAAAAAGACCAAATTTTTAGAAAATAAGCGTGAATACTGCTGGATACAAACTAATCAAAATAAATTAGCGTTATTTTACATTGCAAACTGAGTCCTCCTTCTTAGGGTGATATTTTAAAGCCTAGAAAAAAAGTCTTTCTCGACGTAATAAGAAATGAATGTTTGAATTTTCTGCTGTCTTGTTATATTGGTGGGCTTTTATACTCGATTAATACAAAACCAGCCAGACTGCGCGACCAACTTAAAACGGAGGAAACCTACGTTGTCTGTTTTCGCGACAGTTCTGGTTAACAGTTTCTAATTTTTAAAAAATCGTCAAGAATGACTGTGTTTTGAAGAAAAATTATTTTGATATTTTCAGGGCTTTTTTCAGTTTTTTAATTCTCTTTTGGGGTTATTTTATTTTCCTTCTTCTATCTGCCAAGAAGAAGGTCGACGTAATGAATTTTTCTTGGTTTTTTTTCCATAGTTATTAATTCATTCGCATATGTATAACAGACAGAAATGTATCACCCGATATTTCATCCCTGGGCAAAATAAAAATATGAGGAGATGAAAATGTTCGTGTATTTATCAAATTTTTTAAAAACTTTTCCTATGAAAAAGATATAAATTTATCGGCCATACAAGCGTCATGGATACGACATTTCTATGTAGATAGGTATACATATTTATCAAGCTTGGATAATTCTGGTGCACAGCTATATGATACTCAATCTCAATGGAGAAAGACAGTTTCCAGATAACAATATGCTACGTTTGTTCGTTTTTTGTTTTGTTTTGTTTTGTTTTTCTTTTTTTTATTATTTCTGTTCCTGGGATATAAGTGTTATTTTCTGATCAATTATGACGAAAAGTACAGAAAACTTCGAACTTTGCTGCTGAGATGGGTACGATGATATTTAGTAATTTACTTATTTTGTTACAGAAAGCGTTACAGGATACTTCAAGACTGCGAATAAACGTGAGTGAAAATATGGAAAATGTGCCTGTTATAATTTTGGAAATGAGTTAAATCCTAAACATCGCTGTCTTGGTCATACAGTCAAAGTTTGGAGGGAATGATATCCATTTTCTATACGCTTTGCACAAAAGAAAATAACATGCGTTACGGCGTGGTACAGTGTAATCTAGCCACGTAGTGAAAATCAATATTTATTTGTACATATATATATATATATATATATATATATATATATATATATATATATATATATATATATATATATATATACCTGTGTATGTAAGCATGTGAGCATACCTTCACGAGCACAAGTGGACATTTGAATACGAATCTGTGAGTTTGCAAAATCGAAGTGAAGATGCTCGATAATTCATTAAATTTCGTGTTGAAACATTTTACATGTATTTGAAAATCGTACATGTAATACAGTAAGGATGACCAATTTTTGTTTATTAGTTAGTTTGTTCATATTTTATAGATTCCAGGATGATTTTTGTTGGCCTCTTATAATCTTAAAAGGTCATTTTAGGGTCAAGTCAGTTCTGACATTTTCGAATCTGAGGGAAACAGGTGAAATCCTACCAATTTTTGAGAGCTTGCTTGACTGGTGGGGACGCCAATGAATAACTTTATTGAAATCTCTATAAAATATGATTTGTTTCTCTGTGTCATTACGTTTAGATTTCTGTTGTTTGTTGGCAGTCCCGTGTGTTGTTTCATTTAATGTTTCATTTGTGTGTATGTTTGTGTGTGTGTGTGCGTGTGTGTGTGTGCAGGCTTTTCAGGAGAGGATGCTGGAGTTTACCCTCTCAATCAAATTTGGAAAATCTCCACACAATATAATATAGATATAGTTTGGTTTCCCGAGCAACGAGAACATATATATATTCCAAAGTATTTAGCCACGAAAAATGCATTATTTCAACCATATTCGGAATAGTCCCATCAGTATAGAATGTACTGGCTCGCTGATTTGGAGGCAAAAGTATGGAGCATATTAAGTTCACGGGGGCTGTTTCAATTCCCGGATGTGTTGGGTAACATATTGTATAACTATGTACGACAGTGGACCAATTCAGTAAGGAAAAAGAAAGAGAGAAAGAGAGAAAGAAAGGAAAAAGATGGGAAGGTAGAAAGAAAGGTAGGTGGGAAGAAAATTGGAAAGAAAGGTAGAAAGAAAGAAAATTGGAAAGATAATAGAAAGGAAGAAAATTGGAAAGAAAAGTAGGAAGAAAGAAAATTGGAAAGAAAGATAGAAAGTTGGAACGGAAGGTAGCAAGGAAGAAAATTGGAAAGAAAGGTAGGAAGAAAAAAAGTTGGAAAGAAATGTATGAAGAAAGACAGGAAGTTGGAAAGAAAGGTAGAAAGAAAGAAAGTTCGAAAGAAAGTTCGAAAGAAAGACAGGAAGGAAGAAAATAGGAAAGAAAGACAGAAAGTTTGAAAGAAAGATGAACCTGAGATTCTTTTTTTTTTTCTTAGTATTCCACAAGTATCAACGTTATTTAATGGTATTGCTGATACGTGTGTACATGAATGAGAGGCAGAAATAGATAGATAAATGTGCACAGAGAGTTGGTAGAGAGACAGTATGAGAGAAGATGTGGAAGAGTTCGTATTCATGAATTCCACAGATTCTTTTGCCGAATACTGAACTGAATATGACAGGAATTCAGTAGAAAAAAATAGTTTTCGTTTTAGTTTATTCCATGCATTTTACATGAGTACAAAAAACGTGCAATCTTTTTTGGCTTCCTATATTTTTTTCGTTTTGTTAGATTTATTTATCTTTTAGTTCTTCACCTTTGAAAATCCAGGATTAGCAGTCAATATGAGTATAAAAAAAAATGGAATCCCTGTGGCTGACGCTATTTTTTTTCCGGTTTTGTTCCGCTTTCTTTTCTTTTTTTTTTTTTTTTTCTCATTGAGTTCATCACCTTTACGAATCCAGAATTAGCACTGAGCATAGAGTTTAACGTACGGTAATTCTTTAAGGATTTTCTTTGAAGATATTCGCTAAGTTTGTTTTTTTTTCTCGGTAAGTCACAGAGCCTAACATCCAGTGAAAGAAAACGTACACATTTTTTCCACTTCTACGAGTGTAGATGAATAAGCCTGTAGCCTGAGATATAAGCTGGATTTTGATCTCAATTTTTTTTTCAGCATAGTGTTCTCTTTATATTATTAACGAGAAAGTCATGGGAAGAAATTATGTTGTAAAATAAATATTTGTTGTGTAAGATTAATTTCCCGATCATTAGACTACAGACTTGTTGCTCTACCGACGTATGTGTGTTTATGATGTACATATAAAGACTAACTAAATTTAGCATCGTCCAGTAAACACAGACTTGGTTACGTCTATCTTCTGATTGGTTTGAATTTGAATCTGAAAATTAGCACTAAATATATTTCCTTTTACCTTGGCTCGAATAACCATCACCGGTACTTTCTGTTAAATAAGCAACTATGTTGAACATCATGCTACTCCTGTATGATACTTATATATATATATATATATATATATATATATATATATATATATATATATATATATATATATATATATATATATATATGACTCAGTAGAGGTTTGGTGATAAGCAAGCTAGTATAGAAACCCATGAATATTGTGGTTATTTCGATCCTCCCTAAGAGCTATACTTTCTTCGCATTATATCAGACTAAGTTTAGATTAATAAATAACCTCTTAAAACCGTTTGACCAGGTGACTAGGAGAAGGAAGCTCCCTCAGAAAACCTCCGGACATGGCACTTCACTACTATCGTCCTACTTGTTGAGCCATAAATCTTTGAAGTTAACAGAATTTCTTCAGATTCTTTGGAAGAACTTGTCTCTACCTATGGGGCCCGTCAGCAAGAAGGTTCGCAGCCAACATGAAATTCCTTCTCGAGTTTTCGTCTGCGAAGTCAAGCCATGAGTATTAATTAATATCATTGCACATTAATTTGATAAATGCTACTTGTGATTTCATGCGTCACATAAACAGTTTGTTTTAAGCTGTCTGCTACAAAAGATCATCTTAGCTAGTCGTCGGTTCAGTCAATGGATGAGATAACTCGTATTTTTACACATGTTGAGTATTTCCCTGAACAATGCTATCGTTGTATGTATGTATAAAAAAAACTTGGCAAAATATGCCCCTCCTTGACTCTCGAAGTTAATTGAAGATAAACATGTCATCGAGATCTTCCCACGGGGGGTCGACCGTCTAAGGAAACCCCCCCGCGTGTAAAAGAGAAACATTTCCCTTCAGCAATTCTTCTAACGGCTAGGTAACAAGACCCCACAATAAAGAGAAAAATATGTTTACAGAACCACGAGAGAGTAGATACTAAAGAATGAATAAGAGTTGGCCTTACGTCTACACCCATCTTAAAAGTTATTTCATTCCGTATAATCAAAATATTTTCTTTCAACAAATTTATGCATGTATTCCATTTATTGTACATTCTGTAAGGCTTATTATTGGAGATGACGGAAAATAAGATAGTTTTAAACACGCGATGAAGTATTTCTATTTTTCATCAGTCTCTTTCACGGGAAAACTCAGCACAGGAATTACAATGTTAAAACTATACTCATACAGGTTGATATATAAGCAACATTTCTGTTACTCACTTTGGTTAATAATCTTTGCCAACGAAATCAGTCAGTTTGTTCAAACAATATCTTCAAAAGTTTTCAATGAATATCTTTGTGGAAGGACGTGTATTGAAATACAATAGTCCTGGATCTGCCACAAAATTTAATGAATTAAACTAAATTTTCTGGCAGACCCAGGAATTTTCTTCTGATCAGGATTTTTTTTTTCAATCTTTTTCATACATTCATATATCCATTCGAACCTCTATGTTTGTCCATACAATAACACTAACAGTTCTCCATGGATTTCTATGACTTCTTGTCGAAAGGTAGGCTATCGACGACAGGGAAATGTATAATATTTGAGGGAGAGTTTGGAAATTCTGACACTATATTATCTGTATGCGAACTGATTTTTATTCAATTTTTTCGTGACAATAGAATTAATAGAAGCATGTGCTCTCTCGGTGCATTTTCGTTTCTCTAATTAATACCATTTTCTTAAACTCGATTTCTTCGTACTTAACTCCAATTTTCTGTCTTTCTCTCATGCTAATGAATTCAATAAAACATTCTAATTATATTGTTTTTTTTCTTGTGCATATTGTAAGGTTATCAGTTTAAGTGCCAGTATATTGTTTATGTTCCATGTTTCAGCCCAATGGGAGATCATGGGGGAGGGATGCGTTGGTCAAATACCTTTCTTTTGAAAACTAATTGGATTGTTTTATTTTTGAATGTTGAGCTTGCTCTGTTGAACGCTTGCTGACCTAGAGTGATATTTTTCGCGAGTAAATAGGTGCGCCTCCTTATTTTTTTCATTGATCAAGGTGTAGTATCTGTTTCTCGGCATTGCCCAAGGCGCAGGTATTGACGCTTGCCAGCCAAATGAGCCAGAGATTGTATGGCGGGTGAGCATCAAAACTGAGTGCGCAGGTGCAATGAGTTAGCCAATGAGGGGACACTCATAGACTACGCCTAGCTAAGCGCATCGGGAACCATTGGATTTGTCCTTAGGTTATTCTATTATTACTCGGCCTCTTGGCTATGATCAAAGAGTAGTATCTGTTTTTTGACACCTTCATGTTGGAAAGTTGATCTTTGCTTTGTCGGCCTTTTGGCTGAGAAGTTGATCAACCAAGGTGCACTGTTGCAATGTAGTGTCTGATGAAGGGTCACTAAGCGCTTGAATTCATCCAGTTATATTGGAATATTTCTAAAACATACCCCCCCCTCGATTATGTTGAGGCCTCCTGAAACTTTGGGGCCTTGTGTACCAACACTATATGTACTTTCTTAAGTACAGTCCAGAATACATGGGAATCTATACTATTTCATATTGATTTGCACTTATAAATTGAAAACAAATCTGGTGAGCAGAGAATTTCACACACTGTATCTGCTGATCTGATTCTACGAAAATAAGAACGTCTGGATATTCCTTCGAGAAAAAAAAAGTCGGTTTAACATTTCTCCCACGGAGCCGGAAATCTCAAATCCTGCAAGAACAGAATTTCTCCAAAGCCTAATCCCCAGCAGTCCGTCTTCAAATAAAACTCTGAATCTCCGAAGGCAAAATATCTTGGTCAAAGGCAAATACTATTCACCTTTTTATTTCTTATTCTTATTGTTCAGGGATTGTCAAGTGAACAGAATTGGGTCACTTTTGAAGATATTTGCTTTCAGAAAGATTTTTTTAATATCATGAAGAATATTCTTTGTAACTACAAGTTTCTTCAATTATCCAAAAACAGAGCAACTCTTCAGGAACAATTTGTGAGCCAAAATCGCGTGAAGTTAGGGAGCAATTACCATTAATTTATAAAGGAAACATTTCTGAGTATTCCCAGAGCCAAAGAATAGTGATGATGGTATGTTAAGCTGCGTCGTTGAATATTGGGTAAGTGAAATTTACAAGACACAGTGGAAGAAACTTTTGCGTTCTGATTGCTTTGTGCATAAATATGGAAAATTGTATCTCATCTTTCAGTAAATAAATTCATGTCCATTCGTAATTTATTGTATACAATATTTATGAAATGTTTTATTACAAAAATCAAAGTTTCCTTGCTCGATCAAGAATGTGCAGGTGGCCTAACATTTAACGACGCAGAATTGGAATCGATGAAAAGAGTCAAAATTCCAACTGGGATATTGTACGACCATTTCGCACTAACCCTTTAGAAAAGATATGAACTCTCTTCTCCCACCATCTACGGATGGAATAGCGAGTAGTTGGAGCCCTTTAGCCCCGCAGGGCAGTCTATCATTTGCAACACGTTTGCTCTCTGGCCTCGTAAAAAGCCAAGATTGCTGCGGATACATTAATTGGGTTTCTCTGGAACATTCTGGAAAATGGAAACAAAAGCTTTACCTCATGTGTCGTAAGACACAGGAACAACTGAGTAAAATAGTTTCTTCGGTGTATTTGAATCAAATGCCACGACAAGAGCTTTTCCCCTTAACTGAAAACTAGATTTCAGCTCTGCATAAGAACGTTTCAATCAAAATGGCAACCAATCAACTTACAACACCATTTCAACCGGGATTTTCAAAGAATTGGCGGGTGATAGATATCTGCTAGGCATAACACCGATATTTATCACGAGAAAATTTTGCTGCACCAATGTGAGGAAGACCTGGCTGAATTGAAACCTGCATTCAAAATCCAAGCTTCCATATAAGCTCGAATAACGACCAGAAATATTGTCGGAAAGAAAATTCATTCATCAATCCAAGTCACTAATCATGATGTAGACGGATTGATAGATTAGATTAATTTCCTTGACTTTATCGGATAAATGTGTATGTGTGAATCCCGTGTCCGAACTTAACTGACAAAACGCCTGTTAGCTGAAAACTAGACCAGCTTTTCATAAGAATCTTTTAGGTGAAATAGTGACCCCCATCAATTTAGCAACTCAGATTAAGTTTTTACAACATTTCAACCAAGATTTTCATAGAGTTCGAGGATGATAGATATCCGCTAGGCATAGCCCGGATTAACTCGGAGAAAAACGGGCCGAAATTCGTCATTTGATATTGTGCTGTGACAATCTCCCATGAACGGAAGACCCGACAGTCTCGGAACCCGCATTCAGAATCCTGTCTTTTACAGGAGCTCGAATAACGACCAGTTGCGCCGGAAATAAAATCACTCAAATATCCCAGTAACTGAGCGAGCTATAGACAGGGTGATAGATGAGATTAATTTACTTGTATGTATCGCGTGAATGTGAGAGTGTGGAAACTGTCATAATGAAGCGAAAGGGTGGGCAGAAACCTATGGAGAGGACCTGAATACCAATGCAAGGGGTCGAAGGGGATGATGTTGGGGAGAGGATTACAGGGAGTGGGGATGGAAAATAAGGGGAGGCACCAGGAGATGGGGAAGAAAAGGAGATGCATTCCTATAGGAACATTTTGTAAGCCAAAATGGCGTGAAGCAAAGAATCAAAAGCCGTTGATTTATAAGGAAAAACATTTTGAAAGTTCCCAGACCCCTGAAAGAAAGAAACGGTCGGGTGAGATTGAAAACAAATAGGGATGAACAGTTAATTCATACGGGAAAATATTTCAGCGTTCTTAAGTTGAAGAAATTGGAAGTAAACATGGATAGACCGTAGAATAATATGGGGAAAAGCTTGTTAGCGTTCCCAGACCCGAAAAGAAGCAGGTACAAAGAAAAATTAAACGCAGATAAGAATGACTGGTAATAGGAGTGGGAATTAAAATCTGTCATGCCACTGAACATGGAAAAGAAAAAATGCTTTACATACTAAGGGAGGTCCTTGCTTGATTGTTGATATATTCGCCCTCTAATTTCAATTATTATTATTATTATTATTATTATTATTATTATTATTATTATTATTATTATTATTATTATTATTATTATTATTATTATTATAATAATAAAAAGGAATTAACACATTGGCCGTGGCGGTAGTAAGATTCAAAGGACCGCTCCTTGGATGGACAAAGGAAGAACTCCAATTAATAGACCGGCGAATAAGGAAGCTTATGACAATGCACAAAGTGTTACACTCTAAAGATGAGACGGATTAACTTGAATGGACCACCTCATCCAAACGAGAAGACTGGACCTAGTAATCGAAGAGAGAAGAGGAAAACCTGAAAATGATAGACGTGGCCGTACCTGCAGACCATGGAGTAAACAGGAAAGAGAGAGAAAAACTGGAAAAATACCAAGATCTGGCAAGGGAACTGAAGAAGATATGGAACATAAAAATCAGGGTAGTACCAGTAATTATAGGTGCACTCGGAACTGAACCAAGGACACTGAAGGCGAGATTGAAAGAATTTAGGTTAAAAGTAAGGATTGAGTCTACGAAAAGCACAAATACTGAGGAGAGTGTTAAAAATATAAGATCTACGACCCCAGTTGTTGGCAGTGGCCTAACAGAGGAAGAGGGAGAAAAAAATCACCCTAATGGTAGTGGAGGTGGGAACCACAGCACTGGAGACCCGTGGAGACTTACAGTCACCCAGCTTCCTCCGATAAGAACTGCTGTGGATTATAAGAGTGTGGAGAGGAGGGCTGGAAATTTTGGGAGATGTCACTCAGTCTCGAGCAGCAACCACCTGCAAACTGGCGTGGAATTGCTGAAAATAATAATAATAATAATAATAATAATAATAATAATAATAATAATAATAATAATAATAATAATAATAATAATAATAATAATAATAATAATAATAATAATAATGTTCTAATATCACACTTTCATAATAACATAAAGGGGAAGTTTAGGTAGCCAAATAGGAGAGTAAGGAGGTAGAGGGCCTTAGGGAGAGTTGGGAAGTTGAACATGAAGGTATAAGGGAGATCCAACATTTACGTAGTTTACTCGGGGTGTAGAAAGAGAGAGAAGGGGGAGGGGGATAGAAGTGGTGAATAGATGGGACAGGAAGAGTTTTGTATGTGATAATAATCCATGTTGGTAAACATTTCGTTCAAAACGTGTACGGGCAAGTAAGATTGGAAGAGACAAAGGGAGGAATAAGAATGCATCAGCAAAGGGCGAGAGAATTCCAAAGGCACGAGATAACGGATAATCTCAGTTGTCAACAACTGAGAAACTTCTGCGGGTTCAGTTAGTACTAATAATAGCGTTGAGGTAGGATGCGAAACTCTTATACCTCCTTATCGTTTATTGAATTAGCTCTCCACTTGGACCCACTGTGATGAATTATATGGGAGATTGTCGGTGATGTTCTTGAATTAACGTGGTTTGAAGTGTTTGGGTACATGATCTATCACGTCCATTATGTGCACCCATAGTTATAAAAGGGGAACGCTTGCATACATAGCTGAATATCAATTTACATTGGCAAATTCATACTTAGAAAGAAATCTCCCAATCAATTTCCTTCTTCTTAAGTTACAGTATGTGTACATTCTCATGTACTCCCAGAAAGCCAAAATTTATGAGATTTGAATAGGCTTTATGCAAACTTTATATATTATATATATATATATATATATATATATATATATATATATATATATATATATATATATATATATATATATACATATATATATATATCAGGAATACAATATGATATAATATAATTATGTTATATCCGATGTGTAATAGATTTATTTCATAAAGTGCTTGATACATTCAACGTTAATAAGTCATGAAGTTGAGTTAGAGTGGATTCACTACAAAAATACGTTTATGTTTCTGCTCTCTTTGGGCCTTTTTTTAGCTAATGATACAGTTCATTTTAGATCCCTATTTAAGCGATTTGGGGGGGGGGCCTATTCCCTGGGATAGTGGATCTTTCTCTTACCTTATTTATTTTTTTCTTTATTTTATTTTTCATTTGTTCAGCAGTTGGTCATTGATTGTTATGTTCTTCTGTTTTATTTAGTGGAGATATTGTGCTTGTTGGTGGTCATGAATAAGGAATTAGTAGGATATAGTGTTGGTATTTTAGCAAACAATGACCAACCAGTAAACAAAGAAAAGGGAAAAGAGAAGTCATATAAATAAATTAAGAGAAAGATCCAACACGTAAGAGAAATACACAACTTCACAAAATGTCTTAAATAGGGATCTAAAATAGACTAAATCATTCGCCTTAAAGAGGCCTAACAGGGCAGAAGCATAAACGTGTTTGCTTAGCTAATCTTTTACTTCATTTTATATATATATATATATATATATGGTAAGTAACCAATATATCCGGGAAATGTATTTTTTTCCATGTATATATATATATATATATATATATATATATATATATATATATATATATATATATTGATCTTTTGGAATGTGCTTTATGCCACTTTCTCTCTTTTACGAAAAAGGCAAAACATAGGGCAGCGTTTGTTTTGCGGCAAGCGATTTTGCGTCTGCAGACTCTTCCTTTCTCTTTCATAAACCATTCTCCCATACCAGATAATTCCCAACCTCTGATGATGCCTTCAATGGGTCGGAATTATGGCCCATTTTGTTTCGATGATTAACAGCGGCATCCAATATTTCCCAATGTTTGTAGATGTGTTTCTTTAGAGATTAAGAGAAAGACATCCGTTATCAGGAGAGAACCTCGGGAAAGAATTGCAGAAAAGACAATTTATTCAATTTGCAGAACAATTTGTAGAACAATTGAACGAAGAATAGGATTTTCTAACATATCTTCCCACTTATCTAAACAGCATCAAATAATAATCAGCAATCATAATCAATTCGAGATTGGCTAAACACTTAATTCCCCTATTCAAAAATAACCATACGCAAAAATAACCAGCCATTTAATTGAACAGAACGTTACCCTGGTGCAACAAGGCGTAGACTGCAGTGTATGTCAGCGTACAGCAACATATCTACCGATACAGCAGTTCCTTTATTAGGCTACAAAAATACCCTGAACCCTTCAGACTAGAAAGAGAAGTGAACGTGGTGATACCAGCTCACCTAAACTCTCAACAGCCGTCTTTGAGGTTATCTTCTAAGACTCAGAATGGGAACACAAAGGATTAGAGATAGACGGAGAATACATGAGGAACCTCAGATTTGCTGACGACATTGTCTTCTTTGCTGAGAACCTTCACATCTCTAAGTAATGGCACACAAGTTAAATGAAGCGAGCAGGAAAGTTAGGCTTCACATGAACTTCAAAAAAACAATTGTTGTGGACAACAAATATGTTGAGGGATAAATCCAATCGAAATCGAAATCGCTGAGCTTAAGAAAGAAGACCACTACATTTACCTAAGACAACAAGACGCCCTGAAATCCTCAAAAGAAGAAATAAAGCGAAGAATTACGCAAGACTGGCTAGCTTTTAGTAGAGCAAGCTCGACCTCCAAGAACACATAGATTCCATTCGTCCTAAAAACAGGTGTATACAACCAATGCATCCTAAAGATAGTCACTTATAAACTGAAACATGGAACTTGACCGTCAAACTGAAAACCATGCAACGTGCATATGAGAGAATCATGTTTAACTTCGCATGGAGAGATCGTAAGGCAGCACAGTATATTAGAGAAGAGACAGGAGTCTGCGATATCATAGAAACAGTTGGAAAACTCGAATGGCAATGGGCTGGACATGTTGCAAGAATGTCAAACAACCGCTGGACACCACAATTCACGACGTGGATCCACAGATGTTATTTACGAAATCGAGGCCAACCTGAAGACGAGCTAGATAGATTTAGAAAGTACTGGTTCTTTGATGCCCATGAGAGTGAAAAAATCCATGTTTCATTTTTGCTGTTCGTGTTGTGGTATTGCGTGACATTATTTACTTGAAAGAGGAACTGTTCAATATTGTTCCAATTGAAATGATGAATTTGACAAAGCTGAGAAGTGAAACCTGTAAGGATTTAAATTGTAACTATTCCCTTTATTGTCCACTAAATAATAATAATAATAACAACAACAACAACAACAACGACGACAATAATATTAATAATAATAATAATAATAATAATAATAATAATAATAATAATAATAATATATCAGTAGATTTGACTGTTTATGTCCAGTGGGATGTGATAATTAGATAATTATGTGGATAAAAATATCTTTATATATATATAACATGTACAAAGACATCATTGTTCCGTAGACTCACTGTGAATGTTATTCATTAGCTTTGCACCAGAGCCTAGAGTAATTCTGAAGTATGTAATTTTCATATATATTTATCACTTCTTCATATATATATATGTTAGGGGGATGGAGTAATCAAAAGTGATGGACCCAGTTTCTGTCAGTGTGAAAGGTCAATATATTGACTGGGACTAGGGAAAGGGGAAAACATTAGGCTCTGGTCTATTTGTCTGACTGATAGGTAGTTTGGGAGGGTAAGAGATCGATTATAAAATGTTAAGTAACAAATTTTCTGATTATATTAATGGAATACGCCATCGAAGTGTTACTAGCCGCTAGAAAGTGGTTTCGTTTCAACCATGTATATAAGGATGATTTGTTTGATGATTCAAAGAAAAATAATTGATGGAAGCCAGGTGGTATATGACAAGTGAAAATTAACTTTAAGACGAGCGGGAAAAATTATCAAATTCTCCCGTTGAATATGTCAGTCGAGAATCTCTTCGAAAAAGTTTTTTCCGTGTAAATAATATTGTTGAAATGATATAAGTTGGTTTGCATGCAGTCTGAGATATAAACCGACAACAGAATTGATATTTACGTGGTTTAACACTCAATAGTCTGTTGTCAAATCAGTTGATCTCTCATCGTAAAATACGTTTTGAGGGGGTAAGCTATGTAAATAAGCCCTGTTTCAAAAAAAATGAATGATGTGTAGTATAAGATAACATCTAGGTACAATACGTTATGATAATAACAAACTACATGCATGACACAAGTTATTAATAAAAAACATAGCTGAAAGAGTGGTGTTGTTGGAACAACACCACTAGGGTGCTATGTTGAAATAAATTGCTTTTTTTGTTTCAAAATCCCCGAAACTGTTACTTGGAAAAGAACCGATGACACTAACAAGAGAAAATTTATGCATAGTACCATAATGATAAAGTCTATGTAAAACATAAGAAACATTAACAGATATAAGAAAATACGTGACTGAAGTGATAAAAAAAATCTTTTAAAAAGTTTTTTTAACGTTTAGTGCTTGAAGCCGTAAAGCTTTCTAGACTATATATATATATATATGTGTGTGTGTGTGTGTATGTGAGTGTGTGTCTTAAACTATGGACATTTCTGCTGAAAAAGGATTTTTATTTTAGAGATTCCATATATTGAATATGCTCTCGGATCATCATACGATTTCATGTTTTGCGTGTAGAGTTATTTTCCGGTCACTGTTAATGTACTGAGGTTACAATTTTGACATGATATCGAATAGATCGGTTTACGTGTCTTGCATGAAAAGTTTTCGCCAGAATGATTAATGACTGGATAGATTTTGTTGCTTACGTTTGCTAGTTACTCTCTGTTTATGATTAATGTATCACAAGTGTTTTACCCGTATTTAGGTACATATAAGCACATGTATATATGTGAGTGTACATGTACGTAGACAAACCTACTAATATACACACATACGCATACAATATTTGTATGTATATCTATATATATATATATATATATATATATCTATATATATATATATATATATATATATATATATATATATATATATATAATGTGTACTGTAAAGAGTGAGACAGACTCGGGAGTAAAGTGTTTAGAGGTAAGGTTTATCAATCCTAAGATGTAAATTGTTTCGAGGTTGTTCCCATCTTCAGTGGTATATGCTGAGTGAGTATGTGTTAAAAGTTCCCATGTGGAACCAGAGTCCACTATCAGGAGCTACACATTGTGAGTAAATTGTGCTGTGAGGGCTGCTGGAGACCTCCTGCTGTGTGGAAGAATGTCCAGTTAGGTATCAGATCTTTGGTTAAGCAGCAGCAGTTGGTCTTGGGAAGGGCAGAGTGTGTCAGGGTAGGGGGAATGTTTTTTGGTATATATATATATATATATATATATATATATATATATATATATATATATATATATATATATATATATAAGTATGGTTAGCTCATTTAAATGGACAAATAATGGAAGAGATTTGAAAAGAAATTACGGGAAACTCGCCATCAGAGTCCATAATTAAACAACAGTAGCGTTAGTATTTGAAGTCACGTAAAAAATGTCATCGAATAATAGATATGGTCAGAATAAATTCTATTTATGGCATCATTGGCGTTTTCCGCTTGAAAATCTAGATACATCAACATTACTCGGTATCTAGATGACATTTATAAATTTGTCCCCAAAATGTAAAAAAAAAGCTTAATTTCTCTCCCCCCGCAAAAAAAAACAATATTATTTTTAGAAGGGTTCTAGTGTAATATCGATGTAAACGTTCAAGTTTGAAGACAAAATGGTACGGCCAGGAGCGCTGGGGCACACGAATACACATGTGTATAAAGAAGGGATAGAATTCTTTGTCATCATTCGGTTGTTCAACTGCAGATTATTGTAGAATGAATTTGGGAATTGCACGGGCCGATTGGAAAGAGGAAACATGTACAAAAGAAGCGTGGCGAGTAATTGTACGCGAGGGTTGTGGATGATAGAGAGACATGGAACACGTGATGGAAGTTGTGTCAGGGGGTTCAAGATGATTGAAAAATGCAAGAAAAAAGACCCGGAAGTGCAGACGGGAATGACAAATAGAGGATCTGCTTGGAAAATCTCCGAAAAAAAAAGGTGCAAAGGCGAATGAACCAGAGGAGAGGATAATGGCGGAAAACTATTTTTTGGTAATGTGAGATATGACGAAAAACGAAATCTATACGACACCAAAATAGGTGTGACAAAAGAAAGAATAAAGGGAAGGAAGGAGGGAAAGAAGGAGGGAAGGAAGGAAGGGAAGACGGTATAAGAGAAGGGTGGGAAGAAGGATAGAAGTAAGAAAGGAGAAAGTGAAGATTAGCTGAAAGAAGGAATTGAAAAGAGGAGTGAGGATGCCAAGAAGTTAGGAAAGACCAGTGGAAAGACGGAAAGAATGAAAGTGGGAATGAAGGGAGAAGGAAAGAAGGAAAAAAGGAAGGAAGGAAGGATGGACAGACGGACGGGCGGGTTTAAAGAAGGATGGGGAGAAGGAATTAAAAAGAGGGAGGAAGGAACAAAAGAAGTAAGGAAAGGCCCGTGGAAAGACGGAAAGGAAGAAAGCAGGTATGAAAGATAAAGGAAGGAAACAGGGGGGGGAAGGGTTTGAAGGAATGATAGAAGAGAAAGAGGCAAGCGAAGACGGATGGAAACAAGGAATGAAGCGAACAAGGAAGAATGAAAAGGAAAGAAAGACGGGAGGACTCTTCTTTAAACGAGGTAGAAAGCCGGGGAGGAAGGACGGGATTGGTGAAGGAAGAAAGCAAGGAAGGAAGGGCAGAATACAGGAAGAACTGAAAGAAGCAAGCAAAGATAGAAGGAAGAAAAGAATGGCTGATGGACGAAAGGAAGGAAGGGAGTGTGCAAAGAAGGAGGGAAATAATAATGAACAATTGTTTTGAGGGAAGAATAGAAACCCCACGAGAATGTAAATATATACAAAAGGAGACTGGTGCCTTCGCTTTCTTAGGAGATAAAAAAAAAGGTTACGTTAAGGGGAAGTAACATATACATAAAAAAATGTATTTAGCGATAATGACAAAGAATGGGAAAAAAAGGTTGGGGAAAAAACTTGGGAAATTAAACATTGACAGGAAATAAAACGGATATTGGAGATTCTCCAGGTTTATATTAGAAGCATCTACGTGGGTTAATTCCTATTCCTCGGCATGAACAATATCAATGCTTCCCACAATTATAAGTAAAGCTACTGAAGAATGCTACTGACTCAAAACAAAAACAAAACCAGGTATGACAGGTTAGGAAACAGTGATTATCTGGGAACTGCGCAAGCGACTACAGTCTGTATACATGACAAGTGGTTTGAAGACACACCAAAACCTGTGAAAAAAAAAAAAACGTAAATTCCAGATTAGAACAACCCATAACAGATTCAGTATTTTCTATGCTTATTAGCAGGATTGTAAATCTCAAATCTCGCTCATATATATATATATATATATATATATATATATATATACATATATATATATATATATATATATATATATATATATATATATATATATATATATATATATATATATAGGCAATCATAAATTCCTTTTTCCGTTTCCTTCCATAACGACTGCGATTACAAACACCTCTGCCATGTCATACAAGCATCCTTTTTTATCATCTCTCTACCTTGTGCATGGGGTTTTCCAACTGCGTTTGCAGTCACATCACACTGGGCACTAGATGGGGGCAGGGTTGGTTAGGAAATAGGAATTCAATGTGCGATAACTTTGAGGAATAAACAAGAGGTGCTCGACCCCATTTTAGAAATCTGAATTCATACAGAGTATCCCTTTAGATTCTATACTTGAAAAGTTGTTGAGAAGCTAGGTTCATCAAAGCACCAAAATCAGAGATTGTTGAGAAAAATCTATCAAATTTGTATTCTGTAAAGAAAAGCTCTTTCAAATGTTGATTTTAATGAAATTAGAAAAAAATGGAGATATATTGTTTTCAAATCTTATTGATATCCTGGGGTAATATTCAAGTTTTACGTTAATGGCTCATTTTCATGATTTTTATGAAAATATTCCAAAGTAGAAGCAGATTAATTTCTTTCTTATAATAGCTTCATCAGGACCTAACTTAAAAACACGCAGGGGTGCTCCTGTTTGGGAATCAAGTAATTTTACCGAAAATAGCATAATTTCCGTGCAATCTTTTAATGCAGAAGTTTACACTTTCTTTTCTTTAACTTCTCAGGATAACATCATATTTTTTTAAACCAAAACTCTGATATTTCCTTGAAATTCAATATTGCATCGTATCTAGGCCGTACAAAAACATATCAGTCAGCTTGCTGCATTATTTTGCTATGTTAAGTCGTATCTTTTTGCTTCATGCTGCAATGTGATAATTTGCTGAAAGATTTTTTTTTCCAAATATGAAACAACACAATTCAAAACATTCTAAGTTTTCATTGACAAGAGATATTGGGTTAATTCTTATTGGTTAAATAACAAATTTTATGGGGCATAAAGTTAAATCAAGATAAGAAGAATTTTGAGGGTCCGTTTTTGTTGCTATTTACTTATCTATACGTAATGTTCCATGCTAATCAATCATTCAGTATTCATCTGCTATCCTTTGTTCCCCAATTATTCCAATCATTTTACCACTTGTGCATATGAGTACAAAGATACCTTAGAGGCAGCGATTTTTCATTAGTTCACGCTTGATTGGATGTGGTAAACAGATAATAACAAGGAATAAATATTCATTTATGAGAAGAGTCATTAACACATCAACTTTTTTCCATCACTCTTTCTCCTGAAGGATATCATACATTCCACCTGCAGAATGTCATAATACGGATCAGCCAAAAAAGTTGTATCAGCACAAAAATGGGTGAAAGAGATTTGATCGTACGAATAAATCCTACTAGGGAATTTTTAATTTCTGTTGGTTGATGGATTGAGATACTGTACACAAGATTGTGACCGTGTGATTTCGGCCATTCGTTTTGCTAAGATCTAATGTTATAAAAACTGCAATTATACATGTTAATTTTTTTTTCAATCAACCCACATGAAAATGTGTGGAGTTTTTTTTCGCAGTGGAAATTATTTCTGTTACATTCGATACTCGTGGGAAGATGGTTAAATACCTTACTTTTAAAACTTCGACCTTATACTGCTGATATTTTTAAGGTGATGTAACGCTTGAGATGATATGTAAGTAAATCGCTTTGGGTATGAAATATCAATCTGTCGTAAAATACATTCAAAATTTTAGTATTTTGATTGAAACATACTTTGTTCTCTTATCTAGATCCCGGTCTTTTTTTATTGCTAATAGTTTCAAGAATCCTATGTCTTTCTTGCAAGGAATACTATATGAGTATCATAAGGAATCTATCAATCAATCAATCAATCAATCTCTCTCTCTCTCTCTCTCTTTCTCTCTCTCCCTCACATATATATATATATATATATACATATATATATATACATACATACATATATATATATATATATATGTGTGTGTGTGTGTGTGTATGTATGTATGTATGTCTATCTATCTATCTATCTATCTATCTATCTATATATATATATATATATATATATATATGTATATATATATATATACATACATATATATATATGTGTGTGTGTATGTATGTATGTCTATCTATCTATCTATCTATCTATATCTATATATATATATATATATATATATATATATATATATATACATATATATATATATGCATTGTTGGTTAGTTTTTTAGTTACATGTGTCACAATGATCTGGTCTGTAGTGCGCTTATGAGGAAAACTCTCTGTGCCCAGCGTAATGTCACGAGAGGTAGTAGCATTTCAAATTGGGAAAAAAAACATTTGCGTGCTCTGATAAGTAGAAATCATCGCATGACTGTTTAATTCGAGGTGAGGGAGAAATCAGTATAAGTTTGTACCACATAGTTTTGAAAGGAAAACTGCATCGTGTTGCGGCAAAATTTGTACCGTGTTTACAGAGAGATCGACAACGTCTTCATGAAGCACTAAACAAGTATTGTGGCCCAGCTTCCCTACTTTCTGGATTTGACCCACGTCGACTTCTTTTGTTACCCAAGCTGAAATCCACCCCCATCCATTTAATTGCCGAGTTTAGACGGTATAGAGTAAAAATTTTTAAAAATGGGACAAGAGAAATTGCACACTATCATAGAAAACGACTCTCGGACCACGATCCAAAACTGGCAAAAAAAATGCTTTCGTGTGTAAGAATCTTTGAATGGTGTGTGTATTTAGTAGACGTATGTTTATTATGTAAGAAAATTGATTGGGCTGTTCCTAATCGTCCCTAAGTAACTGAGCGAGCGAGATGCAAAACATTAGGCGACCGTCCCCTGCCTCCCCAGCCTCCCCTGCTAATAATAAAAACGATAAGACGTCAAATCTCGAGGGTTTCGAAGCAATTATAAACGAACCAGACATGTATTATTAATATTTAAAAACCAACAACCAAATTTGAAGAGTCAGCCTGTTGAAAAAACACACACAAAATCCTGTAGATATACCTGTTAAGTATATCATAAAAGCTCAAATATTTGTTACATACCACGTAAGATGAAGGTTTTCGGATAACTTATAAAATTACAGTCATTTCAACTTATTACTCCGTGAGATATTCAGCTAAGTCTCTCGGCTGCATGCTATATTGGGGGTGATCAATGAGAAGAAAAAAAGGGGCCGTCTTCTCTCGACTTTTGTTTGTTGGTGATCACTGAAAAATATTTGAATATTGCAAAAACAGGTGTGGATGCTGCTAGACACAATCTAAAGGACTGTTTCAGCAAAAATATACATTGTAGATTGAATCCTGACAAAAAAATCTTCCTGGGAAAGGGGAATGATAAGAAAAAAGAATCTAACCGATATGATCATAATCCTTCATTGTTCATTGCTTAGACCTTGATATTCCCCCAAATTTGCCAATACTTTCTGTGCTTGTCTAGTTCATCACACCATCCCATGATGTGTTAGTTGCCTTTTCGCATATGATCTCTGGGGATCCACGTTGTGAGTCGGAATGTTCAGCAATTGTCAGACATTCTTGCAACATTTCGTAAAGGTTTCCATGACATCCCTGACTCCTGTGTTTTCTTTGATAAACTGTGTTGTCTAGTGATCTCTCCATGTGGGGTTGAGCATAATTCTCACGATTGCATGTTAAATGAATTTCAGCTTGAGGGTCAATCATTTAGTAAGCTCCCATGTCTCTGCTCCGTAGGTGACTATCGGGAGGATGCAATGGTTGTATTCCCATCTGTTTTGGGATCAATGGAATTTTTCTTGTTCTTGAAGGTAACAAGTTTTGTTTTGTTTTTTTTCAGTAATCAAATGAGTCTGTCTGCCAGACTGGCAGGATGACAGATAGACAGAATCAATCGACAACTGAAGAAACTTACGTTCACATTTTTGGTGACAGTTTTTGCTGACAGTAGCAATCTCTCTGAGAAATGATTGTACTTTTTTGTTTGGGTGGATGTAGTGGTTCCAACCCACTTTTTGAAAATCGATTAATAACTCAATTTTAAGTATCTATTTGACGTTTTAGCTCCACGTCTATCCTTATGATAATTATGAAGACGGTAAAGATGGAACAGAAGTGCAGAATCATAGCTGGTTAAAAGTTAGGGTTAGCAACCCCTTTTCGCAGGGCCACACCAAGAGCGAAAATGAACGCAACAAGATCGAGAGCCCCTTGGGAACTCCAGGCAACTATCAGAAATCGTGGTGCAACTGTCGAGAATATCAGCGATGTATTTCAGCGCCAACTGTATTCTAATTCGTTTGACCTGGACAGGGTTTCAACTTCAGGATCGCTACCCACCATATCTACCGCTACTCCAAAACTCTTTCGTTTCTCTTTAGTCGTCGTCTTCGATATTCACCAGATTTTGTTGTGTGCATGTATAAATATTGAATTCTTACACATTCACATTCACACACGCAAACACACTCGCGAGCGTTCACACACGTGCACGCTCACGCACGCACACGCACATCTAATTTTTATTGAGCAAATCTCCATCATCATTATCATTATCATCATCATCATTATTCTATTCTTCTTTCATTTCTCTTTTTTCTTATTTGTCATTATCACACGAAAGACAAGATTCAAGAAGAGGAGAAATTCTTGAGATAAAGTTATAAAGAAGGAGAAGCCCTACTCTAAACAACAATGATGACCCATCTGCGATAACCCATTGTGTAGTGTGGGCCCAAGGGCAAAGAGTGGAATTAAATGAAGCGCTCAGAATGAAATTTCGAAAGAACAATAAAAAAAAAACCCTCCACTTACTGAATTTGAAGCGGTTGATATGACGTCTGCAATTCAGCATGAAAAAAATGAGGATAATAAGATTTGCAAAATATTTTCTAACAAACAATGAAGACATACGTATCAAATCAAAATACACATGAAGTTATTTTTTCGAAGAAAATATTTTTTTCCTCTCTATAATTACAATGAGTCAAGCGCGAATCTGGGGGGTCGCAGAGGTGAAAAGAGAGGGCCAAAGCAAAATTGATAAAGATAAAGATAATATATAAGTTCCAAGTTATAACAAATCAACCTTAAAATCAAATTATTAGTTTGTTTTGTGTAGTATGTCTTCCGTCTTATTTTGTACAAATTTCTTTGATCAGCGGATTCACTTAGAAATCTTATTGTTTATTTGTCAAGGTTGTTAAATCTGTAATATCCCTTGGAAAAAAAGGTGAACAATTTGGCTCAGTGCCATAAGAGGCTGCGGTGGAACAGGTTCATGTTGTTTCTCTATCAACATGGCTTATCAAGATATATTTTGCCGGCGAACAGGATGAGACGATAACAATATATATATATATTATTGTGTCATCCTCAGACAGCTGTTTCGATGTATTACATCTCTTCAGTGTGGCTATAGACTTTCCATATGTATGTATATATACATGTGTGTGTGGTGTGTGTGTGTGTGTGTGTGTAGGTTGCAGGTTGTAAGTTGTAAGTTCTATTCCTGCTGCATGCTTCTCAGTTTGCTGGTCCGTCTCTTGATTAGATTCCATGTTTCAGCTCCAGAAGTGACTATTAGGAAGATGCATTGGCTGCTTACTCTTCTTTTTTTAGGATTATTAGGATCGTCTTGTAAGACAAATCTCTCAAATCCCAAGTTGCGTCGATATACACAAGGCCTAATCGATCATTGCTGGGGCCAAGTGATAGTATTTATTGAGGCCTCTCTCATTTCGCATTTAGCCATTATTTTCAAACCAATCAAAGCAAAAATAGTATATTTATAAAATCATGTCCTTATCAATCATCTATCTTTACGTTTGGTAATATTTCCACAAACAAATTAAATCACAGAGAAAGAGGTCTGGATAATCATTAAATAAAAACTGTCACATGACCAAGTTTTATGGCAGCATACTATGTTGAAGAATCAGTTAAAGAATTGAAAAAAGGGTGATCAATGAATGAATCGCTTCTCTTGCCTTTTATTGGATAGTGATCGCTAGCGAATCTGAATCTTCAAAAACCTGATGTGAATATTACCGGACACAAACTGATGGATCAATTTAGCATAACTTTACATTATAAGTTGAACCCCCCCACACACACACACACACACACACAAAAAAAAAAACACGGGGAGGAGAGTAAAAAAAAACAAACGAAAGAGATTTTTCTATACATGGTAAGGTGTAAATTGTCAGCCCTCTGACTCAGTTGGCACAGCCTGTTAGCGAAATACACATCTAACAAGTCAGCCAGCCAGACTAACTCAAAAACTGATGATACGCACGTTCATGGTTTTGGTATGATGTGTTGCTCGACAGTTTCTATGATTGGAAATTTTAAAAAAATCATTTTCCAAGATATTTTTTTGAAGAGCCCCCAAATCTTGAAGCCCTCCGCAGCTGCACGATTCGTTCTGCCTTGAGTACGCTCCTGTCACAAGTTATTATTGAGTCTGCTTACATCTACGGTCGCGTTTATACATTTAGAAAAATCTTTATATTGCTTTTGTCGTATATTCACGTACGAAAAGTGTAGCTCTCGCATTTTGAAGGAAGGGAAAGCGAATAAAATGGAACATGCTGAGCAGCTGGTTGATATTGAGTAGAATTATCTGGAACGAATCAAAAATCCTTCAACTCCCTTTACGTATTTGAGATAATAGTGTCGCTGGTGCTTTAAGTGAATCCAGAACATTACTCTCGGGACCATTAATGCTGATAAAAGAAAATAAAATGTCTTGTTTTTTGTTCTTGTTTGTTTTTGCTTTTGGGGTTTTTTTTTTTGTTGTTTTTTTTTATATGGAATAGAAAGAGGTAAATCCCAATAGCTTATGGAATCGGAGAAGAGAATTGGAGCCAGTTGGTGAATTGCCATGTTGTTCTGAATAAGCCAAGGAGTGATGCTGTCTGGGTGTTCGATGGTTGAAAGAGACAAGATGACAATGGATCCTAGGGAGATAGATAAACACACATGCGTACGTAATGTGTGAATAGAAATGCTATGATTTACAAAATATAATTTGTACACCAAGTAGATATGTATCTATGTACGTACGTATGTCTGTATATATACATGGGTATATGGGTGTATCTATCGATCTATCTATCTACCTATCTATTTAAGAAATTGAATGTCACCGTTCTGAAATTTTCATCCTTTTTTTCTTGTAACATATATCCCTAAGTAGCTATCTATGAATATAGATACATTGATTGTGGTACAGGTGATCACAAAATTGATGCACATTACGACTGTGACGTTCATTTCTCCCTCCTGTCTCTCTCTTTCAATATATATATATATATATATATATATATATATATATATATATATATATATATATATATATATATATATATATATATACATATACATGTGTGTGTGTGTGTTCGTGTGTGTGTTTTATAAAGTGTTCGATACATCTACTGGTGCTCTACATCGACTCCATACTGATAACGAAAATGCTAACACTATACTCTCCTAACTTACATTTTACAACCACCAAAAAGCAAAGCATCCCCACAAAATAAAACCCGAAATACATAACAAGCAATGACAAATCACTAAATATGATAAAATCTAAATAAAAAAGGAAATTTATAAAAAGTATTAAAAAAAGATCCTACCACCAAGAAAAATAGACACACACACAAACCTCGAAATATCCTGAATAAGGATCTAGAATAAACCGAATCATTCGCCTGAAGAAGCCCCAACAGGGCAGAGACTCAAACGTGTTTGAGTAGAAGAGAGTCCTTGCTCCATTATATAAATATATATGTGTGTGAGTGCATGTGTGTGTGTGTGTGTGAGAGAGAGAGAGAGAGAGAGAGAGAGAGATAGAAAGCTTGTGTGTGTTTTTGTGGGTGTGTGCTTGTGTGTGTGTGTTTGTGGTGACTGCACTAGCTAACTTCGAACAGCACATAGAATTAGGGAGGAAAATCGGAGCCAATTCGTAAATGCTATGCTCTTTCGTGTGAGATTGAGAATGATGCTGTCTGGGTATGAGCGACATGGAAACAATAGATCCCCGGGAGGAGACAAACCAAAAAGAAATTTAACAGAACGCTCGAGAAGGACGAGAAGTCACATTATCACTTCAATTGCGGATCGAAAAAGCGACCATAAATTTGAATGCCTACTATGGTTAATCCTTAGGAGACACATTCATAGATAGATATATACATTTTGGTATTCATGTGGATATCCACACCTATGTATACGTGTAACTTAATGTGTACATAAATGTATATTAGCATAAATTGTTAACTCAATGAATATGTATACAAATACATGAATAAGTTAATACTTATATCTATATATCGATAGATCGATAGATAGATAGGTTGAATGATACTAATGCACGTTTAGACTAAAAAGTGTTAAATAATGGAAAGTCTATAGCCACACTGAAGAGATGTAATACATCGAAACAGCTGTCTGTGGATGACACGATAATTTTATATATATATATATATATATATATATATATATATATATATATATATATATATATATATATATATATTATCAGCCACTTCAAGTCCATTGCTTGACGAAAGGTTTTCCCATCTCCTCTCTCGATGACTGCAATTACGTTGACCTGTGCCATCTATCCTATCACGCCACCTTGTGCCTGGTCTTTTCTTACTGAGTTTACTGCCCCATAGATCCCAATCGGCTAACCTCTCTGCTTCCCTGTCATTTCTTTTCACCGTGTCTATTTTTTTTAATTAGTTGTATAAAATCTTTCACCTTAATCCTCCCTATGGTTCATATTGATCTTGCTCTATTTCTTAGAGTTCCCCTAGCATTGCTCTCTCTCTCTCACACACACACACACACACACGGTCGCTTGCTCTCTCGCTCGCTCTCACGCTCTTGCTCTCATTCTCTCTCTCTGTTTTTCAGTTCACTTTGGTAATTACCATGTTTTGCACCAGAAAATCATAGCTGGTATTATGCATACATTGTACACTATACGCTTTAAGCATATCGGGAAGATAAAGAGCACGACCAAATGATGAAAGGGCTTTTAGTTTGCTCATCATTAGTTTATTTTTAACACCCTTCCAAGCTGACATTATACGGGGAAAGTTTTTATATGGTGATAATTCAGCTTGATATTACATGGCAGGCTGTGGACTTGATGCACTCTCGTATACACAGATACAAGCACGCGTGCATTTGCACATGCATATATTTAGAGAGTGAGAGAAAGAGGGGATAGATAATAGGCTTAGATAACAAATTGATCTGCACAGGATATGCGTTTAAAATATCACTTAATGAGAAAAAGGGAAAGAGGGAGAGAGAGAGATTGATAAACTCAGATCAATGATTTGATCCGTACAAAATATGCATTTAAAATCTCTCACTCTCTCTCTCTCTCTCCCATATATATATATATATATATATATATATATATATATAGAGAGAGAGAGAGAGAGAGAGAGAGATAGATATAGATAGATAGATAGATAGATAGATAGTTAGATAGATTGATAAGCTTCAATCAAAGGAATGATCTGTTCAATAAATGCGTTTGAAGTCTCTGTCTTTCTCTCTCTCTCTCTCTCTCTCTCTCTCTCTCTCTTTATATTCATAATATATATACATATATATATATTTATATATATATATATATATATATATATATATATATATATATATAATGTAGATGAATAGACGGATAACTTTACATCAATCAATTGATCTTTACAAGATGTGCTTGTATAGTCTCTGTCTCTGTACATATATAAATCTATATTAAGGGAGAGGTAGATAGGTAAATATAAGCTTAGATCAATGAATTGATCAGTACAAGACATGCATTTAAATTTTCTCTTTACATATATATATATATATATACATACATATATATATATATATATATATATATATATATAGATAGATAGATAGATAGATAGATAGATAGATAGATAGATAGAAACGGACGTGCTTTTAAGGTCTTACTTAACCGAATACGAATAAACAAATGGGACAGTTAGCGATAAATCAAATCTCTTAGCTACATCGATAATCCATACCAGTAAATTGTACCTTTATGGCTTCTTCATTTTTTAAATGCCTTTCTCTTTTTTTTTTGTATCTTTACTATCCTTCTGCCAATGCGTAGAGCGTAAACTGTTTCTGAGAACGGTTCTTAAGTTCAGCCTCCATTTTGTTTTCTTTACCTGACTCCGTACGTTCGTGTGTGTAGGCGTTTAAGCGGTAAACAAAAGAGAAGCATGACTCTCCCGATCAAAATGCTCACCATCTTTGTACCTTCCAGTTGAATTCACCATCTGATGTGTCTAGTTTGCAAGGAAGTAATCGGTGAGAATGAATTGAGGCGCTTTATTTAAAGTCTCAGCGTAGTTCGGTTAATGAGAGGTGGGGAGTACAGGAGCCGATATGTCAGTAGCTTCAGGGGTTGAAATAAATGAGGAGAAGAGTAGGAAAGAAAAAGAGGCAGGGAGTATAAGAGAAAATTAAGTAGAAAGAAATTAGGTGGTGAGAGAGACAAGGAGTCTATTTATACGTGCGTGCGCGTATTGGGGAGAGAGAAAGAGTGTGTGTGTGTGTGTGTGTGTGTGTGTGTGTGTGTGTGTGATTGAGAGATTGAGTGGGTGTGTTCAAGTGCGTGTGTGAAGGGGGAAATATCAGGACCGCAGAAATGAAGTTGTGGCGGTCTGGAAATTAAAAGATAGGTAAAAAGAGGAAGGAGAAAAAAAGTTAGGGAATTGAGAACGGCAGGGAAAAAGAAAGAAACAAAGAAAAACAAGAGATAGAACCGGGTGTGAGCCTTTTGGAAGGAAGACAGCATGGGGTGATAAAGGAGAAAGAAATTAATAGGAGAAAGCGACAAGTAATGTGTATATGTATGTGTATGTGTTTTCGTATGTGTGTTTGTGTGTGTGTGTGTGTGTGTTAATGAGATAGTATGTATGAATGTATGAGAGAATGTTCATAACATAGAGAGAATAAGTGAGTGAGCGTATGTAAGTATGAAGGAGGGAATATTTGGAAAGTGAGGTTAAAGAGGGGTGGGGGTCGGATATTCGAAGACAAACTGAGACCGGCAGGTTATAAGATTGACGGAAGAACTTGACATGTTCAGAAGGAAGTGGCTCCACAACGCCCATAATAGGGAGGTCCGGCGTATCCATGTCAAACGATGGACGATAGAGGACTAGTGATGAAAGTGTAGGCGGGGTAGAGTAAATGAATGGAGAAGGAGTGAAGGGAAAGAGAGAAATGAAGAAAGATAACGAAATAGAGAGACAGGAAGAGTTCGGAGGAAGGAGAGAAAATAGGAATAAGTGTGTGTGTGTGCGTGTGTGTAACAGAAGAGAGTGTGAACGATGGGAGATGAAGATGTTGATAGATGGAATGAGGAGAAAGGAGTCTAGGAAACCCTCAAAAGAAGAAGAAATCAAACGAAGAATCACACTAGAATGGCAAGCCTTTGTTAGAGCAAGTCCGACCTTCAAAAAAATCTCATTAATGCTAAAAAGAAAGGTGTATAACCAATGCATTCTCCCAATAGTTACTAATAGAGCTGAAACACGGAACCTAACCAAGAGACAGATCCGCTAATTGAGAACCATGCAACGTGCACATGGAAGAATTGTGCTGGGCCTCATATGGAGAGACCACAAGACAGCACAGTACATCCGGGAAAGGGCAAGAGTCGGGGGCATGATTGAATCCATTAAAAATCTCAAATGGCAGTGGGCTGGTCATGTTGCACGAATGGCAGATAACCGATGGGCATTGTGGCTCACGACATGGATCCCCAGAGATCACATGCAAAACCAAAGCCGGCAAAATATTAGATGGAGAGACGATCTAGAGAAATTGAAAAAGTGCTGGCACCGCGACGCCCATAGTAGAGAAGTGTGGCGTATTCTGGGGAAGGTCTAAGTCCAACGACGAACGTTGAGAGAATCATGATGATGATGATGATGATGATGATGAAGTCGATGGAGAAGAAATAGAAAAATGAAAGATACGGGTGGATGAGAACCAAGACCAAAACGAGAGAGAGAGAGAGAGAGAGCTGAGGAAGAGCTTGTTGGGAGGAAGAAAGCAGCGAGTTGAGAGGAAATGAAATAGAAAAGAACGGAAGAAGAGAGGAGAAATAGAAGGAAGAAGAGGAGAAAGTGACAGCAATGCTGATAGAGATGCAGAGAAAGGAGAAAGGAAGAGGGAGAAGGAAAAAAATCAATAGAGAGAGAGAGTGATATCAGGGAAGTGCTTACAGGAAGTGAGTAAGTGCGGTAGTTGGTGCACAAATGAAATGGAAAGAAATTAGACTCAAAGAGAAAGGGGGTGAGTGTGTGCATATGTTTATGTATGTGTTTGCGTGTGTGTGTGTGTGTGTGTGTGTGTGTGTGTGTGTGTGTGCGGAGGTTTAAATAGTTAGAAGGGAAGACGTTTGAAAGAAAGGCAAAGGTGTAGAGAAAGAGAGAAAGAAAAGAACGAAAGAAGGGAAAAAGGAGAAAGTGATGGTGAACCAGATGAACATGATAAAAGGGGGGAATAGAAAAGGAAGAGAATGACCAAAGAGGTTATAGAATTAAGCAAAGAAAGAAAGAGCTAAAGGAAGTGCTTGCGGGGAGGAAGGAAGCAGGTAGTACATGCGGAAATGAAATAGAAAGAAATTAGATGCGCAAAGAGAGAGAGAGAGAGAGAGAGAGAAAGAAAATGTGTGGGGGGGATTGATAGTAAGAAAGAGAGGTGTTAGAAAGAAAGGCAAAAGTGTGGAGAGAGAGAGAAAGAAAAGGGAAAGAAAAAGAGAAGGGAAGAAGAAGAATATGAAGGCGAATCAGGTAGGCATGAAAAAAGAGGGAAAAAAGAAAAAGAAAGGAAAGAGAATGAAGAAAGAGGGGAAATATATTTAGCAAAGAAAGAGAGAGCTTGGGAAGTGCTTGCGGGAAGGAAGGAAGCACGGAGTAACTGCGGAAATGAAGAAGAAAGAAATTGATCGATGAAAGTATGTGGATGTAGGTGGACGTTAATCGCAGGGGTGGGGCAAAAGAGGAAAGAGATTTTTTAAAAAGGCAGTGGTCTGAAGAGAGGAAAAAAAGAAAATAACGAATGAAAAAAGAGAAGGAAAATGAAAGTCATAGTGAAGTGGGTAGAGATGGAAAGGGAGAAAAGAAAGCGAAAAAGAACCGCGAAAGAGCCAAGAAAGAGAATTTTTGAAAAGTGGGGAGAGAAAGACCTGGGTGGGCTGTTAACAGAAAGGTCGGAAGCAAGAAGTGGGAAAGTGAAATTGAGGGATATCAAGTAGAGAGAGTGCGTGTGTCAAGGAAAGAAGACATAGATAGCAGGAATGAAGAAAGAGGAATAGTAGAAAAAGGGTGATAAATCAGAAATAAAGACGATAAAGAGAAGAATAAGAACGAAAGAAAGTAGACAAAAATAAAATGATGAAAGAAGAATTCGAGGACAAGAAAGAAATACGAAAGGAAAAATAAAAGGGAAATACAAGAAATAAGGGGGAAAGAGAGAGAAAACAAGGTAAGTAAAGTACTCGCAGGAAGGGAGAGGGCAGGGAGTAAAAAGGAAATGTGATAGGATGAAATAGGTTCAAAGAGAGCGTATTTACGATAGAAGATTCGGAAGGCATGAATGAAGTAGAGCGGGTAGAGGAATTTAAAAACAAGTACAAATGTCGTGTACAACGAACATATTGAGGACAAAGACTCAATGATCAAAATCGAAACCGCAGAACTGAATAAAGTAGACCTGTACATCTACCCGGGACAAAGAATTTCCATGAAATCCCCTAAAGAAGAAATCAAACGAAGAATCGCTATAGGCTTGAAATCTTTCGATAGAGCAGGCTCAGCCTTCAAGAACAAGAAAATCCCATTAGTCTTAAAATGAATGGCAAAGCATAAGCAAAACAATAGTCAACAGAAAATAACATGGTAAGATCCAGAAAATTCCAGAATGTTCTGGCTCAGCAACATCCACGATAGAGAGGTGTAGCGAATCTTGGAAAGGTACATGTCCAGCTGTGGGTGTTCAAATGTCATTGAGGACTTCTGGGGATATTACCTGGATGAATATGTGTGATTATATGAGTACGAAAAAAAAAATGAAAAATATATTTCTCAATCGAAAAGATTCCTGGATCCGCTCCCAAATGCTAATAATTTCTCCTCACTGCATTGCCTGCCTTTCGAGAAAAGTTCATCAAAATTCGCAGAGATCATTTAATTCTGCGTAAGTATTGCGGAGAAATTTAACCACGATGCAGGGAAGGTGACTTTAAAAATATCCAGGATCCACCATCTTATTTATTACCTTGCTCATTGACCGACCTTCCCCGAATTGTCATAGCGAACTTTTGGAGATATTGTGTGGTCAAACGGAGAGAAAAACAGGATTGAATACGCATACGTTTTCGAAGTCCGTTGGAAGGGGTTAAAAAAATAGTAGAAGGAGAGGATTATTTACAAGAGGAAAGAAAAAGAGAGTAGCGAAGGAGAAAAAAAAACAATAACGGGAGAAAAACGGAATAGAGAAAAAGACAGCAAGATTGATAAATAAAAAGAAAAGAGAAGGAACGAAGAATGAAAAAATGTGAAATGAGGGAAAAAATGTAAAAGTCTAGAATAAAAAGTCCTGGGGTGAATAGAGAAGAAAAATAGGAAATGTCAGTGTCCGTGTAGGAAGATTTAGCATTTTTTAGGGAAAAGAATGGAAGAAAACATGATGGATAAACAGGGACGTACCGAATGGAGGTGCAGGGAGTGCCGCCCACCCGATGCTCTTTTTGTCAGCAAATTCCAGCCAGGATTAGCCATTTTCCGGCCAAATCTAGCTGGTTTTTTTAATAATTATGCTGATACAATTTCTATAAAAGTATATGTTCAATTTTTATAAACAATATGTTATAGGGTCTTAGAATATGGTTATTTAATATAATAAATAGGCTCTAAATGGGTATTATAAGTATGTAACATCTTGAATATTCAAGGTGTAGCTGATTATATCCATTTGGAGTGAGTTTTAGCTATGAATACACAAAATACTGGGCAATGTAGATTTCCTACCTTTTGGGGCGCTTTATGTCCACATTGTTGCGAAATTACGGGCCTGTGACCCCAAACCCCAATGAAAAAACATTGGGTAGGCAGCTTGGAATAAATGACTAGATCAGGAAAAAAACTGAAAGAAAGAGAGAAACTAAAGAATAAAAGGAAAAGAAGAAAGAAAGAAAGAAAGAAAGAAAGAAAGAAAAGAATGATAGGAACAAAAAAGATAGAAAGAAAATGGAAAGAACAATTGAAAGATATCCAACGACGGACATTAAAAGGATGATGATGATGATGATGATGATGAGGATGAGGAGAAGAAGAAGAAGAAGAAGAAGAAGGAAGACCTTGAAAGTGTTGAAAAGAGCTGATGTCTCCAAAATCGTCCTCGGGGAGAAAAACACCTTTTTTTTTCACTCATTTAGTGATGAATGGTACGTTTTCGATTTTCTTCATTTTCCCAGTCAGTAGTAATGGACTCTTCCGTTTGAAGATAACAATCTCCCTCATGAAAAATATCTCCTATCCAACATTTGAAAATACGGATGTTTCAATAGAATTTAATTTTTTGTCTCAGAAAGAATCACAAAGAAGTCCAACCATATCTGTGTTGTTATTTTTTTTACATGGTGATTAACCGTCATGCAATTCAATTCAAACATAATTTAAATATTTTTGCTAAAAAACATCCAGGTGGGTATAGTCTGCGGAAGCACAGTAGTTATACACACATATATAAATTATTGTATATACAAGATAATGCTTTTTTGCGCTATGAATCGAATCCCAATCCGTGGTTCAGGTTATTCATGATAGAGGATTATCGATGGTAGCGGATTTTACATGGTGATGTACAGTAATGCCACCATTTTTGACGGTTACTATGCTGGCTAATGTCTGGTACGATTTGCAATTTCGATTGACGGTAAAATCAACAGGGCATGTTCAGATTCATGAAAAATTTGTTTTTCATATTTCAAAGCAGACTTTTAGTCTCCTTGGAATGATTAGCACAAGGACAATTTTCTTTCATTTCCTGTGGAGTCAGTAATTGCGAATTCGAAAAAATTAGGTTTTCCATGTGATTGAAATCCCAATTCTAAATCAGTTGATATGATACAGCCTTTTTTTTTAGAGAGCTCTACAAAGACAGGCACAAAGTCATAAATAATAGTGGATTAACCACTAGACTGAGTGGGCTGGAATTAAGGCGTCAGGAAGGTAGGGGCCGAGGTCAATAGAATGGTTTAATTGAGAGTTTTAAAATGGTTTGAATGTAGACGTGAATACTTCGGACATCATTTCGATACTTTGACCCTCAAACCTAGAACTGAACAACGCGCACATGAGAGAATTATACTCAACATCACATGGAGTGACCACAAGACAGTATAGTATATCATGGAAAAAACAGGTGTCTGAGACATCGTAGAGACGATTAGAAAAAACATGAGAATGGGCTGGTCATGTTGCAAAAATGATAGACTATGAACATCACGATTTTCCAAAATGGATGCCCACACATCAAATGCGGAACCGAGGTCAGAAGATTATAAAATGGCAAGAAGAACTGGACAGGTTCAGAAAATACCGGCTCCGCGAAACCCACGACAGAGAGACGTGGCTAATTCTTAGGAAAGTCTACGTTCAACGATGATGATGACGAGGACAATAATAATGATGATGATGATGCATAGATTGTGTTCATATCTGGAATGTTCTCTATTATTGCATGATAATCCCACATGGAATTAGGCATGCTTCGGTCAGTTGATTTGCATGATGATATCAAGAATTTCTAACCCCAAAACACGGAAATCTGTTTAAAAATACTAATGTAATGAACAGGATAAAATAGAATTGATATAAGGACTGTATCTGTATAACTTCGTATATGATATACGTACAAGATACATATTACATTGTAAAACGATAAAAGTTATTTAAGATATGACTTCATCATCATCAGTCTTTCAATGTCCGTCAATGGACATAGACCTTTCCCTGTATTTGCCACACTTCTCTATCATGGGCGTCGCAGAGCCAGTACTTTCTGAATTTGTCTAGCTCGTCTCTCCATCAAATATTCTGCCAGCCTCGGTTCTGCATGTGATCTCAGGGGATCCATGTCGTGAGTCGCGATGTCCATCGGTTGTCTGCCATTCGTGCAACATGGCCAGGCCACTGCCATTTGAGTTTTTTAATGGATTCTATGATGTCCCTGGCTATTGTCTTTTCTAGGATGTTCTGTGCTGCCTTGTGGTCTCTCCATGTGACGCCTAGCATAATTTTCTCATGGGCACGTTGCATAGTTCTCAATTTGCTGATCTGTCTCTTGGTTAAGTTCCATGTTTCAGCTCCATGTGACTATTAGGAGGATGCATTGGTTATACACCCTTCTTTTTAGGATTAGTTTATTCACTTCGATGAAAGAAATAATTGGTTTCAAGTTAAGGGTGAGCCTAATTAAAGCTCAGACCAGAGTCCAGACTGATAACTAATCCAACACAAATCACAACATTTCATCATCCAGTCAGGATTAAACATAGGAATATTTATCTATGAGATTAACGTGATAACTGTAACTATGCAATAAATACCTGATTTACAAGGGGCGGATTGGTCTGATGAAAGAAAACTATGGGAAGTCACCAAATGACGTGAAACTTCTTTGGGATTGCTTGTTAGACTATCTCATTATCATTATTCTACTACAGCCGCATAATTTATGAACTGTGGTTACATTTTCACCTTCACCGTGACACAGTGGAGGGTCGTTGGGGCACTACAGATGATTTAATTTTTGGTCTGTCAAAGGGAAAGATAGCTGGATGGAACCTGTCCCTCTGCTGGCCTCTTTAGGAATTAGACTTGTCTATCCCCTTGACTGGCGGCCAAATATGGCTGAAGAGCTTAGCTTACCGTGCTATCTACCTATATCTAGGGCGTAAAGTGGAAACAAACTGTCCCAGTCGGATATTGAACACGAATCGACGGATCAATTTTTCGTGCTATTATCCGTTCGGTCACTCTGCACTCCCAATAGCTGTTCATTTAGTCACGATATAACAAAAAGTGGGTCACCAAACAAAGATCGAACTCACAAGCATTGTTTTCCCGAACTAACTTCCCGGCAATTGTTCTAAAGCAGACGTCTCAAGAGATGAGTTGTTGTAAGGTATCCTTTGATCAAAAGGGCATTTGGAATTACGTTTGGCAGTGTCTTCTATCCCTGGGGTATTTTTCATAACTATATGAACTCCTGATCTTTTCTCGAGTCTTGGGAACCAGCAGGTCAGACGATGTCATACGTGCTCAAAGGCAAATGGAAAGTAAAAGGCGGAAATAAATAATACATGTATGAATAGAGCATTCATGGTCAGAATTGGAAAGATCAAAAGACCATCTTTCCAACAAAACTGAAGCCATCGTAAAGTTTCCAGTTCTAAAGGAAATTGCATTGTTACACGTTCTATCACTTTATTATAGAAACCCCTTCGCAAGCCGGAAGACGTAAAGTGGAGAAGCAATCGACATGCATTCATATGGGGAACATTTTTGAGTCTCCAAAAACTAAAGAAATAATATCCTCTATGATGTTAGTAATGCCTATAACTGTAGTTGTTTCGGGAGGTTAAAAAGAAGCTACTCCGATCACACGAAGGTGTGAGGAATCTGCAGACTCGAGTCGTCACCATTCTTGGGGGTTCCAATCCACCAATCTATCCCCCACGGCACGTACCGTAAGCTGTAGGATACAATGAAACGTAGTGTTGGAAAGAAATACCGGAGTAAGGATAACAGCTAGAAAAAAAAAAACTATGCACGGATATACCTTGATTAGTAAAGGTAATTCGTGCCAGTATTTTCTGCACTGTTCAAAGTTGCACTGTTCCAGGTCTTGTTATAATTATCTTTGTTTTTTGTCTCAGCTTATTCTTAGTTACGTTGATCCATACAGCAGTACCATAACCGTACTACGTCGAAACTGCACTTTCCAAAACCGCATTATTCAAGGAATTATTCTACGTTGTTCATCCCTCATCTCAAAAATTCTGAGATTAGGGTCCTTTTTTTTCTTTTTGAGTAGACTTGCTTTCTAAATTCGGATATTACACGGAGAGAAACAGAGACGTAAAATACAACGTCACATTTATATCCCTACAGGGATTAAACTGCGTAGAAAAATCCAAATGCTCGATTTTGACAGAGAATATTGGAAAATAGTTCAGAAATAATACGCCACTATCTTTGCCCTATCTTTCAGCCAATCCACAATAAATGAACATACGCAAACTCATTCAAGGCCGTTTTCAATTTGATTCTATTGTCTTCGTTTTCTTGTCGTCCTTCGTTGATTGTCATTTGCTGAAAACGACAAGCAGAAGATATTCTGCCATCTTGCAATGAATATAAGAGAGGCATAAAATAAATCTACGTTTTCCTTCCCGAAAGCATTTCGAATTTATCAGTATTCATTTTGAAATGATAAGAAATCGAAGAGGAGAATTGAGTGAACTTACTGACAACTGATTTTTGGTTTTCAAGATTAATCTTTTAGCAAACAGCTATGAATAGAATGAAGATTACAGATATATCTCGCTTAACCCGACACCGTTTAACGTTGATTGGTCATAGCACTCAGTTAGAAAACTAACAATCAAAGATATTAAAATAGGTTTCTTCAGTTTTCACTTTGGTCCGGCTGGCTTGCTATATATGTGTGTATCAAGTGTACAGGACGCACCAATTGAGCTAAACATCTACTCTTTGGTATGTAGAGAAATAACTAACTTTTTATTTCTTTTAAATTCATCCGAGATAGCTTTTTAATGGTCTATGCTAAATTGGGATGTAGATTGTTTTTTTTTGGGGGGGGGGGTGAAAATTCGAACTTTCCAGAGATCTAACTAAAGGTAAGAAAAGTGACTTATTTATTGATCGCCTGCCAACTAAATTTGTTGATTGATCATTTCCAACACGAAATGATGCCAAAAAATGTTGGCCGTGTGATGTTTTGTATTGAGTCATTAACCAAACCTATTTCAAATAGTCTTCATAATAGATTCAGTGACGTAAAATTTCTGAAATGAATAGTGAGACAAAGTAGCATCAAACACAGTCTCCGAAATTAATGTATACCTTACATTTAAGTTTAGATACCATGTATATCACGATACATAATTTATAATGTTGAGATATATATCGACACCGAGTGATGTTTCAACAGCCCCAGAAAGTAGCTACCAGATGAGATAGGCAACACTAATCTATTCCATGTTGTTGAGGCTCAAAATCATATATATCAAAATGATTGCTGCCACAATATCAAATTACACTTTGTTGTCATGATCCCATATCGTACTGTTTAGTTCAGTACGGCAATTTTTGTATCAAGAATGTCATCATCATCATCATCATCATCATCAGTCTTGTCATCCATCGTTAGACATTAACCTTCCCCAGATTCACCAGATCCCCCTATCAGGGCGTCGCAGAGCCAATGCTTTTTGAACTTGTGTAGTTCGTCTCTCCATCTTATAATCTGCCGGCCTGTTACTAAAGGGATCCATGTTGTGAGTTGTAATTTGCAGTCGTTGTCTGACATTCTCGCAACATGAACAGACCATTGCCATTTGAGGTTTCTAATGGATTCTATGATGTCATGGACTCCTGTCTTGTAATCTCTCCATGTGATTTTGAGCATATTACTTTCATGTGCATGTTGCATGGTTCTCAGTTTGAAGGTCAGTCTCTTGGTTAGGTTTCATGTTTCAGCTCCATGGGTGACTACTGGGAGGATGCATTAGTTGTATACTCCTCTTTTTAGGATTAATGGAATTTTCTTGAAGGTTCAGTCACTGTACTTCTATCATCTTCATTTTCACCCAAGAAGTATTTTCGGGCTATTTCTGAATATCAATCGACATCATGTTATCTTACAACACCAGGACTCTCCTCGGTATTATCATCTATTTCAATGCTGGTATGGTCTGGATTATATCAGTTCTTCTCAGGTATTTCTCATTTTCTTTAAAATTCTTTTCCGAGATGTTCGGTAATGTTCTCAGTGCAACATTGATTATGGACAGGTTCTTTAGATTGATATTTTTTTTCTTCCTTGTTTTCATGGGACAATGATCGGTACGATTCCTTAAATCTTTCAATTTTGTTTACAAAATATGCATCAGATCTTTATGCCTGGATTTGATAAGCTGTCTGAATCTAAAAGTCCCAACTACTTTACTTTTTCTTATCTCAAAAACAGATGGAACGATTCCCATGAAATCCCAATCAACTTCAGGTCGTATTTATTTATATATTTATTAATGTATACCTTTTCAAACTAATCAGTGGCTTTTGTACTTCTAACCAGTTAAGCAGGATGGTCTAACGGTTACTGTCACAGAAAATGTTTCGGTTGAGGCTATTTACGCTCACTTCGCATTAACGTTCTTGCAATAGGCATTAATCTATTTTTCCCCCAGCCATGGGTAAATGGTAGGGTATTTTGAATTAATCTGTTTTGTGTGGATAGATATGATGTTAACCATATAAAAAATATTCTGTCAAGCTTTAGGTCTTAAATCATCATTTTTCTAGGGGGGGGGGTCCATTCCTTCATAGAAATTTCTTTTTTTATTGTTTTTTTTTAATTTTTTTAATAGCTGTGAACCGAATAGAACGTTTTACTCCTCATTTACGACATCGTTTTTTTTCAAGTTGCTATGCCCACCGATATTGCTGATATATACCAGAATATTATGCCAGATCCTTTTGCATCCTTACTATAATGGAGCTAATGTAAGTATACGTCACCAAAACAACTGCTAATATTCTATGTCTATTGCTAATATGTGATTTCTGCTGCTGTTATATGATGGAGCCGTATCTAGACGTTTCGTTGACGACAAAAATTTTCCTTCACGAAAGGACGTTTTGTCGATTGTTTTTATTTTGTTTATTAATAATTCGCCGATAGACATTATTTCGAATAGATGTTTTGGTTTTAATCATGAATTTATATATATATTCTCAAAACATTTGTATCACATATTACAAAATGAATCAATGAACTTGATCATATGCTGGTTTATAGGAAATTTATTTATTTTTTATCTTGGATTTTACTTGATCTTTTTTAAAAATTTACTTTTACTTGAATTCGAATATTCATTGTTTCAAAATATCTATAATTCATTTTTCAAAAAAGGCAACATAAGTTAAACTTATTCATATGCTGATTTATTTGGATAATGAAATTAACTCATAATTTTACTTAAAACTAGCTTATTGAGCTGTCTGCAGGGTGGGTATTCGGCTAGTTTGTAAACATGGAAAAAAATAAGAAGCAAAAACGAGTTTCTTTTTAGTTTTATTGTTATGAGATATATTAGAGAAGAAGAATTTTTTTGTCGTTTTTTCTCTCTCATCTTGACACATGACTATTTGACTTAACATAGAAAGAAGAAAAGGTGTTGTCCTATTGGTCTTGGTTAAAGTAAAATTCCACCACATCTCAATGGTATCACCTTTGGCAATAACAAAACGTGGGCGGCGTGAAATTGTACCTGCCAAACTTTGAACTCCAGAGACTTGCAGGTTACGGCAGTGACTTCCTTATCACCGAAGGAATCTTCTTCGCTCAGCAGTTTTATTCTTTGTAGCGGAGTAAAACAGGTGTGGCATAAAAAAAAAGAATCGATATTTCTTATAACGAAAGATCAATAACTTACGTAGGTTCAAACATAGAAGTAAATTGACGGATCATACGAATTATTTCCGTTTGTTGCTTTTATTCCTTAACTTATTTGATTGCTGTTTGATCTATTCTGGTGTCAGAAGGTGGGCGTGTGCATACTGATCCATTATCGCAGCACTTGGAAATTTTAAATGAGATCAACTTGAACTCACCCCTAGAGTCAGAAAAATTGAACAAGCGTGGCGTCAAAAATTGAAACCATGTTGAGGAAATCTATCAAAAAATAAATAAATATGGACAGAATAAATTCTATTTATGTCATCACTGACGTTCTTCCACGAGATCTAGATAATCAACAGTGTACAAGTTATTTATAAACGCGTCGAAATAAGGACTCCGAAAGGTTGAAATAGAGCAACATAAACATCTAGAAATATGTAGATTCTCCAGGATCTAGATGTCTCTAGATTATTCATAAACCATCAAAATAAGGATTCCTAAAGGCCAAAAAAGCTTTTTGTTCCTCCAAAATCAGGAAAAATCATTCGGGATCTAAGGGAGTACTGATGCCAATATCCAAGTCTGTAAACAACAGAATATGGCCAGGTGCGTTGGAACGCACAAAAATAGAAATGTGTAAGCTCATAGACACACATGCACAAACACCCGAGCACGCACACATCTGCAAATAAAAAAAAGTAATAAAATCTTTCGGCACCTTTAGTGGCTGCAGTTGTTCAATAGTGAGGCTAGCAGAAATACCGGAAATAATAACATTAGAAATAGTTCAACAAAACTGTCAACATAGGTATCTTCAGTTTTACAGTTTACAGGTTGGCTTGGAGGCTGGCTTGGTGGTTGGCTGTATATCTATCTCTCTATTCATCAATGTGTTGCATATACAGCCCACTACAACAAAGCTAGATGGCTGAAAATCCAACGATTGCTTTTTTTGAGTCAAGAAAAGATGGTTTGTTTTTAACCCCCTTCTCCCCCCAAAAGGAAAGGTTTCTAGTGTGCTAATGGGGGTAATTCAAGATGTAAGCGTATAATAAATTGATATCTTTCTTAGTTTTGGTACGGACCAACGAAAAAACTCGAGTTATTTTTCATTCTTCCTCTTGGAAAACGCAAACCCAAACCATTCTTAAATTAGCTGGATGGCAGGCTGACCCGATGGAGCTAGAGGGCTGAACATTTTATAATTTAGTCTTTATTATGTCTGAAAAAAGACGATTTGTTTATTTGATAATCCCTATCCCAAAATACGTTTTTTTATTTAGAGGTTTGATTCGCAAAGCTGATACTAAATTGATCCCTCAGTCCAATAGCATTCACATGTATTTTGGGTTTTGTTCATTTTTCTCTTAATTCGAACTCTTTCAGTGATCATTGCCGGTCAAAAGGCAAGAGAAATAATTTATTATTCATTGATCCCCCCTTATTTTCGGTGATTAACCGAATCCGTTTTGATTTTATTTGTTTTGTTTTTTATTAGATGGAACATTTTCATCCACTATCAATTTTTGAGTAGTATTTCTTTATATCGCAGAATCTATTAGAAAACCTAAATGGCAATGGGCAGGCCATGTTGCAAGAATGGCAGACAACTGATGGACATCTCGACTCGCAACATGGATCCCCAGAGATAGCATGCGAAACCGAGGCCGACAGAATACAAGATGGACAGGTGAACTAGACAAATTCAGAAAGCACTCGTTCTACGACACCCATGATAGAAAATGTGGCGGGTCCTGGGGAAAGGTCAGTGTCCAACGATGGACAATAAAAGACTACTACTGATGATGATGATGATGATGATGATGATGATGATGATGATGATGATGACGACGACGACGACGATGATGATGATGATGATGATGATGATTTGTTCAATCATAATCTTTAATCCGCTTTACTCAATGAATCATAACCAACCATTATTAATATTCTGACCAGTATTTCTTTCATCATCATCTTTGGTGTGATGAAAAGCAACAAAAATTTAAGATTAGATAGAGAGGTAATAGTAAAAAAAAACACCAAAAAAAAACAAACTAAGGATTGAATAAAGATCATTTTCCTTCTTTTCAACAAGATTGGGTAAAGATAATGAAACACCTTTAAAAGGTTAAAATGACAATGGCTACGAAGGATAAAAACTGTAACTGCTAATTAGATTAACTCTGCATGCGCTGGGTAAAGTGAGTAAAGCCACCTTGGGTGTTTGTCGCCTTCAAATCTATTCCACAGATTGCAAACCAGAATCGACTAAGTAATAATGCGATGTGTGAAACCCAAGCAGGGATAGCTAAAACCGTAATCAGCATCACTACTACTACTACTACTACTACTACTACTACTACTACTACTATCGATAATAATAATGATAATAATAATAATAATAATAATAATAATAATAATAATAATAATAATAATAATAATAATAATACGACTACTACAACGTTCTCAAATTCATTTCACCTGTACAAAACTCTCAGAAAATCTACTTTTATTTCAATGGTTTAATGAAAATAAATAGAAACACGCCAATACTGTTAATATCAGAACAACCGTTATGTCAAAAATTTGGAGTCATTTAAACAAAATACCATTCAAGAATAAATGAGTTCAGAATAAATGTGTTCAGAATAAATTCTATCACTTGTTTTTCCACTGGAAAACATTCAAAATGTACTAAAAAAAAACAAAACATATAGAAATAAATCCCTCAGAATGAGGCCCATCCATTGATAGACCTGTCAGAAGAAAGCCCAGAAATCAAAAAACACATTTTTAGAAAGCGTTTAGTGGAGTGCTGATGCCAATTTTCAAATCTGTAGACAAAATATCATGGCCAAGAGCGTGGGAACTCAGACACACAAGCACACACACTTACTAAAAAGAACAACATAGGAGCTTCAACCATCTTTGATGAATCCAATTGTTCAATTGATTTTTAGAGAAGGGATTGTTACTTCGTGACAAAACTAGTCTATAAGCCGACTTCAGTTTTGCTGGATAGAGGATTAATATTTTCGTACGACAACGCATGTTACATTTACCTATTCTAAGTATACTTTGATCAGGTAGGTTAACTAATTTGGCAGGAGTACCAACGTTGGAAAAACTTCATTGCATCTTATTTTGGTGTAGACAAATACCTGTATTTTTAATGTTAAGCATACAGAGAAATACAGGTTTGGTTATTCACTCAGTAGAAACCGGCACCTGACCAACATCTTTCTGTAGCACGCTGAGTTGGGAATGATCAATTAAGAAACTGGAAAAAAAGGAGTAATAAATTACCTCTCTCAGCTTTTGTTGGATGGTGATCAAAAAACAAGAGTTAACACAGCCACATACAAAAAATGACCAATCTAGCACTTATTTTGCAAATTGAACCCACGCAATAAACCTTTGCAATGGGGTGGGGTAATTTAAAGAAGAATATTTTTAGGTGTAATAAAGAGTAAATGTTTGAAATCTCAACCCTCTCGCTCCCTTGATACGACCCGTACGTACGACACACAGGTAGATTGATAGATAGAAAGACAGACAGATTCATTTGAAAACTGAAGGAATATATGTTGATAGTTGTAGTGACAGTTTTGTATGACGGTTTCTAACATTTATGCGGCACACCAATTGTAAAAAATTAAATTGTTCCAGTTGTCAATGAATGAAACTTTTCTATCAGCATACTGATAAGAACATGGGTCTCCTTCAAGATTCGCAAGACCTCTATGCCATGGGCATCGCGGAGTAGGTATTTTCTGAATTTTTCTGGCTCATCATGCAATTTTACTTTTGTCAGTCACAATTTCACAGATGATCTCTGAGGATCCATGTTGTGAGTTGCAATGTCTAGCGGTTGTCTGACATTCTGCAACATGTCAGATCCATTGCAATTTGTGTTTTCTAATGGTTGATGTGATACCTTGGACGAAAAGTAGAATAACCATTAATTTATATGGAAAACATGTTTCTATATTTCCATACCAGAAAGTGGTGATATTTGCATTCAAGTCTACATTGTCGGAGATGAAAGTAGCAAGAAGCTTAGGAAAGAGCGCTGTCTCTATAACTGTCCACAGCAAAATGCTTTTTCCGCTTTTCATCCTTTGTTTCAAAGAGCTATAATGGCGTGTAAAGCGAACTTGAGAGTTAAAGAGTTAAGTATACCGTATTTCACCCAGTATGATTCGCTACCATAGATCACCCGCCTCCCTCCCCGACTGTGAATCAATTCCGAATGAAAAATGTATTATGTCGGATATACAATTATCTATACATACACGGTGAACAAATTTCTCTTTTTTACCGTTGCCAGTAAAAGAAAAGAATTTAGAACATTAACAGTAACAAATACGTTCTCAGTCAGCTCCGAACGCCTCCAGTCCTCTCCAAACCTTGTTATTCGTAAATTTGATCATTTTCCCATTTGACGTTAGACAACAAGAGAAACCTGTCTCTCGAAACATGAAACGGAAATAAGTACAAACCATTTTTCCTAACTTCCGTGTTTCCATGTCGTATATCAAATTCACCATTATGTCGGATATATCTCCTCTATTTCCTCACTATAAAAATATGTATGACAATTATATTTCCGTAGATGTGACGTGCCTGGATTTTTTCAACTCAAAATTTTCGTAAAAAATGGAATATACGTACTGTAAAACGTGTACCAATAAATACCGGATTCGGCATTGATCTTGGCCATCGAATATCTATGCGCTGGTACAAGAACAAAAGCTCTATGTAATTCATTTTCCTTGCATTATTACCGTGGTATTAATTCAGTTCAATTTTCGTTTTATATTTGTTTCTGAGAAGCGGTTTATAATGTTTTAGGCTTCCTCTTGTGGGCCGAACTCTCGGTTCTAATCTTTCTTGAAGATGTTAGTCTCTTCTTTGCTTTATAATTGAATAATAAAATAGAGGCTTGATTATCCGTTGCCAAACTATAAATCTTGTCTAAACTAATTAAACTCTGCGACGTTTTGTCCCTCCGTCTCCAAGTCTCTGAAGATGCAAGTAATAGCTTTATCATGTGTGTGTGTGTGTGTATATGTGTGTGTGTGTGCTTGGAATCGTGAGTAAATATTCATGTGTTTAGACATACACACACATCTACACCTATATGAGTGTGTACTGGTGTGTATATGAGAGAGAGTTTGGGAATACGTGTGTGTGTATGCGTGTGTGTGTGCAAATTAATGCTTGTATATGTAAGTACGGATTCAGAGCATCCGTCATCCTTCGAATATTCATTGGACTATCAGGGTATCTGACCATGTAAAAATACTCAACCAGAAACATACTTTCCACAATCTCTTTCGAAACAGTCGTATACTACCTGTGTGTGAGTATGTGTCTCTCCGTGAGTCTGTAATCGTGAGTAAATGTATATGCAAGTTAATGTATGTACGTGCGTGGGGATGTAAAGTCATGAGTAAATAAGAAATAAATAAACATGCAATTTCGTGGATATCTGTTTTCCCATACTAAATAATGGATGTCTTAGTTAGGTCTACTCTCTCATTCAGTGTTCATGCGCGTGTTTAATTATGCATGCGTGCTAAAAAAACGTGCATGAAAACGTTACTAAATGTACCTGCGTATTTGTAGGCGACTAACTACTTGTACCCACTTACTAAGGTGACTGTCAATGCATAAACGCCTGTACGTGTGAAGTATGTAAAATTGTCAGTAAATGTTTGTGAGGTAGTGGAACATTTCCCTCGAATATACAGAACGTTCAGCCGCTCCCTCGTTGTATGTTTGTCCGTGTAAGAGCGCACCCATTGGTACCCATGAATTTGTGTAAATGCCTCTGTGTGTGTGCGTGCGCGTGTGCACGTGTATGTGTGCGTGTGCGAACAACTGGGAATGAGACAAATTGAGGAGTAAAAAATATATGGAGACTTCATTACCTAATTGGTAAGCTATACATATTTGGAGAAGGATCCCCCTCTTCAGTAGAATGTGTGTACTTTTCGTGGTTAGACCGCTAGTTTTCCATAGAAATTTTTGGCTTTAGAAGCAGAAGTGGAGATCAAAAATGAAAATAGACGGGAGACAACAGTGGTGAATCCGGACTGTACGTATATATATATATATATATATATATATATATATATATATATATATATATAATTGTGTCATCCACAGACAGCTGTTTCAATGTATTATAACTCTTCAGTGTGGCTATAGACAATCCGTTATCCCATCCAGTACCACGAGGCAGGATTGAAGCCTTCACTTCAGACCCGAACGCCAATCTCCTACCCTTGCACTAGGGAACTGGACAGTCAGTAAGGCTGAATTTAAGCGATATATTTATTTAATTTGAATTCCCTGTCCACTAGAAGGCCCTCTTCCAACGGCAAAGCATTGCCAAAGCTTAAGATGAACGGGTTACCTCATTTAAAGAGTGCTCAACGCTAAACAGAGGAGTATCTATCTATCTATCTATCTATGTGTGTGTGTGTGTGTGTCTGTGTGTGTGTTTCTCTGCGTGTGTGTGTGTGTGTGTGGAAATATGCGTGTATAATAATTAAATAAATGTTTGTATATGTATTTATGGATGCACACTGTTTTCCCCCGAATACACGATGAGCTATTTAAATATCTGGATATTTTGAAAATGTAAAAATAGGCATCCATCGCTTTCGTCAATAGCGTTTATACAGCAATTTCATGTTAGTAACTGCTCCCAATGGATAGAAACAAAAGTCTGGACTACCTTCGGTTAGCGTGCGCTGTTCAAATTTTCCGAACTTTTGACTGCCAAGAAGTTTGTCTGCTTCGTTCTCACTCTTTTATTATTATTTTTTTGTTTTTGCTTGTATACCTGCTGGTGTGTACGTTTGTGCACTTGAGCATTGGTGTATGTGAGTAAGAGTAAAAGTCAATATAAATACTCAAATGTGTGTACGTGTGTGCACAAGCGCAGACGTGTGTGCGCGTGCCTGTGCGTGTACCCAATATAATCGTCTGAAAGATGAAAAAAAAAAAAGAATCAAGCAAGGAAGGAAGATAAATGAGCAGATTCTCTGAATTTTGTAAGAAAAAGAGAGTATGCACAAAGTATTGAGATGTGTGTGTGCGTGTGCGTGTGCTTTTAGTTCGAGTGTGTTCGTGTGTACCTCCACGTACCTGTGCTATGTAAGATGTCTGCCGTTGCAGAGGAAAAAGTTTGCATAAGACGCTTAATTAAATCCATTAAATCTTGAGGGGAAAAAAAAGTTGTCAAATTTGATTATTTAACTATTCAGAGGAAGATAGATTCCTTTTTCTTTTCATGCGTTATCAGAATAAGAGAAAAATACTTTAAAATTTGCTATCGATTTTCTCCCATTTTAATTAATGAAACCAGGACAAAAACTAGCTTTTACCTGGAAGATAGTATATTAGAAAAGTATACAACCTATGCATCCTTCCAGAAGTCACCTATGGAGCTGAAACAAGGAGCATAACCAAGAGACTGATCCTCAAACCCAGAACCATGCAACGTGTTCATATATGAATCATGCTCAACCTCACATGGAGAGATCACAAAACACCACAATATATTATGGGAAAACAGGTGTTCGAGATATCATAGAATTAATGAGAAAACTCGAATGGCAATGGGCTGGTCGTGTTGCAAGAATGGCAAACAACTGACGGACGTCACGCCTTGCAACATTGATCCACAGAGATCATATGCAAAACTGTGGCCGACAGAATACAAAAGGCTGAGACGAACTAAACAAGTTCAGAAAGTATTAGCTCTGCAATGCCCATGATAGAAAGGGGTGACGAATCCGACGGCAGGTCTCTGTACAACTAGGTGTGATAGAAGACTGATGATGATGATGATGATGGTGGTGGTGGTGGTGGTGATGATGATGATGATAGAAAAAAATTAACAACACTGGTTTTACTTCGAAGTTATTTGCGCCCGTCTTTCTCAATTGTTATAATTACGCCCTTCTTGACAGACTGAAAGTACTTGACAGTTAACTCATATCATAACAAGGATCATAAATATTGAAAAATCAAAACTGTCAACTTAATATAAGTTTCTTCGATTTTCAAGTTGGTCTTGCTGACTATGAATCTGTGCGTCATGCGTACTGGCTGCGACAATTGTTTAAATAAAAACAACGTGAGATTGTTTTTTTCACATTCTAAATAGGTTGGTAGTGGAGGTTCAATTTACAATGTAAGCTTATACTTAATTGGTCCCTTAACGTGTTTACGATTTTTTTTCTGAAAATTTTGACTTTTTTAGCGATCACCACCCATTGAAGAAAATGTTATTTTATCAAAAAACTGTCCAAGTTTCTTCAGTTCTTAAGTGGGTCTGGCTGGAAGGTTGTGTATACATCAAACGCACAGGCCACACAAGTTGAGCTAAAGGGTTGATATTTTCAGCATGTATTCCTCATTATGTCGAGAAAAAAGTTCGATGTTTTTAAAATTTACCCGTAAATAGTTCTGTGTGGCAGGTTGGATTAGCAATGTAAGTTTATCTTAAATAAGTTTCTTAGTTTGTGACAGGTATTATCCATGCATATTTTTTCGAAAATTTAGATGGTTTGGGGATCACTGCCCCGCAAAAGGCGAGAAAGGTAACTTATTCATCGATCAACTTTTTTTCCAAATTTTTGATTGATCATCCCCAACACAGCACGCTAGTCATGTGACAGTTAATGCTGAGAAACGAACCATTCTCATAGCTGTTGTGTCCATTGTTTCGTTTCGTCTGATTAAAAAAATTTATGCGAATTTGTCGTTGAATAATAAATACGATCCATAAAAGCACAAAATTTAGTAATATACTTGCTTCCAGTTGAAGCCTGATTTTATTAAATCAATGAACGTAAATTCCGTTTAATATTCGCGCTGTCCAACATTTGAATGAGTAGATCTTTAAAAACACTTGATATTAAAAAAAAAAAAAACACCGTAGAAGGCATCTGTCGTTTTTGTTGGAGCACAATTGGTTCCTGATTGGTTAAAACAACAGAAATATAGTACCACATTGCTGTAAGAAAATATCACTTAAGTAATTTTGTACCCTCTGCGATAGATAATGATAGATTAGTAACTAACTTGAAAGCTTGACCTATCTGTGGAGAACATAAGTTATGTAATACTCAATAAAATCAGAAAAGTCCATAACGCCGTAAAAGTAACCAGAAATATCTATAATGTTTGTGGGATAGATTCTATAACCGAACGACATTGCCCAAAATAGGTTGAAAGTTTTAGAAACACCAACTTCAGCTTAGGAGATGTACCACGAATAGTTCGTGCAGTTGAGTTTAACGATGACCTGCTTTCGTCTGAAATCGATAGAAATAGTGCTGTTACGGTCGAAGAATTAACGCAAAACCTGAATTCAAGCCATTACTCGTGGAAACATCTCGCCATTTGTGAAAGATTAGTGAATGGTGAAGAGAAATGGAAATTTTCCAAGAATATAAAAGCGATGACGGAGACTATGTCTTAGTGAAGGCTAGCAGACTGGAGTTCAACCAAATATAGACCTCCATCAAAGGAGAGCTTTGGTAAGTGTTTGGTGGGATTGTGTTGGTGTGATCCACTTCAAATAGCTACCAGCCAATGTTACGATTACAACAGATACAATGGGGAAGTATTTGGACACTTGCAAGATATTTATTTAATATACACCCGATGCACACATTTATTTTACATTCACACGGGTGATCTATCTTGATATGAAATTAATAATATACCATAGTAATCGTCTGCATTATAGCGTCAGTCGTTAGACACAGACCTTCCCAAACATTCGTTAAACTTCTTGCTCGTGGACGTCGCGAAGCGAAAACTATTAAAACTGGTTTGTCACACCATCATATTTTCTCGAGTAAAAGTTTCGCATAAGATCTCTTGGAAGCCATTTGTTGAGTCGAGGTGTCCAGCTGCGATCTAGATTCCTTGCAACATGACCTGGTCATTGCCATTTAGGTTTTTTCATGGTTTCTATAGTATCTCTGACCCCTGTTCGTTTTCTTATACCGTGTGCTGTCTTGTGATTTCCCCTCGTGATGTTTAGTGTGATTCTCTCCAGTGCACGTTGTATAATTCTCAGTTTGAGCGTCAATTTCTGCTTAGGTTCCACGTTGTAGCTCCATAAGTGACTATTGGGAGGATGCATTAGTTGAGGTACTGAAGGAAAATACATTTTGGGTTCAAATACTTCGTCCTTCCCACTGTATCTATAGTCAGCTGTTTGAGCATTTCAACTCTGCAGTAAAAGAGAAGTAGCCTAACATAAAAGGTGTTGTGTTTCATCAAAATATACGACTCATACAACAAAGATCACATCAGAAAAGATTGATAAGCTCGTCTAGAAAAAATCCCATACCATCCGTGTTCTACAGATCTTGCATCATATGATTACCATTTATACCCGAGTTTGCAAAACCATCTTGATGGGATAGTTCTTAAAACCCATGAAGAGGTGAAAACTACCCTTTTTATTTTCTTTCGTCGACACCAAAACGTTTCAACACAATCTGTACAACATGCCTTGTAAATTGTTGGAAGAATATTATTGATGATTATGTAATCTGTGTTAATGAATATATATTAATCAAACATAAGTTTCATTTTAATTCAGATATTACCTATGAGATGACCTCTTATCTCTTTTCAGTAGATTCATCCACATGCAAAAGTCTTGAAATGTCTGGTGAATGAAGACTCAATACATTAATAACTTGATCTTAATTAACTTAGCCAAAGGTAGTGCATCTTCCGACGCCAAGCGATAAACTTCACACTTAATAATTGCCACGAATGGACGGCAAAGGAATCGATAGATTTCTTCTGTTTGAGCTCAAGTGTCAAATTCTAAGGTAAATTACGTTGTTCATGAAGTAATTACGTTTCTCTTACATAGACATTCATACTCAAAACAAACAGTACATCTTAATACCAGTGAGGTGTTACATATTATGTTATTGAGAAAATTTTCATCTACAAGTTGTTTTAATTTTCGTGAGTTATAAACCCATAATACTTTCGTCGATCTAATTGCCCTTCCAAAATTATCAGATGATAACTCAACATAACTTTCTGATCATCTTCATTTGATGATTTTCAACGTCGAACCAGTGCTTTGAGAAGCCATATCAAACTGGTTCAGTAAATGAAAATTAACATGTTTGGTGATCACCATTAACAGAAATCATTCATAGCACGTACTTGAGTGAGATACATGGGTTATCAAAAAAGAAAACAATTTTATTTCTTTGTCCTTTTGTCTTTTTATTCTTTCTTGTTTCTTTTAAGATTCCATATTGTAGACATCAGCATAGATTTATAACATACTTCTTCCAAAATAGACATTTTGGCAATCGGCTGGCTATGTTGCAAGAATATCAAACATTCGCTGGACGTAGCAACTCACAACGTGAATCTGCAGAGATCATATGCAAAATTGTAGCCGAGAGACAAGTAAAGAAAGTCTTGGATTTCCAATGCCCACAATTAACAGGTCAGGCACAATTATGGGGAGGTCTATATCCAACTAGAGACACTAAAAGGCTGCTGCTGCTGACTCAGGAAAAAAAATGATGATGAAGACTACAGCCTCAAAAGCCAGCAAATCCTTCCTCCATGAAAAATTTTTAAAAAATGATGAATCGATTGAATGGAGTAAATTTTTGAAAATATGACATTTTATTCAAGGTTGAATAACATTTTCGTAGCTATTAAAGTCGGATTGGTGTGACTAAGTAATAATTGTTGATTTGAAACCTAAACGCTTTGTTGACTTTTGTACCTGAAGTCTCTGATTGTTCCAAATTGGCAAGTCATTGGGAGACAAGGCATAGCAAGCAAGTATCGTAGACCAGTTCTATTTTGTTCATTTCAATCTTCACTGAACCACAACTACTGTAGCAAAGTACAAAGTACCAACCTTGTCATAATTGTTAGTACCCTCAGTTCATGAATGAGTTATTTTCTCAATGGTATATATATATATATATATATATATATATATATATATATATATATATATATATATATATGTTTCCAAATATATTTCATCCGGTACCGGGATTGACCGAGTAGCAAATCCATCAGCTGATCACGTAAATAAAAAGAGAAAATGTGCTGCCCGACGTTCATTCTCTTTATTCAATCTCGTAGTCAGCTGTTCAATTTGCTTCTTGGTTAATTCCAGTGCTTGACAAATGTTTCCAAATAAATTATCCCTACAATTATACAGACACACATACACACACACACACACACACACACATATATATATATATATATATATATATATATATATATATATATATATATATATATATATATATATATATATATATATATATATATATATATATATATAACGTTTTAATTCCAATGCCCACATTCTTTTTCCCGAAATATCGACATTCCTAAAAAATCTTAAAAGAGGATTAACTCAGTAGTTCTGTACTTTGCAGAGGGTGGCCAACTTCAAAGTATATTTCTTTGGGCATTTGATAGAAGTTATCCATTTAATAGAGGAATATCAAAAAAAGAATCCATTCGTTTTGCACCTAATTGGGTTGTGAATACCATCCGATTCCTACCTTAGTAAACTGTCATACAGTTATACACTAATCGTAGCTTTTATTTAGCGCAAGGTCGCAAGTATTGAGCACCTGGAGAGGATCGAACTCACTTCGAATAATTTGCAAGATTTACTTGCTACGCATTGCACTAGATGGCGTCCTTGTGAATTTTCAATATCCCTGTGTTAGCACAAAAGGAAAACTAAGAATGTTTTGAACAATGGAGAATTCAAGGCGACGGTGTCGATAATAAGTTGAAAAAAAACTCCCCGAAGCCTGACAAGGGAAGATTGGTATTTCCCTTGTTATTAAAAACCTTTTAACCTCGGCAGTCCAGACTGACCTTGTGGAAAATGAAAGAGTAATATATGCACAATTTATGTATCTTCCTGTCAGTAAACAAATTAATGAATAAATAAATACAAACGATAAAGAAAGAAAAAAGGAGAGGAAGAATAGAAGAGACGAATAGATAAGTGGAAGAAGGAAGAAAGAAGAAAAAATGGGAAAAAGCGGGAGGGGTTAAGGAGGAAGAAAAATCTCACTGAATAATGTTTTTCCAATCCTAGAAGAAAGAAAGAAAGAAAGAGGAAAGAAAGAAAGAAAGAAAGAAAGAAAGAAAGAAAGAAAGAAAAAAAGAAAGAAAGAAGAAAAGGACAATGATAGAAAAGAAGAAAGACAGACGAAGAAAAGGAAGAATGAAAGGAAGAAAGGGAGGAAGAAAGAGAGGGTCTTAGGAAAAAAGGAAAAAAGAAAGGGACAAATAAAGAAGAGGCAAATTAAGAAAAGGGACAAAGAAAGAAAGATAGAGAGAAACGAAGAAAGAAAAAAGAAAGAAAAAAGAAAAGGCAGAAAAAAAGAAAGAAAAAAGAAAAGATGAAAGAGGAAGTGAGGGAGTGAGGAGGAAGAAAAATTTCACTGAATAATTTTATGCCAATCCTATTGCGAATTATATGTTGCTATAATTTCTATCCCCCTCTCCCCCTGCCGCATGATTATCTTAATAAGGCTCTTCTGCTTAAGAGGTTAAATGACAAACCCATTTTTCATAGAAAGCCACTTGTCGTTCGGTGGGAGTTGAGTACTTGAGCAATAAGTATTTCATGATTTAGCTTCAAATACTCGCGTTTTAATTGTAAAGTAAAGAAAGTTGTAATAAAATTACGCATGCCACTTTAAGAACAAAGTGGGATTAAGACTAAAAAAAAACAGGTCAACATGTCTCTGTTATTGAAATTATCTACTCATTATATATAGATATGTTTAGAACCATGCAACGTGCACATGAAAGAATTATGCTGGGCCTCACATGGACAAACCACAACACAGTACAGTACATCCGAGAAAAGACAAGAGTCACGGACATCATAGAATCCATAAAAAAGCTCAAATGGTAGTGGGCTGGCCATGTTGCAAGAATGGCGGACAACTGATGGACATCACGACTCGCGACATGGATCCCCCGAGATCACCTGCGCAACCGAGGCCGATAGAATATTTGATGATGAGACAAGCTAGACAAGTTTAAGAAGCACTGGCCCTGTGACGCCCATGATACAGGAGTGTGACAAATCCTGGGGAAGGTCTATGTCCAACGATGGACGTTAAAAGACTGATCATGATCATGATCATGATCATGATGATTATGAAAGGCCAAATAACTGTTTTCAACCCAAATTCTCTTGTTCATTCTCGGTCTTTTTCGTCTCTTCAATGCGGCAGTTTGTATCTAAGAAATCATTGTATTTGGTCCGACAGAATGAATTATAAATGTTATGTAGGAACTCCTGTCAGACCAAATAAGTTCACTTCTTAAATACATACTTTCGCGTTGGAAGAGACGAAGAAGACCGAGAATAAATAAGATGAGAATTATATATATATATATATATATATGTGTATATATATATATATATATATATATATTTGTTTGCAGTTATTGTTGAAGGAGATAATTTTCCAATAGTAATTATAGAGTAGTCTTCCTCACTTATCATTTCTGAAAATCTGTTTTTAAAAATTTGGGTTTGTTCTGGTTGAATATAGGAAAAAGTCAAGCTATATCATGTTCTAGATATTCTTCGAGAACAAATTAAATGCAAAATTAGATGAAAATTGTTGTCATACTTTGATGGCATGGGTAAACAAGTCTAAATATATAATCAACAGAGTGAGTTTTTTGTTTCGCTATCCGTATTAAGATGATTCATTGTGCATCGTTAAATATAACTGGATGATAGAATCATAAAATTTCTATGTCCTTTTTGGACACTGATATCAGCATCTAGTGGTTACATGGGCTGGTAATTTCAAGAAAGCTCATCCTTACAAAGATGACTTAGTTGTAACACATTGGTTTTGGTCTTGATCGGAGCAGACATCGCTTGCCTAATCCTCAGGAGACATCTATCTCAGCACATTTGTCTCGATGTCTAAACGATTAAGATGTTTATCCTCAATATAAATCTGATGTTATGCTTATAAAATTAATTACGGAACGCAAAATTAGTGGCTCAATCGATGACCGAATAAATAGCATCTCTTGTAGTAGTTGCCAAATAGACACGAAAGCCAGCCAATTCATACATCGATGGGTGCTTCATTAAAAAAGATCGTGATTCAAAGTTGGAAAAATACAACAAATACCTCTTGAACTTGAAAGCACAGAGAGAGAGAGAGAGAGAGAGAGAGAGAGAGAGCGTGATTTTGCATAATACCATTTTCAAGGAAGAGTAATTGTGCATGGATCCGTCCCGAAATTTGATCAATTATTCAGTGGCCAATTGTCCACCATTCCTGAGAAATTTTACACGATAACTTTCGGAGATTTCCGGTGAAAAGCCATGAGGGTGTATATAAATGTATGGGAAAAAGGATCAGAAAGAATTCCATGGATCCGCCACAAATTTTGAACACCTCTTCTCCACCCCGTTGTTCACCCCTCCTTTTAGTATCCATTCAGTATTTTTGCAGATATTGTGTAAACAGAGGGGCGGAAAGACGGACAAAAAGAAGGACAAAAAGACGTACATAAAGACGTGACCAAATATATTTACCTCTTCAACTTCAACCACAGGTAAAAAAATAATAATCCAGAAAGTATTACGATAATCTTCGCTGGATTTGAGAGAGGAACAAAAAGATTACTGGCTCATTCACACAATTCTACATCATAGATACTATCAAAAATCCCAAATGGCAATGGACAGGCCATTTTGCAAGAATGACTGACAGCCGATGGACATCAGGTCTCACAACATGAATCGCCATAGATCACATGAGAAACTGAGGCCCACAAATACAAGATGGAGAGATGAACTGGACAAATTTAAAAAATACTGGCTCCGCAACGCCAATGATAGAGAATCCTGGGGAAAGTCTTTATCCAACGACGGACGTTAAAAGACTGATGATGATGATGATGATATCCTGTGAGACTGATCTAGATTTATTACTACGATTAAAAGCATTGGAAAACCATTACAATCAAAGATGACGGAAGGTTTTATTTATCTATCTATGTCTATATATATATATATATATATATATATATATATATATATATATATGTGTGTGTGTGTGTGTGTGTGTGTGTGTGTGTGTGTGTGTGTGTGTGTAGCTTTCTGTTTGTTTTTGTGTTCCTGCACTTCTAGCCGAAGTTTTGTCTACAGACTTGAAAACTGGTATCAGTATTCCACCAAAGTCCTTCTAAAAATATTCTCCAGAATCTAGGAATTTCTAGATGCTTTTTTTACCATATTTTAGATGTTTTCCTGTAGTGATGTCGTAAATATAACTTATTCAGGCGATATCTATTTTCTGATGGATTTATTTTACATGACTTTGAATTTCAACGGTACGGTTGTTCAAAAATTGACTGTGATTACAGGTTACATGTAATTCTATACTGTATTTTGGATATAGAACTCATTTTATTATGCTATCATCAAGCAAGCTTTCATCAGTCTCATACAGAGTCTTTTTTTTTTATTTACTCTCTTCCTTGCTTTCTCCTTTGACAGATCTGATAGATATTATATTTTCTTCGATTATTTGCAAGGAAGATCAAAAGATCTTTCTGGTTCATTTCTCTCATTGCTGTGTATTAGGGGAATATCCATGAAAGATTTTGCTCCAGGCATTCCTTTTTTTTAGATAACATTTTTCGGACTATCGAAAATATGATCATTACTGTTAATCTATAATACATACTATAACTCAATCCTATCTGTCTGTAACACTTCCCTTGATTCCTCACCACTGGTAATCCATGCACACAATACATGTTTGGCGCTGGACAAAACTAAAACAAATTTAAGGTCACAAATTACAAAAGAGATCCTTAATCCTCTATTCTATTTTTTTTCTTACAGCCAGGAATATTAGATTTATTCGTGCATAAAATAACGGAATGGAGATGGAGGAGAACAGCAGTGGTAAAGTCAATAGGTATGGATGAGAGCTGTAAGTCTTGCTTTGCACACACACACACACACACACACACACACACACATATATATATATATATATATATATATATATATATATATATATATATATATATATATACACACACACTCACACATAGCTGGATGTTAAAGTACAACGGTGATTATAGCTTAATTTGTTCCCTACTGCGAGAAATTATTTTGTTACGATGTATAAAACCATTATATTGAATTAACCTTTTGGTGAATTTATATTTCAGTCGGTGCAAAAGAAATCTATAAATAAAATAACTCAAAATAGAACTAAACGAACAAAAGCTCGTTCGGCTTCGACTTTCCTAACAACTAAAAGGCAGAAGCGAGTTATCATACACGTAGCTGACACCCACGCCTCTAGACTTTGAGCTGAGTGAAATTTGATGTCAATGAATTGTTCATTAGAGAAGATATTCTGTTTATCTACGTAATTGTTTGATGTTTACAGATGCTTTGGGGGCTCTAAAACTCTATTTGCGAGTGCCGTCATGGAATGGTGTATCTCGAAGAGAGATCCTATGACTTGACCCAACTTGAGTGATGACCGATCAAAAGGCATCAAAACAAAAGACGTCAGTAAAAGTGACAGCAATATAGTAGATACTACTGCAAGTTACAAGCATCAAAAAGCAAGATGGCAGAATTTTTTTTTTATAATTTAAAATTCATAATCCCATTCTTCCACAGACGTATGGTAAGAAATTAAAAAAAATCAAAATCGCAATAAAACTATTATTAATTTAAATTTACAAAAAAATACAAAATTAAATTATTTAATCGGTCCAAGTCAAGTTAACATAATATTATTACAGTGTTGTCTTTTTCACTGATGCTTTATGATCTAATGCGATTGTAATTTGTAGTAGTACGCATAAAACTGTTGCCCTTTTGGCTTGATACCTTTTCACTAGTATTTGCTTCAGGTGCATATCTCTGTGATTCATGTGACGCAAAACATTTAGTATGCTTTGTTCGATTTCGAGTTTTTATACCTATATTTCTTTTGAGGCCACAGTATAAATCCTACGTATAATATGAAGGATTGAATAAATACACATCTATTATATAGAGCTAATGTATAAGTCTGCTTGTCTCTCTTGAGTAGCATTTATTTGACATGACGGTCAAGTTACTTGCCTAATTTGAAGCGACGAAATTATGCCATCCATCTCGATTACTTATGACAAATTCGCAATAACTATCAGAAATCCTCCATTACAGCTCTATAAAGATACAAGAAACCGTAAATCAAAACGCTCACCGAAACTATCAACATAGGTTTCTTTAGGTTTTTAGTCGGTCTGGCTGGCTGGCTGGATTTGTTTTTGTATTCCGAAAATCCACCTCCACCAAACAAAAATAAAAAGCAGTTTTAGCGTGGGTATTTTTGCAACGTAATATCATGCTATATTGTCCGACAGCATTCACACTTGTACTTTTGAAATATTTGGACTTTAATTTTCAGTGATTACCAACCAGCAAAAGGTAAGAGAAATTACTTATTCATAGATCACCTGTTTTTCCAAATTTTGAATGATCACCCAAACACAGCCAGCTGCCAAGAAGTGTTTGACGTGACAGTTTATATGGAATGGTTAACCAGACCTATATGAATAATAACTTGATCATGACGTCGTAGTTTTGTATCACAAACAGGTATTGAGAAAAAAACGCCTTTAGCGAACCAATCTCATGTATAGAGGGTCGTGAGTTCGATTCTCGCCTGGAATCTATCCTCTATTCCCATCCGCGCTGAAAAATACCAAACCCGAGTTTAGTTGTTTAGCGACAATAATTAAGATTCAGATAAGTTCTATTTCTTTCGTAGTAAGAACGGTCACGCGTTAAGCGAACAATCCTCCTGTACAGAGAGTTGTGAGTTCGATTCTCACTTGGAACATTCTTCATCTTGACCCAAGCGTATCTCAGGTTTAGTTGCAATAAAAAGCAGCAGCAATTAAGATGAAGGTAAGTTCTATTACTTTAGTGGTATGAACAGTAACATGTTAAGTGAGGCTGCATCCAGTATAGAGGATCGTAAGTTCAATTCTCACCTGGAAATTATAATTATAAATCCGCCCAGTTAGTTTAATCACTCCTTGCTGAAGACTACCCGGACCTTATACGCAATGAAAAGCAACAGCAATTAATAAAAAAAATCAATAATAATGATTTAAAATACTTTATCTACTAAAATAAATGAAGATAGATTTGGATCGAACTGAACTACTAGTTGATAACACCCACGGTGCAGGGGGAAATCGGTAGTGAGTTCGAGGGTACAATCACAAGTGATGCTCGCCGCTAAGTTCAAGTAGTTCATAAGTAAGGTCGGTCACGCGTGAAGCGAGCCACTCTCCGGTACAGAGGGTTGTGAGTCCAAGTCTCATCCAGAAGTTATCTTTTTTTCCGATCTGCGCTGAAGGTAAATACTAGCAAAAAATATCAATTATGATACAAATTATTTGTCAGTGAAATCGTCCGTCGCAAACGCACTGATGAGTTTAAGTTCGTTCCTCTCTCCTGTTTAGTTAACTTAGACGGGTTTGGATAGCGTTTTTTTTTTTAGCTTTTTTAGCATTTTTTTAAGCATCCCATGGTGCTGTCCGACTTTCCTGGTCGTTAAACGCGTTAATAAGCAATAACAATCTTGGTGGTAATGAGATGTTATGGTACTATTGATTCTATGGTTGAGATATGGTCATAGTCAATGAGTATTTCCCGAGTCGCTCCAGTGAGTATCCACAATATGTCGTTGGTATTGTGTTTGTGTAGACTAAATGACGACATAAAAACCAGGCAACTTTCACTCCATGACCATAGTTGGTCTAATCTAATCAACTATCAACAGTATTAGGCGGGATTTGTTATAACCGAGCAGTTCAAGGATTCGGTTTGCAGCCCCTTGATTAGACCTTAGACTTGTTTATCGATTTACACTTATTTTTCGTTAACAGAGATGAAACACGAAAATTATTTATGACTTCATACGCTAGAACAGAGAATGCGATCGGGACTGTACACCGCCATTATGACATGCTGAGTGACTGGCTCAATATCATGATAATACTTGCATAGTAACTTTTTATTAGAATCTATGATACTTCCAAGAATTGAAAATCTTATACTTATTACTAAATTTCGTTATTTCTTTCTACTTTTAGTTATATAAAACTTGAATAAATGTTCTTTAAGATTTGTTTTATTTTGGCATATTTTGTACTAAATAAGATATTTGTTGTTTTTTTTAAATTTTTATAATGAGCAATATTTCATGAGGACGGCTGCTCGAAAAAGTTGCCCTCGCCTGGGCTACACTATCGCACCGCTTACAGTGGTAGAGTGATCCGTTATTGAAAAGAGAGTAAAGCTCATCTTGTGCCTCACTGTTGCCACCAGCGGCGTATGATGCTTTATATCCTGGGCCTGCTGTGTGCTATAGATTATTTCTTTTCACTTCTATTCAGCGAAATTTTATAACTCACAATTGGGATTACCTTCCCAACATGGTACTAAAAATGCTTTTACCGTCCATTGCTTGACACAGGGGCTAAAATATGTTTTAAAAAACTTGAAAGAAAAACAGTGAGATTTCATTAAAATAGTTCCGTCTTACATCTCAAGTAACAGCATCGGAAGTATAGGGTGATATAACACATTAACTGTTAGGGGATTTTTGCAAATGATCCCAAAATATTCAAGCAACACCCTATTTTTAAAATGAAATTAAAATTTTAAAAAAATTAGTTCATGACTCTTTCTCAGCTTTGTAAGAAAGAAAATGCACAAAATTTCAGTCGAAAGCGAGAAATAGTTGTTCTTTTTATTTATCTATTTATTTTATTATTGAAGTTGCCATTATGTTTTAACAAACGACCACTCAAACCATCGATAAAATCTCGGAAGAAACCGGGAATCTCATAGGAAAACGCAAAAACCTCAAGCCACCGACAACACCAAGAGAGAGGATTGAAGAGACCGAAATAAATAAAATAATCAAGAAGAGACAAAGGGAAGACAGAAGAAGATATACGACGGCAGTCAACGAATCATCTCTCGAAAGAGGTCGGGGCTTCAAAGCTATGAACAAATGCCTCAGCTCAGGATGAAAGCTAACAACCAACATACTCGAAGAAAATGGAAACATAACTACAGACACAGGATTATCGAAGATTCCGAAGAATTTCACCAAAAACTCTATTAATCCAAACAAGGACTACAAAACAATGAATAGGATACGTAAGACGCGAGCAATCAACTCAACGACTCCTCATAAATAATGCCGTGGGATATTAAACAATCCATCAAATATACAAAGAAAGTAAAGGCCCCTGAACCAGAGAGCATCACCATGGACCTACTCAGGAAAGCGGATAATCTAGGAAACTGGCCGTCCTATTTAACTTGTGCCTTGAACAAAGTTCCAGATGATTGGAAAACAGCACTCATAATGCTTTTATATAAAAAGATCTCAACAACTAAAGACCTATAAGCCTACTCAACTGCATATACAGAACATCTCATAAAAATCATCACCAACCAAATCATAAAAATACTAGATAAAAACCAAGCACGGGAGCAAGCTGGCTTTAAAAGAAGCTACTCGACCATGGACCACCTGCATTCGATAAATCAGCTGAAAGAAAAGGCAGAAGAATATTAGCTGCCAATAGCCATAGCATTTATCGACCTCAAAAAAGCCTTCGATTCAGTGGAAATCCCTAGGGTCATGGATTTTTGAACAATCCAAAGGCGACCGGACTGCATTTACCAACCGATGTTCGTTAATTGCAACAAACTACTGAACTTGATATTAACAAGAGGCTACAATCGGGTATAACGAACTTCCAGTTACAACGACAAACTCTTTCCCCCAATTAGTCCGTTTTAGCGAGAGTCTATTGTACTTGAAATATCCACATAAAAATATTCAACTTAGTAATTCTGATTTTTCTACTGTGTAATTATCGGACTGGACGATTCTTCAGTTTCTGCGAGGTAGACCAATTAACAATTCACTTCTCAAAGGGGTGTATATTTTCGCTCGACGATTACTTAATTAGAAGTCCTGGGCTGGCGTAATTGGTATCACATCAAACACTGTCTCAAGCGACCCTGGGTTAAAAGGTAGATGGTGGCCATCAATATTCTTTTTGAGCCAATGTCAATTGTCCAAGAGACATAACCCGACTCTTCTTTATTATTAGTTTTTGTCTAGTATTTTCTTTCATCTTAATTTTTATTTGCTGCTTTTTAGCGCAACCTACTCAGGCCGCCAAACTCGGTTGAGAGCGTATCCTTCATTTCAAATCAGTATTCTTTACTCATTGCTGTAGACTGACGACTTGAGTGAGTTGTAAAAAGAAAAAAACACTAAAGAAAACAAACACGCTTGTTTCATTAAAATCAAAAAAGTGAACAAAACGGAATAAATTTATCCCCCCAGACAATATAATTCATAAATTACGTATATCCCATTTAGGCTCCTCATTACTAGTTCCTGTAAATGGAGTCAGCAAACCAGCGATATGAGTTGACTTCAGTTGCGAAAATGAATTCGTCATCAGTTTTTGCGTGCATGACGTCACTTGTTTTTGCTGGATTCATTGTCATTGTTTGGAAATACGAAAATAAAGTCAATACTCGCTGATAAATGTTAAAAATCAAGCACGGTTCACAATGTTTCGAATAAAAACAAATAAACCAGGATATATTTCTAATACTACTACTACTACTAATAATAATAATAATGATAATAATAACAGCAACAACAACAACAACAACAACAACAACAATAATAATAATAATAATAATAATAATAATAATAATAATAATAATAATAATAATAATAATAATAATAATAATAATAATAATAATAATAATAATAATAATAATAATAATAATAATAATAATAATAATAATAATAATAATAATAATAATAATAAAGACTGCAATACTAAATGTTTATAGTGGCCTAACGGAGGAAGGGAAATGAAAGCAGAAATGTGAACCACAGCACTGGCATGATAGGCAAGGGAGAGAAAAAATGATGGCTGAAGACCTGAGGAGACATTGTCGCTCAGCCTTCAGCAATGACCACCGGGCAACCGGTGTGAAACTATTAATCACAGTATTACTGTAACCTACGAGAATGAGGAGAGGAGGGCTGGAGACTTGAGGAGACTCACTGTCACTCAATCTCCAGCGGTAACCACCAGGCAACTGATGTGAGGTTACAGCCCTTAAATAAGGTACGAGTTGTTCTTTTTCCGGGAAGAAAAAAATCAAAGAATCAACTCCAGCGTCCTATTTGACTGAAGTTTGACAAATATTAATAGGTAGAATACACCCGAAAAAATGAGCTATATCAGTAGCCCATACATTTTTAATTATTCAAGTATGCTTATTTAATTTTTTCTAAGTCTCCAATCAACTCCAGCTGTCTTAAAGAGCAAACAGAAAGTAAGTTTCGAGATGATGTGTGATGAAATGTTCATTGTTATATTATGATAGGAAGATAAATTACCCAGGAAGATTAATGTGCAAACATACAGAGAAAAAATAATGTTTATGGCTGAAGATGCTTCTGCTAATAAAAATAAAACAGGATATTATTCTTAATCATCTGTGTCTAAATATTAGTCATAGTTATCAAAATCATGTCATTTACAATGTTGGATTAATAACTTCACAGCCTGTAACAATTAACGGGGACTATTCATCTGAAATTTCCTCCGAATATTTGATCTTCGTGGTTCACGAATTGGTGCTGGGCGTGTACATTTGATTGAAGGATTTTAGGTTGGAAAAAGGGATATTTTGTGTAAAATAAATGCTTTTGTTTATCATCAAGTTAAAGATTTGTACCTCCGTACAGCAGCAATCATTGTGTTAATACTTGTTTTGTTACAAACATTTTCATTTATATTTTGTTTTGTTTTTTTTGCATTTATATGGTACAGCCCAAAAATGAGTACACCTTTCAACTTATGTTGATAAAAAGTTGGTTTCCTTGCGAACTAAACATATATTATCATTTCTACTGGAACATTGCACAATCAAAACAGAATTTATCGGGCATTATTTATGACCAAATTTAATAGCATTGAAATTATGTTACCAGAAATAGTTTGCAATGGGGGGGGGGTACTCATTTTTGGATGGACACATATTCATATTTTTGGTCAAGAAGGTTTTGGTGCTGTAGAGTCTGTTCATATATAATTGCTGATAATATTCGTTTAGATTGAGTAATGTTCCTCTAGTAATGATGAAATCCTACTATGCTTGATTTAGAAGATATCTCTTTGTTATGACCGTCAACACCAACAGAGGTTCTTTCTGTTTTGAAATGAATCTAGCTATTCATATATGTATGTATGTATGCATGTATGTATGTATGTATATACTACGCGTGCAGTTTTCACCGATGGAGCTGAAGGGCTTTCAAAAATCGACATTCATCCTTTACGTTCATGAAAAAACATTTAAATACTTTTTTGATAAATCCACCCACCCGTTCTTCGACATAAGCCTTCATCGTGGTCTGCCAAGAATGGATTATCGTAGAGTTTGGCCTCACTTTGCCCCACCGGACCATGTCGTATTCGCAGGAAGGATTCATGTCTTTCCCAGGTGTATTAAGTTCAAGTCTGCACTCAGCTCACCAATCCCATTCTCTTGGCCGTTAATTGCTCGGCTGCACGCACCTAAATTTATTCGCCTTTTAAACTTCCTGTTTTATGAACTGCTGGTTAATATCCATGAAACATTCATGAAATTTCATTGAAATTTCTACGAAACTGTTTCCTGGGGGGAGAAAGTAGCCAATTTGTTTCAGTTACAGGTACATTTATCAGAAAAAAAAATGTTGCGGAGAGCGAACCAAGAAAATCATTTGAGCATGAATTGGTATCACACCACTCACCCGAGAATGTCCGATCAGGATCGAACCCACTAACAACAGCCTGATTAGATTAGATCGCTGATCATTGCTATATGACGCCATCCATGAGTTGTTCCTCTCATATCAGCTGCTGTTTAACCTTAATGGAAAAAATCCCTCGATATATATTTGGACTGAGATGTTTTGTTGAACAACCATTGCAAGCAAAGATGGCGAACGGTTCTATCTTTTTTATACTATATATGTGTGCATGTTTCTTAGCTTCTCTGCTTGTCTGTGAGTTCTTGTGCTCTTGGCCATACTGTTTTGATTATGGACTTTAAAACTGGCGTCAGTACTCCACTACATCCTTTCTAAAAGGTTTTGATTTGATTTTCAGCAGCTTTCTCAATCTTTGTGGGTCTTATTTTGGTGGATTTATAAATAATTTCTAGATTCTCCAGAATCTACATGTTTCTAGATGTTTGTTCACTTTTTTTGTTTGTTTGTTTGTTTGTTTGTTTGCTTGTTTGTTTTTCTGTATATTAGATGTTTTCCTTGTGTCATAAATAAAATTCATTCAGACAATACTTAATTTTTGATGAAATCTTTTTTACATGACGATTTTGACGCTACAGTTGTTGAATTATAGTCTTCGATGGCGAATTATTTTTTGTTTTGTTTTTCAAGGAAAGAAAAAAAAACTATATTTATCAACTGAGAGCTGTGCATAATTTGAAACAGGGGCCAGGAAGTATTTGTTTTTTCAGCAAAATTTAAAACCAACAAACCTGTCAAGTGGGAGGATCCTATATTACGTCCTACAACCAAAGGAAATATCTCCTTTCATTATTTAGAGTAGATTATTTGCTGAATTTTAAGCACGCATGCTTTTTAAGTATCTCCTTTGTTTGAACCATTCTTTGAAAAAAAAATGCTTTTGTCTAACTTTCAAATAAATACTGTGAATCGTTTGCTGCATAGATTACATGAATGTTAATGAACTGATAGTCATTTGCAGGACGCATTGGTTAATATTGGTACTTAATGAAGCCTAAACACGCTTTCGTTTATCATTATGTAGACAGAAGCAAGTTTATGTACCTTTGAGAGAATGGATGATCCACAAAGATATCTGATTTGATTTACCCTATTGGGAAATACATTAAAAGTATGAAACACATTTTTTAGAAAAACACAACGCAGTCAATTATATGGTTCTATTTTATTAATATTGACAACAATATTTTTGAAAACAACAAAAATCTTCCCTAATACACACTCTCATACACACATGCATTTATATATATATATATATATATATATATATATATATATATATATATATATGTATGTATATATATATATATGTATGTGTGTGTGTATGTGCATGTGTGTGTTGATATGTTGCTAAGGAATATATATATATATATATACGCATATATATACATAAATATGTGATCAAAGGAGTGATTATAAATTGTGTAATATCATAGAAGAAACAAACGATCATTTGGAATGATCACATGTTATTACACGATGAATATATCATTTGTCCCAGACAACATTGATAGAACAATTTCCCTTTTTTGATTGTTTATTCTATTTTCATTGTCTCGAACAAATGATGCTATCACCGTGTAATAACGGGTGATCACCTCTAATAAGAGTTTGTACATAACATAACGCAATTTATGATCATCTTTCTATATATATATATATATATATATATATATATGTGTGTGTGTGTGTGTGTGTGTATATGCATATATATATGTGTGTGTGTGTGTGCGTGTGCGCGTGTGTGTGTGTGTATAATTCAGTTTGTATGTATGTATGTATAAATTTCAGTACACAGGTATATTTAAGTACACACACACACACACACATATATATATATATACATATGCATATACACTTATGTATATTTACATACAAGAAATGTATACATTTTGCTATGACTTACTGATGCAAAACATGGAAAGTAACAAAAAAACTGAGAACTGCACTGAGAGCCATGGAAAGAGCAATGCTAGGGATAGAAAAAGATGAACACGAATCAGGAGAGAGACTATAGTGGAGGGTACTTTACAAATATTCAAGCATCCAAAATGGAGAGAGACAGGACATTTTGCAAAAAGGGATGGCAATAGATGTAGCTAAAGGTTGACTGATTGGCGCCCATGGCACAGTGAACACTTTGAGAAAAGACCAGTCGCAAGATAGAGGGATGAGAGAGAAAGATTTATCAGTAAGATATGACAGAGGTTGGCACTAATGTGATTCACGGGGAGGAAATGGGAAGGCATTTGTTTAACAGTGGAATGCTGCTGTTGCTGCTGTTGATGATGATTTATACGGAGTGTGCACGTCCCGTGATTAATTACTCATGTCAGCCATATTTTCGAAACACTCCCACAAAAGGAGCGGCAGAACCTCATGAGAAATGAAGTTTTCATATACTGTCATTCGTTTTTTTCATATCCGTATTCTCCATAAAGTTTTACTGCTGCAAAAACTAACGATCCTACTATGTAAATCGAAATTCACTTACTTGTTTCTGCATCTACGCAAAAATTATCGGTGAATTTATCTTGAAAGGATCTTGGCATGATTTCGGGAAATTAAAAGCAATACCGCTGTTCCACCATGGCACCCCGGTAATATGAATCGAATACATCTCCTGATTAAAATATTAGTAATATGACATTTGGAGAAAATTATCGCACTTGTAACGCCATTGCAGCTCTATCAAAAATCCTGTCGAAAGGAAAGTTTCAAAAAATAGCGTTCAGCTCACACTCTGTAGTGATGTCAATTGATGGACACAGCAGATACATTTAGGTTCTGACATCTTGTTTTTTTTTTGTTTGTTTGTTTGTTTGTTTATGCTGTGGCGTCTTTTCAACATGAATAAATTTTCATATCCAAATACACACACATACACACTTGCATAAACACTTATGTGTGTGTGTGTGCACGTGTGTGCATCTGTTTGTACGTGTGTGTCTGGGTGCATAAATAGAAACCTCCATGCAGAGGAATACATGTGATATGAATGTATGATATTGCGTATAATAATAATAATTTTGAGTTTAACAGAATATATCAGAAATAGAAACTTCTATTTTTGCACACATATTCATAAAATGTTCCATTAAGTACTTTTTGTTATTTACATATAATCATAACTTCATTCTTTTCTTTCTCTCTCTCTCTCTCTCTCTCTCTCTCTCTCTCTCTCTCTCTCTCTGTATATATATATATATATATATATATGTGTGTGTGTGTGTGCATGTGTGTGTGTGTGTGTGTGTGGAGAGAGTGAGAGACTGAGCGAGAGAGAGAATGAATAAGAACGAGAGAAAATTACATGGGCGTGCCCACGTATGCATGTGTATAATTTTCAATAGGCCGGTAAAATGAGGTCGATGTTATGCAGTTTGAATAATATTGTTTTTTCTCAACCTTTATACATAAAAGTCTGAGCTTATTTCCAGGTGTTTCAATGGTTTTACTATTTACAATATGAATGTATCATCTCACGATGTATACAAACATATTCTAATGACTTACATGTTTTCAAATATTGATCACATTTATACCCACATATTCCGTGGCAGTATAACTGAGGTGGTACTCAGGAGCCACGGAACCTGCAACTGGAGGGATGACGGAGCCATGGGGCTATAATATGCCTGAGGAATCTTGAAAAACATTTTTTTTCAAATTAAACCACCACGTATGGACACATTAACACTTTAACGCTTTGTTAAAATCGAAGTATCTATTCCAAAAAGGCCTATATCACAACAGTCAACAGATAGATAGATAGATAGATAGATAGATAGATAGATAGATGGATAGGCAAATGCAGGTTGCAAGGTGTGCGTGTGTATAGTGTTTGATAGGCAGTCAAAAATAAGTCGTTCTATAATTATTTCTCAACGTTTGAAAGAGCCAAGAGCTATTTAAGGTAGGTTCACCGGATGCAACGATGAAAAAAAATTGACAATCTATTCAGGAATCAATTGAAAAGTAGGACATTTAAAAATAAAACAATATTTAAGGTAAGAACATTTATAAAAAAAAAAAAGAAAAAAACATTGGAATAAAAAAAAAGCTTTTTTTGACCTTTGGAGGCCTTATTCTGATGAGTTAATCATTAAAATCTAGATTTTTCAGATTCCATATATTTCTAGATTTATCTCAGTGTATTTCATATGCTTCCAAGAGGAAAACGCCGACGATATTATAAATAAAATCTATTCAGACCATATTTATTCTTCGATAGAGCTCTTTCACATGGCTCCAAATTTTCACGCTATGGCTGTTCAGTTATTGACTGTGATGGCATGATATTATTAATAGAATTTGTGTTGATGTTTGCCGCATGTCCGAACGGCCATCGTATCTCTGTACATACAATGAAAGATAAATACATTAAGATGATTTCTAAGCCGAACATTTTAACTACAGCAACAGGAAACTAAGTATGTTTGAACATCAATATGTCCATATTATTTTGATAAGTAACATTTATTTTTAACAAGAGATATTTGTTTTCTACAAAATCCTCTTCCTTGCTAATGCACTTAATTCAGTGGTGGATCGTTATAACATAGCCCGAACATCATCGAATAAAAAATATCTAAAATTTCGACTAATAACTTCATTGATCCATTACTCATATTTACATATATCCAGCGGCGTGTTAAGGATTCTTAGAATCATGGGACAAAGACAGCGCCCGGGGACAGTTGCAGTTTATCCTCGGGGCATAATTATTAACAGGCATTATAGGCTAGAGGAAAAGTTGCTCTTCTTCACACTTGCCCTCAGGGGCAACTGTCTCCTCACTCTTGCTTCGCTTCTGTATATACTAGTTAATACCTATAAAATTTCACAGGTGTATTCGAATCTCGATGGAATTTTTTTTTTTTTTTTGAAGAAAGACAAGACTGGCTGTTGCAGGGTCTAACTCATCTCCAATTTCTATTCGGACTGAAGATGATTATTAAGAGTTTTTGTTGGGGTTCATTCATTGATTAGAATTAAATAAGCCCACGAGTATCTGTATGATTGAATTTTGTTAATATTTAAGATTTGTCAATTTGGCTCAGACAGTAAGACATCCTGCTGGGAATCTGTTGGTCGTATTTCAAATCACCGAAATGGAAATTGGTTTTATATATCAGTCTACACATCTCATTTTTGCGAAGATTGTTCTTGTTGTTGTTATGTTTCGATGGCATATTCCAGACTTTGTACTGGAATTCGAGAAACTTTTAGATTCGTTCTGTGGTTAAATTTTCCGTCATGGTGAATCGGAATATATTGGGTTTCTAAAGGAATTAAAAGGACGATGATGACGGTAGCTGTTGTAAGGAGAGTAGAAACGATAACAGTTGTAATTCTGGTTGTTATGGTGATAGTAGGAGCATAGATAATTAATCAAAGTATTTGTAAGATAAATCTTTATACTGACGACGACAGAGAACAAGAGGAACTAGAGCTGTAAGTAAAAACCGGAGATAAACCAGACAAAATTAAAATCATTATGCTCATCGCTGAAACACTTGGAACTGATATTAGCAATGAATGTCAAGCCGTAAGGAATTACAAATGAAAGGAAAACGGCACAATCTTTACAAATGTTTAAAAGCGGGTAAATTCTAAGAAAGAAGCCAAAACATTTTGGTCCCAAGCAGAAAGGAACAATAAAGATCTCTGGGAAATAGAAAGATAATAAAACGATACTGAAACGAAGACTTGTTGCAATCAAACAGAATTTATCGCCGTGGAAAAAGATAAACGAAACCTGAAGGCATGGCTGTTCCAGAAGATCATGACGATGAGACAAAATATAAGCAGAGGGAGCGACCATCGAGACATCTCACGAGGGAATTGTGCGATATCCGGCACATAATAATTGGAGCATTGACTGCGCTCTCCGACACGCTTGCTGCTTTCAAACGCATCATCATCATCCTCAAGACCAGCAACAGGCTTTTAATGTCCGTCATTGGACATAGACCTTCCCCCAGATCTGCTAGATCTCCCTATTATGGACGTCGTGTAGCCTGTACATTCTGATTTTGTCATGCCATTTTCGTCACGCTATCTTATTTCCTGTCGGCCACAGTTTTTGTATGTGATCTCCGGGGATCCACGTTGTGAGTTTTGATGTCCAGTGGTTGTCTGATATTCTTGAAACATGACCAGCTTACTTTTTCATTCCTAATATACTGTGTTTCCTTGCAATCTTCCTGTGTAAGCCTGTGAACGTTGCGTGGTTGTCGGTTTGGGTATCAAATATCAAGGTAACCTCAGGTTTACTGATACGTTGTCCTTTTTGCTGAGAACCATCATGATCTCTAAATAATGCTGGGTGAATTCCCAAATACACGTTGTCTCAAAAGATTCTACACACATATATGTATCATTGTTCTCCGCTTATTCCCTATCTAGGATGTCGTTGGGTTAGGTAAGCACCGGCATTTCCTGTCGATACTCACTTCTGACTTGCCAGACCTGCTGCAGCTCCGTTTTGCATTCGACAGCTGGTTTCCCCAAATGGTAGCACGTCTATGCTCTGACTTGGCTCGATGTTCTCTAACCTCGGTGATCTGGAGGCGAGCCTTCTACCATTGGGCCAGCAATAGTGATCGGTATTATACACATTTCCCTTCAAAATCGACGGAACATTTTGTAAATTGGCACGTGTAAACTATGTTTGATAATATTGTTGTTAAAATTTTGCGAGTTCACGTAGGAATTACTTCATTGGTAGACATCTATACATGAGCCAGCAGCTTATTAGCGCTTCAGCCGAGTCTGCAATAAACAGTGGCATTCTCTAGATTGTCTCGAGTTCGATGTTTCCTCAACGGTATTTCGTCCTACCTCAAGTTCATTAACATTGTCGTCAATTTAGCACTCCGGTATTGAATTCAGTGTGTTTCTTGTTTTGGCATTGTCAAAAAATGCTTAAGTAGCATGCCTAAACATGTTGGATATTTTTTGGCATATTTTTTGGAGATCTTAGCCTTTTTTTGGTGTCTTTTGGTCACTTCTACTTTTGGTTGTTTTTGCTCTTTTTCTTTTCTTTTAGCGCTTTTTGCCAGTCAAACTAGAACGAAAATACGCTCTATGTTGGCAACATTGACCATAAATCTTGCCCTCGATGTAGCTCCTCAGAAAGAAAGTCTTGCCCGGCTTCGATTTTGTAGGTTGTAATGTTAGTATCATAGTCATAATAACGAGGATAGATGTTGAGCTTAAGTGTCAAAAGATTTCTCCGACATATAATTTATTGATTGATACCAATCTTACCGAGATTCGACAAAATGAAAAAAAAAGTGTATGGACACTTTTGAAACATACTGTGTGGTATTGCTGTTTTTTTGTTTGTTTTTTGTGTGTGTCTCTTGATAAAAGATATGATAAATGACTTCTTTGTTTACTTGTAATTCTAATAAGGAATGCAAATACACTAATTCTCGGCGGTCTTCTCTTAAGGCTGTGAAAAGTCAGCGCCCTTGGTTTTCTTTATTTACACTGGAACCGGACATCATAACATTGGAGATTATTGACTGAGAGATGGCCTCAGTGACTTCAGCTTGAGTTCAGAAAAAATGGGATATGTCTCTGGAGAAGTGCAGATGGAAAATATTAATTTCTATTAAGCATAATTTATTCATAAACAATTTTAACGCCTGGTGTAATGTATGCCTATTGGATGAAATATAAATTCATTGCACTGTGTAATACACATATATCATTGGCATTCAGTACGAAAGCGTCGTAAAATCTATCTTTTTATGGAATCTGAGATATAAGCAGAGAGTTGTATTAAGTAAATGCGTATGAAAAACATTCATAATAATGGCACAGCTGATTCTAACGTCGCAGGGAAAGGGAAAGAGTAATAATGATAGAATTTCTATGATGACTGCATTTGAATCTCGTATACATGAACTAAGCCAGAGATTAAAAACCACAAGGAGGTTGTTGTTAACTTTTTCGGACACATAATGAAGGGAGAAGGCTTGGAGAATTTAACTCTGGTCAGACACTAGAAATAAAGGGGCAAAGGTTGGCAGCGAATAACCTACTTGAAGGGTTTGAACAGGTGGATAGCAGAGAGGATATAGGAAGGCGTAGATAAGGGGGGAGTCGCTGAGAGCGACAAGGGAAAGTGAAGCCATAATCGCCCACCTCCTGAAGGGGCATGACACATTCAGAAGAAAATCAAAGATATGAAGAAGAATAGAGCTGGTTCAGACGACAGCACTGATGAGTTTGGAAAGGAAACTGCCGTGGGTACAATAGATTTGCAAATGACTTGATCCGTTCAATGACTCCCCTGATAACCCTATTCGGAAAAGAAAATAATGATAAAAGAACAAAACACTAAAATAAGGACCAATGTCGAATCAAGGTCAAAACGCATCAGTCAAAGGATAGCAGTGTAGTAAAAACTATTGCAAGTCAAAAGGCAACGGTCAAAAGGACAACACTGTAGTACATCCTGTAACAAATGGTACAAAATGAAAAATAAAATCTATAAAAAAGTTGCAACAAAATTTTTTATTCATGTAAATTTACTGAAAACACTAAATAAAATTTCTCAATTAATATAAATTTCCGCCTCAATTATCACACATACATTAAATGACAATAAAGTTGGGATATCAAATAAAATGACAATAGACATTATTCTGGCAGTGAAATTCATATATAATTATAAGCCTTTCCCTGAAAATAATTCAAAGAGTTCCTTTCTTTAACACTTAGCCGGCCGCTAGGTTTTTCCATACCGTCTGCTGGAAAACAGACGAGCATGTTTGTAAATAAATACATAAAATGTTTCAGATTTTGATGTTTTAGTATCTTTGGAGTGAGGAAGGATTGACAGAAATACGAGGTAAACTTTGTTTGAATAAACTGTATAGAATCAGAGATAAAACCATTCTGAATCTTTGTTCACACTTCAAAACAGCGTTTAAGCATAAATCTGTATTACAATGGCTTACAGTTTTCGCGTTAGACAAGTTTTCAAACACAAATATATCATTTCTATAGTTTGCATCAATATTTTTTTATGTATAATTTTTTTCCAGTCTTTCCTCTCTCTGTTGCCACGTTTTTTTTGTGATAACGTCAATATTTCATGAGGTTCGAGCTTTTTTATATACGAACATGTTGTCGATTTATTTTTTTCATGGAGTCGAGCGCATCGGATCGTACCCAGCCCCCCTGTCCTTTTCACAATGTTGCAATTCAATCCCCAGGGCCTATTCTTTACCCCTATTCCTTTCAACGACTTTTTTTTTCAGTGTGATAGAACTGTTCGAACACGCTGCTTATCAAAATATTGATTATCATTAAAATACTCTCTGCATTTGTAATGCCCCCCTCCACGACTACCACCACACAAGAGGCCAGGCTATTGTCGCTGAGGAATGAGTGAGAGTACCTGTCCGAAAATCTGTAGCACTTTCCCAACGCTGTCTGGGATTGTACCGTCTCAAACCTCCCTAGTATCTCCAATTTCTCAACTATCACTACTAAAATTTTCTTTATGGTTCACCATCATCATCATCGGTTGCAGCAGCTTTTTTTGCGTCCATTGTTGGACATACATATTCTCCCCGGCCTCACTATCATGATTGTCTACTTTCTGGACTTGTCTATTCCGTCATGGCTTGTTATATTTTGCCGGTCACAGTTTTGCATATAATCTCAAAGGATCCACGTCGTGAGCTGTGATGTCTATTAGATGTCAGGAATTCTTGCAACTCGACCAGCCCATTGCCATTTGAGTTTGTTTTGTTTTGTTTTTTTTCATGGATTTTATGATATTCCTGACGCCTGTTTTTCCTTTGAAATACAACGCTGTTCTGTGATCTCTCCATGTAATGTTGAGGATGATTTTTCTAAGTGCCGGTTGCATATTTTTCAGTTGGAAGGTCAATCTTTTGCTTAGGGTCTATGTTTCAGCTCCATATCAGGAGGGGTGCATTAGTTGTTGATCTTTCTTTTTAAAACTAATAGGATTGTCTTGTTCATAAATGCAGAGCTTGATTTACCGAAAGCTTACCATCAAAGAGCGTCAATCACTATTTGGGCAACTTCATGTTTCAAAGCATTCTCAGTTCCAGGGCGAAGCCTTGGTATTTTTCTTTCTTTTTTTTTTTCTTCTGCACAGCTGCATCAAGGATATTGCAAGTCTTTCCTCCATTTTGTTAACAACAAATATTTTGTAAACACTGGATTTTCACACCAGTTTTATCCTATTGCGTTCACAGGAGATCTGGTTACAGCATGTGTTCTCACTACTATTTCTCTGTCATCAGCATTCAAGTTTATTTTTGTAATTCTATCATTTCAATTCTTTTGGGGTTATTTAGTTCTTATTATCTCTTTTTAATGCTCTTCGTGACTGTTCTAAAAATGCCAATAATAGAGGGTACAACAGACGCTCTCGCATTCCACAAATTTGTTTTCATTGTAAAGTCAATACATTGTTCCAGCCTTTCATTCATTTTCAATATGACACTGCGGTCTGGAATGGTGACATCCACTATTTAAAGAATGTCTTCTCTTGGGTTACGATGACAAGGTCTGGCCTCTTGGGCCGGTTATGTGATCCTTTCGAGCTTTAAAATCGTAGAGCATTGTTCAGTAGGCATACGCATGTCGGCGTTGTTGATAAAGCGGTGGATTTGTGGTCGTCTGTTGTATAGCAGAGGTGTGGGCTGGATAACGGGCAATAGAATTGAATCGGCGAGCTGAGTTCAAACTCCAGCGGGGATACGTTCACTTTGCACTATTGTCATTGCAAAAGGCATGAACTTATCTTCTACCCTAATGGTAAAATAATGACGCTACTTCGGATATTTGTCGCCTCTAACGGACCAAGAGGTTTATGGAATGCCAGGAGTCTGAGTAGAAATAGCTAACGCTATAGCATGTACAATAGAACTACCTCCACACACCATCTTAAACAGAGACAATAACGTTCTGTGTTAGTTATCATATGATTATTGTTAAAAATATACGAAGAGGACATATATTTCCACGAATCTTTTAATCCTTTCGTGTGTTTGTGGGTGCGGTGTGTGTGGGTGCATTTGTGAGTGTGCACGCATGTGTATGCATAGTCCAGATGAAGATCACCATCATCATCAGTCTTTCAATGTCCGTCGTTAGACATAGACCTTCCCCAGGATTCGCCACAATTCTCTATCATGAGCGTCACGGAGCCTGTATTTCTTGAATCTGTCCAGTTCAAGAGAATACCTATCTATCGGTCGCAGTTTTGGTTCTTGCAACAACCGATCTCATTTAATTATTCAGTCTTTTTTTGCGTTCAAAGTAATATAATGCATTTATGATTATTTCAATCGGATCATATATCCATTTTCTCAATAATATAAGAGAACATATGTTTGTATTGAGCAATAAGATCTTCTTAATACAAAACTGGAGCATGCCATGGGAAATGTAAGTAACAATTGAAGACAGGGTCTAAGAAAAAGTACATCACAAATATTACATTAATGCAAACTCCATCGTCGCGAAAACATGGCAATACATATGTGGGAGAAAGATGGTAGAGATTGGCTAAATAGATATTCTTTTTTAAAACATCACTCAAAGTGTATCAAATCACATATTAAGTTTTTCAAATGAAATAATTGATAAAAATTCATCGAACACGCACATAAGATACTACCAAATCCAAGACTGAATATTCAAGAAGAAAATATAATATAGCAAAAATCATTCTACCAGGTAAAGACATTCTGTCATCCACGTGTAGTGTTGCCAACTGATTTTTTTTTCGCACGAAATCGACCACGACAAAGCATCACAAAAGGCAAAAATACGCTAAAAACACCGGTAGCCATTTTGTGGCCATTCCCTAATAGATACAAATAATTCTATTTGCTGCCAAGACAATGAACGTGCTATGGCAACATTTTTCACGCGAACCTTACAAAACTTTCAAAGAACATATGTTCCAAGATATCTAATTAGAATGTTCGAAGATTCTGGAATATTCTCGAACCGCTGTTCTTGGATCGTTGGCTACTGCTGTCCATAATTCTCCATCATCCGGAGCAAAATCTACATTTCATGTGTAACAAACATTGGTATGGTTATGTGGTGGAGGGTATGGGGGGGGCAACATTCCCTCACTATCTACATCCTGCTGAATTTCTGTATCACAACGAATCACCGATAAGAAAAATCATCAAGTTTACGTCCAGATACCATATGGCTTACAAAATTTTTTTCTGTGGACAGAGACGGGAGGATGTTGGGCTATCGCCTACCCCCACCCCTAAAACCCTGCAAGAGCAGGAAGCCCTGCGTTTTCTCAATCATTTTGGGGTGCAGGGGGGGAGCATTGCATCATTGTTAACAACCTAATACAAGATAATGATAGTGACGATGGCTATGACAACAGCAAAGGTGATGATGATGATGATGATGATGATGATGATGATGATGATGATGATGATGATGATGATGATTCTGTTGATGCTGCTGCTGCTGCTGCTGCTGATGATGATGATGATGATGATGATGATGATGATGGGATCAAGACAACCTCTGGCTTGTATTGACTTGTTAGTCGTAATTGCATACGCATCAATTTGTACCTGGTCTGGTGTGTGCATATAAGCGGGACGGTGGGGTTGTTTCGTAGGCAGGACAAGTTGGGTCGGAGAGAGAAAGGACGGTGTGACGAACTATCGATTGCTTATTAACAACTGTCGCTTTAGCGCGGTCGTGGGGAAAAGAGGGAAGGACAGAGTGTAGGGTGTGGAGGTGGGGGAAGCGATGAATGGACGTCAGCTCGATCAATGAGTTGCTCGGTCGTCGGAATATAGTTGGAAGGAAGACAGGCATTGTCACGTTCAGTTAGGAAAGTAGTGAATAAATAGGAAGCACTCAGAGAGAGCACGCGTCTCTTGCCAAAGCTGTACATTAACTGAAAAGCTGAACGAAAATTAAACGAATTAGAGAAAAAAAAAACAAAAAAAAAACGGAAGGGACCACACATTTGGATATGCGAATATTGAGTTCCTTACCAGGAAATTTAAATCCAGCCCTTTTTTATCAACTCTGTGTTTTAAACTTTTTTTCTTTTTTTTTCTTTTTTTTTTTTCTTTTCTTCATTCTAATAAATATATCTCTCAATCAAAAACTCATCTCTGGATACGCTCCAAAATTAAATCACTTCTTCCGTCGTCCCTGGCCCACCCTTGCCGGAGACGCCCCTGTCCCACCCTTGCCGGAGATCTAATTGAAATTCATTAGAAACTTTCGGAAATATCGTGCAGACTGACGGGTATACGGACATGAGGGAGAAGCGGGGAGGAGATGCAATGAAGGGAAAGAATGAAAAATAAACGTCAAAGAAAAAAAAAAGATTCCCATCATCGATTCACCAAGTAGACACTATCGCCCCCTTGGGGGTCAAAGGGGGCCCTGGAATGCAAAGGGGTTGGTAGGGAACATTTGAAGACATGCGATGATCGTTTGTGTGGGCAAGGGACAAAGAAACCAATTTGTACCTCCAGCCTCATGTACTTTTAGGTGATTTTATACAATTAAATTTTTGGTATAAAAAAAAATAAATGCTTGAATTGAAGAAAAAAAAATCATTAAAATTTAATTTTCAATTTATCATTCTTGACTGACTTCACGAGACGGGGTGCTGGAGAAATATACGCAGTAAAAAAAAGGATGGAGTCTGGAAGCGTTTGGGGAAACACTGGTTTAGACTGTTGGTCGGGAGGAGTGAAGTTATGGAGGGCGGAAAGCGACGAATGTTAGTCTGGTCGATCGATGAATGTCCGGATCGTTGGAATATGGTCGGAAGGAAAACAAGCAGTGTCATGTTGTGCGATAAAAGCAGTCTCGAACTAAAGGAGAAGAAGACGAAGAAGCGTAGAGGAGACACGAAGAAGTGATAGAGGCAAAAGTAAGCGTAAAAGAGAGGAAGAATTTTTTTAAAAAGATGTAAAAGGTAGAACGAATGACAGAAAGAACAAAAATGAATGACTGTAATACAAGTGGAAAACTAAACTATGAAGGAAGAAAAGTATAGTTTCCGTCAGTATTTCCGTATGCCCCTCCGATATCTCCATAGGTGCTCAATGGATTTCTATTACTTTCGTTTAATAGTGGGCGACAGAGTAAGGAAGAATCAGTTGAATCTTTTGGTGGATTTTGGACTATTTTTCCTTAGAGATTTTTCTGCGTTTTCCTATTTTTTTTAATGTAATAATGTGTACGCTCCTGGTTGTCCATACGATATCTCAAAATGTTATCAATTAATTTCAATAAAATTTCATTAACAATGGATAACAGAAAAAGTGGTTGAATGGGGAAGGATCCAAAGACAATGACTAACAGAGGTATGCGCTCACTGGGTGCTTTTCAGTTGATTCATGTATGTCACACAATTTATCTCTGACAGCTAAGTTATTGAAAGACGTAAATGTATTCGTTCGTGTCCGTCCGCTAACATATATCCAGTAATGGTTCATGAATTTCAATGACAGTTAGTGGAAGGGTGGCCCATGAGCTGAGGAAGATTTGATCACACTTAGGGGCGGAATTAAGAATACTTTACACTCACCACAAATCCATATCTTGGTCAAAATAAAATCTCAAGTCCTCTTGATCGATAGGCGATAGGATGAGGAAGAATTGGTCAAATTCTGGTGCGGATCCAGGAATCTTCTTTGAGAGATTTTTTTATTTTTTTTTCGACACATTCAAGTATTTACCCATGTTTGCCAAGACAATAACTCCAAGGTTCTCAGGGAATTTGAATTTGAACTTTGTGGGGAAAATGGGAAATAGACAAGAGAAAAGAGCTTGAATCTTGAGGCTGACTCAGAAAGATTATGCAGTGAACTCTTTGCAACGTTGATGAATATCAACTGATTCTCGTTCGGTTTTCAGTGAGAGATAATGGTGTCGGTAGAGGTACGTGGTATGTGAGTGCTTCCTAAGTTTGTTTGTTTTGTCTGTTTGTTTTTTTTGACTCAAATTCACCAAAAAAAGACAACTTTTCACACGCCGAGGAATTTAACGGCAATAATGTACACTTTGTGTAGATCGTTAACGCCAAACTTGTTATGGTAAAAGCACAGACACTTATTTATATTCTATCGAATTTATCCTTAATACATAGCCATTACGTACATTTATCAATATTTATGTTCGCTCTAAACATATTTTGTAGTAAATATTATTAAATCGATCCTAATGAGCGTAAACTGTATGCGCTATGATTAATATTTATGTCCCTCCGCTCAGAGAGTTAAGGCAAACAATCACTATGTTTAATTGTCGCTATAGATGTCAATCAATATTTTTATTACATTATATTGTGTAGCAACATGGCAACTTGTTTTATCACGTCCTGCTGAACAGACTCTATGGTCTGGTGTGTAATGTAATGTAATTGAAAATATGAATTATCGTTTGAAAATATTACAAAGATAAGTAATTCAATATTTGGGATCGGTGAGTCACACAGAAGCGACTGACGCTGGAGAAATTCAAGTATCAAAAATCATTTTGGTAAAGAACTATGATGGAAAGAACGAGATAAAAAGTCTCGTTTTCATAGGAAAGATAGTCCTACATCCCTAACGGTGATCAAATGAAAGTTGAAATCTCACAAAATCTAGTGATAAAACCATTAGATTGGCTATTCTGTGTCAGAAGTATGACGGACATGATACCTATAATGGGCACGTTCTCACAAACTGTGGCCCTTAGAAATCAAAGCTTTTCAACAATGTACAAGAGAAGCTATTAAAGCAATCCAGATTACAGAAATTAGCTAGAATAGTGAGGAGGGTGCTTGTATATTGAGTAGATCTCCTTTAATGTGGTCTCCAGAAAGAGCCAACACATACTACTGATGTGAAAGCTCAACGAATACAAATTGATTTATAAACAAGGAAAAGTGATATCTTTAATATTTTCAAATTTAATTCTTGGGTGAAGTTTTCCAACATTATCATTTTAATTTTTTTTTTTTTTTACCTTCATTTTAATTTTTAGTATTTTTTCTTTAATCGTCAAAGAAACGATTAAACAGCCCAATCGGAAAACAAAGAGCAAACCAACGGTAAGAATCGAACTCCAGTGAATGATCAAGCAGACCACAAGGTGCAGATAAAAGAAATAGCAATGATACTTAGATTACGCTCCTGAACTGAGGACGGTGTGCAACCTAAAGGTTAGAATCGTGCTCATTTATTACTGACCTACATGGAGCCGTGCCAAACTCATTAGACATGATGCTCCATTCCGTAGTTGTTGACGCATCCTCTTTCCTTTCTATATATAATCAACTCCAACTGATCTCAAAACCCCTACAGTGATTCCAGCTTCCCAATTTTCCCCATGCCTTATTTTTAGGGAATGACTGATCTCTCTTTCATAGTCCCTGAAACAACTGCTTGAAATGTTATAAAATGCATTTCTTAGCCTTGCATTCTTCAACCGAACATTTACCGACAAAATTACTTCGAAAAATAACATAGGCTTTTTACTCGATTTCATTAGCAAAAAATATTGTGTTTAGTAGATTTTACAAGATATGAAATGTTGAACCTTCTGTTAGAACTAGGATTCTAAAAAAAGTGGTGGAGATGATTTACTTAAAAGAGAATTTCAACCAGCGTGGGAATCGGGGAGAAACTTACGTTAACGAACAAAGTATAATGCTAATACAATTAAGACATGATATTTAAAGTGGGGTTGAAGAAACCTGTGATCACAAGGGATGATGTGATTTGGAAATCTAAATATGCATGAGCTAGAATAAAACTCCTCTATTAATGTTAACATAGACGTTCTTGTTAACCACAATATAACAGAAGGTAATCGGTTATTTAAATAACCAGATATCTTCTTTTTAAGTCTGTGTATTGTCCATTCCTAGCAACCACGTCTGTAATTGCAGGCATGATCTAGTGGTTACAGCACAGAATTGCCTGTAGGAAATTCTAGCCCTACTATCTTATCAGTGAAAGAGACATGGCAACCAATATTCCGTTTGTTTCAAATACGTACGCATAATAATATATATCTAACACATGTGTGCTCTGGTAACGAAGCCAGATTTTTTTCAGGTTCTGGTTAACTAAATTTCAGCTGCCATTTTTTCCCCTCTATCTCAAGGCCATCTGGTAGGCTCTACTTCTTTCATTCATTCCGTTTTTTTCTTTCGTTTTTTTTTTTTTTATTTTTGTTTTTTTTTTGTTTTTTTTACGGATTATGATTGACATGCTTTTTTTCTTGTTTCTTTTGCAAATTATGGCTAACAACTTCCTGTAACTCGGTACTCAGGTGGGCGTCTAATCGGCGCTCTGACAGGTAACAGCGTAATCAGGGTTTGTTTCTGTGAGATGATCACGTGATCTTGTCATCAGTGTGCCCAGAACCGGAGCTATTAACCGAGAACTGAGAGGCGAATTTTCGAATTTCGCAAATGGCACATTAACGGCCGTTTAGAGTATAACGTTTCATTTTTTTTTTTTTTTTACATACAATTCTTTAACCTTGAAGTACAGTACGGAGAGAAAGACGGGACGTTGTTCATTGGTTAGTCATAACACAGTTCTATTATTTTGGCTATAATAGAAATCCTAAAATAACAAGTCTGGTTTGTCACCTAATAAAAACCGTTCTTGACCAACGTCTTTTAGCAGTACGTCGTGTTAGGGGTGATCAATAGAGAAATTTGAAAATGATGCAATCAATGAATGGGTGACTTTTCCTCGCATCTCGTTGAGCACTGATCACGGAGAAAATCTGAGTTTAATTTAAAAAAAAAAACAAGCATGAATGCTGGTACAAACTGGGAATCAATTTAGCATAAACCTACACTGCAGATTGAACCCCACTAAAAACCTTTGTAAGGAAAATTTTCCTAGAATAAAAAAAGTTTTCGCAGGCATGAAAAGGAGTAATTTCTTTGTTGAAAATATCAACCCTCTAGCATCTTTGGTGCGGCATGTACGCGTCATACATACATACATACATACATATATGCATACATACATACATACATACATACATACATACATACATACATATATATATGCATACATAGCCAGTCAGTTAAAGTAACTCGAAACAGATTTTTAAAAAAGTATTATGACAGTTTTGGTGACAGTTTTGGTTGACGGTTTCTGATATATCTTCCTTAAGAACAAATCACATAACTTGGTTAATATTCTTTGACCTGAAGTAAATTACACGTGATTGACTGTATGAAACAACCTATTAAATAAGGTAAAACATTTTTTCTGTTTCTTTTTTCTTTTCGAAAACTTAAGACTGAACATGCTGATTTTCGCTGGAAACTTTTGCACACACCTAATACATTGATTCACCAGGGCGAGTTCTTCCGTATGGGTTGTTTTTATCACCGCGTTTCGACCGCTACGTCCTCTGATATTCTTTTGTTTTGGAGGGGTTTTATTTGTTTTTTGGGGTTTTTTTTGTTTGTTTAATGAGAGTATGATATTTTCCCATCTCTTTTGATTCTCGTCAATTCCATATTCATTTTTATTCAGGTCAGAAACGACTTTTCCGGTAAGAGAACGCACGTTCTAGTTGTTTTATTCATCGATTATGATGGGTTCTCTCTCTCCCTAATGAGGGCTTAACCTTTGTTCTTGCCTATCCGGTATTTAACGATAATTTGATACCTAAACTGAGTGGAATTAGATTCAGATTTCTGAATCTGAATGGAAAAATTAGGTGGTTAGCTATTCGTGCCAGCTTCTGGTGGAACTTTCCTTGTTGTCCCATTAAGTATCACGTTGGATTGGTATTGATTTGACCATTTTTGCCTGGGTTTCTGAAGCGAAGTAATGTCACGATTATTCATCGACTCATTTCCTCTTCCTTCTTGCTTTTATCACAACGTTTTGGTTGCTGTATCCTTCGTGGTAAGAACAGAAAAGATGAAGCCAACTGGTTCGGATAAAACAATGTATAATAGTAACAACATTTTGTCTTCAAAATTCAGAGAAATAAAGCAAGCAGATTTTTTTTTCAGAATGAATTTCCAAAGATGTCTTTTCACACATTTGCAATTGTACCAGAAACGCCTTCAGCCACTCATTTTTCGTAGAAGAGCCGGGGGAAAGATATCCAAAGCCGAGGAGGACGTTTTATTTAGACAATAAGCTTTCAACCCAAACACCAATAACTTTTTACATTAATTCTGTATACGCAACTTTACTATTAACGTGAAAGCTTGCTTTACAGTAAAAGAATATCATGATAAGTGAGTTTAATTTTTCAGCTTTTGCATTGATTTTCACCAGTATATTATAAAGGTACTCCATCAAATCCTACACTGATTAAATAATTTAGGAAATTACTGTAAAATGGCAAGGGTTTCCTCCAATGTTGAGTTACTTATGAGAAATATAAGGAAAACATACCAGAAAGAAACCAAGATGGGATCGAACTCAGAAAATACTTTGCAAGATCTCATAATTTGCATCCCTACCATGGCTGAATATTACAGAATGAAGGCATTTAAATGATTAGTACACGTTGTTGTTGAAAATGGTGAGACTTTCTTTCGGGGTTTTATTCGTTAATGTTTCAAATTTCTGTCTGTCTAGGCCGTTAGGTGTTTGAAGTATTGCCCTTTTTCCTCAACGTAGACAATACTTATTGTTTGTAATCTAAACTTTGTATCATCGACGTATTATTAGCTTTTTTTTTTTAGAGAGAGAGATAGTCATCATGTTGTTAAGGTCTGCGTCAGAGTTCAAACTGAGGTAGTTTTACTTGATTCAATACATCAGCAAGACAGAAAACGAAAAAATGAATTAAAAAAAGATATCCGTAATTACCATAGTAAGAGATTAGCTGAGCTAAGTTCAGTACTGCGCAAGGAAAAAGGGTGGAAGTTTTTAGGGAAATTGTGTTGAGTTATTCTTCCAAGAAGTGAAGACCTGCCTTGAAAATTCACTGCCAGGGTACGATCCAATTCTCCTATGCCAGGCTCTTCTCAAAAGGAATTTGACAGTCAATAATTGAACATTGAATAATTGAACTAGGAAGGTCTACGTCCGACGACGGACATCAAAAGATTGATGATGATGATGGTGATGATGATGATGATGATGATGATGATGATTATGATGATGATGATGATGATGATGATGAATTGAACATTTGAGTTTTTGAAGTCGTACGAAAGAGATCCATCAAAGAATCGATATGGCTAGAATAAATTCTATGTATGACGTCACTTTTTTCCCTTGGAAAGAAAACATCTGGAATAGAATAATAATAACACACTAAGAAACATCTAAATTGTAGAGAATCTAGATGGTTTTGATAAACCAGTCAAAATACCCCCCCCCCCATAAAATGTCAAAAAGCTTTTAATAAAAATAAAATAAACACATTTACAATCGTGTAGTGGAGTACTGATGTCGATAACAAAGTCTTTAAACAAAACTGTATGGCCAAGAGCGCTGGAACACTCATACGTACATATTTTCTTATTTTGATTCAAATTATCTGATAAGTATAATAGAATATCTAATAACTTAATATAGACATATACGTATGCAAGAAAAAAAAAGAATACTCTATGGTGAGGCGTTATTTTGTCAGTAACTCTTGACCAACGACTTTTTAAGGCGAGTTGTCTTGTAAATGGCAGTGGACAGCTTCACGAGAGCCCCAATCGGTGGTTCTCGGTTAACTTGCCGGTCTTCCAGATATTCTTACTGGGTTCAATATTAATAGCCGGCTCTATAAGAATCTAATTTACGCCAGGATATAACTCTGTGGGATCGAAGAGAACTATTAATATACAACCGGATGTACAATCACCTCAAGAGAAAACTGAATTCGATTTTTCAACATTTGTGCATGGAAAGGAAATTAATTTCTGTTCTGTCTGCTACGAAATGTAGGTCCCGATTTGTTTAAGCTTGCCATTGATCATTTATCATCGTCCGCTACATCTGCTCGGCCGAATAATTACGGGATATTTAGATTATCAATGATTTAACACTGTTTTCCACATTCTATCGTAGCTTTTCAGTGACTATTCAAATTCCAGCCATGAATTCACAGGCTTGAAAGACACGGAAATGAATTCATAATGCACGTGGCATTCTGGGCCACCTACAAACGTAATCAGCCATAAAATCACAGGACGGAAAAAGTATTTGAATAAGTAATATTTTAAAATAATTTGCACTTATTAAGAAAACCAATATTTTATCAATAATTTTGAATGGCTAAAATATTTGAGATTTGTTTTTTGTTTTTTTTTTTGACCACATGTTTTTCAGTTTTGCTTTGAGAGGGAGATACTCGTTCGATAAAGTTGGAAAAAGAAAGCCTCTCAGTTTTTAATCAAAATAATATTTTAATATAATTTCTACTAATTAGTTAATGTATCTATTTTCAAATTTGAATCAATAAAGTTTCTTTTACCTTTATTAATTCAATTTTTAAGAAAAATATTACATTACTTAATTAATACAAGTTCGATTAAAGCATGTCAATCCTTTGGTATAGCAATCTCAACCTTCAAGAACAAAAACAATCCCATCAGTCCTGAAAAGTAGATTGTACACAAATGCATCCCCTTGATAGTCGTTTATAGAGCTGAAATATGGATCCTAACCAAGAGACTGACCCCTCAAACTGAAAACCACGCAACTTACAGATAAAATAATCATGTCATGGAAAGATCACAATAGACATCGCAATATATTAGGGAAAAATAGGAGTCAGAGACATCATAGAATTCATAAGAAAACTCAAATGGCAATGGCTTGCAGAATACAAGATGGTGAGATTAACTGAATAAGTTCAGGATGTCTTAGCTCCGATAGAGAGGTCGGGCAAATCCTGGGGAAGGTCGATAACCAACGACGGACGCTAAAAGGCTGCTGCTGCTGATGATGATGATGGTGATCTACCGCTTTTGAGATGTTGTTCAAATGCAACCTGATTAGATAGAAATATTTGATTTTATCTTATTTCCCAGTGCATTACTTCCAAGTGGTACTGGTGGTCAAATGGTTAGTAGCACAGAAAATAGAATCCTTGAGCCCATGAGAAAAGCAAGAGTCCATTTGTCCAATCTCCAACAGCCTCTAGATAAATAGTGGTGGAAGTGTGTGACGCTGCTTCGGGTGGTTCGTCACCTCTTGGTCAATTTTGTCATATCGCAAACCTCGAAAAGCTTTGAAATCTAGAAGAGCGTGGAGAAACTTGCAATGTAAGGTTTCCAGGCAAGGGCAGCTTGCCTTAGCCAGCATAAGGGTCCTATTTATTTATTATTTACTTCAAAGTACTGATCTTTCGACTTTGTAGTCGCACATAACCGTACTCGTAAACGCGTGACAATGTGACTGTTCCAGAAACAAATAATACAAGTGCTGGCATATTTGCTGAAGTTGAATATAAGCTCAAAAAGCTCCGGGTAAAACACGGGAGGGGTCAGAGAGGGGAGAAGATTGGAGGCGTAAACGAAACTGGAATGGGAATGAGGCTAGTAGAAGACGGAGGGGCGTAAAGCTGGCTTGCGGAGGGGGGATGTCGGAGAAAGAGAATAAATTGCGTAGTGACAAGTGTAAACTTCTAAAAAAATGATTAACGAAAAAAATTAGCTTTTCCTAATCCAGGTTGACAGCAATTAAATTGAATGAGTGGCAAGTTAATGAAGGAATATAAAAAAAGAATTTTAAAAATATATAAAAACAAGTCTGGTTAGTCATTCAGTAGAAACCATGACGAGACTGACGTCTATTTGTAGAAGTCGGGATGAGGGTGTCAAATCGTGAAAATGGGGATTAAAAAGTGATCAATGAATGAGTTATTTCTCACACCTTTTGTTGAAGAGAGATCACTGAGGAGCTCCGAATTTTTAGCAACAACAAAAACAAGCGTGAATACTACTGGACTAAGAGATTTAGTAGCATCAGAGTTGCAGATTAAGCACTCAACTGAAAACGTATTTTGAGGATGGATTCCTCGAATAAACAAAACGTTTTTTGTAAGAGAAAAAAAAAGTAAAGAGTGAATGTTCTTCTGCCTTGTAGCTCCATTGGTGCGTCTTGCCAGTCAGCTAACCAGTCAGTTGGGCCAATTTTAAAAAATAAGCAGACCGTTATTGACAGTTTTGGTGACAGATTTGATTGACTGTTTCTAAGAGAAAGAATGAGAGAAAGAGTCTTTTTCGTTAGTTCCCACCAACAGCTAATGTCCATCATTTTAAAGTACGGTAGCCAAAAAGAAAAGAAAAACATTGTAGTTTTCATCAATGTTCACCTCAATATTAACGAATGTCATCGACATAACACACCAGTAGAAGTACAAACAAAGCTCTTTTTTTGCGTATACATTCCGAGAAAATGGACAATCTGGAAGCTTTGACCAATTGAGGAACATGACCCTCAAACTGAGAACCATGATACTTGCACATGAAATAATTATGTTCTACATCATAAGACAGCGTAATATATTGTGGAAAAACAGGAGTCAGAGACATCATAGAATCTAATAGGAAACTCAAATGACAATGGGCTGGTCATGTTGCAAGAATGGCAGACAACCGATGGACATCACAATATATAAGGAAGAAAACAGGTGTTCGTGATATCATACAATCTATTAAAAAAAACTCGAATGGCAATGGGTAGGCCATGTTGCACAAATGAAAGACAACCGATGGACATCACGTCTCACCAAATGGCTCCCTAGGGAATACAAGTGAAACTGAAACCGGCAGAATACAAGATGGAGTGATGAACTGGGCAGGTTAAGAAAGTATTGGCTCCGTGATGCCTACGATAGAAAGCTGTGGTGAATCCTGGGGGAGGTAGCTGTCTAACGACGGACACTAGAAAACTGGTAATGATGACAGGTGATGCTCTTACTTCGCCCACCCCTACTTCGGACCAACATCGTCCAAAGTAGGAGATTCACCTTTACCTCGCGATTTGAAAGGTTAGTCGCAACACTAATTGCAGACACATTTGACAGTCATTGACCGACCATTGCCATCATTGCCATCAAAGGTGGCAAAGGGTTGTGGCCATACTGTTTCTTCGACAGACTTCGAGAAATGATTTTCCTTTTTTTTGGGGGGTGGGGAAGGCTTTTTGACCCTTTTTAAACCTTATTCCGATGGATGAATTTAAATAAAAAGATCTAGATTCTGCAGAATCTTGATGTTTTTAGGTCTTTCTTTTATATTTTATTTAAGAGCTCAACCTTCAAACATAATAAGATCCCATTAATCCTAGAGAGAAGGGTGTATAACCAATGCATCCTCCCAATAGTCACTTATGGAGCTGAAACATGGAACTTTACCAAGAGACAGACCCGTAAATTGAGAACCATGCAACGTGCACATGAAAGAATAATGCTGGGCCTCACATGGAGAGACCACAAAACAGCACAGTACATCCGGGAAAAGACAAGAGTTAGAGACATCATAGAATCCATAAAAAAAACTCAGATGGTAGTGGGCTAGCCATGTTGCAAGAATGGTAGACAATCGATGGACATCACGACTCACAACATGGATCCCCCAAGACCACATGCGCAACTGGGGCCGGCAAAATGTTAGGTGGAGAGACGATCTAAGCAAGTTCTGGCTCCGTGACGCCCATGATAGGTAAGTGTGGCAAATCCTGGTTAAGGTCTATGTCCAACGACGGACGCTAAAAGACTGATGATGATGACGATGGAAAACGCCAGGGATGTTATAAATAGAATCTATTCTGACTGCATTTGTTCTTCGATGGATCTCTTCTCACGTGACTTTTTTTTCTTGACACTACGGTTGTTCAATTATTAATTGTGATGGTGAGTCTGTTCCGGATTCAAACTAATCCACCCAAAATCTTTTGGATAAACTCTTTCTTTACTTGTTAATCTGTTCGTCAATTCCCTTTTTTAATTTCTATTTTTTTTTTTGTTATTTTATTCCCTTTCATTGTTTTATTTACTCCTCATTATATCTCAAAGAAAATTATTTAATTTTGATTTTCTGTACAGCCCCTCGATATTCAGTTGAAGTTTCAATTTGCAATATAAGTTCATGCTAAATTGATCCCTTAGTTTCTGTCCGGTGGTATTTGCCTGTGTTTTTGTTTTGTTTTGTCTTTTGAAAAGTTGGACTTTTCTTAGTGATCATTGCCCAACGAAAGGTACGATAAGTAACTTAATCACCCTTGTTCTCAAATTTCTAATTGATTATCCCCAACAAAGTTTATGCTAAATCAATCCCTTAGTTTGAGTTATTCTTGGAAATTCAGACATTTTTTCGTGATCACTGCCCAACAAGAAAGGAGAGGAGTAACTTATTCATTGGTCACCCTTTTCCCAATTTTATTTGATCATCCCTAACATGATATGCTGCTAAAAGACATTGGAAACATGACGGTTTCTCTTGAGGTAATAACTAAACCTGTTCAGTATTGATTTTTTTTCGTTTTGGGGATCATTTCATTCTGTATTTGTTTTTTGTCCGCCATATATTTTTTCATTTCTGGTTTTTTTTTGTTGTTGTTGTGTTCTTTTTCCATTCTCTCTTTTATTCTTTTTTTTTTTTTTTTTTTTTTTTTTTTTTCTCTGCTTTGCAGGGTTTTTTTCATTTCGTTTGTTTGTTCGTTTAGGGGATCAGGTTTTCTTTCTTTTTGTAGTTATTTGTGCCCCTACCCCTACCATCGTGCATCCCCCCATTTTTTCTAATACATTCTTGTTTATTTTATAAGGGTTTTATTTGAATAGTTCTGAAATCGAAAAACTTTTCTCCGTTCTTTATCCCTTCACTTATTTAATGCTTCACTTCAGACTTGACACTTTCGCAAAATCTTTTCCGGTTTTCTTTATAACTTTCTCGCGGGGGAATTAATAAATTGAGGTGACGTGCTATCGAACTGGTGTTTGTAAATGGCCAAAGCGAATTCTTCTGCTGAAAACATGGAATTTAATATGGTTTAACATAATCAACTGCATACCTTAAGTGTCACTTGTACGGTTTATGAAATATCTTGACATGGATAAATTTCTATTTAATGTTAAGATTTATTTTTAAGTAATACAATATATCTTCATCCATCAAGAAAGAAATAAACTTTCGGGCATGATAAAATTTCCCACTGCGGAAATAGCAGAGTAGAATATGAAACATTCTATTGCTTAATTATCCAATTAGTTGCATCAAGAAAATATTTTTTGCTAAAATTGTGTAACTTGGTTCCCCTTCGATAATTATCCTTATCGCGAGGTTCTAATATTCCTGCGCGCTACACAGAGGTCAGTTTTTCAGGCTTAGGTTTTGAAACATGATCAGTTGAGAACTTTATGGCAAATTTGGGTTCTAAAATTAAAATTTATAAACTCAGCACTAAAGAACCGGTCTCAAACCGGATTCCGACTACTTTATTGAATGCATTAAAATATATGTCAATTTGATTTTCACAAAATGGAGAAAATTCCTGTTTGTATTGTCTGTGTGTGTGTGTGTTGTTTTTTTTTTCGGAGGGGGCCTATAACGTTTGTTGGGATCATGTTACATATGCCGTTAAAGTTTTGTCTAAATCATCCCTGCTACTTGAAAAGAATTATGTGCTGAAAGCTCTTCTTCTCATTTCATTTTCTTTCTCCCTCTAGCTCTTATTATCTTTCTTTCTTCCTTCCGCCCTTTCTTTTTCTTCTTTTTTCTGTTTTTTTTCCTTAAAAACTTCCCTAAGTTTTGTTTTCTTTCTTTTTTTCTTCCTTCTTCTTCTTCTTCTTCTTCTTCTTCTTCTTCTTCTTCTTCTTCTTCTTCTTCTTCTTCACTCCCTATCTCTCTCTTTGCTTTCTTTGTTTCATTCTGCTTCACTCTCCTCATTCCCATCTGTTGATATCGCCTTCGCCCCATCAGCTTCTTTTCATCTTTTTGATTCCACTTGAACACGAAGAAAGTCTTCGTGAATAGTAAACACATACTTGTATGTAGATATTATTAACTCTATCTTGATCAGCCTCAAAGGCAAAAATTTGATTCGCCAAATGAAAATTGAACGTGCAAACAATTCTCTGCGTGACTCCTTTTCCAACCAAACTTCTCTTGCAGTTGCCTTCATTTTAACAAGCTTTGCGTGGTCTTGCACAAGACTACATGTGTGTTGTTGTACACTGGGTTTTGACTCATTTCTAGCAATCCAAACAAAGTTACTCTAATCTTGCACCAGATGTTCGTCACCCAGTGAGAATAGAACTCCCCAGCAATGGTATTCTAGTCTACCTTTCTAATCTTTGACCTTTGACGGATTCTCTCATCATGCTAACACTGGTTCATTTGGACAAAAGAGAATGGGAAAACAAAGTAAAGATCTCTTTTCGTCTAATTCTTTTAATATAGAATTTCTTTTCCAGTGACCTTTAATCAAACGTATTAATGGAGGATTGTTGCCTAAGTACACAAGATCACAGAATAATACAATTACTGCCACAAAAACAACGTTGTGCCTTGATCGAAGTTTTCATCATATATTGAACCCAAGGTCAAGCATAGTTTCGGGGCTAGGTTATCATTAAAACTAACACGGGCGCTCAAGCATCACTACATGGTTTCCCTAGTGTTCTTTTTCGCTTTCCGATTAGGTGTTAGGGTAGCAGGTCCGTGCTAATGCAGCTTTTACCCGATCTGGGAGTCGCTTCGTATAATTCTTCCCTTTTGTTGACGGATATCTGAGATTGGTCAAGTATACCCAAGTCGAGTTGGCAATAAAACATCAGCACCTGACTGATATGAAATATATTGGTAGTCCTACCATGTGTTATACATTGCTCTCTTGTTGACATGGGCAATGCAAAGCGCACGCACACACACGCGCACACACACACACACGCAAACACACACACACACACTCTTTCTCCCTCACACACATGCTCACACACACACTCACACACACACACGCACACACACACACACACACACACATACACAATATTTTTATCCCGAGCGTGTTCTTAGTGAGCATGTAAACGTCGGGAACCTACAATCAATGAGACGTCAGTGTTAAATCATATATCAAATAAATAGAATCGTGATGTCTATTTATATCACACGTCTTGTTCGTTTGTAGTTTGACATAATCACATAGGCACAATTGTTAACAAAATACATGCACAAGCATCCACGCGGAGATAGGCATAATAAATGATTTTAGAGAAAACAAGAACAAACGTCAACGAAATATGTCCGGAAAGTATGCAGCTGTTGAATATTACAGAAAAATTGAACAATGACGCCTTGGTCCCTTTCTCTCAAGGATTTTGCGCACTTACCACAACGTCCCCCCTCTTCTAAAAAAGTCCTTTTCAGAATCGCCAGCAGCTTCCCCGTCACTTCCTACTTGATCTCGTCCACGATCTCTGGGGAAAGTTGCAGAAGTTGCATAGAGCCAAATGGGAGAGGGGGCTAACAGACGTGGGTGATGCAATGGTATCCACCCAAACCCTGCATGAGAAGTGAAAAAAGGTCAGATACGGTCACACAATACACAAGCTCGCCCAATGACGTCTCACTGTAGATTGATTGACCCCACAGGAGCGTGAATATTCCTGCATGCGCAGAAAGGTCCTCTCTAGTTGTTTCCTATGTTACACTGGGGACACACCATGCATTGTTGAGATATTTGGATTGATGAGATACTTCCCAGACGGATCACGTAATACTATTCAATGAACTTCGAAAAAAGAACGAATCACAATAGATTGGCAAGGTTTCATTTGAGCCAGCTCAACCTTCAAGAACAAGAACATTCTATTACCCCCCCCTCCAAAAAGGGTATAGCAGCGATATGCTCTCTCAATAGTCACCTATGGAGCTAAAAGATGGAACGTAACCAAAAGATTGATCATCATGCTGAGAACCATGCAACGCGCAAAAGAGAGAATCATGCTCAACCTCACATGGAGTGATCACAAGACAGCAGGGTATACAAGATAAAAGCCAGGAGTCCGAGATATCATAGAATCCATTAGAAAACACGAATGGGAACGGTCTCACCCTGTTGCCAGAATGTAATACAACCACTAGACATCGCAGCTCACAACGTGGGTTTCAAGAGATATAAGGTAAAATATGGAACAGCTGACTGACAACACAATTTTAAAGTACTGGCTCCGTGACGCCCATGATTGAAAGGCCTAGAGAATCTTGGGGAAGGTATATGTCCAACGACTGACGAGTGAATGCTGCTGATGATGATTCTGATACACTCACAAAAACGAAACATACACAAAGTATGATTGTACTCTTCACACACGGGACAGAGGTGATCTAACACCGATATTCAACACAAATTTGATATCTAAGTAAGATATTCTTAGTGGCAATACTTGTTACGGTAAAAACATAAAATATCCATACAATCACTCCACAAAGTCTCCTTCACAAGGAGACTCGATTATTTCAACACTGGGTCTATTGTTCGTCACTCTGAAGGTAGAACGAGTGGGTGTCGTATAATGTTAAATGCTGGAATTCTGTTTTCAGTCATGTACTTTTAATTTTACAATTCACAAAGCAGAGAAAAAAAAAACGCAGCATTTCAACCTGGTCGCCCTTCTGGCATTAATGTAAAAATTTTTTACGAAACCCCAGCGCTGTGCGGCAAATACCGGCGAGAGTATCCAGAGCAAACCAACAATGATAACAGGGTATCCTCATCTCATGCGTTATCAAGGCAAAGCCGTCAGAATAAAATGCAACGTCTAAAAAAGTCATGAAATAAAAGAGAAATATATTTAGAGTTTCAATCCATTGAGATCTTTTTTTTTCATGAGTTCATACCTGTTCAATTTTAAAACAGGCCTGGAGATTGTCTTGTGAAATCTTTATTTGAACCGTATTTAGCCCGCAGTCAAATACGGCAGAATTTTAATGCTGGTCAAATAGAGGTTCTTGTTTGAAAATAGAGGAGTCTATTGACATTTGTCTTGTCTTTGTACAAATTTGCCAATGTGTGTATAATAATGGATGAATGACCAAATACATGTGAACACAAAAGCATACATTCAAAAACAAAATAGTTGCACACACAATGCATAAAGACACACCCGAAATAGTTTCCTTTCAGTGTGTTCGGAAGTTCTCAGGCTCTTTATATGAAATACCCACTGAATAGGACGTTGAAAACAGGATTTTTGCGGATACTGTCGTTTGAAAATAAGGTGTTTTTGAGGGTGAAATTTGCAATGTGAATTTGTGCTTAATTGACCCCTTAGTTTGTGCCCAACAGCATTCATATTAGTTTTTGAAAATTCCGACTTTTTTAATAATCACTACCCAACAACAGCTGGGAGAAACTCAGTTATATATTGAGTGACTAGCCAGATCTGTTTAAATCAAATTGCAGCAAAGATAATAGATTTACCGGTATCTTTTATTGGAAAAAAAGGTAAATTTAGTGTAAAAACAGTTTTAATTTTTAGTAAGTACTAATAGAAATTTACAAAATAGTATAATAAAAAAAATGTAGCTTTTTGCAACACACACACACGCACACACACACACACACACATACACACACACATATAAGAGTATATGTGTGTGCGTGTGAATATTCAATGTGAAGAAATTCTTCATTGGTTATGACAATAGATTAAAATACGTATATCATATATTATCAAGCCGAGCTACCTGATGCAATAATCAGCTCAGGTCTCTCTTTTTCCTTATAGTCAACTTTCATCATCTCTCTCTCTCTCTCTCTCTCAGTTATTTGCTTCCCTTTAGAAATGAAATCAAAAATTGGAAGATTCACTTGCACGATTCACACATGTTATATACAGATAGATAATTATCCATTACGTTATATCATACTGAAACTTCACGTTGTCTGGGCCGAATGATACATTCACAGTGTTATAACGGAACATCATTTCAAATACGATATAACGCATTTGATAATCATTCTGTCGGATCATACATCCATTTCCTAATAACATATACATATATATATATATAAATATATATATACATATACATACACATATATATATATACATATATATATATATGTATATATACATATATATATATATATATCACGAAGTGTAACAAATTATATATATATATATATATATATATATATATATATATATATATATATATATATATATATATATATATATATATATATATATATATATATATACACGCATTATAAAGCATATATGTATATCTATAGTTTATGCCTGAGGTAACACTCAAAAGACCAATCCAAAAAATTATAAACAATTCATAAAACTCCTACACACTCCTACACACACACACACACACACACACACACACACACACACACGTGTGTGTGTATGTGCATTAACACAGAAAAGCTTGTGTATGTATAAATAATGGATTAAGAACTACACAAACCACACACGACAAAACCTTAAAGATAGAAGGATGGAAGCAGCATTACAAGTATGTGCAGAGATTTAGGTTATATCCAAGTCGTGAATAGACTGACACAAATCCATAGAAATGCTATGAAGACTGTCAAGTACAAGAAAACCCAAGAAACATCTAATGGTTCGGGTTGATGCAAACGATTCAATCAAGGGTTTCACCAATTTTTTATTCATGTAAATTCATAGCATCATTTTCCCCTCATATCTTTTTTTTTTTCCTTTTTACCTTTCAATGACATTAGGCCAGCTTTCTGGTAAAGTGTCTTCCATTATAAAACAATGATTGCGGTTCTGATTCGATTAATTCTTTGGGGAATTTTTTGATATCGTCAAATTGTTGGAATCACTGATCAGAAAAAAAAAGAATCTTGCAAAGAGACAAGACAAGTGATTGTTAGAAGATGACAAGTCTAGAAAATACGTTACACGGAGTCTGGTGTTGACAAGAACAATCCTCACTGATTCTAGCCGGGTAAACTATTCGCTGGTTCTTTTTCCCGTCATGTAAAACCAAACTTATAAAATTAACATTACTATACCGTGATTTGAATTCATGACCGAGTGATCAGTAGGCGTATTTCTTTTGCTGACTAAGCCAAACTGAAAAGTCTTACATATCAACGGATTCTTTTTTTATTATGAATATGATGATTGCCGTAATTATCATCAGTCAGAATAGACGTAGGAGGGGGAGTTTGACCCTGCAAAAGTCTGTGCCACTTCCTGAAGAGCATTGTCAGGCAGCAAAATTACCGATTGACTGCCTTACCGATAAAAAGTTGGGTTTTTTTTTTTTATCTAAATGGATCATTCAGACGAGTTGACTGATTCACTTTTTTCCGTAAGTTTAGAATCAATTGTGCTGCATGACTCTACAAAAGTTTCTCCTAATCACCATTTTCAAGTTCTGAGGAGTCTCCTTTACCTGGGCTCAGAATCTGACTTTCAAACCTCAGAAACGATTCCCAACACATGCTTGCTACGACTGCATCTTTAAACTTAGATTCATTAACCCATTACCTAGCTCCTGGTGCAATTACCGCCGGTTAAAACGAAGTGTTAGCAGTGTTGAATTTGCATTTTATATTAAGCCATACTTCTCAACTAAATATGTTCGAAATCATTTTTCTGCAATCAATCATAATAGTGTATGATTTCAAAGCAATAAAGAGCAGAGCGAACTTCAAAGATTTCCTTAATATTGTTCAATAGATTTCGCTGGTGACTTTTGCTTTGCCCTATACATTGATATATTTAATAGACGGAGCACAAAATATATGTTCATGGATATTCGAATATCCATTATGAAATAGGTAACAAAATCTTGTAAACTATTATAATACGTTCGATATATATATATATATATATATATATATATATATATATATATATATATATATATATATATATAAGATCACCTCAAATGTGTATCTATATGATATAATTTAATTCATAATTCATTCTGTAGGGCCAGATATATCCATTCCTCGATATATAATTCATATAATTCACGTATACGTATGTGTTGATAAAAATGACAATTGGAAGATGAAAAGAAAATCTCAAGATGTAGGTGATACATCTCGAAATTTTTTTTAATGATTCCACGAGTATGTTTCGATGCATTTCGACTGAAGCCAGTCATCTTTTTTTCTGAGAAAAAATTGCTATTTATGTATTCGATGATAAAGAACGAAGGAGAATATTCCTGGGTTATCTGGTCGTTTTGTAGGAGTGAGAGGAGAGATGCTTGTATATGTGAAGATGGGAGTAAAGTTTCGTTTTAAATAAGATAGGTCTATGAGAGGCAGGTCAGGGGATATTTGTTTCCTATCTCTGTGGGTGTTTGACTTGTCTCGGATAAGAAAGGCTTTGAGGGGCTAAAAAGGTCATTTCACAGGAAAAGAGGGTCTTATTTCTTTTAATTATAGGATGGAGAGTAGGCGTCTAATATTTGATGGTTTGGTGTTGGTATATGATGGGCTGGATGGAAAAAGGTGCGTAGTTTTCATTTACTCTTTTTGGTTGATGATGAGTGAGACTTCTTTTACTTTTCTTTAAGAGGTGGTATATGCCTGCTGACCCAACCAAAAGATAGACCCGTAAATTGAGAACCATGCAACGTGCACATGAGAGAATTATGTCTATGGAGAGATCGCAAGACGGCACAGTACATCCGAAAAAAGACAAGCGCCAGGGACGTCATTGAATCCATTAAAAATATCAAATGGCGGTGGGCTGGCCATATTGCAAGAATGACAGACAACCGATGGACATCACGACTCACGACGTGGATCCCCCGAGATCACATGCACAATCGAGGCCAGCAAAATATTAGATGGAGAGGAGAGCTAGACAAGTTCAGAAAGTACTGGCTCCGCGACGCCCATGATAGAGAAGTGAGGCAAATCCTTGGGAAGGTCTATGTCCAACAGTGGACGTTAAAAAACTGATAATAATGGTGATGATGATGACGACGATGATGATGATATGTCTGCTTGTACCGTTTTCAAATTGACACTTGGTTGTTAGCCAATACTTTGTATGTTGATGTTGTAATGCATTGTATCTATGTGATTCTGTTTTTAAAATCAATGCTTTTAGTCGGTGTGCAATCTGAAAGTGTGCATACCTTTGTGTTATTGAATTGCGTCAGGAAATAAGGGCTGTTCCGACGGATCTGTGTGTCGAGGAGTCGTGAATATTCTTGATGGGATGGGCTTGGTGAAAGTTGAAGTTGTGGTTGGCCATGGCATTTGTCTTTCCATCCAACATAAGGTTTCTCTTATGCTCAATTATTCTTTTCTTGAGAGGTCTTGCTGTTTCTCTGCAAACCACCATACAAACCCCAACCACCCGAAGCCGGCGTCTACTCAATTACATGCAAGATCTTTGGCAAATTCTTCATCGGAGGGACATCTCTCAAGAAGAGAATATAGATATATTTCTTGATACATAACTGTCGTGTTGAAAAGAAACAAGAATTAACGAGACGAGAATTTTGAGTAGAAATAGTTATCTGGGCCTTTACATTAGTGGTGGATTTTTAGCTCAATGTTAAAAGCGACGCTACGTTAAAGCGGCTACCCATTTTCTTTGATCGTTTATTCTATTTACGTTGATAGGCAAGGTGATGTATTACTATGTAACGAGGATAGATCATTTCAAATAAGAGTTTCTACTTAATACAACGCAATTTATAATCATATACATACATACATATATACATATATATATATATATATATATATATATATATATATATATATACTTGTATTTGTGTGCTTATATAAATGTGTGTGTGTAAAAATAATTTTAATTTCACGAAGCTGCAGCTGCGAAAGCAACAGCTGCGCCGCCAGTAAAACCTTCATGACATGATAACCCTGAGGTCAGGTATAGTTTCGAAGCCAAAACTTCATTAGCACTTACACGGTTCGCCTCAGACTTCATTGGCTTTCCGTCGCAGCGTAGGGATGCCAAATAAATGCAGCTTTGTCATACACATACTTTTCTATTCATCACTTTCAAGTCATGGCATACGAGCCTCGCTATCATGTTCACATTGAGACGTTAATTCAATAGTGGGAGATTTGAATTAACAAACAAGATGAAATGTTAAAATTCTGAACATTTAACGTTCACTTCTACGAGAAATAAGAGACAGTGCTCTACATTGATATGTTAACTATCTTCTACTTGAAACTCGAGGAACGAAAATTCTTCCAAACCAAAGATTTTTCCAATGGACTAAAATTCGGTTTTGGAGGAGAATATTTTTTGCTTAAAACTTTTAGCAAAATTACTTATTTTCTTTTTATACTGACAAATAAAAAGTATTTTCATTTAACGATATTTCATCATCATCAGTATTTTAGCATCAGACCTTGGACATAGACCTTCAACGAGATCCACTGAACCTTTATGTCATGGGCCTCGCGGATCCAGTACTTTCTGAATTTATCTTGTGCGTCTAACCGTCTTACTTTCTGACGGCCACAACTTCGCATATGCTCTCTGGGGATCTAAGTTGAGAGCCATGATGACCTCTGATTTGTCTGATATTCTTGCAACATGTCCATCCCATCTCCATTTGAGTATTTTTAACTGTTTCTATGGTGATTCGGACTGATGTCTTTTCTCTGATATACTGTTCCGTCTTAAGATCTCTTCATGTAAGGTTGAGCATGATTTTCTTATGTGCACGTTGCATGGTTCTTTGTTTTGCTAAAGTTTATGTGGGTACCAACCTTTTTGCTTGCTTTATTTAGTTCGTCTCGCATTATTTGGTGATTGCTAAGGTTTTTAGCGAAAAGGACGATGTCGTCAGCAAATCTGAGACCACTCAGGTTTTCGCTATGCATTCTGTTTCGTTTGTGTTTCCGTTCTAGGTTTCGGAAGATCATTTCAATGCAGGCAGTGAATAGTTTAGGTGAGCTGGTATCACCTTGTCTCACACCTTTTTCTAGCTGAAAGGTCTCAGAGTCTTCATTTAGCCTGATGAAAAAACTGCTCAGTCGGTAGATACGTTGCAGTACTCTGACACATACAGAATCTACGCCTTGTTGCACTATTGTGTCATTGAATAACCACTGTGTTAATAAACTGTAATACCAGCATATTCTCAACCTATTCATGGCTTCAATCGATTTTCACATGGTAAGACATATGGAGTAAATGAACGTACATCAACATGGTAGATTCTCATCATTTTGAGGGTAATCGTGTGTAGATTGATCTGCTTTCTTTCTTGGGGATATTTTCAATCACGATTGTTTTAGGGTGAACTGGATATAGACATATACGCGTTAATTTATACCACTAAAAAGAATATTCATAAGACTATATATATATATATATATATATATATATAGAGAGAGAGAGAGAGAGAGAGAGAGAGAGTAATAATTTGACAACTGAAAAAAATATGATACTATCAAAGTCAAGCAAGAGGGACACAAACCAAAATTCTCAGTAATAGAAGGCAAAGAATTCAGAGTATCCTGGAGAGAACCCACAAACGCCACCAAAACGTAATATCATCAAGAAGCCCACATAAAGACGTTGGACCTCATATATCCCTTTTTTAAATCATTGAGTCCGATTTGCCAAAGCCAGTAATGCAAAATCCATAATCAGGAATGTAAAAAATGCGTCAAACATTTATCATTTAGTTGTTTTTCCAATCGTCGGATTATTAAATTAAACACACATTTATTTTATTATTTGTGTAAGGTAAGAATAAACAACCAAATACACCGTTACTCCCAACATACTCCAAAAATGAAATTAGGATTAATCATAAACTTTTACCCAAGGACCCTCAGAATATGTTGTCCCAAATACAGTAATGGCGAAGAAAATTACATAGAACAATTTCTCTGTTTAGTTCATTGCACATGACTCGTATACAAAACAAGGAGGGAAGCATATAAGATCCACGTAACTAACACCAGACAAGGTAAAAAAAAATAACGGCAACACCATTAACGGCGTCACATTACCCACCAACACAACCACCATCGACCTCGGCTTCAACCGGATCCAGCTGGAAATACTGCAACCGATAACCCACAAACACCCATTGACCGATGCTGGCTTTCACGCGATTATATGCAAGGGCTGGGAAAAGATCTACAGCGGAAAGACGTTGAGACCTCTCAAGGAAAGAATTTATGAACGAAAGAGAGCCCTAAAATTGGATGAAGAGATAAACACCCAGATAGAACATGAGAATACACACAACCACAACTTTAATTTTCACGAAACCCATCTCATCTCATCAAATATATACATGACTTCTCGACACGCAGTTGTATCAAAGCAGCCCTAATATTCCTATGCAATATGATAATACCAAGGTATGGACATTTCCAGATTGCAAACCCTCTAAATGCAATGATTTTGAAAAGGAATCACATAAAAGCAATAACTCATAACACCAACATGAAAGGAAATAGCCAACACCCAATAGAAATAGTATGAGCACACACATTACCAACCCTTTAGTAAAATAAACAGAAGTCTCAGCTACCAACAATCAAATAGACTTTTGCTGAGAATGGACCATTTTCTTCCTGACTTCTCCCATGACTGTTCCTTCTTTCCTGAGTCTGATACTAACAGACGGAGATACAGACACCCTTTGACCCCTCCTCATTTTGAACATTCTTATTTCAGACCAAACGACTTTCACCTACATTGATACAAGCGCCTACCCTCCTCCTACTACTGAACAACCAACAACGCATAAATATTCCTATTTTTACTCTCAAACATATAAACAGCACCACTCAAGTTTCTTTGAAAAAGATGGCTAGCAATCATCGAAATGCATCGAAACTTGCACACGTGATAAAAGACAAGGTTTCTGAGATGTAACACCTATTGTTCTCCTTTTTTCTCTCCACCTTTCAATTGTTATTTTCATTATATTTATCTGTCTGTCTGTCTGTCTATCTATCTATCTATCTATCTATCTATATATATATATATATATATATATATTGAATGGCTTCTAGATCCCTTCACTCCTTTTACAAGGGCCATTTGTACGGAATAAATTCCAAGAGATCACCAGCGTAACTGAGGCCGGCAGAATACGAGATGGAGAGATGAACTAAACAAGTTCAGAAAATATTGGTTCTGCGATGCCCATTACAAAAGGTCTGGCGGATCCTTGGGAAGTTTCACGTTCAACCACGGGCAGAAAAAACTGATGATGATGATGATGATGGTGATGGTGATGATGAATATTCGTCTCGACGAGGATTAGAACTAAGTGAACCGATTTTGTTTTCCGGAACTACAACCCGCTAATCCACCAAGCCACTGTGTTGTAAGCAGCCGGTGTATTTACGCAGTACGGCAACAGGAATTCTGAGATGCGAACGTATTTTTTTTTCTTTTTCAAATGTAAGGAAGCAAAAGCGAAAGCAGAAGAAACGATGACATCATTGTTATGCGGACGGACACACAGACATAGACGCAATTGCTTAGTGCTCGACCACAACGCACATGTCGCTGTTATGCACTGACGTTGAAGCTCATGCTTATTTCACGGCTAAATAAGCTTCCCACACACATACACACATGCACGTACGTATACACACACACACGCACACACATGTGCACATATATATATATATATATATATATATATATATATATATATATATATATATATATATAATACACACACACACACACACACATATATATATATATATGAGTGTATATGCGCTTGTGTGAGTGTACGTGCGCTTGTGCAGGTGTACAGGGTGGCCCAGAAATGAGTTGTTGTTTTTTTCAATCAAATACTTATACACATGTAGGAATATAAACAGATACACACACACGCACAAACACGCACGCATGCACACACACACACACACACACACACACATATATATATATAGAGAGAGAGAGAGAGAAAGAGAGAGAGAAAGAGACAGCGAGAGACTAAAATGACATTTGAAAAAAATGTTATATATATATATATATATATATATATATATATATATATATATATATATGAATATATATAAAAACAAAAATTTCAAGTGCCATTTCCCAATATCAGCTAATGCAATTTGTGTAGTTCTCTTCAGTGTTTCTTATGTTTTGCACAGACTTCGATATTTTGGTACTTTGTTCAATTTTTTTCTTGTTGGGATCATCAGTTGTTTACCAACAAAAGTGTTGATCAAACACCACCCGTATATAAATATCCTTCAATACATCTCTCATTGAAAATGAAGGACAAAGAACATCTTTTTAATCTTTTTACTAATCTTATCCTATTTTTGAACAAGTGAACAGATCTCTGGTTTCAGTGTACAAAGATACTTTCCAAAAGATGTACACGCAAAAGGGAGATCTGTTTAAAAAAAAACAGTCCAAATAAATAGGTTTCGAAAAAGTTGTTTCGATTTTTGAAAGCTTTATGAACAAGATGAGTGAAAATAAAGAACATGTTCGACTTCTGAAGTGTGTGTTTGTTAATACCAGTGATAGATTCATGGATATTTCTGAATTGTATGAAATGATTTTCTGAGGGAAAAAAATTGTTCCATTTTAGAAGTCCATTGTTTTTAAATGGTGAGTAAGAGATATTTTTGTGAGAAAGATTTTAACAAAATGTCAGGCGTAAATATCCAGGGACTAAATCATGAAGATATTGTAGATTTTACAAGTAAATGGACGTACTATCTAGTGAAAGAATAGAAATATCATATTGAGATATTATTTCAAACGAATTGATCCTATGTGCCTGGAAAATCAGTATCCGAAATCTTGTCTGTGACCTGTTGAACAAGAACTAAAGGTAGTAAGTCAGGAAAAAACTTCTGTCAAATTCCATTCCAAGTCGAAGGCTTGGGTTGGTTTGGTTTTCCATTATAATGACAACAATAGCAACAATCTTCACCTAATTCATAGAAGTTAACTTTTCACTGTATATCTATTCCGTCACGTTAAAACAAATAAATGTAGAGAATTAGTATTACCCTAACATGATTAGAAATCAAGACCAAGTTATTAGTAGACGGTTCCCTATCGACTGAGCAAAACTAATAAGTCTTATCTATTTACAAAAATTAATGTTACAAATACACAAGGATTTGTCTATTCTAATACACAAATAAATTTATACTAATGATATTCATTTATACAATTTATTTTTCATCATACATACAATTAAAAAAAAAGGTTCAAGTAATCAACAGAATGGAAATAAGAGTTGGGTTTGACCCTGCAGCATCCAAGCTTGTCTATAAATGAATTTTGATATTGGAACAAATTTTGATATTTTTCGCATAAACAGTGTCGAGTTCAGGTGCAAGTATCTCGATGGACTGAATCTCATTACTTTCTGATCGTCATGAACCTTTGCAATGGTGATGTAGTTGTCAGTACTGAAGGCAACTTCAGCATCGATGTCACCAGATGATACGCCACAAGCCAACATAGAGGTGTCCAGTTGGCATCGATGAAAACAATGCGCAGTTCGTAACTTAGATACGGAGCATAACAGTATGTCTACACCTATTTTCACCATCAACGTTTTAGTACTCTTCAATGTTTTAATATGTGAATGGCTATGCGAAACTCCGTGGGGACAGAGATTAGAGCTTGTTTTCAGATAGTTCCTGACCTCTTTGCTTGTTCATGCCCGAGGATTTACACTCTTTATATCTAGTTCCAAGGGACCTATTCTCCCAGGCAGCACCTCCCGATTGCACTAAGAGAGTTAGGGTCAAGAATATTCCCTGATGTCTATGACTTGCCAATAGGCAAGGCCGACGGAGCAAGACAATTTTTAGCCCCCTCCCCCTAGTATGCGTCGGGTTCCTACAATAAAAAAGGGTCAAGTGCCACATTGCACCTAAGTTGAAGAGTGAATAAATCTCGCGTGTTTAGATCGGTTTCCAGATAATAGTTACGAAGTAAAATATTACACATGTCCATCTCTGGAGAATATCAACAAAGATTTACAATTATATCTACTCACGCAGCAATAAAATGATAACATGTTATGTGGGTGTAACTATTTGGAGATCAACTCTTCGAATCGACTAAAAACTGGTCCAAGTAAATGAAATATAACAAAGGCCATTGATATTGACTATATTTGCATGCTTGTAAAACCACCCGAATTAACAGCACGGGGAATCAGATCGGCAAACCGACTTCAAATCCTGAATAAGATAGATTGTGTTCTTTTTGTGCTAATGTTTTGGGGAATTGTATGAATCCACCGCTCCCAATAGGTCAGGTTGAGGGTTATTCCCACTTGTTGTTGCCATCTAGCGCAGTGCAACCTGTGACATGCACCTAGCAGAAGAGATAGATATCACCAAGTAAATTGTATTGCCCTCAGAAATACCATGAAGGGTCCAGTTCGGTATTGAAACGGTCTACTAGGTCATGGGATAATTTGAACTTGATTTGAAATCTCTGTGGTCATGTTACACACGTTCATAGGAGAACGTTCAAAATTGCTCCGTTTGTGTTATATATGATCGTATTTTCTCAGGTTAGCTTGTAATACCTCATAAGCATGAGATTTTGTTGCTGAGATGGGAAAGACAAGTAGATACTATTATACATTGATTGATTCCGACTATTTTCGGGTTTTCTCTCCAAGTACCGACCAGAAGCTAACGTCCCTAATTCTAAAGTATGAAAGTCTATATAAGATGACCTTGCATGTTCTTTTTCTCGCCGAAAAAATGCTGGGTCTTTTTTTGTTAGTCCTCACCGTGGAAAGAAAAACCTTTACTTCAAACCAAACCCCTAACCCTAACTGGAGGGTGCTAACAAAATAAACTAAATATATCGATTCCCACTGGTTATTAAAATGGGTTGGCGGAAAAGCCCCAAAATACAATGCCGTTTATTGATATTTTCCCCATTTAAAACTTTTGGCAACATTAGCCTCTTCTTTGGGCATCGCTGCAAAAAAAACTGACAACTTGACTGATCTGGAACCGAAATAAAAATATACATGACTGATCATGGGTTAGGGGGAGACTAAAATGTTTTAAATCTCCAAGATCTAATAGTTGTCAAGATTTAACTGAAAACTAACACTACGCATTTAGTTTATAGTCAAAGATAGAAAGAAAGCTCAACTTGATACTTTTGTTTGTTTGTTTGCTTTTTTCTATTTTTAGGGTTTCGTAATTTGCAGTTATGGATGTTAGCTTCTATCTATTAATTATTTTGTCTCGAATTTCACACGTGTCTTGCCAAGGAAATAATAGATGGGGAAATTCTTGAAATAATAAAGAAATATTTT
>OY735218.1:17557552-17592552 GCA_963457665.1 Thysanoteuthis rhombus
CCATCGATTTATGCACGCGTTTAGAGACACGTTCCAACAAGCTAACCACAATAGTCATGTAGAATATCTGCAACAAGTTCCTAACACATAGATACGAATACACGTAGACACATGGAGATCCAATTAGCATTGCCTTATAGAATAGACACACGCCATTGAAGACACGTGTTAGATGGAGGAAAGAACTTACCCAGAGACATGAAGATAAACATTGTGGAAACACTCGCCCAAAATGTCACAAACGTTTACAGGGAGACAGAGAGAAAGATCCATCAACGAAAAACACCTGTCCATGGCATAAAAAATATCATGGTACGTCATTTCCAAATGTTTGCGGTTTTACCGGAAGTACCTAAGTAGAATGATCACGGCAATAAAATATATATAAATCATAGCTAATTCACTCTCTCTCTCTCTCTCTCTCTCTCTCTCTCTCTCTCTCTCTCTCTCTCAGTCTCTGAATCTACCTATCTCACACACACACACATTCTGTGAATTTGAGTGTGGGTAATCCAAGATTCTACAAAAATGTAGGCTGTAAAATCTTGGATTACCCACACTTATATTAACAGAATTCAACGATGTAGACGACCTCCCTCAGTAACACACTTGCACACGCTACATTTTTCTCTATAAGACACAGGTAACTAAACGACATATACCTACAAAACCCTTTCAATTTCGCATATACGCAAATGATTTCAACTATAATGCGATGATATCTACTCTTTCGCCAATGAAGATAGCAAATTAAGAAGAACAATAACCTTGCTGCATCATATATCCCTTCTCAAAACTTTGTTATTCGCAAATTTTATCATTTTCCCCCATTTAACGTTTGGTAACGAAAGCAATCAGTTTCGCGGAACATGTAACAGAAATGAATTCAATCCAGTTTTTGAAATTTTGTTGGAAAGTTGGAAGAGCATTGCATGAGCTTATAATGAACGAGTCACTTTTCTTAAAGAGTGCTCAACCCTGAATGAGGGAGCGTTGATTGTAATAACAATTAAATAATTGAGTCACCCACAGACAGCTGTTTCATTGTACTACAACTCTTCAGCGTGGTTAGAGACTATCCATTATCCGATCAAGTACCACGAGGTAGGATCGAAACCTTCGCTTCAGACCCAGAGGCTGGCATTAGAAAATAATAAGTATGCAACAAGCATGGTGAATTTGTATCAATATATTAGGTAAATCTTAGTTGAAAAGAAGTGCTGGAAGGTCGATTCAAAAATATTTTTCAAGAGAAACGGAATGTATAATCTGCCATGAACCATTAAAAAAACCTTTACTATATATATATATATATATATATATATATATATATACATATATATATATATATATATTACTTTATCTGAAAACATTTTTATAAATAAAAAAGTGCACTTGAAATTTCAAATTTTAATATCTTCATTTAATCAAAAATGCTCAGAATATTGATACAATACAGAGCAATATTCACTTAAGGGAGAAAAAACGCCAGACCCGAGTTTCAAGGTTGATCCATTCATCAAAAGTCGTGGATGGTATCTAGTATTGATCAAACCAATATATATATATATATATATATATATATATATATATATATATATATATATATATATATATATATATGTATACACCAAGCACAATTTTGCATAAACGCATCGGAATCGATGCCACTTATCCACTCTCAAGGCTGAGAGAGAGAGTGTGACAGCATTTTATATACTATAACTACTGTCTAAATGATTAGGTAGTTTTAAGGGAGTGATTTTCCTAAACGCCTACCAACGAACTCAATGGTAGATCTAAAATTAGTGAGAAATCCAATGGTGTATAAACCAAGGAGATATCTTGCTAAACATATTTGACCAGAAAATTTCAAAGAATTTGTAAACATGCATTTCTGGGATATTTTTTACCAAGTGGGGAAGTGATGTGTACTGGAATCAGGTAAGTGCGATATATGTATCCAGGAGAGTCTTACAGGGGGTGTGTTACCGACTCTAGAAAAAATCCTCGCTACTTTAACAGCAAAAGGGCGCTGCATTCTTTTTAAAGTAGTCCAAAATGCCAACAGCGATCAGAAAACACCTGAAAAAAAATCTAAAATAGTCAAAATCACGCCCCCGAAAATATGGCAAAATGATGAAACACGCCTGCACTAGCATAGCACTTTTTCACGCAGCCAAAACGATAAACACGCTGTATTTAGCGCTAGGGTCAGCAAATTGCTGACACTGTTACTTAAGTTGTGAAGATCCTCATATACGGGTTCTGTCCATAAAGAAGTCGTGCTTTTAAAACTGCGAGCCAATGAAACATCTCAGCTTGCTCTGACTGAAATGTTAGGTAGCATTGACATTGCTTTTTTCTATTAAAAAAAACTGTTGTGATCGACATTGGTTGATGTTTAAACCCCCGCATAGGCCTGTTTCAACATGAGAAAAGTCTTCCAAAAAGTTTTTCCCAATTTTAAACAGAATTTCCAGCAAGTCAAACCTCTGAAACATTAATTGTTTAACTCCGGTATAAAAAGCCAAACGCACTAGACACATGCACTCTCCTACATTTGTAGTTCTAAAACTAACAGATGTGGATTGATGCATGTTTCTAGGCAACAGGGTCACTTCTATATAACATTTCTATTAGAGTACACTAAAACGTCACGTTTGGTATACTTTTCTAAACGTTTGGTTTCTTGATGGACAGACCTCCAATATATTGTAAACTTAAAAGTTTAACCCCAACCAAGTGAAAAAATGGATTTTTTCTGGTTCATGCAAATTATGTGGACTTGAGCAGTAATTTGTTTAATCTATGTCTAGATCCTGCATGACAAACACTTTCTTTTCCTTCTGTCCATCTGAAACAAAGGGCTTTTTTAGTTTTTTTTCTATCAAGGTGTCTGGCAATGAGACATGCTCCAATCAGGTAGATTCATAGCATACCTTCCCAGAGAACACGAAAATCCCCAGTCGGAATTCGAGCATGATTCGCCGATTACGTTTCCAGATAATATCAATTACCGATCAGTTATTTTACCAGCGGACAATTACACCTAGCTGTATGACGAAGGCAAAACATGCACTGGAAGAGATCTTCTCATCTTGAACTGCATATGAATAATATATGAATTTATGGTGATACCTGTACACATATGCGTAGAGCTAGTCCGTCCATTCGGAAAAGAAAAGTCGTCAGAATACAACCGGGGGCGCAAATTCAAAGTCTTGCTAGAGGCGCATGGATCTCTTGCGGAAATTTTAAATCTCGCCTAGGGCACATGAAATCCTTGTGCCAGCATTAGATATGCGCAGACATAGACATGCACACACTCTGAGTAAAGTTGTTTCCCGTGTTGTACGACCTCTGCAACAAGGATTTTTCTTCACTTCTCGAATGAACCATGGAGATCCAATTATTGTTTTAGCATGTGTAGAGTTTTACGGTACCGGGGTACTATTTACCCGTAACGGAGAGGAACAAATTCATGCTTTTCTCAAGGACATGGGTTAAGAGTGAACGCAAGCGGGATATGAGTTCGTTACACCGATTCCACTTTCAGTTTCATTAACGGTTAGGTCACCTGCCCCTCCAGGAGATATGATTGAGTTATCATTATAAACTAGAGTTTCTTAACCTGGGGTATATCGCCCACCAGTGGACGATTTCAACTCTTAGGTGGGGGATGAGCAAGTGCACAGAAATTTTGGTGGGCGGTATGGGATTTTTTTAATATTAAAGCCTGTAATTGATATAAAAACTGAGTCAACAGCAACAACTTCTATCATTAATTTACTATGTAGCCCCTGAGATATAGTGCAGATGTAGATTCATTGCAATAAGTCCAGATGCTTATTTAGGTGTGCATATGTGTGTACTACACTCTCCGCTGGTAGATGCGTGGTACATATATATATATATATATATATATATATATATATATATATATATATATATATATGTGTGTGTGTGTGTGTGTGTGTGTGTGTGTGTGTGTGCAACACTCCTGAAAGATTACCAAACATCTGACTCAAGAATTGCAACGGTGCCACCTAAAACAGCTTGTACCAAACCTTCGATGTTACTACTTGACATTATTTTCTCATTTTGATGCATATTTGCAATCATCATCATCATCATCATCATCATCATCATCATCATCATCATCATTCTTTTAACGTCCGTCGTTGGATATGGACCTTCCTCAGGATTCTATGATATCCCTTGTCTTGTCTTTTCTCGGATGTAATGTTGCTGTCTTGTGGTCTCTCCATGTGAGGCCTAGCATTATTCTTTCATGTGCGCGTTGCATGGTTCTCAATTTACGGGTCTGTCTCTTGGTTAGGTTCCATATTTCGGCTCCATAAGTGACTATTGGGAGGATGCATTGGTTATACAGCCTTCTCTTTAGGATTAATAGGATCTTCTTATTTCCAAAGGTTGAGCTAGCTTAATATTCACGCATTTCCGGTGTCGTTTTTTTTTTTTTTTGTCTACGACACAAAAAAAACGTGAAAAATCTGATAAAACAGAACAAAAGTACGTTTTCCTTATTCACGCTACAAGCATATATAGGAAAATCCTAATGCACATCACAATCGAGATGTATGCATCAAAGATTCAAAACAAGACTAGAATGAGCATCCTAACCGGAAAAACTAACGAAAATATCGCGGGTGAGACTCGGTCAAAAACGATGAGCAACTTTGACCTGAGTTATAACAAAAAACAAAATCAGTGATTATGTTCAAATAATTTGACGTACTCACTTGAGATTCATTGTTATATGCATCAGAATTAAAATGCAGAGAGTTCAAGCTTCAGGATAGAAAAAGCTGAGGATTGTAACTCTAAAAATAACGAAAACATCGCGGATGAAATTTCTTCAAAATTTGAGGCTGATTTTCTTGACTTTTAAAGAATGGCTCATTCGACAGTTATCATGTGCTCCCATCCATATCTTCTAAAACAGCTAGAAACACGTCCTCTGAGAAGACGCATCTGCGTGCTCACATGCGTAGAAACTAACATAAAAATATCGTTCCAATGATATTTACTCACACGATCCATGTTACATTCACGCATTATTCTCCGACGTATCTCGATCTTGATGGAGTACGTTGCTAATGCTCTACAATTCAACCTCTGATTCCAGGGGACCCGTTCCCTCAATCTGAACCTCCTCTTAGTTCTAACAGAGTGAGAGTCATGGCAATTTTTTGGTGCCTATGGCTTGCAAAATGGCAAGCACGAGTGAACTAAACATGTTTAGCCTCTCCCATCCCCGTCTGCGCAGAGTCCTAATAACAAGGGAGGCCTTGTGTCACATGTCATCCCCGTGGAAAGATGATTATCATAAAAGAATAGAGTTGCTTCCTTGATGTTTGCAAATCTATTCCTTAACGTAGCATACCTATTCCTTAGAGTAGCTATTCAAGCCTGATTGCGCGCTCTATCACTGTGGTCTTGTACCAGTCAGGTCTTATCTAATAGTGCCTACTTGGTAGGTTAGTCTATCCGCATGATATATAATGTCCTGGGATAATTCTATTTCATTTGGTGGTTTAGATCAGTGATTTTTAACCAATGTGCCGTGTGCCCCAAAGCAGTTGTATGTGCTGCTGAGTTTTCAGGAAGGTCGATCTTCTCTCAACCAAGAGACAGTGATCCCAATCATCATCGTCATCATTTTTTTAACGTCCGTCGTTGGATATAGACCTTCCCCAGGATTCGCCACAATTCCCTATCATGGGGATTGCAGAGCCGGTATTTCCTGAATCTGTCCAGTTCATCTCTCCATCTTGTGTTCTGTCGGGCTCGGTTTCTTATGAGATCTCTGGGGATCCATGTTGTGAGACCTAATGTCCATCGGTTGTCTTTCATTCTTGCAACATGGCCTGCACATTGCCATTTGAGTTTTTAAATAGTTTCTATGACGTCACGAACACCTGTTTTCTTCCTTATATACTGTGCTGTCTTATGATCTCTCCATGTAAGGTTGAGCATGATTCTCTCATGCGCATGTTGCATACTTCTCAATTTACAGGTCTGTCTCTTGGTTAGGTTCAATGTTTCAGCTCCATAAGTGACTATCGGGAGAATGCATTCGTTGTATACTCTTTTTTTAGGATTATTGGGATCATCTGGCTCTTGAAAGTTGAGCTTGCTCTGCCGAAGGCTTGCCATCCCAAAATGATTGTTCGCTTGATTTCCTCCTCTTTTGGGGGTCTCATGGAGATTCGTTGTCCTAGGTAGATGTACTGGTCTACCTTGCTGAGGTTTGCATTTTCTATCTTGACAGTTTTGTTCTTATTCTTAACATGATCATTGCACATAGATACAAAGATAACAATCGAATGAGTTTTAACATTACTGGTACTTTGATGTGTTGTAATAACAAATATGCACAAAACTTTTTAAAAATCGCTGGTGTAGAGAGTTGCCAGTTGTCGATATTTGGGATTAGGTGACCACTTAGAAATCTCCAAAAATATATTCCTGATGAAAAAGCTGGACTTGGACAGACAGGCTCTATCGGGCATGTTGATGAAGTGACCGACGCACTGTGGCCCACTAAGTGTTCACAACGGCAATTACATGAAATAAAAACGCGTTATAGCATTTAGTTCTTACTGTTTCAGTTTTTTTTTTTTTTTTTTTTTTTTCTCATCCCTAAAAAAGGAACAAATTAACGTCCAGCTTGAACTGGAGTCAAACATAAGTCAGAATACTCAAAAGCAGGACTGTCTGGCCTATAATAGGATGTCTGACCTCCTTAGTTCGGGATCAGGTAAAAATGTCCGAATCTTGAATGCTGATTTTCAAGGGAGAACTAATTAATCAAAGCTTGAGGATTGCAGTTAACCAATCTTCCGCCAGTCATCCTTTTTTACCAGTTCCCCGCACACACACGTGACGTTTTGGCCTTGTACCCTACTAAGTTAATCATATTACATACCACAGGCGTAGCTGAGCGAGATGGTGACTGTTTGTAAACACCCCCCAGGGCTCCAATGGGGAGGAGGCTTCGTAAATAGTTGTTCACGGACTGCGTTGCTATTAACAGATCACACCAAATGTTAGAGGGGCCCCTCCAGGAGTCCCCCCCATCTCTAGCTATGCCTTTGAGACTAAGAAAATAACAGCAGAACGCCTACACGAAAGCAGAGACACATATATCCACTCATATAACCTCAGATAAGAGGTCGAAGGAACATGCAAATATATATTATAAATGAACATCGGTAGAAACAGCGAGATATTTTCAACAATATAAGGAAGACATGAAATAAAGCTGTCTACTACAAGTGGAATGGCACGAAACAAAAATCTCCTGGTAGCACACACATACATAGACAAAAATGTGTTAACTGCTCACACGTTTGTGAATGAGTTTAAGCCGGTAACAGCAAATGTATACATTAAATTGATCTTCTTAACGGGAGATCTACACCTATCTATCGGTCAGTACCAATACAAATGCAGATCTATCATTCAACCTCCGTTGGTGAAGTTGGGAGTGGTATATGTATTCACTCTTATCAGTCTGTCCACACAATACCTCCGAGAGTTCTCAACAAATTTCGATAGCATGGTGTGAAAGGATGGGATACGGAAGAATTGGCGAAATTTTGGGGTGGAGATTATTCTTTCCACTCAGAGAAATTCTTTCATGTATCAAGTCAATAATCTGTAGTATGGAAAACAGAAACGTACTAATATACTTCCCCTGCATCGTAGATGACATTGGCAGAGGTATTCATTCTGTAAGCGCTTTGTAGTATTTGGTGTGATACTGCATGATTATATATATATATATATATATATATATATATATATATATATATATATATATATATGTGTGTGTGTGTGTGTGTGTGTGTGCGTGTGTGTGTGTGTGTATATATACATATATATATATATATATATATATATATATATATGTATACGAATATATATATATATATATATATTAACATACATATATATATATATATATATATATATATATATATATATATACCACTAAAAAATTACATGAATTACATTAACAGATATTCGATAAATTGAATGAAATGACAAGAATTTTTGGAGAAAATTTTTTTCTATATTTAGTGTTTAAAGCTGTAAAGCTTTGTACTCTCTCTCTCTCTCTCTCTCTCTCTCTCTCTCTATATATATATATATATATATATATATATATATATATATATATATATATATCGAGTGAGAAACAGAGAGATGTACCAGCAAGTGGTTGTATGCTGAGCACTTGTGTTCACCTCTACTTCTGTGTTGGTATGTATGTCATAATGAATATATGTTGAGGAAACGTCTTTTGCATTCTTAATCGCATATCATTCTATTATTCTGTTTGTGAGAGCTTGACCTGAAAATTCTGTCACTGTGTCCGTTATGAAAGATAAATAAAAGTAACAGTATGCTTGCATCGAGACGCATTTCCTTAAATATTTAATCACGAACTACCACGTGCACATACTCAATAATACTAGAAGTGTCATCATAAAATAAACATTCTTTTTTGTCTCATATTCACAACACGAGAGATCAGTGCGTGCGTGCGTGTGTGTGTGTGTATACATATATATATATATATATATATACATATATATATATGTATATATATATATATATATATGTATATATATATATATATATATATATATATATATATATATTCTGTATTTTCATCAATTGTGGAGACGAGCATACACACACTCACTCACACACACACTCACACACACACACACACACACACACACACACACACACACACACACACAGACGCAAACAATCGCAGGCACAATTAAGAGGATGTATAACTAACAGAAACAGTCCACCACATGTGCAAGGGAAGAAAGAAAGAGAGAAAGAAATGAAGATGGACAGAGAGAAAGAACGAAAAAAGACAGAGACAGATAAATCAACAAAAAAAGAGAGGAAGAGCGATCAAGGGAAAGACAGAAAGAAAGAAAGAAAGAAAGAAAGAAAGAAAGAAAGAGAAATAATGGGAAGGAAGACAAAGAGAAAGTAAGAAAGGGCAAGAGAGAAAGAGAAAGAAAGTGGAAGAGAGAAGTTAAGAAAATGAGACAGGTTGCAAGAGAAACAGAAAACTGAGAACAAAGAAATATATATATATATATGCATATACAAATATGTATATATATATATACATAGAGAGAGAGACAGAGAGAGAGAGAGAGAAAAGGAGTTAAGATCTAGAAAACCCGTGCCGAGTCAGCCTGGTGTTACACGTTTGAAAGCGAAGTATCACCAAAAGAAGGAAGTACTCGAGGCCTTCGGATGCAAGGGAACGGACGTAGAAAGACGTTCGGAATTGAATTCCTCAAGCCCGAGCCGTATCGTCTATTTTTTTTTTTAAAGTAAAACCGGATCTTAGAAAAATTTTCATTCTTTTCAAATTTCTTAAAGCAACACCAATTGACCACAAGCACATAACGAAAAAAAAAACAAACAAGAGAAAGAAGAAAGAAGATCATACTCCTTCATATACCAGGATTTCTTCATCCCTTATTTCAAATGACATTTCTACAATTGGTCGTAACATTATTCCGAAATAACAGTTAATGCAACTAGTATTAACCAATACTTTTTTTTTCTCCCGTACGCACTAATTCCGTTCTGCCATACACCACTATCACTACTGCTGCTATAACATCTCTCTTCACGAACTCCACAGCTTCAACCGTTCCGAGAAGTACTGCTACTGCAAATACAATTACTAGAACTCCTACTTCTATTATAAATACTTCTACTACTACTACTACAAGTAATATTGATAGCTGCTGTGCAGAAACTAATCCTTTCCATCAAGTATTACTAATACAGTTTACACTATCGACGCGACCATTGCTACTGCTGTTCTTGTGGCTTATTGTCACTCCTGCTACACTTAGCGGAGGTGGTAGCGGCTGTGTTTACTTATATATTTATTGTTGTTTTCTTTTAACGAGTCTTTCCGATTGGAAAAGAGTGGCCAACCAATTTTTAATCAGCCGGACCTTTTGGAGGGTTTTCATCCTTACTCTCCTTCTCTCACTCTTTTTTTTCCCCTCTCAGTGTCTTCCTCTCTACCCCCAGCCCCAGGTCAACCAACCACCCTTATCATTGTCCTCTGTAGTACGTCCCCCTAGTATACAACCACCACGGAACGGCAACATCTTAACCTCCTCCCGTCTCCAATATAACATACATTGTCATTTTTTTTTCTCTCTCGGATAGCGATCTCACACTTTCAACGTGTATTATTAAGTTGTGAGCGCCATCCAATTCATAAACCACAACACGGCGAGGGAGCCAACTAGTTGCTGAAATACTTTTCATTTATTATCATTTTTTTTTTCAAAAAAAGAGAGAAAAAAAAAAGAGAAAAATATACGCCTGCCAGTCTGTGTTTGTTCGTGTTTGTTGGTGAATAGTTTCTTTTTCTTTGTTTTAAAACACAAGAAAAAAACATTACAAGCTTTGTTGTTCTAGTCGTTATGTTGTTTCAACACAGACATCACCAACCGTATCAGCGTGTAAGGTCGCTGAGAGCTTACATTTTTTTATAAAAAAAATAAAAATTTCAAAGAAATCACAACGACAACAATAACAATATTTTTTACTTGTATTATCAAGTCGTCACCATCACTTTTAATACTGCTTTCAGTGTTTTTTTCTTATAAGTGTGTATATATATATACATATATATACATATGTATTTATACCAGAAGAAAACTATCTAGGAAATTCGGGGTTTCTATTTAGCTGCAAAAAGTCGAGCAGCAGTTTCCTGGACGTTACTTCAATACTTGGAATCACGAACGTAACAAAAAAAAAAAAAAGGAAAGAAGAGAATTGAAATAATTTCAAAGGAGAAGAAAATATATATATATATATTGTTAAAAACTTCCATCTAAAAAAAAGTTTTAAAAAACATAGGAAAATACCCTGCACATTGTTATAATTCTACGAGAGAAAAAAATCAAATTCAAAAAAGAAAAGAGATAAGAATCTATTCTTCCATATTTTATAAGTATATTTGATCGCCTGGAGATACTCGACAAATATACATAGTCCACAAAAATACCACCAGCGGTTCGGTCGTATTCACACCAGTACGTAGTGTGTGCACACAAATAACAAATCTCGCTTCAAATCTTACACAAACACAATCATCCTTCACACCCACACAAAATCATATATATATATATGTACATATATATTCTTACATAGACATCCAAATACGCAAACACAGAAGCCTATATTTCACATTCATGTATGGGAGAACACATCCGTCTGAACACATATCTATACACAGACACACACAATCATACAAGTATCTAAAAGCACTAACAGATCAACTGTGTCTCACGTCAAAGTGAGGCAGAGAACCAACAACTGAACAAGCCTCCCCCTCCTCTTCCTTTTATATAAGCTCACTATAACACCATCTCCACCACAGACACGCACACACACTCATACACTTCATAATCGACCAATCAAGCCCGTCTCTCGGTCTGTCTATCTATCCATCCAGTTCACTCATCTATCTCCCCAACATAAAACGCACACATCATTTGCACGTACACCTTTACAGTATACCTACCTACCGACACTTACACACGTACAAACGCTGTGATGGCTATACGCGATATGGTCGTTTTGCAACTCGTTTTATATGGAGTACTTATCTCCAACTTGGCTTACACCGAAGGTAAGTAAAAATTATATCTACTCAATTAATGCATTAATCCCCCTTCAAAAATATACATACAAAAATACAGGCACGTACGTACATATACAACTGAGTACGCTTGTATGTATTGTGAGACCACTAGCCTTTCGTGATATGGATGAATTTTCAATATAAGTAAAAAAAAAATGTTTTCTTCATTCATTATATACATCAAATGAAGCATTGTCAACCTTGATAATTATTTTTTTTCTACTAGTATTTTCTTTGATCTGAATACTTTAATGGTATTTTCTTTCGTCTCGAAACAACTAAAATAATTCAGTTGAACAAAAAAATATTTGACTAGAAATATGAAAATATATTTCGTACATTCTGCTTATATGATGTCGTGAAGGTTCTCCAGTCAGATTTCTTTTTCTCTTTTATGTTTTCTTTCTTTTTTTTTTTTTTCAATTGGAGTCTGATTAGCAATGTGCGACTTATTGTTGAATGAGGACGGTTATTTCCTCCAACCTGAAGCACACTCGAAATCAAAACTATACAAGATCTGACTTGTTACATGTCGTGTTCAGTTCAATCACAAGTTATTCATTTTTGTTTTACTCAATACCGAAAGTCTTAGGTTACTTCGTGAAAGACCTTTTGAATAGTGTAGATTTTGACCACTAGTTACCTTGATCTTTTTTTTTTTAGTTATTTTCTTCACAGCTCAACGCAGATCATGATACGCGGTAAAAAAAATAACTAACAAAATAGGTTACGTTGAACAATAGTCAAAATTAATACACTTATTACATCTGATCTAATCATAAAAATGAATCATAAGATAATGAGCCTTTCATTCAAGAAATATATTAGTCTGCCTTCTGCCCTGCTCTATCCCCGTCTCTGTCTCTGTCTCTCTCTCCCCCCTCTCTCTCTCTGTCTCTCTCTCTCTCTCTCTCTCTCTCTCTCCTGTTATGTTCATTCATCCTAAAAATTGGCAAACATTCTCTTTTGACTTATTGCAACTTTAATTTCAACACTCTTCATTGCCTTCATATTGTTAAACCATCAGTTTCTGAAGAAAACTTGATCCAACGTTTTCCTTTGAGAATATACTAACGAATGTCGTTACGTACGAATTGAGAAGGAAACCGGAATGCCTGCTAGGGTCCTTATCCCGCCCAAACGACAGTTGAGGTACTTACCTGGCCTTTATTCATTTCTCAATTATTGTAATCCACTACCCATCTCTCTCTCTACCTGCCTGTCGATGAACACTCTTCTGTCTTTCTATTTATTAATTTCGTTTGCTATATTATATACATTATTATATCGATGAATGCAAACGCTGAGAGCTTGTTATCTGTTGATTATACAGGAATACCTTGAATAGTCCGGTTTCAATATGAGCGCGACTAATGTAGTACGATTAAGGTATTGCTTTACAAAATTAACTAAGTCTGAGCTGGGAAAAAATTTGATTCATAACAAGACCTCCAACAGTGCAGTTTTGAACGGTATGGACAATTCGGGACGAATTTACCACTCTATACATCAAGGTATACCTGTACCGTGCAAATTTTATCTTAACCGTTGTAAAGACTTTGCTTTTGTCAGATATATACATATATATGTATACATATAAACATATATATATATATATATATATATATATATATATATATATATATTTATGTGTGTGTGTGTGTGTGTGTGTGTGTGTGTGTGTGTGTGTTTGTGTGTGCTAGTATGTGTGTGTGTGCGTGTGTATGTGTGTGCATGTGTATATGTGTGTGAATGTGTAAATTTCTGCTTTTAAACTGACTCTATGGATGCTAATACAGTATTTGTCAGTTATCGAGTATGAGCCGATACAGGTGTTTTTATTTTTGTACATACAAAAGCTTTTCATTCTTTTCCACAGAAGCCTATCTATCTATCAATCTATCTATCTATCTATCTCATTCTAGTTATCCCTTTGTGGTGTCAAATGTGTACAGGTGTTATCTTCTCGAGTTCACCATTTGTAAAAAAAGCGTATACATCAATGCATCATACGCACTCTCATGTATAACACGTACCCTAATAACGGGCATGGGATCCAGGAAATAATATTCCGTGTATAACACGCACAGACTTATAAGGTAATGTCACAAAATAGACATATAAAGTAGTTCAGTCAATTCGATTATATATATATATATATATATGTATATATGTATATATATATATAAATATGTGTGTGTATGTATATGTACACACACACACACACACACACACACACACATATATATATATATATATATATATATATATATATATATATATATATGTATATGTGTGTGTGTATATATCCGCTGGTTAATAGCTATCTCGCTAATACCGCAGACCATTGAGACTATGTAATGAATTTGATCCCCACTGGGTGCCCAAGCCTTTGGTTAGGCCAAGATGAGTAAATGAGGTCGCCTCATCGTGGGCTAATGGCTAACAGGTTCGACCATGAGTAATGAGTTCAATCCTCGTTGGGTGCCCCAATGCTGCAGCCTTCTGTAATACTATGTAGAGCTCAAAAATGATAACGCTGCATCGTGGGGCAATGATTCACGGGCTAGTCTAACAAACCATGATGACAGTGGTATGTGTTCGATCCCCGCTGACAGCCCAAAACGTGTGGGCCCCGAGCCCAAACAATACGTGAGAATTTATCGATTAGCAACATAATTATTCGATGTGTTTTATTTGGAGAGGTGGAGCATCTTGTTCCTAATACTGTCAACTTCACAACCACTTGTCGTGTCTAGCATTCGTCCGCTGAGACCGCCAGGCGTATTAGTCAGTGAAGAAGAGTGTAGGACAGTTGGTCTCTAAAGGCGCTGGCCGTGCCCTGCCCAGCAATCACCTAGGCTGCCAGGTAGATTAGTTAGTGTTGGACAGTCAGTGCCTATAGACTGTGATCGTTTGAATAGCGATCTTTTCATTTTAGTTCGCGCTTAACCTGGATTCAATTTTTAAGAAAGTAGATCAGGTTATATATATATATATATATATATATATATATATATATATATATATCTCCAATTATTACTTTCCTTCTCTTATCATCCATTGTCGATTTTTTTTCTCTTCAGTTTCTGTCTTTTTCTCTTCTTCCTCTTCTTTTCTTTTTTCCCCCCCTACCAACGAGGTCGAGGCGGAAGAGGTGAATATTTTTATCATGTCTGTTTGTCCATGCTCACGATATCACCATCACCAGAGATTGACATTTCGTGGAAGGGCGGGCTATGCTCCGAGGGAGAATCGATCGAATTTAAGGGTGGATCCAGGAATAATTCGATTCAGAGAATTCTTTTCATATTCTAAGACAATTATTTGAATTATGAAATATTGAGTTTTAGACAGTTACCTCCCCTACATTATAACTATATATGAACTGATTTTCATTCAGTTTTAATTATGGCGTTCGCTGAGGTATGTGCTCTCTAAACGCTATCTAGTTCTACTTGCTTTCTTCTAGAATAATTCACACTTACCTTCCTTTTACGATTTTTTCTCTCCTTCCCTCTACTTTCCTTCATTTTATTCCTCCCCTCTCTCTCTCTCTCTCTCTCTCTCCTTTCTCTTATCGATATTACTATAAGCTCTGCTTAGTATGACACGGCACTGAATGTTGAAAGATCATGTTGCGTCAGTCTCCCAAGTGTGTAGGGGCTGCTCGAATTGGAGATCAACCTTCGAAATCCTGACCCTCATCTAAACTTTGACGCCGATTCTTGGCACCTATGAGATACACTCAACTATCTCAGACACTAAGCAGGTGAAAATACGTGTAATATGCTTAGTAAGGTGTGGCATAAGACTAAATAGCAAAGAATGGAGAGAGGAAGATCATTTTATGCCAGAGGAGAGAACCTGTCTAGGTGCTTTGAAAATCAGCATTTGAAATATTTTTTTGAACCTGAATTTTAATGTATATATGTTACTACCTCAGCCACTCCAAAATGTCTCACTATTGTTAAGGTGTTTCACAACACGGGTGGATGGCGAGCGAACGTAGCTCGTTAAAAGGTATCAACTACGCTGGGTGGGATCCACGCCGGCCCGGGTAGCTCTAAGAGTCACTGGCACAAAGCTATGTGTGTGGGGCACTCAAGTTGAGAAACGAACTCACTACCGTAGTTATTGTTTGCTGGGCAAGCTTCCTTATCTTTACACAAAGACGAGGCATCATACCATTTACTAAGCTTGAATTTGTATGGCACAGGGCCACAAGACTGCGTATGTCTGTGAGTGCCGAAGTAGACTAGGCAGGAACGTTTATTTCTTTCCTCCTCTCTGTCTTCCTGTCTTTCTTTCGTCCTTTCTTTCTTCTTTCTTTCTTTCTCAGTTGGGTTATTTCTTAGCTCAATTGACATCGTCTTTCTTTTCCTTCCATCTATGTCTTCTTCCTCACAGCCCCCACCTCTTATAGTTACCTAGTCTTATTCTTTCTCTGTTGTCACCTCTCTCTGCAAATCGAACTAGTACATTCACCTATCCCCGTCCATCTCACACATTGCACCTATACTCTCGCTTTCTCGCATGAGATTGCTCTAAGCCTTATATTTCTGTTACGGACCACTTCGCCCATTTCTTTATTACTGAAATAAAATGTTGATCAACACAACCAAGTCTCATTTTAGTTATTTACCTCTTACAACAACTGATTCGGAAGCGGGTTCTATACCCGCTCATGTCTGTCGTTCACTCAGTATCTCCGGGAGTTCTCAATGAATATCTATGACAGTTTATCGAAAGCTGATTCATAGGCTTAGGAACAAATTATTAAATTTTAAAGCGGATCCTGGGAAAATTTACAGTTACGTTTCCTGAATCATAATTATATATGAGCTGATTTTCATTCAGTATGAGTGACAATGGCATAGGATAGTGCTTCCTCGAGAGCTCTTTAGTTCTAACAGTTAAGCTATCTCATTGCTTGACAGTTCGTTCGTTTGATGCTGAATATATTAAAATACACACTCACAGAGGAAGCCGCTTATGTGATCACTTTAGGAGAGGGTGTTGTCGATATCAATAACCGGCTGATAACCCTAAGCGAATGATAAGTGGAGGGTGCTTATTATGATCGCTTTGGGACAGGTCCTCAAGATATGAATAATAGGAATATAACATTAAGTGAATGATATACAGATGAAGATGTTCATTGCGATGATCACTTTCGGACAGGTTCTTCACGATATCAGTAATTGGCTGATAACATTGAGCGATATACACCAAGTGAAGTTATTGTTTGTGATCATATTAATTAGATTGTTGAGGACCGACTGATTCTGATGATGATAACCTGCGTTTATAAGAGGCTGTTCTCTCTCTATTTACATACTCTATACGCTCATGCATACCTTCTTGGGCCTTAAATATGTATGTAGTAGATATACACGTGTATATCCGTAATTAGTCTATATTCTGTTCATGAATTACGAATGCATTCGTCTGTATACTCAAAGCCAGTGCGTAGACTCCTGTTATAATGTAACTCGTTGTAACGCAGTAGTGTGGTTCGCGTTATAACGTGGCTGGATGGTGGACCCAAATGTATTAGCCTAGCTATATCTAGCTTCAAAATGGCTATATTTCTATTGCTGCTCGATTGTTAGATCGTTGGATTTTGTTGACCCCCAACACCGACGTTATAACGGAGGGACACACGTATGTACGAAGTCCACGTTAGTCTTGCCCGGGGTCATGAAACTTGTGGCACCAAATGAGAACTCAATTCACCCTCAACACTCTGCATTATGTAGCTGTTGACACTCTTTAGTGGGAACCTGTATGGATAGATTAGTGGACAGGTCTTCCTTCATATTCGAGGTTAGCGTTGATTATATAAGTGCCGTAATGTACTGACAACAGCATGCCTGGAATGGGGCCAGTTGGAAATTAAGAGGAGCTCTAGGTGCCTGCTAATAGGCTATGATTTTGGACAGCTGTGTATGTATCAAATGGAGTACATTATAGCATGGTTTGTGTTATAATGTGGTTTGCTCGGTTTGCATTATGACAGATGTAAGTTTGATTCAAAAATGGATCGCAGCTAGATTATAAGGTGGTTTTAACTTTCTTGGACCCCAACACCCGTATTATAACGGGCGAGGCGAGTACATATCAATGTGGCTTCTTGAAACGTTCGACCCTCTACGAGATGAGCCACGACAGGTTAACGACCGCACAGTCACGTAAGAAGAAGTGAGTGTACAGTGTTGTTTGCGACGGGTAGATTAGCTTATATGCAATCAAAATTTTGAAAAAAGCTTGTGTACGCGCGAAATCTATCTCCCCACACATGCTTTCTTTACTTCTCCCCCCTCTCTCTTTTATTCTCTCTCTCCTCTCTGTCTCTGTCTCTCTCTCTGTCTCTCTCTCTCTCTCTCTTTCTGCACACATCCAATACCATGCGCAGACAGAGTGATTGAAAGAAAGAGAGCAGTAGATAGATATTGATAAATATATACCAATACATTGTCGAACTAACGAATAGACTTGTGCACAGGTATATAATTGAGTTGTTGTTCCGAAATGATATGTGTTTATCAAATTTACTGCATGATAAATGATTCGATCGAATACAAATTAGCAAACGTATGTGTGTGTGTGTGTGTATGTGTGTGTGTGCGTGCGTGTGTCTGTATTCATATATGTTTTCTATATGAAGTACATATATACGTTTGCTTCGTGTTTAAATTGTGTATATATACGTACATATGCAGGTGTATGTGTCTGTTTGTGTGTACATATGTATGTATTGGTAAGTACGTTTTATACGTGTTTATATGAAATATATATATATGTTTATATGAATATATATATATATATATATATATATATATATATATATATATATATATATATATATATATTCGATTAATGCGTGCTTGTTTCCAATAAATATGTGTGCGTGTGTGTGTGTTTGTTAGTTTGTTGGTGTTATGGCGCGTTTGTGTGTGTAAGTGGGGTGTGTTCGTGTGTGGGTGAGTGCGGTGCGTTTCTGTGTATGAGAGTTTGTTAGCGCGAATTTGTTAACCACTGATATTACAGGTACGTTTCTCCAGCGATATCTTGGTTCAGTTGTTCAGTATAGCTTCTGAATTTTTTTATGAACGTCTATGGTTGAATTTCGCTTTTCCTTCTGTCCTCATTCGACACAGGGAAATAAGTGTTGTTCAAAACTGTTGAAAAGAAAGAAATCGAGGGCGTCAATGAGAAACTTGTCCTTTCTAGTTGATTTTTTTTTTTCCATTTATTAAATTCAACCCAGGTATCGATTCCGAATACCTCTTACTACTGGGTGAATTAAGCTAGTGTCAGGCAACTTTCGACCCAAATTACAAGTTTGAATATTCATGAGCTATATATTATTTTCGAAAGCCCAGTCTTATTAATCGTATGGAAAGAAATATCAAGTCACCTGTTGTCAAGACTAAATTGTGTTACGGTGAGATGGTTATCGATTAGAAATGAAATAATTTCAATACATTCTATTATTTGGGGGGTTAATACATATTTGAATACTCTCGTGCGCGTCTCTCTCTCTCTCTCACTCTCTCTCTCTCTCTCTCTCTCTCTCTCTTTATCTAAAGGAAGTTTGTAGCTTAGCCAAGTCTCCAAATGAGCATAAAAAATTCACTTAGTAGATGATATATGTATATATACATACACTCACTCACACACACACACACACACACATATATATATATATATATATATATATATATATATATATATATATAGAGAGAGAGAGAGAGAGAGAGAGAGAGAGGGGGGAGAGAGGAGAGAGTGATCGGTAGATAGATAGATAGATAGATAGATAGATAGATAGATAGATAGATTGTGCATTTGTATTTGTAGTATGGCTGTGATTCCAGCCCAAAATATCCGCTCAACTAGTCATTGGTATCAGGAAATCTGCCTTCAGAACAATTTCCCCCAGGACAGATTCCTCCAGGACAAATTCCCCCCAGAGTTGTGATCATTTACACGGCCAACTACTTCATTTCCACAAACTCTGACTTTACAAATGCCATGTCATTGCCGGGGGGGGGGCAATTAGGCGGGGGTGCAGTTTTTGCAGGACCCCAATCGCTATTGTTAACCCACAGGTGTATGCCCGTGTCCCTGACATGCAAGAGCAAACGTGTTTTGATCGTCTCTCTGTTCCACTTATCTCTTCCTTCTTTCTAACCGTTCGGGTGAACTAGCTGGCTAGCAAACATAGCTAGCTCTCAAAGCAACTTAGCACAGCTTCAAAACTAAGAAATATCTACTATAGACAGTGGTGGGTGTCGGAGCTCACATGTTGAATAATTTGAAACTGTCAACCCGAACTGTCACCAAAACTGTCAACAGAGGTGTCTTCAGTTGTTTAGTTGGTCTGGTTGGCTTGTGAGCTACTTATGTACGTAAGTATCATGCGTACATAATAACGCATTAAGTGAGCAAAAGGGCTAGAAATAAAATTGAACATTTACCCTTATTTCTAAAGAGGAAAGAAAATAATCCGCTCAATAGGTTTTTTGTAGATGGGGGGGGTCAATTTGTAATGTTAGTTTATGCTAAACTGATCCCGAGTTCACACTGTTTATTTTTTTTATAAATTCACTTTTTTTTTGGTGATCATTTTTAGTTATCACTGCCCAAAAGGAGCGAAAAATCTAATTCATCCAGTGATCACCCGTTTTCCAAGTTTTAATTGATCACCTCTAACATAGCATGCTGCCAAAAGACATAGGGGTTACGTGATAGTTTCTATGGACTGACTAACCAAACCTGTCCTTTTTTTTCTAGAAACTTAGAAATTAAATTTTATAGTTGATTCCAGTTCTTTCATCTTGGGCAAGGATGGATCCAGGATTTTGAACAGAGGGTCCCCCCTTATTTTTACTCTTCATCTGCCTAATTGAACAATGTATAAATATTTTTTCATCTTAAGAGATTAATTAATCATTATTTGGGATTATTTTGATTTTTCAAAGAAAACAAATCCGTTTAAATATTTGAATGTTAAATTAATTGAGCCTTGCCCGAGCAATATCCCTTTGTAGATGCGGATCCCGAGAGACAGACCTCCTGAATCAGTGCCTGGTAGAGGATATTAAAGCAGGGTGAAACGAGCTTTTCTTTTTTCGCGCGTAAGGTGCACTGCGTTCGGTCTTCATGTGTATAAAGGCAGTAGTTTATCTAAACTGTTGTTGCTTTTCCTAAGAAATCAAATTGGATCGCTACGGCAACTTGATGTCTGCAGTAATTATATGCAAGTTGCATACTGGGATCAAATCATAATGCATGTCACCGCTAACTGCGTTTACCATTGAATATCACTAATTCATGACGGTTTTTCGTTTACGGCTTGTAAACGCCGTTGCTTGTTTACTTGAGCGTGCTGGAGCGCGATTGATCTGCTCGTATAGCGTCCTAGTTCTGTTGAAAGTAATTCGACTGTAGTTCAAAAGATTACATAATACTCGATATCTTCAGCGTCTAACCCATTTATACCTCAACTCATATTTTCTAACCGATCTAGAAACATGGGGTAAATGATTATATATTCGCATAGTAATGCAATTTTATTTGTAAAGAGAAAACAAAAAACGAACGCTAGTTTATTATCATCTTGAGAGTGTTCAGATGTAATTTGTTCTGCTTTCCTACCATAAGTATATTTTGTATGGCAATCTTTTTCGTGGGGATTAAATGTAGTCCCATGGGTAAAGATGCGTTAAAAGTATCTTTCGACGAAAAGTTTATATATTTTTATAGGTTTTCTTAGTTTTCCCGTGTAGACAGTTGGCCTATACTCGTGGCTTTAATGTTTTTTTATACAAAAAATCTCCCTCCCTTCTTGATGTTCACTGGACTATGCTATGTAAAATAAGTGCGTGTGGAACAGTACTGTCAATGGAAGCTATCTGTTCTGCGGCACGAATCTACCCCCAAGGTATAGGTGAAATAGCAGGGCCGACTAGCCCCTCTAAGCCTGGAAAGGAAACCTGTTTGGAAGAAAGCAAGCAGTCAGGTTCAAAACAAGAGAATTGAGCCCTTCAAGTCTGATGTACGCCATCTTTGATTTCCGACCGGCACCTCCTGCAGCCAAGCTGATGCCAAACGTATCACTCCCCGCTTTCCTTTGTACTACAGCATGAAGTCCGAGAGGTGGATTCTGACGATTGAGCTTTCCAGAATCTCCTTACACTTTGCCCAGGCTTGTGCCCTCGAGGGATCACTTCCATTGTCAATCAATTCTTCTTGCTTGGTATGAGAAAAAGGCTAAATCGGGTTCGGACGATTGCGTTGAGCCAATCTTCCAAGGGAGAAGTCTGGTCCGGTTTACGTCACTACCGAATATGAGAAAAGAAATTAGTCCAGCATGTAATGGCACACGTCTCTAATGAGTATCAAACTCACATCCCTAGACGGCAGAACTAGTTTACAACCAATTGCTGTACACTGGCACTTACTCACATGGGTGTCTGCTAGGGAAAGGGACAAACAGGGTATCCCCCACTATGAATCAGGTCTTCTTACGTAGAGCAAGTAAGAAAATGGTACCATTGTTTCTTGTAATCTACCTCTCATATAAGAATATCATTTGATGATGCTACAATGTAACAGGGTTGTCACCAAATAGATTTCTGAATTTTCCCTACACCCTGGAAGTGTATGCTTTTGCCCCCACCCGTGGAAAAATGGCGTTGGATGCCCTTGTCTGCACTTTCTGTACCTGTGTGTGTTAGTTTGACGAGTGTATACCAGCGTTTGATATGAGTTCGTAAATGAATCTTGACATATATTAAGTTCGCCCGAGTACTGTACAAATGGAAGTAAGAAAATCGTTTGGCCAATTGTACGTCAAAAAGAAAGACTTGATTGCCTTGACAATCATCTTCTGAAATACTGTTCTCTCTATGTATTCGAACCCGTGATAATGGCGCTGGTTGGAAATAACTAATTATCTAATCCTTACCCTCAAAATAGGACCAGTTATTTACAAGGCTTAACTTACTCTGATAAAAGATGTGGATCGAATTCAGAGCAGTAAAGGCGTCCCCCGTCATAATGCAGTTCGGTAAGTGCATTAAAAAGGTGTTAATGCAGCCCCCTCCCAATAGCTATATCTAGCTCCTAAATAGCTAAATTTTAATGCAGCTCAGTTATCAAGTGATTGGACCCGAACACCCACGTGATGACTGGGTACACCTGTAGTCATTTTCTACGGGACTAGATTGAGCCTAGTCTGGCAAAAGGCCAAATGTTTGGGATACCTAACGAGTATCGAAATCGGGAACGAGTTTACTAACCATGACTCATCACTGAGGCGTGTCCTGTCAATGAATATATAAGCACCTGTAGGTATTTACGTGACTTATCTTAGTCTGTCCGAGAGGACATTTTGAAAGAGAAGTAGTGTTCTACTGGGGTCGCCAAAAGATGAATAATGCATGGCTAGTCCGATCCCCAACTCGTTAATGCCTCTCTTTCCTTCTCTCTCTCTCTCTCTCATACTCTATCTCATTCGCACTATACACTTTCTTCATCTCTCTTTTCCCCACTCTCCCTTATCTCAACTCTCTCCCTCAACTCACCTTTTCCTGACACCTTTCTCCTACTCTCCATCTCTCTCCCTATCCATCCCCACTCTGATCATCTTCCCCTCTCTCTCTCTCTCTCTCTCTCAGTCAGCTTCGTCTGCGAGTGGCAACTAGAACTCATCCACTCGTGAATTATTTGAAAAAGCCTAAGAACAGCCATCCCTTTCTACACAAACCAAATTCATAAGAAGAACCTTATGAGGATAGTGATAACTATTAATGTCCTGTGAGATCAGTACGCTAACCGCTTCACTCCCATGGGTAGTTGATGTGCGAGACGATACTGTGAAGAGTAAATATTTATAAATATGAGTTAATATGACCATTTTGGATGTATTCGTATTCGATAATGTATATTAGTGTGTGCATGCGTGTGTGTGTGTTTGTGCGTGCATGCGCGAAGCAGAGTGTATGTGCACCTATGTATCCGTTTGCGCAAAGAGTATGTGTATATGTCTAAGCGTGTGGCCATTTTGAAACTCCAGGGCACGCATGCGCAAGTGTGTGTGTGCATGTCAGTGTGTGTTTGTTGGGAGAGCGTGTGTGCGTATGCATATGAGCGTGTGCAATATGTGTAAGTACATGCTGCCTTCTGCCTATGTACAGGTGAGTGTGTGTATGTATGCACATGTTTGTCTATATATGCATATGAGCGCGCGCTCATCTGTTTGCGTGTGTGTTCGTGCATGTGCCAGTCTGTGTGTATGTACTTGTGTATGTCTCTGTGTGTGCGTGCAGAAGTGTGTTTGTTTGTGTGTGCGATTATGCGTTGTTTCGTATTTGCTCAATAATTGACCATTTCAATTGCATTTAATCTACGGGGTGTGCGATGGGAGTCATATTCCAGTCCACATCGATTTTCTTAAAGGTGCCTCCTTGGCTGAGATTACTCTGACAGAAGACCGGATTGGGTGTGAAATTGGCGATTGGAACATAGTGTTATGCTACCCTTCTTGCTAATGCCTTCGAAACCCAACATTTAAACCGTGAGGCTTTAGCTGGGCTCGAAAATGAGCCACAATTAAGGTCTCTCTCGAATTTGAAACATAAAATGATTGTTCTCTTCATCCAAAGAAAATAGTAAAGAGATCGACTTTTCGATGAACCAGTATTACTTACGAACGTAGACTCTGTGTGTGTGTGTGCTTGTTCGTGGGTGCGCGCATAATAATGGATCAGTGAATACTTGTTGTGAACCTTTCCCGCCAAAAACGAGCGGGCTTTCTTGAAGCGGACCATGGCTATTTTAAATAACCACTGATGGTCAATTATGTAGCATCAAAATTGAATACAATGTCTGTCCAAAAATAGTTGAAACACTTGCACATCGTCGGTGTTTGATGGTTTGGCAAGGTGGTTTTGCAGATCATCTCTACTAGGTAATGGGTTCGATCCTCACTGGATACCCGAACGTGGGGTCTTGTGCTAAAATTAAGCTATGCTTGATAATTGATTTCAATGGATCGGGATATGCAATATTTGCAGTGCAAGAACCCCTTGAATATTGTTCTTGAGACTTTAGTAGGTTTTAATACAGCACATCATTTTTTTTTTAAATTGATATAACTAAGTATACGCTGTATAAAAAGCATATTGAATTATAGTAAGACTTGAAACAGTGCGGTTCTAAACAGAGAAGAAAAGTTTGGAATGAATTAACCCACAATGAAAGGAATATCCTATAAACTCATCACTGGGGGGGGGGGAGATGGGGCTAGTCCTTCAATCCTCGCTTGGAATACCTCCATATCTTACTGAAGTTGGCCTGCTTGGTAATTGACATTGTTGCATATTTCCCCCTAGCCTTGAGAATCGGCATTCGAGACCGCGTTGAAAGACGGGATTTCAAATGCTGATAATCAAGGCTGGCAGGCCCTCCTCATTGGAAGTCTGATGCAACACGAATTTTAATTTCTCTCATTTGGCTTTCTGCTGTCTTAGATAGTAAGTTGTTTGGTGTCCCTGCGCTGTCTATCTCTTCAGTCATCCCTGCCCTGAATCCACATAAGATAATTTTCTCTGTCTATCTCCGGTTTGCGATGTGTAGAAAAGACTAAAAGGCAACAACTACCTCAAGTTCGAGTCACTCACCTTTTTTTTTCATCACTCCACCCCACGCTATTTTCACACTTTGCTGGGGGTAGATGGATTCATGCCTGCCCTAAGTGCATTATTGCAGAGTGAACACTAACTGTCTCAGCCAGAATTTGAACAGTTAATCGAATCAGTTGACTGTTCGGCCATCTCACACCTGAAATGTGGTATGCTTAATAGAATGAGCCTTAGAGTATCAACCACCGTCCGTCCTCAGAGCGGTCGGCCTCTCAGCCCACGCAACTAGGCTCTGGATTCTATTAGAAACCATCAACCAGAACTGCCATCAAAACTGTCAACATAGGTTTCTTCAGTTTTTTGCACAGAGTTGATCTAGCTGACTGGCTGGATATATATATATATATATATATATATATATATATATATATATATATATATATATATATATATATATATATATATATATATATAAGCATAACACATGAAGGTCGCTCCGATGGAGCAGGAGAGCTGAAAATGTACACATTTATTCCCAACTATGCCTCGGTGAAGCCGGTTTTTTTTTTCTGTAATTTCCTATAGACCCCCCAACCCACACATCACGAAAAAGTTTTCAAGTATATATATATACACTTTTTTTTAATGATCGCTGCCCAACGAAAGGCGAGTGAAGTAACTTATTCATCTATCACCCCTATTCCAATTCTTTAATTGCTCCCCCCCAACATGGCATGCTGCTAGATGACATCAGTCACATGACGGTTTTTGATGCATGAGTAACCAGACCTGTACTAAATTCTGATTAAATTTCGTGCTGTGCGAATTTACTCGAACCTAATGTCCCGATGGATTATAAAACGTTACGTAGCAATGTCTTTAATTATTCTGAGTAATTAATGAATGAATTGGAAAAATCAGTCCCGTTTTATATGTAATTAGGAAATGGAGTCTCCATGAAACGGCTACGGTACAATATTGTAGGAAACACGGCATTCATTAATCTCGCTATGGCAACAGCGAGGTCTGTGGCTATAGTATTGAAGGCAATTGTGCAAAATTATTATTTTATACGCAAGCAGTAAATAATCAAGTAACCAAAGCAATAAAAAAGAAAAAAAAAACTTGAAGGGGAAAATAGCTGCAGTTTAATCAACAATACTATACGAACGGTACGTGAGCAGCTGAAGGGATATTCATTTTATATGAATTCTATGTTAATGTGTTGTTGTTTTTTTATGTATATTGATTTATTGCTCTTGTTGAAAAGTGGAGCTTTTCTTCCAAGCTATTTTCATGAAACGATTAAGTTTACAGTTTAATAAATGCTCAACAACCATTGAACACATGTACTAGTTGAATTTCTTGAGTTTTAGATTTATTTAATGTATAATCGGTTTTATTTCTCTATGTTTTGATTCGTTGTTCGCATCAAAAAATAGTGCTTCTCTTCAAAGGGATTTTTATGGAGAGAAAAGTTTAATAACTGCTCAAAACGATTCTGTTATCTATCTTCTTCATGGCTTGGCATGATAAATGAAGATTTGGGAACTCAGGTGGCTGTGGGGTGGTAGCCCTCTGGATTGCATTATGAAGTTTGTTTTTTTCTTTGGTCAAGGAATATTATATGAAATCTTTCCGAATTTAATTCGGTGGAGGTGGTTGCTGTGTGAGCTGAATAATGAATAATATAGAAATATATAGCTTGTTAACCATTACACCGTGGTGCAGCGCCGATAGCAAACTATATGTGAACAGACTGAGATAGATAGTTAGATGAAGGAATACGAATAGACTGAGATAGATGGATAGATAGATAGATAGATAGAGAGAGAGAGTTAAATAGTTGGTTCGAGAGAGAGAGAGATAGTTAGTTGGTTAGAGAGATAGAGAGATCGATAGATGGATGGTTTGTTAGATGGTCAGTTAGATGGATACATTAGATGGATAGATTGATACATCATGTGTGAGTCAAAGGATCTGGAAGATGTTTTATTCTTTCTTTCTTTTTTTGTTATTCACCAATTCTGTTGTGAACTTTGAGAAATCTTTTTGATTTACTCTTTCGTCAATTCTAGTGCTAAAAAGCTTTAACACAAATGTTGTTGCTTTTTGTTTGTTTCTTTTTTGTTTTTGTTTTTGTTTTTTCAAGATTTCTTCTGTTTGGTGCGCAACTTGTTCGAAATCAAGGATCTGCCCATAGATAGATAGATAGATAGATAGACAGATAGATACCCACCCATACTTACGCACACACATTCTAATCAGAAATCTACCTGAAACTGGAGCTTTTACAAACAGACCTGAACTATTATGATATATTGATTAGAAACGTCGCCAAGTTATTGTGAGGCAGAGAATGTACATAGCCGAGTTGTATGTAAATAAGAGCTGCTAGTGTGCGTAAAAAAAGGGAGGGAAGAAAAGTAACGTATTCAACAAGTCGCTATGTTTGCCGCCATCATTTTCTTTCTTAAAGTTCCCCAGTCGTTGTATTTGCTCCTATCTAACAAACCCCGCTACTGTTTATTGTGCTAGCATTTTTATCGCTCCCAACTCAGGTCTTGAGTTTTAGTTTTTTTGGGTTTTTTTTTTCTTTCTTGCCTCGTACCACTCTTGAAGTCTCTATCCACCTCCTACACCCTGTTTTTTTCTGTCTGTTTACGTGTTTGCTCATTCCGTTTTTGTATTCGTTGTTGTTTTTTACTGTCCTTTCTGGGTTTCCTTATTAACATGGAGTTTCAGTTCGTCTTACCCGATTTTCTATCTCTCTATTTTTCTTCTGTTTGTCTCAGTATTTTTATAACTATCAGTCTATTTGAATCCGTTCATCATCATTCACATCTCTGTCTCTCTCTCTCTCTCTCTGTCTCTGTCTCTCTCTCTGCCATTATAATTCATGTATATCCCAGTGTATTCGTGTCTATTTTAGTCAGTTCGTATCTATCTATCCATCTATTTCTGTCTCTGCATATCCATTTATCTATCTATTCCAGTCTGTTCTTATCCGACCACACATCTATCTGCTTCAGTCAGTTCATATCTATCTCTTTCAGTCTGTTCTATCTATCTATCTATCTATCTATCTATCTATCTATCTATCTATCTCAGTCTGTTGATATCTATCATATATATATATTTCAGTTTGTTCATATCTTTCTATTTCAGTCTGTTAATATCTATTTATCTCTCTCCTTCAGTCTGTTCTTATCTATCTATCTATTTACCTATCTATCATACACATATACATATATATATATATATATATATGCATATATACATATATATATATATATATATATATATATATATATATATACATACTCATCATACATGTATATATATATATATATATATATATATATATATATATATATATATATATATATATATATATATATTTATATATATATTTCAGTCTGTTTTTATCTATTTATCAGTTTCAGTCTGCTCATATCAATTGATATATTTCAGTCATATCTATCTATCTATCTATCTCTTTCTCTCTCTCCTTTCTCTCTCTCTCTCTCTCTCTCTCTCTCTCTCTATATATATATATATATATATATATATATATATATATATATATATATATATATATAAAATGTGTGCGTCCGTTCTTATCTATCAATCTATTTCAATTCGTTCATTTCCATCTTGATGTCTGTCTGTCTGTCAATCTATTCATATTTATCCCAGTCAGTGCGTATCTATCAGCCTATCCATCGATCGACTAATCTACATCTATTCCCACATTTACCGTCTCTTTAATTCCATTGAACTTTTGCACTTCCCCTAACCAAGAAGCCTAACACCTCACCTTACTCAATTATTTCTTTCTCTACAACATCCGCTCTCCGTTTACCTTTCTTTACATCTATTCAGCCATCTTTTCACATCCCCTCTTGCGTTTACCGCCTTATCTTCTGAATTCTCCTTTTAAAACCGAAATCGTAATTACTTAGCCTCATCCGATTCTTTATCTTCAATAAACTCGATATTTACTCAGCTTAGCCTAAGACGGCACCAATCCAATTGGAGGAGAGAGATAAGGATTAGGAAGATAGTGTTACTCTAATCTGAGTCTGCTAGATATTTTTCAACCGGCCTTTTAAGGTCCGTTGTTGGACATAGGCCTTCCCCATGTAAGTGTATGACATGTGGGTGATCGGCCTTACCCCGTAACACTAGCTCATGACACGTTGAAAGAGGGGGATATTTGCTTTTTCAACGGCATTAGCGCAAGCAAATCAATATTCCATCTCCTGTCTTTGAACTGGGTTCGAACAATGACCTCTGGCACCAGTGGGGAATGCATAATTTCAGCTAGCTGGTTGACCACAATGGCCCCGGAGGTGGGATAGCATTAGCGAATTAATCTGCAACAGAAGTTTCACATCCATAACACCACTGTTGGAGTTCTTTTGATTTTGGGACATTATTTGAATGCAACTAACTTGTGATGGCTTCCGAGATAAGTTTTCTAACAAACACTCATTGACGAAGCATTTTTTTTTCTTGTTCAGTCCCCTTTCTTACCCGTCTGTCTATCTATTTATATCCTCAGCGTTGTATACAGGGACAGGAAAACGAGGCTGTCAAGGTTGACCAAAGCCTTTATGGGACTCTGAGCAGAATATGATTTGGGGAACTACTGACACGTCTTGGTCTCATACCCCATTGCCCTTTGAGTCACTCCGATGACATAGGGGTCTAAGCAACAGCTTATGCCCTCACCCCGATCAACCAAGATGGCTATGCTTCAATGCGCCCACACAAAATGATCAAATTCCTGGACATGTCACCAGAAAGGGAGAAATTGAATACTTTTTATAACAAGGTCGTAGGGCTTGGAAACGATGAAGACGAAGGCAGAGAAAAAAAATGGATGGCCCATATGAAAGAACCAGGTGTAAGAGACATCATCAACACTGCAAGGGATAGTTCAGAGCCATGTTCGCTTGAACGTGCTATGCACAATGTATCTAAAAAGGTTGGAACAGTTCTGGCACAACGTCGAAAGTACGGACAACCAGCGGGACCAGTCCAGGCCTCGATTAGACCCAAAGCAGAATTTGATTTGGTGGGATCACACTGTTTATTGGAGCCTCACCATATCGATCTTGTGGGTCTTCTTGTGGTCACTTCACCCTAAGCAGCCGTTTAGTTGGCTTATGCTTTAGATCGGCTCGGACTCTAAGTGATGACCGAACCCTATTTATCTCTTCAAATCCGCAACCGCCCCGCTTCTCAGCTCCCCCTGCCATTTCTGTTAAGGGCCTTCTGTGGGGCACAGAATCGTAAGAAGCCGCTTATTTTGCTTTTGCCTCGGACCGGCCCTGTCACTTAATAATGATCGAATTCTCTACTCAATCTGAGAGGTCAGGCGCCATCTATCTATTCACATTTATATTTTCACATCCCTATTAGCTTTTACAGTCTTTTTTACGTGGACTTGAACCCCAGCCCCATGCGCCGGTCAAAAGAAATATGTGCCAGTCTCACCTTTGAGACTAGACCACCATCCTATTCTGTTTTTACTGCTACCAACTGTTCCCTCCCAGTTGGGCTCCAACTATAATTTGATATACTCTCCTTGTTCTCAGTCCTTCTTGATTTATTTCGTGATAATAGCAATGAATATCTTTCACAGCTTTCACTGATTGCATAGTCTCCACCATGTCACCCCCTCTCTCTCTCTCTCTCTCTCTCTCTCTCTCTCTCTCTCTGCCTTAACATCTTCGTATCTGGTCGCCTATTGCTATGGTTAACAAGAATATTATATAGTAATACTTAACTGTGTACTTGATTAATGCAGCAACATGCCTCACCAATCTCAACTTGGCATCTATCTATCTATCTATCTATCTATCTATCTATCTATCTATCTATCTATCTATCTATCCATCAAAAAGTAGCGAACTTCATTGTAGTGCAACGATTTTGTGTTCGAATCTCATTAGGACTAGGCTTTCGATATCAGATGTAATAAGAAATAGCTTCCAATGAGAATTGAACTCTCATCTAACCCTTCGCCCTCGGGAGTTCGTATTTCATATTCCTTGCCACGGATACTTGGTGATCAAATGAAGCACATATCTCAGGTCAATTCGCCACTCTCTCCTAGAGATAACAGAAAGAATCTCTGTTCAGTTGCGTGTACCATGTGATGTTTTGATTCCTGACCAATTTTCTAGAGTTCATGGATCGGAGCATCTTTTTGCCGGAACTTGTGCACGTATTAACATTGTAAAGATGGAACATTGAATAATAGCTTTCCAAGGAAAATAATGAATCACCACAACCCGTATACGTCGTATAGGCTTTGATCGAGTAGTGTTCAATGAATGGGTTATTTCTCTTGCCTTTTGTTGGGCTGTGATCACTTGAAAAAAATGATAGCATGAACTTTGATTGCATATGGAACTGAAACCTATACTCGAGACGAATTGAAAAAACTAAACAAAACGAGAAACGTTTTCCCCAAGTCATTGAGAGGAGAGTGTATTGAAAATTCCAAGTTTCTACCATGAACGGTAAGGGCTGGATGGAGTCTGGATAAATAAATAGATACAGTGCAACTGTGATTAAACCGCTCTGTTGTGAGTAGCGGATGTTAACAGTTGTATTTTGAGCTTCAATAGACATGCATATCTTTCGATCGTGACAATACATTAATCTCTTGAGGCAAGTCAGTGCAATAGGAGACGATCCTAAGCTTCAGTTAATAATCCTACCCAGGCCCGTCCTCTAGGGCGGTAGGGGCTGGCCCACCTTAGATACCACTTATGCCCCCCTCTATGCCTGTGAATGCAATGCTTGAACATTTTGGTCATATGGGGGCATATTTTGACTATTTCGAGTAATCTTTTGGTGGTATTGAGGGTTTTTTTTTGGGGGGGGGTTTGCAATACTGAGTACTTATACTCTCGCAGCAGACTGAATGGATCATCCCCATACTTGCTGTGCTCCAGGCCAGATCTTACTATTTTTGTGCTCTCCCTGACCTGATGTTGACTTCTGCATTTCCGATGACATAGGGATATATTTGTGTCTTACCGTTGGTAAAGTCCTCCAAGGATGGAAATACTCTCGTTGAATCATGAGTTTAAGACACCCTCGAAGTTCTTCCCAAATGTCTGGCCAACCTGGGACATCAGGCTAAATTGAGACCTCAACGGTAAGAGCATCAGCTACGTGGCAGGGGAAGCGTCCAATGGGAAAAAAAAGACTCGCCATCACAGTGAATAACTGAACAACCGTAGCATCAAAATTAGTAGTCACGTAAAAAAAATCTGATGGAGGATAAATACAAGTCATAATTAATTCTATTTATGACATCAGTCGCCTTTTCCACTGGAAAACATTTGAAATAGAGAAAGATGATATTTTCTTGGGAAAAAATCCTGGATCTGTCATGTCGACCTCTAGCGACTCATGCTATCATTACCATTGTGGACGTACGCATTAAAAAATGTCCCATTATAAATTTATGGTACTTATCCGATTTATGCTGTTTCGATTTACGAAAGCTCTGCTAATAGATAGCAGGAAAATATGTACTCAAAATTCTGACTTTTACCTGGAGCTGAACCATAATAAGCATTGACAATAGTGAGAATTCACATCTCCCTCATCCATTGAAGCAATATATATATATATATATATATATATATATATATATATATATATATATATATATATATATATATATATATATATAAATAGTGGAGGAGGCACATGATCGTGGTTTGAAAAAAAATTCTCGAATGACAAGTTTACAGCTAAGACCTTTGGATCCTAAGAACACCCTTTCAAAAACATAAATTATTCTAAAAGTATCATAATCCTGAGACAGGTTTGCATTTCTCCTTGGCAACCGCGAGAGTAAGTGCGGGACAGGTCAACCATTGTCGTGGAAAGGGTTCTCAAACCATTGAAACACATTATATATTGCCAGGGTCAGATGAATGTCACACGTTCCCGGGCAACAGGCTTTGGACTCAAGGGGAAGGGGGAAGGGGACAAGTAGAGCTTTTTCAATGTGACACTGGTGGCTCTAATGCTAATTTTGTCCTTTCTTTCATTTGTCAACTGTCACTTCTTTCTTTATCGATTTCCTTCTTTTTTTTTCATTTGTTTAGCCCTTTCCCCCTTTTTTTCAAGTTTGAATGTTTGCCCTCCCTATTCTGTGAACCCTGTTTAACCCTCGACCATATTTCTGCATATTTCAGCTAGTCACCTTACCAAGCCCCACTCGCCTATACATTATTGGGCGTACTTATTTTTTTTAAATCCACTACCTCTGACAAGTAATACATGTTGAATTTAGACGTGAAATATATATGCAAATGTAACAGCTATTATGGGGACAGAAATAGTATTCGAGAAGTTTGATTCGGTGTTAGGCCTAATAAGGCCAAGTAAGGAGAGAAAGCTTGCCATGGAAGTCAGCATTCCAAATCCTGATTTTAACTTGACTCGAATACCAACCTCTGACACCAATGGCAAGTACGCAACTTCTTGAATCATGGGAAATACAAGATCGGTCTTCTTTATCTATCACTGATGCCCGACCTTTAAATCCGGGTAGCGTCAAGATTTACGCTGTGAGGGTGAGATGATACCATATCTCGCCGTGGTAACGATTCGCACTGTTTGAGCTAGCTTCTCAAATGTTTATTTTCATGTAAAAAAAACGCTGCACAATCTTTCAAACTTTTCCCTACGTGTCCTTGCGCCACGAGATGTTACCACCCCCAACACACACAGACATACGCACGCGCACGCGCACATACGAACATACTTATATATTCATATATATATATATATATATATATATATATATATATATATATATATATATATATATATATATATACATGTGTGTGTGTGTGTGTAGAGAGAGAGAAAGAGACGGAGAAAGAGAGAGGGGGATGGCATGAGAGAGAGGGGGATGGCATGAGAGAGAGGGGGATGGCATGAGAGAGAGAGAGGATGCAGTAGCATGAGAGAGAGAGAAAAGGATAAGTCTGACACAAAGCTACAAGTTTTATGATTGACCTACCTAAAGTGGTTACGATCTGAATGAATAGTTAGCTAGGTTTTCAATGAGTTCACACACTCGACCTACCAACCAATCCTCTCTATTGACTGAATTCCTTCGCCTTACTGACAAGCATTCAGCTTTTCTACATTTTACAATATTTTTTTTCTTTTTTTCTTTTCTTTTTACAACATCCTTCGATAGAAACTGTCACCCAGTATTGTCACAATAAACTGTTACCATAGATTTCTTCGGGTTTTCTTGTTGGCTAGCTAGTTGGCTATGTATGTAAGTATATATTGCTGGTAAAGGCTGCACCAATGGATGAAGAGGGCTGAAACTTGAATATTTACTTCTTTTCATGTCAGGTTTTTGTAGGGGTTAATTTGCAGTGTAGGTTTATGCTAAATTGGTTCATATCTTAGTTTTTTTTTTAAATTCAGGCGTTCTTTTAGTGGTCACTGTTTAACAAGAAGCGAGAGAAGAAATACATTTTCTTTTCATTGATCATTCACAATACTGTATACTGCCAATAGACGTTGGTGATGTGACA
>OY735218.1:17597552-17600052 GCA_963457665.1 Thysanoteuthis rhombus
TCTTGTAACTGAAAAAAAATCTTCTTGTATACGATAACTAGGTCTGGTCTTCTGGTCTTGTTTGATTGAATATGTATGCAAAGCTGGTTTATATATATATACATATATATATATATATATTATTGTTTTAGATGCAGGAGCGGCAAGAGATATAGAGGATAGGGTGAGATTTGTCATTACATAAAGTTGATGTGAAGCCTTTGGTGTTCCCACTCGAATGGGTGCTAGGGGCGATTTTATCAAAAATCGCCCCCAACTACGCCCAATTCATAAGCATTGTATTACTTTCATAATTACTTTCTTTGAATGAACACATCACTTCAGCTTTAAATTTTGCCCGGCGCCTTTTTTCCTTTTCAGATTAGATATCTCGTCCCCCGTCACAGTAATCAAATAATTTCATTGAATTTCTCAAGTGTCTCTATTCTTCATGCTTTCATTTGGATCTATTATAGCATTAAAATCTCACCTTCTATGAGTATCTCGATTAATCATCCCCCCTCCATTCTCATCTCGGAAAATACTCTCCATTGTCAACACGTACACACTTATTGTTTGTCTGTCTCTGTCATTTTCGTCATCGTCCTCTTTCAAAAAAAAATCTTTTGTCTATGAGACGCTCATACTATAAACGTCTACTGATTATTCATGGCAAAAAAAGGAGAAGCTGATTTTTTTTAATTATATTTTTCCCCCCGAGCAGCTGGCTCTGAATGATTGGGCTTGGCGAGTTGCCTTAAGCCACACCCACTCATTGAAAAAAAATGACTTACTACTCAGATTAGAATGTAGGATATTTGCCAGCAACTGTCAAAACGCAACTATGTACCCACTTTAGCAAAATAAGCAAAAACTAAACGTTTGGTCCCATTTAAATGTGAAAACATTATCAAAATTATACGAAGAGCTAGCCAGGTGTTTCTGTTTTCTATGCAGTAAAACCCGAATGTTATATTCTCAATAAACCATTGTTTGAATAATGGGACGTTTCTCTGATACTTTTCCTTGCGCCTTGGAGTACGAACCACATTTGAAATATCCGTATGCTTTGACGTGAGGTAACGGTCAATGTCACATTGTCCAGCAATTTTATGCTTCCATCGGATTCTGCTGCAGCCATGAGGGCGTACTTTTGACCTCTTCAAAACTAACGCAATGGGACGATGCTGCCTGTGGGATAAGCTCTCGAGCACCAAGCTTCAATTGATCACCCCAAAGGGTTGAAAAATGGGAATTCATCTAACTGCCAAAAGGTCCTTTTAGCTTGCTAGTGTGCACATGCTGGCTGTGGCATCAACTGTTCTTGTAAGGGATTTGCGTATCACGATTTTTCTCTTATGATGTGTGGAATATAAGCGACAAGCCAAATGGTGTCACTCACTCAACCATTCTAAAGGTTGCAATACAACATCATATTTTCCCTTTTGATTCGTTTTTTGATCATCATCCTATTACTGGTATACCCGTGTCGTTAGAAATGACGGCGTAAATGGAAACAATTTTGTGATGTTCTTATCTTATTGGAGGGTCTCAACACGTGACAGATGTCTGGTACGAGGGGCGATGAGCATGTATATCAGTGAGCTGGCATAAAGATTCGTTCATTGAGTACTGAAATATGATGGATTAATTTTTATTTCAACACTTGATAGGCCGCGTAGGTCAATATATTTGTTGAGTGTTCGTCATGCAACGTAGTGTAGGGTCTTGCAAACAAAACTGAATATATATCAACGCTTAGCAAATTGATATAGTAGATACGACTATTATGAGCCTCTGTCAAAGGTGACTATATGGGATAACAATATTTTGTTGTTACTACCTGGACAGGTATTCTTGTTATAGCAGTTAGACAGGTATTCTTGTTATGGCAGAGTGGATGGACCAAGTAACGATACTCATTTGTCTAGGTATATAGAGTGACGGGGTAATGAAGAGTAGATCCTTGGTCTCCTCCTGAGTGGATCCCATGAGATCATATGCGAAATTGTGGCCGACAAAAAAAAAAGATGGCATGATGATCTAAATTAGTCCCAAGAACATTTGCATCGCGACACCAACAATTACGTCCGGCGAATCCTGAGGAAGGTTGATGTCTAACGACGTACGTTGAAGGGATGATGATGATAAGTGTAAATTGAATATAAGCTGCCCCAGGCGAAAATTTGGACTCCCTTCACCGATTCTGCATTCTGTGCGCGTAACTCCAATCATAACTACTGTTCATTGTTCGATACAGCCGTTTTTTTTCTACCCCGTCTCATACAATATTTCATCCAGGACCATTAACCATCGTTAGCTATTGGACCCTTGCCCGAAATTCCTCATAAAAATGAAAACACCATGAATACTGCCAAGTTGTTGGAACGTGTTTACAATAAGTTCACGTCCGAAAGCTTTCTTTCGAACTACTCAGTAAGCCAATCATCCTCAATAATCTGATACTTATAAAATATTCGAAAGCTGCTGCAAGTGAATCCTGAGCCTCAAATTCTATACG
>OY735218.1:17605052-17617552 GCA_963457665.1 Thysanoteuthis rhombus
CTCGCTCAATTTCCTGCCGGTCGAAGTTTCGCGTATGATTTCTCTGGGGATCAATGTTGTTGAATAGTTACCAGGGGAAAATCAAGTTCAGACTGGGAGTTCTCAAATAGTGATCTTCCTAAGTGTTGTAGTGGGAATTCCGCTATTATTTAGGTTGATAGAGCATTTTAATTCCTCAGAGAGAGCCAATCTTCGTATTCTATGTGTTAATGTATTTCATTTGGGGGATGAAACGATGATTTTGAGATTTGTGAGTTATTAGAAAAACGTCAATCCAAAGTATCAGCATCAACTTACTTACTATTATCACCGAATTAACCGTTTCTCAAGTTAGTCTGGTACTCTGGCTGGTCGATTGGATATTCATGGAAGACGGTATTAATGAAGGTAGTGGGCTGATAATCTGAGCCTTTACCTTTTGAATTCTGTCCAGCTGTATTTCTTTCTTTTTTTTAAATAACAACAATAGTCCAGAGAAGTAACTGATTCATTTAACTCTCCAATTCTTTTGATAGATGCAGTCTTCCTCATCATGGCATGCTGCCGAAAGAAGTTAATCACTTGGCAGCATCTATTGAGTGACTAACCAGACCTGTTAATCCTAAAATTCGTTAGTTATTATAGAAAGGAACAAATAATAGAAGTGTCATGGTTAGGCTAGTATACATTGAACACACACATATATATATATATATATATATATATATATATATATATATATATATATATATATATATATATATATATATAAATGTATAACAGACGGACAGAGACAGACAGAAAGATAAATGGAGGGATGATATTTGCACAAATGGTTCGTCAAGTAAAAAGACCGACTTATGCAAATCCCAAAAGGCATTCGAACAGCCATAAATGTCACGGTGTAGTTTTTCAAGTATCTTTTTACTTGTTAAACCCATTCTGAGTAATAGCATGCACACTGCAGTCTTTTAATTAATTACCCAATAAAAAAGACTGCTGGCCATTTTTACTAATATCCTAGTCAGGATCTCTGAGCGGCAATGCAGTTGGTGCATCGCACTGGGGCCGCAGAAGCCGGGGGGCGATAATTTCTTGGGTACAGAGTTGTTTTCCGAGTGGTTTTGTTAGTTTCCATGTTTGACACCCGAAACGTCATAGGTGATATCATGCATTGGTCTCTATTTACACCAAATGATTTCCAACTAATTATTAGACACTGTTTCATTTTATTTCAGTGATCTTTCTTTTGCTTTGTAATTATGATCCTTAACCTTTGAGACGTAACCCTCAGTTTTTGTTATCATTATCAAGGCCTGATCATTGTATATAACCTTTTGCTTGAAACTTTCGCACGCATCCAATATTCATTTGTATATTTTGCGGTTGAACAACTTTACTTATAAAAACTTCGGTCCTAAATGACAAGAAAACTCGAATTCGAAAATCTATTTTTTTCGTAAAGATAAGCATGTGATACGTACCATTAAAGAATCTGTACGACAGAGGTTCTTGAATTCAGTTACGTGACAGCACACTCGAGAGTTGTATATTCGACTGATGGAACATTCCAATTGAATAAATGGAACGAATTAGACAAAGATTATTTAGTATGTGTTCATCATCCTTTTCAATTTATTCTGTTAGAAAGATTGGGATCAAATAAAATCTAGTGAGGAGACCTATAGATTCGTGATTCTGTGTCGGAATCAGGCTACAAATAATTATCTGAATTGAACACATTCAATGCTCTGAAAATATATCTGAGTTTTTGAAAAGATATGGCACACCATTGTGTCGCAGAACACAGTTTGAGAACAGCTGCAATAGGGTCATTAGCCGAGATCTGAAAAGTACGCTGCAGTATAGACCCAACATCGAAAGTGCTCTATTATGTCAGTAATACGAACAACATTTTCCCAGCAGGTCAGCGTACTCTCTAAAAAGCGAAAGTGGCTATTAAATATTTTGCTGTCTGGCAAGATTACTTAACGAAACTTACATTAAACTTAACTTTTCCATTTCTTCGTCTCGACTCATTCAAATAACTTACTGAACCGTTTGATTCTGATGCACGCGTCATTTGAGATGTCTGATGTGTCTGTCTTGGTGCGTAAAGAGGGAGGATTCCCAGCTGCGTGAAAATTAGTTTGCTAAGCAAGTTGTTTAGCCAGTCGCCCGGCCACGCCCTTTAGAGCTGGTATGTGTCGCTAACATGGGGTCCATCTTTGGTATTTTGCACGGGAAATTAGCAAATACTTGTAAAATATCCGTTTGCTTTGCTAACGATAAACTTGAAGGTGGGAATCTGAAGCACTGAAGTATCTGAAAAAAAATAGATGAGAGCTTCCTGAAGCGACCACCTATGGCAATTAACCCAATATTCTGCTGACTGACTCTAGAAAGCAAATTCAATTACTCTTCATTTTACTTTCTCGTTTCTCTTCAGTTCAGCCATTCTCTGTTAGCGAATCTCTTTATGTTACACCCTGCCCATTTTGCTACCCCTGCCCTCTGTATCTGTATCTCTCTCTCTCTCTCTCTCTCTATCCAAACGTGACTAGTTACTATATATATATATATATATATATATATATATATATATATATATATATATATCCGCCGTTTTTGCGGTCTTTCTGTGGCGATTCCATTCTCAGAATAGCTCCTCTTGCCCCGCACCTTTCAACGTGAAATCTTTGCTCTTACAGTGTACAGTGTGACAGACGTACAGAAAGAGAGAAAGTGTTTGACATATTTTATTCGGTGGTTTGTTTCGCCTCTATGTGTAAAGACCATGTTCGAAGGATTCACTCGGAGCATTAGTATTCTTATATTTTCAACAGTACACAATCGTTTGTCTGAAACTTGATTAGTTCTAAAAAGTTACTAAAGCAAGTATAAATCAGTCCAAGACTAAAAGTTGTTATTACTAACTGAACTTGGTTTAGTCATGTCAAGTTGAGTTGCACTTTTGAACATGCTTGGGATTTGAAGTGAGGATCGAACTCACTACAACACTGGTGTGATCAATACAACGAGCCAGGTTTGCTTACCATTAAACCACGAAGAGGCGTCCTCCAAGCACAAAGGTAGTTGCCTTCAAAGAAAAAGGAAATTGTACGCAATAAAGAGTTTTGAATTAGCGTATGCGAGGATATCATTCTTATACGATGAAGACCGGAGTCGGTTTTCTGTAGGTTTCTTTAAGAAAATGCTCGTTCCAGAACATGAACGAATTCCATATTACTTAAATTCGTTCCTTCATTCTTTTATGTTCTTTCCTGTATTATAAATTCCTTTCTTGCTACCGTTTTTCTAATCTTCCGATCAATCGATAAATATCGCTCATTTCTTGTGGTTTACTCATTTATTTTCTTATTTCTCCGTTCCTATTTCTTGGATCCTGCTTTGCTTTCTTTCATTATGTCCAATATTTCCATTTACTTTAGCCCTTTATTCTATTGTGTTCCTTTTCCCAGTCTTCATTCGTCTCTGATTGCTCAGATTATTTATTTGTTTTGATATTCATTTCGCTTCCTCAGATACTTTTTCCTTCATGCATACTGTCGTCCGCATCATTCATTTCTTTGCCGTTTGCGAAATGAACGTTCTTTTATATCTGTGTATTCTTTCTTTCTTTCTTTTTTGGATGTGTCTTCCGTTCTTTTTTGTTCCTTTCGCTTCCGTTTTTTGTCTGTCTTTCTTTTTTCTTTCTTTCTTTCTTTCTTTCTTTCCTTCCTGCTTTCTTTCTCAAGCATTTGTAATTTCTGTCTTTCTTTCTTTCCTGCTTTGTTTCCTTCTTCGTTCCCATCTTTCTTTCTTTCTAAAGTATTTGTAATTTCTGTTGTTCTTTCTTCCCTTGCTTGTTTCTTACTTTATTTCTTTTTCTCTTCCTTTCCTTCTTTTTCAAGCACTTGTAATTTCTGATTTTCTTTCCTTTTTTCCTTCCTTCCTTTTTTCTCTCTTTCTTTCTTTCTTTCTCGAGTATTTGTAATTTCTGTCTTTTTTTCCCCCCTACTTTCTTCCCTTCTTTCTTCCTTCCTTTCTTTCATTCTTTTTTTCTTTCTTTCTCGGGTAATTGTAATTTCTGTATTCCCTTCATTCTTTCTTTTCTCCCTCCTTCATTTCTTCCTTCTTCCTTTTTTTTTCTCAAGGATTTGTAATATCTGTCTTTCAATCCTTCCATCTTTTTTTCTGTTTTTTCTATCTTTTCAAGCTTGAATACTTCCAGTGTTGCTTTTTTTCTTCCGTCCCTTCTTTCTTCTTTTTTTTTTCTTTCTCAGCCATTTTTAATTCGTCTTTTTCTCCTCCTTTCTTTCTTTTTTTCTTTCTCAAGCATTTGTAATTTGTGTCTTTGTTTCCTTTTCTTTCTTTCTTCCTTCCTTTCTTTCTTTCTTTCTTTCTTTCTTCCACACAAATACCCCTTTTTTGTTTCCGTGTTCCTTACTTCTTTATTTTTTCTTTCTTTTCTTTTTCCTTCTCATATTCTCCCCCTTTCTTTTATTCCTCCTCATTCATTCTTTTTCGTTTATTTGTTCTTCTTTTGTCAGTTATTCAATTACTTATTCATTCTTAACAATTTCTTGTCCATACTTCATTTGTTCTTTTTTTTTCAATCAATTTTTCATTCTTTCTAATTATTTCTCTGATTCTGCAAAATATCCCTTCTCTACTTTCTTCTTCGTTTTTCGTTCTTTCTTCACTATCCGCCCTTCCTTCTCTCATTCTTTTCATTGAATCTCTCTCTCTCTCTCTCTCTCTCTCTCTCTCTCTCTCTCTCTCTCTCTCTCCCCTCCGTTTCATTCTTCATCTTCTCCCATGACTACCTTGCCCCTCTCTCCCCCGTCTTGCTTGCCCATCGCTATTCTTTCATGTGCCATTAATCTCCCACTGGCACCCACTTGCCTAATTCCCCTAACTCTAGTGCGGTTAGATTCTGGCCACACACCAAGAAGATTCCTTGCTCGTCTCTATTATCTTCATTAGGCGTGACTTCGCCGCTGGGTTAACAAGAAGAATCACACTTGCGCATGCGTACAAGGATAAACTGAACAAACGACACCCTTGTTTCTTCTTGTGTACGTCTGCCTTTTAAGAAATGTTGAGATGCCATCGCTTATGTGTTAACGCGTGTTTTTGTCTCTGTGTGTGTGAGAGAGAGACAGCAAGAAAGTGAGACAGAGAGAGAGCAAGAATATATGTGTGTGAGCAGTTGGTGGTCTTATGTAGAGGTACCCACTTTAATGCATGCTGATACGTGAGTGCTGCTGTATAAGTGTGTGAATGTGTTCGAAAATGCACAAATGCGAATGTGTGTATACAAATGTAGGGGTGCCTTGACAAGTGTACACATGGATATGTGTTTGCTTTTATGTGTGGCGTGAGTGTGTATGAGTGTGAATGTGCATATGCATGTAGGAATGTAAATCTGCGTGTGAAGAGGTGTACAGATAACTTCACAAGTGTGTGTGTGTGTGTGTGTGTGTGTGTGTGTGTGTGTGTGTTCGTGAGTGGGTGTTTGTGCAAGAGCATGCTCTTGCGTGCAGGGACTTATAGATTTGCATCAACTTTGAAGTAGACCTGCATGTAAATAAAGACAAATCAGGGTCCTGATACGTGCGAAGAGATCTCTGTTAAATAATGCATCAACTTCGGATGTATTCGCCCTCGGGTGTTTATGGATACACATCTTTGGTCAGAGCTCTAAGTACGCTATCGAAATAGACCCATACAGGGTCATTATAACATGACACAACAATTTCCATCCCCGGAAACCGTCTGTTAGCCTTGCTGCTGTGCTTCCACTCGGGTCATCCTCATTATGTTGGAATAGACGATGTCGTTATTGAGCCTCAACAAGACAGAATGTGTTAGTGCTGTACACCTCATCTTGTTGGAACTTGGTGCAGCAGCTCTAGGATCACGAATTGCGGATTTTTATCGCTACATGGTAAATCATTGCGTATGTGTATGGATATGTATTTATTGGAATACACATGGAGCATTAACTGAAGTGTACATTATGCTATGATTCTGGAGATTTGCCATGATTATGTCTTTTATCATTCATTATTTACTTCAGAAATTTAGCACCACTAAATTTATTACGAAAAATATTTGGAAACGATCGCTATAGTGAATCGGTATAGGCAGGGTAGCGCCCCGCTGGAAATTACCGAACTCCTCATCAGGGGAATTAGTTTTTGTTTTATGGATGACTTGAGTGGGAATTATGTAAATTTTCTCTTACTTTATCCAAATTTCTTAAGAGATACAAAGGAACTTAGCGGTCGGCAAAGGAGTAACGCCAAAGGCTGGATTAGCTTCATCAGGCAAAAGGAACGTTATTAGCGGTAATGAGCTGTGTTGGGTTTGTGCCAGCCAATCAGAACGCGCGCTGATTTATTTGTGGCCATTCACTAATGCCCCAAGCCTCATTTTCACGCACTAAACTCAATAATTTCTCTCTTCAATACGCTTTGATTCTCTTTGTCTTCTATTATATTCCTACTTGGCCACGTTTTCATACCATCTCTTCCCAATATTTATTTTCCCATCGCTGTCTCACTAACTCGTGAATGCATTACTACCTCTGCCGTATTATAGTTGTTACATTTAATGAATGAAATTTATATGCAAACGTAGCAACTATTATGGGACAGTAGTATTGATTTTACGTTCAGTTATGGATCGGGAATATAATGGGAAGTTAAAAGACGTAATTCTTGCACTTTTTCATCTCTTTTCCTTGACCTTCCCTTTCTCCTTTTTACCCTCTCTTTCTTCTCTCTACCTTTTTTTCCTTTTTTTCTCTCTTGCCCCTCCCCTTTTTTTGTTGTTTTAGTCCTACCTGGCTTTCCTTTCCTCCTGGTCTTGTCCTTCTTTGGCCTTCTCTTCCTTTCAATGTCCGTTCTTGAAAACCGTTCTTGGTACACTTTTCTTCCTATCTTGTTTCGTTACTTCTTCTTCTCCTGGAAGTTATGCGAATATTTTGGTCACGGAACTTCTGTTGCTCTATCTCATTCCAGTGCCTTCTCGCTATTCATCTTCTTCTTTTGATATCCGTTCACAAAAAACATCCTTGGTTTTTTCTCTTCCTTCATGTATATCATTACATGATGAAATATTTTGTGTGTGTGTGTCCGTGTGTGTGCTTATTCTCAGAAACATAACACATCACTCTATGTGTCCATCATCATCATCATCATCAGTCTTTTAACGTCCGTCGTTGGACATTGGCCTTCTTCACAATTCTCTATCATGGGCTTCACGGAACCAGTATTTTCTAAATTCGTCTTGTTCAACTCTCCATCTTGTATTCTGTTGGTCTCCTTTTCTCGTGTGATCTCTGGGGATCCATGTGAGTTGTGAGGTGGCCGAGTGGTTAAGGCGATGGACTGCCAAGTGTCCACAGCACTGTAATTTCAGAGACTTCTGATGTTGTCGTTTGCCATTATTTATTTCAGAAACTTTACATTACCAAATTTAGTTTGGAAAATATTTGAAAAAAAAAAGCAAATCAGTTCAAAGCGGGGTACTTCTGCATTGTATTTCAGGCAGCACCCTCCACCTTCTCCCGAAAATTTCCCCTGCTCTTCCTCTTCCTCTTTTTCTCTCTCTCTATCTCCTCTTTCCTCCACTCCCTCGCCATTCTTCTTCTACCAGCTCCATTTTCACCAGCCTCTTCACTTGGCTCTCCACACACTCTCTTATTTTCCCCCACTGCTTTTCACCCTCTCTGTTTTCTCTCTCTCTCTCTCTCTCTCTCTCTCTCTATCTCTCTCTCTCTCTCTCTCTGCCACCATCACTCACTTTAGCTCAATTTCAGGTTGTTATTTTTCGTCCTCTCATCTCTTATGAATCTGTTGTTTCTAACTCACATGACCCGATACACTACAATGAACGGCTTCCCCTTCATGTTCCTAATAAACTCGTGACATTCAAAGAAAAAAAAAAGAACCTTCACATTTACCGCCCACCTATTACGACCGATTCACGTCCGCTATTCTACGCACACAACTCCCTTGATTATTCTAGTTGTCCTTTCATCATCATTTGTGACATAATTTCGCACTCATACTCATATATATATGTATTTTTATATATAAGTATATGTGTATGATAGTGTGTGTGAATGAATGTATCGCAACATGGGCGTGTAACACATACAAGCACACACACACGCACACACACACATATATATATATATAGTTATTTCGGCAGTGATCAGTGACGGTGTATAATAAGCAGTTTGAGAAAAGTATAATGAAAAGAACATTAACGAACTTCTGTGTGAATATATTTTTCTCACTGATGTTTTTGACCTCTTTGCTTATATAGATCTTCGTACATCATTGTATATATATACATATATATAGGTTTGTGGGTATGTGGGTGCATTATATATATATATATATATATATATATATATATATATATATATAATTCATTAAGTAAATTTGATGGGATACAAGAAGTAAGGATTAGAAAATGGATCGTTCCGATGTTGGGGATATTTTACCAGAACATAGCCAGATGCTGAACAGTTCGTTAGGCATGAAATGTTGGCATTTATCGGGTGGATATCTTGGTAATTCATTTATATATATATATATATATATATATATATATATATATATATATATATATATATATATATATATATATATACATATATATATATATATATATATACATATATATATATATATACATATATATATATATATATATATATATACATACATATATATATATATATATATATATATATATATATATATAATTCTTTCTTCCTATCGCTGAGCATTATTCCAAACATTGCTCTTTCCATTGCCCTCTGTGTTGGTGTCCACATGTTTTTCCAGGTTTCGCATCCATGTGTCATAGCTGGTATCATGCTTTGTATGTCTCCTTTTCGTTTTGAATACATTGACAGTTTGCTCTACTATATGTCTCTATTCATACTAAATGCTTTCTGACCAACTGTTGTATGCCGTCTATTATCATCTTCGTGTGAGTAAGACATGACAGAGATGGAAGGAGTCACGGTTGTCATTGGAGGAGATAGGAAAGGCCCTCTTCCAGTAGCGACAGCTGAAGCTGCTGATGTATATATGTATGTTTGTGTGTTTATGTGTGTGAAATTCAGACATTTATCCGTCAAAATTAGAGTAGAATAACTTACTAACATGTATTTAGTTGAACACTTATTGATATCCAATGCAAAGAAAATATCCAGTGGAATCCATCGTTTCAAATGGCTTTTATCAGCCAAGTAGTTATTTAAGTTGAGTTTGTTTCTCATTATTACTCCAAAAACAACCACACCAACGTATACGAAACCCTCTTCCCTTTACTGTGCTTTGACCTCACGACTCACTGATTGCCAGTTGGCTGTCTTACTTACTGAGCTAAACTGACAAGTCTTGCATATTTGTGAATATCGATCATACAAATAATCACGGGCTTATTTCATCGTAACAAATGGATATATATATATATATATATATATATATATATATATATATATATATATATATATATGTGTGTGTGTGTGTGTGTGTGTGTGTGTGTGTGTGTGTATATATATATCTTTTTTTTTTCATGTTCATTTATGTTGCGCCGAATCGATGAACTTACTTGACCGGCTAAGTTTAACTCCATCTGAAAAATGAATTAATTCGTAGTTTCAATTCGACCAGAAGGTAATTTGATCAAAACAAAGTTCTTTTTGACGAACACGATCAAAGTGAAATCCAGCCTATTTACGAAAAACGAATGTGTTTATTCATTCAAAACAAAGGAATAAAACAATTATTTTTACGATCAAAATTGTATGAAACAAAACTTGTTATTTTTACAAAGAGTAAATTAGTCCATAAATGAGTAAATCTTGCCGATCAGGCAATCTCAGAGACTTGGTGTAGTATTCATAGAAGATGAAAATTGATGTATAGTCAGTCGGAATAGAAGTTGGAGCAGCCGGACTTGTTTATTTTTTGAAACATGGAACCTAACCAGAAGAATAACCCTGAAGCTGAGAACCATGCAACATTCATCACATGAAAGAACTGAGCTCAACCTTACATGGAGAGAATTCAAGACAGCACAATATATCTAGGAGAAAATGGAGGTCTGCGACTTCATAGAATCCATTTAGAAAACACTAATGGGGATGGGTGTCCATGTTGCATTGGCAATGGCTGGCCATGTTGCAAGAAAGGCAGACAACCGATAGATATCACGACGTACAACATGGAGATCAGATGCGAGGCTGATGCCGGCAGAGAATTAGATTGAGATTTGAACTAGACAAATTTGAAGAATACTGGCTCTGCGACGCCCACGATAGAGAAGTGTGGTGCTGGAGAAGGTTCATGTCCAACAACGGACTTGAAAAGATGATGATGATGATGATGATGATGATGATGGCGAAGTCTTGTTAGTATTAATGTACGGTAGAGAGCTAAGGATAACGAGATGGAAATCAAAACAGAAAGAGGCAGAGAGGGAATTAATTCGATCCGAGTTAGTTTTGTTTTTGTTTTTTTTTTTTGTTTTATTGTTTTTAAAGCACACACTTCCATTAACTTTTCAGCGTTTCTCTTCTTGTTCTTTTGTGGGACGTTGCATTTTGTTATTGATCACAAAACATGGAACTTATGGCATTTTAATGGACTACAATTGGGGACACCAAGCAAACATGACAACGTTTTACGGCAAAGCAAGCTAATGAACGCATTTAACAATGGCGACGGATTATTATCCTGAAAAAATCGAAGAAAGGGTACCGAAGCGACGTAAAAATCTGTCCATGCGAACTACACTGCCTCGTCATAATATCTTATCGCTCTAATAACGTTGCCAGATCAGTGAAAAGGTTCTGGGGGTGGTTGACTGATAAGTGATGTGTTGTTATCCTCAATTGTCCGATTGTGGGGAGCGTGGTGCAAGCATACCAGATCAGTCCTTCCTATCTAGGTTAAGGGTTTTGAAATTTGGAACCTCGAGGTCAATCATCATCATCACCCTTTTACTGTCCGTCGTTGGATATTCACCTTTCTTTCTCTAAGATTAACTTCAGATCTCTGCCATGGGCGTTGCGGAGCCAATATTTTTGGTACCCGGCTAGTTCGTCCCACCATTTGATATCCTCTGAATCAATTTGAAAACTCAAATGGCAATGGGCTGGTCATGTTACAGGAATGGCAGACAGTCACTGGACATCACGACTCACGATGTGGATCCCCAGAGATAACAAGTTAATAGAGGCTGCCAGAATATAATATGGCGAGACAAACTAGACAAGTTCAGAAAGTAATGGCTCCTCGACACCCATGATAGTGAGGTGTTGTGAATACTGGGGGGGGGTCTATGTCCAACAACGGACGATGGAAGACTGAAGATAATGATTGCCTATCAACATAATCATTGTTTTATGGACTGTGGTTCGATTAGTAGGCTACCTAGCATATCAGACTTACCATTTGACCTGAATTCTGGAGCATTAAATCTAACGACCCTCATCTTTGGCCTTTTGATTTCCAGTGTTTGAGATTTGAGATTCTTGGTTTATAGGGCCGGGGTTTTATCCTTTTACCTATGGTCTGCGTTATTCAATTTGGTACAGAGTTTGATCTCCGTTTGGAATAATTGACGGGGTTCATCTTGGGAAAGCTATTTTCGTCATGTCCCCGACTCAGCCTCCTGCAACATCGTTCGCCTGCGATGTTATAAAGAAGCATCAGTGTCGTTTCATTTGCTTCAGGGATGCCTTTTTTGAAATAGTTATCGATAGGGTGTAGTTACTTTTTTTCTCTTTATTCAAATTTAATGAATTTATAAACGAACGTTGAGATATATTTCAGTCTAGTCTGCATGTGCTTTCTCATGAAAGTTACTGCTCAGATAGGGTTGTGACAAAAATTTGTGATGCATTCGGTTCTCGTGTGCTGTTCACATTCCACAAACAAATGGGCAGAACCTCGTCTATAGAAGAAATTGAAGTTCTTCACGACAAAATGTAGACAGACTCCCAGGATGCCTGAAATTCCAACGTCGTTGCTCAGTGAAAACAATTAGTTATATGAACAATACTCCACGCTAGTGTTCAGAAAAACTCAAGACGCGATGTTTTTCAGCAAAAAGAAGAAGAAAAAGACAAGGAAAACATTTATAAGAAATTAGTTCATTTCGAATTCTTTTGTCGGAGTGATTTCATAATATGAGTGAAATACCTGGCGATACCAGGGAAACACTAGTAAACTTGACAGCTGACGAGGTCTGTTCAGTGATTTCATATTATGAGTGAAATACCTGGCGATACCAGGGAAACTAGTAAACTTGACAGCTGACGAGGTCTCTTCAGATTCACCTACCTTTTTTGTTAGCACCTCATATCTACTCATTCTTGTGTTATCTACGATGTTTATTTTTTGTCTTATCATACACACTCTAATGAAAAGGAAATAGGAGTGATGAGAATGTATATCAGTAAGCTGATATAAAAGTTTCTT
>OY735218.1:17622552-17662552 GCA_963457665.1 Thysanoteuthis rhombus
TCAATGGTGAGAGCGACGCTGCGACCTATCGAATGCTGGTTTCTGAAACAGTCCATTTTTTTAAAACTGTTTGTTCTAGTTACTCTCTCAAGGCAAAATGATATTCTCATTGTGTTTAAACGTCATTTCAAACTAATTTTCGAACTAATATAACGCATTAATAATCACTTCAAACGTTATTGAATAACGCTGGGTATTGGATCTGAGAAACGTCCTTCTCTTTCTCAAAATTCTTCTATCATAGTATGACAGTAACTCAATTTGTTTTTCTTGAAATTAACTATCTTTTAATGGAATCAAACTACCCAGTATCCTGGGTTAGCACTTATGAGATCCTCCACTACTAAAATGCACTAGGTTAATATTGATAGTGATGATTATATGTTGTGTTTGGGAATAATAGGATTTAGATCCATTCAGAAATGAAGATCTGTCAAATATTTGGTGCATTTCTTGATGATAATACAAACACACAAACAGACACACATGCACACACACACATGTATAATGCCAATATCTCAGTTTACAACAAAAAGACTGAAGATGAATGAAAACAGATTTCATTCGTCGTTGATGTTTGATTATATATATATATATATATATATATATATATATATATATATATATATATATATACGTGTGTGTGTATATATATATATACGTGTGTGTGTGTATATATATATATATATATATATATATATATATATATATATATATATATATATATATATAAGAAAGTTATCCATTGAATGCGAATAACTCTTGTTAGGTCAAAAAACAAGGTTACTATTTCATTTAGCTTTATTGTACTTGGAAGTGTCATTCTCCGTGCAATTGTATTTTTTAAAAATTGTTTCAAATATGTGTCTCATAGCTAAGTTGAATTTGTGTTACGATTGCTATGCGACCCACTTGACATCTGAGATATCCCTTGGCTTGTAGCGATTAAGATATCATTCTGAAATGGAAACATAAGCCAACAAATCGCTTCACGGATGAGTGCACGACAAGATATTTTTGAGATAAGGCCACAATACATTAGTATTGTCCGCTCAGATAGTGTATTGGCTAGTTTGTCTACCGTACACGCATAGGGTCCTGGGTTCAATTCCCAGTATGTGCAAAGAATGTCAAAAATTCTTTTTAAGACCAATGTTCTTGTGAACTCAGCAGCTAACCGAGTACATTTCATGCTGAGTGATTTGGGTGGAGGAATCCCTTCGATGGACTTGCATCCAGCCAAGGGAGGGGGATCATCAAAACTCGAAGGAATGATGTCCTTGACTTGAGACTTACAAGGACCTCTAAGCTGTTGCTTGCAACAGAAACCAGGACTTCAGTCACCGGCCTCCATACTTGATTGGGAGTTGTCTCTTGAGAGACGAGGGGAAAATTTTAATGACACATTTAAATATCAACTTTCAAGAGTTGAATCACACAAGTACGTGCTGCTGAATAATAATATGCGCACGATCTTCTCCTTTTCTCAGCCTCGTTGCTGATATCAGTAGGGTATCTCACCTTCCTTTGCCCTCCGCTGCCAAGGGTAAGCAATTGTTTAGAAAGGAACCGGTCACCCCCGACTCCAAAGTCACCACGCACCCACTGAGCCGAGAATAGTTGGGTCAGAGGGCCAATATCTCTAATGCCTTGAACGAAACAAAAGGCAACTGTCAGAGGAACTAGACGATATATACATATATCTATATCGGCCGCCTACATGCCTGCGTTCTGCCATACAAAAAGCCTGACCTGACACTGAATTTTCCCTCATGGAGAGGAAAATGAATACCCTGAATAATACAAGTAATTTTATTGAGATTATCAAACACACCCGGCTTAATTTTGGCAAATTTATGTATAATCATGAATCTGTATACTGATACATCACCGTTACCCAGTGCTCTAGCAGATGTTAACGTACTTAATCACGCAGATGACTTTTTTTTAACATTTAGTTCGGTAGTTTTCGTTCTAAAGGTGCATTTTTCGAAGGGGCGTGTGTAGCAGACAGCCATCATAGAAATGCTGAACAATTTCTTGTCAGTCGTATGGAATAACGGTTCAAAGTGTTGATACATCCCATCGGTGTTGCCAATTGGGATATTTTGTGTCTAACTTGAGATAATTCTGAAGAGCGGAAGTCAAGGGAGATGATTTGAGAAACTGTGAAAGGAGATCTATGATCTGCATTGGCTTTTTTTTTTCATCAGGTTTTCAAAGAAAACATATATATGCTGAGTGCCAACCTGCTGCAATGATCAGTAGTCGACTAATCATAGTATATATATATATATATATATATATATATATATATATATATGTGTGTGTGTGTGTGTGTGTGTGTGTGTGTGTGTGTGTGTGCACTGCTCTCTTCATTTTATTCAGACGTGATTGCAAAATTGCGTATGGTTTGAAAATCAACAGATATTTATACGTAAGTTTGCATAAAATGCGCAGCGACGGTGTTGGTGCAATGGCATTAACGTCTTGATATAGAAACAACCATCATGTGCATATATATATATATATATATATATATATATATATATATATATATATATATACATATAAATATATATATATATATATATATATATGTATATATATATATATATATATATGTATGCTTGTATGTGTGTGTAAGAGAGAGAGAGAGAGAGAGTGAGTATGTGTATGTGTGTGAGAGAGAGAAAGTGAGTGTGTGTGTGTGAGAGAGAGAGAGAGAGAGAGAGAAACTAATAACCCACTTGACTAAATAAGGAATAAAATGAAATAAGCTAGGTAAGAAATTCTTTCACAGATATATTCCCGTTCTGTTCCGAATTATGTTACTTATTATATTAATGAGTTGGATGAATTGATACGGAATGAGGAGTTCTTTCATAGATATACTCCTGTTCTGTTCCCAATTTGATCACTTACTATATATATATATATATATATATATATATATATATATATATATATATATATATATATATATATATATATATCGAACTCAAAATAGATTGTTACTAACGTAGTGGGTTCAATTCTTACTCTTGAACTAGTCCTCTCAGTAACCTGCAAATCCATTAGCCAAACACATCACATTTATAATTGGAACCAGTTTCTATTTCCCTTTATTCAGGTTCGAGAGTTTACTAGCACGTTATCGATTTTAGTCATTTTGAGATACTGTCAAGCTTGATATCGGCTTCAGCAACCACGTATCAACCTTGGCTCAATTGGTGCTGACTGGTTGATCAGATAGCCCTGGTGTCCGTCTACCTTATCAACAAATCTGTATTATTCTTATGTCGTGTTTCGCTTTTCCAATTTGAACCATAAGTCGCTTCCTCACGCTCTGTAATGTTGCTATTCCCATTGCGGCCAGAGTTTTGATATTTTGGGCCATGATAAGAACCCTGAACTTATGTTGCTATCACCGGCTTCTCTTGCAGCGTTGCACTCGCGGAATACGGAATGAAGAGCTACCAATTCGAAGAGATACGATAAATCTGGTGACAAAATTTGATGATAGATGTCAAGGATTGAGCACTTTTTAAGTGAGGTAGCTTGTTCATTATAAGCTTATGCAATGCCCTTCCAACGTAGGAATAGAGCATTCTGGTGGATGGGGAATATATGTGTGAGTTAATATATCGCCTAAATCCAACCTTACTGACTGTCTAGTTCTGCGTGGGGCAGAAGGTTTTGATCCTACCACGTGGTACTGGATGGGATAATGGCTAGTCTATAGCCACACTGAAGATTTGTATTACAACGGAGCAGCTGTCTGTGGATGACACATCAACACACACACACACACGCACTTTATATATATATATATATATATATATATATATATATATATATATATACGTATGTGTATGTATGTATGTATGTATGTATGAATGTATAGATATATAATGAGTGCAAAAAGTATCTGATACATTTTTAGAAGTTTATTTTAGTATTTGGTTAATATTGAATGGTTGGATACTTTTCGAACACATCTAGTATATTCTGTTATTCCTATACAGTGTCGATGTATGCCTTGTGAAGAATATCAAACAGTATGGATACTATTCAATAGAAAATCGTCTCTTGGTTACCTCAAGTAATTTCATATAATTACATAACATGTAGATGAGATGGATGAGAGCGGCTCTTTCAAACTAGTAACGTAAATCTTGGCACAGGGTCAGAAAGGCACGTTTGCGTACCATTAGTAATTGAGAGCATTGCGCAAGATTTGTTTTTGATAATGCGCATGATAATAACCCATGGACCCAAGCAAAATATAGTTATTTATGAAGATTCCTGTTCAGTTCTTCTAAGTTCTTTGTATCGTTTTTCGAAGGAAATTTATTATGATGTCATAGAAAAGTGTAAAGTTTTCGATTGTGGTCAGGACTTTGAGCTCATCAGTAATTAAGTCGAACATAAGCCTAAGCTATAGCTTAGAATGGCTGAAAAACTTTGTTCACAACTCGCCCGAAGTAACTTAATTTGGTTGTGATAACTTCTAAATTCAATTTTTTTTTTCGAACCCACGTACATCCGAAATTTCTTTACAAAACCTCAAATGGTTATCTTCTGAATTTTTGCGCTACCATAGCAACAAAAAAAAAATACAAAGGAGAAAAACTCGTCAAGTTTAGCGCGAAAATCGCTGCACAGGCAACGTTGTTGATAACTGTCACGCGAGAAATGTTGCTAACTACATGTTGAAGCCGTAACTATTATCGAAATATTCTTCTCTCATTATGGCAACCAGCTCTGCCTACACCGTAAATTTTCTAATCGCTGATGTCAACTGTTGCGATGACAGCTCCACCTCTTGACCATCCACCTATTTTCCATTAATCGTAAGAGTTACTTACCCCCCGCTTAGAAACAAATTTAGCTGCATCCTCTACCAGTGGCTTTTTACCCAAGGGTAATATCTGACTCGCCCAAGCTTTTTAGTGAGTTGGATATACGCTGAGAGTCAATAAATATTCGCGATCACCCTTGCTCAACAGATGGAATCGATACTAAAAATTCGTTTGAAGGAGTGGTTACACATTCTGGGTGTTGGGCATGAATTAGTGTTATCTATTGCTATCTAAGTTTCCTGTATAGATGGAGGGGGCTTGCTTATCAACCCATCACCGTGGAAGGTGGCAAAAAGTAATTGTTATCCATTTCCGAGATTACAGCCCTTGTCCACTGCAAGATAATTCATTGCGAATTATTGATCGCAAGATAAAAGCCTTGACTCATGGATAGGACTGAGTTGCTATGATGCTGGATATTCTTGTCATCGGGATTCGTTGGGTTTCGTGCAGTGCTGGGTAGGCACATCTAACGAAAACATTCAACTGATAAACTATGTAATATTTTAACTCGCGTTTGTCTGTCTGTCCACACAATACCTCGAATTCTTGACTCATTTCAATGACAGGACAAGATGGTTGTGCGATGGGCTAAAATGGCTGAAAAATGGATTGAAATTCTCGGACAGGTCCAGGAATTTATGTCGATTGAGGAACATTTTTCATGTATCAAGACAACAGTCCGTAATCTGAACTTACTAACATTTCGTAACTATACATGAACTTTTTGGGAAATTTAGTTTCCAGTTAGTGTGTGGTGTTGGATTGCAAGTGTATCTGGACTGTTGGTGATCCCAAGAAAAACAGTGCAAACTGAAGTTTATCTTGTTCGATGAGGATAGTGAGTAAAATTTTGTAAAACCGATTTTTTGTTGTTTTAGTTATCCATATATATCCCTCCCCAGGGTATATTAATAGACGTCTACAGACAAGTTATTGGAAGGCATTTTCCGTTTAATTTCACGCTTGGCCAACATCTTCGATTTGATGAGCTGCTGGTAATGCATTGCCGAACATAACGGAGACAACGATCCTATTAAGACGCCTTGTGTTTGTACAATGTGCAACTGATCATATCCATCATCATTGGACTGAAATGATAACAGAACAGAAAAATTATCGATTTCATTTTAAATACGATGAAGCAACAGCGTTAACTTAATAGAAAAAATCATGCACATCTTGAATCAATGCAGGAACGTTATGTCTTATCGACTAGTAATAGGCTCTTAAAACCGGTAATGTAATAAATATATTTCTGCTGAACAAATTACCAACCAATGCTGTATATTGAATATGAGGTACTACTTTCTTTTTTTCTGAATTTTTCAAAAATAGTCTGAAAGTAACTTAATAATTTTTGTATTTTAATTGACTGTCTTGGAATCGAATTACCAATTATACTGGGTTACCGCTTGTGAGGTATGCGACTACTACGAAAACATCCACGGGTAATATTGATGGTGATAATCATATCCAGTCTTTAAAAAAAATTGGATTAAGATCCTCGCAGGCGGTGTAGTAGACATGGAAAATAAGATCTCTCACATGTATATTGAAAGAGAGAGACAGTGACAGAGACAAAGAGAGCATGCAGTAGTCTTATCGGGTGACAGATCATAATTGAAAGAAAGTGCAAGTTTAAAAAAAACAAGCTTAGCTGATCTAGAGTCGAACTCCACGGCTTTATCAAAATCTAAAAAGTAAATAGAACAGAGTTCATTTCTCCATACAATACTATTCCAGAACTATGTGCCCTATTTCAACTCCTTTATTTGTTGTTCCTGTGATAAAAAATAATTGATCAGAGTTGAAAGAGTGGATTCATCATCACTCATCATCAGGTCGTGCGTACGTAACTCTCATTCAAGCTGTCTTGACGTTCCTGTTTTTTGGTGAGGCCATTGTCATTAATGGAACAAACGAAAAATGAATCAAAACCTGATGATATTTTTTTCGTGGCAAAAATTCGTTGTTCACAAGACGAAATAACCGAGAACTTGCAAACGCAAGTTGACACGACATCACGCTATGTCACCATTCTTTCTGTCCCCCCTGTCTCTCTCTCTGTCTCTCTCTCTGTCTCTCTCTGTGTCTCTTTCTCTCTCTTATGCATATGTTCAATTCAGAAGAACAATTTAAGTCAAGTCTGGGAGTTAAATGACACGATTTCGCTTGAGATCTTGAAGAAATTATTGCATATGGATTGGAAGTTAAGATTCATGACCAATAAATCATGAGATTAAGAGTGGTATGATGAGACCATTCTGAATTAGTTTGAACACTGAAAATTGTGCATGCTGGGGATCTAACGATGTTCGTAATGACCGCTGGGAATTTTCGGCGTAAAATGCATAGTATTCCATAGAGGATGCAGCCCTCAGGATAAGAGGATAGAATTCTCACGCACGTGAGTTTTATGCTTCCACATCGAACACGGGGCAATACTCTACCCATAGACTACTCTGCATCATGTACTAACCTCATTGAGCATCCATTCCTTTGTGATGTGCAAGTCATGTCGTTTTCCAATTCAATAGAAGGTTTATTTTGTGAAACGAATACAAACCTGCATTAAGCTTGAAGCGTAACAATCTCAGTGTCTATAGTTAAGTTGAAATGTAAATGTAATTAATGAGTATCTTTTTGTGATCGTTAGTAATTTGTGGTTTCAAATCATAGTTTTTGAATTTGATATAGTTTTATCTCCATTTGACAGAAGGACAGTTGGAACATTTTTTTAAATACCTTTCATAAAATAGAATTCTTCTAACATTGTCCAAATTTTGCAAAACTCGAAAGAAAGATCTAAAAGACCACATGAAATGATATTATCTCTTATTAAATGAGTCCTCAGCAAGAATATTGAAAGTATTGTGAGAGTTTCAGGCCGGCTGTTGGAAACTAAACCTCTAACATAGCCAGGAGAATTTTGCAATGAAGACATACTATTACTATTGCCCTCTTTCTTCTTCTTCTTCTTCTTCTTCTTCTTCTTCTTCTTCTTCTTCTTCTTCTTCTTCTTCTTCTTCTTCTTCTTCTTCTTCTTCTTCTACTACTACTACTACTACTACTACTACTACCACTATAAATACTATTGATAATGATGATATCAACGGCTTTAATTACAATATCCCAAAAGCAAAAAAATTGATTTCGAAAATGAACCAGAAAATTAAAAATAGAAAATGTATGTTTGTGTAGAGCGAATCCCTCCTGATGAAATGTGAAACATTCAATATCAATCATTTTTCTTCACTTCAAGATACTTCCAGGAGCCGAAAAGTTAACACTCAACAGATCGTTGAAACCAAAACGTCCTTTGGGGGATAAATATCAAATTTGTTATCGAGAAAAGGGAGGTAGGAAGGAAGGAAATGAAGGAAGGAGGGGGATAGGGAAAGAAGACTGTCTCTAGCGAAAGGCAGTAGAGGTCAACATGGGTGTCACCAACGAGCATCTTCTGAGGAAACAAACAGGCTCCTATGTACAAGCATTGGCATATCAGTACTCTCAGGTGTAAAATGAACGGAGGGGTCTTCATGAACGAGGGATCGGTAAAAATGAAAATATGAAAGCAGGGAAAGGGGTTGATGAACGAGACCAAGGTTTCGGAAAATGACATGACACCAAAGTATGAAGTACAGTTGTCCCTGCTATTACGTTGACTTGAAACTCGCGGATTTGTTTACTATTCGAAGTTTTCTTTTCTTCATTAATGGAAGGAAGGTTCTGTCAAAGACTTCGGAGAAAAAAAAATTTAAATATTTTGATCTTACTGATTTGAAAACATTCAATGTGAAATTCTTGATGAAATTTTCGCCTGATTAGAAGGGTATTAGCTGAGAAAATCTAGACTTGAGGGAAAAAAATGGTTTTCTTTTATAAGAGAAAAAAAACATTGTAATTTAGTCATTGGACCAAAGAATATTTACAGAACACATGAACATGGGAAATCTGATAAATATTTGGAATCCTACTAAGGTCTGAGATGTGGGCGTCGAGGACAAAAAAAAATTGGAAAATAATTATAACGCACGAGTACATATTCATGCTCAGCATACATTAGAAGAGCCAGATTTATCTCATAAAAATTGATATTATCAGTGGTGCGCAGAAGGAATTAATTTCCAATTAGACGGAGGGTAGCATAGATTTAATCAACAATCCTTTCATCGGTCATCGAACTGATACTCAATAAGACACTGACACATACATACATACATACATACATACATACATAAGTGCACATGAATACTCATACGCACACTCACTTATATAAAAGTAAATAATCAATGGAAAATGTGTAGAGTCCTTCTCTCTGATTTTCTTCGTAATTATTAAGGATTCTCCCCGTATTCAGAAATGGAGCTTTCCTATAAAAACCTATCGTAAGCTGAAAAAGTTGAGCAAAGATGCTATTACCATTAATCTATATGGAAAAAAATACTATAAACGCTCCTAGAACTCTGAAATGATGATAATATCTCAGGCTGAATCATCAGAGGCAGGGATGATTCAAGGTACAGGAGACTTGGGTGTACGAAAAAAAAAAAGGAAGTGCGTGCTGCCTCTATGATCGCTCGATGCAAGACAAACGCTGAACGCTATGTTTATTTATACGCTTTTTCTATCGTAAAAATGCACAAGTGACGAGAAGCGTTCATAAAAGTACAGAATAGATTTTTATTTATTACCATAAAGACTACAAATGCTTCTTTTTTTTTTAATGTAACTTGATATTATATAGACTTCGCAACGTTTGCACAATATGAGTTGCAAATTAGTGTTCAAGGGTAACTTAGCCTTATGAATAACATAGGATAGGATTTGAACGCACACACACACTTATATATATATATATATATATATATATATATATATATATATATAAATATATATATATATATATACATATATATATATATACAGGCTAGCTGTATAGCATAATATAATCATATATTGATGATATAAAGCAACTTCTGTTATGTGATTGATTTATTTCATAGAGTGCTCGATACATAAAACTTTATACCATGAAAGTCGAGTTGTTTCAGAGTAGATCTGGGAATGAATAGTAGAATGTGGATTGGCTACACAAATTAGCTCATGTTTCTCTCCTCTCCGGGCCTCATCAGGCGAATGATCATCTATATTTTTTCATAAACATAATTATCATTCGCCTGATGAGGCCCGGAGAGGAGAGAAACATGAGCTAATTTGTGTAGCCAATCCACATTCTACTATTATATATATCTATATATACACAGATATTAGTGTGTGTGCGCGTGCGTGCAAGTGTGCTTGAGTCTCTGTGCGTGAAATGATTTTGAAATATCTCCCGTCTTCATCATTAGAGAGTAAAGGCAGAAACTTCGTACGTGGGTTTCTTTTCACGTTTTCTCTTTCCGGTCTTCCTATCTGCCTTGTACAAAATTTCCAATTTCCCTTCTCAAGCTTTTATATTGATATTAAATGATATAATCGAAAATGACTACCACAAATCATAATACATAACAAATACGGACACACATGTGACTATGACTCTGTATATGCGTGTCTTATGTTGTGTATGGATTAGAAAGAAAATCTTATGTAAAAATAAATCCACTGGGAGAACTATCTTCATATACAAATATATATACTAGGAAAGACAGGAGGGAAAATGCCTAAACCGACCTATTTATCTTTATTTAATACATATAGATGGATTTCTTCCTTTGATTATGTTCAATATTGGTGTACGATAAATGTACCAATTAACACACACCCCTTTTTTTTACAAAATATTCGTTATTGAATATCAAATTATCTTCATTGAGTGTGTCTCTTCTTTACTTTTTACGTCTCTCTTCCATATATCGGACCTTTCTTAAGGAAATGTAGTTTCTTTCCCTCTCTGTCTCCCCCATCTCTCACTCCTTCTCTTTTTCTGTGCATATATATATATATATATATATACGTATAATTATGAACACGAACCTTGTAGCCGCTTCACCACTTCCTGTCAGGCTATTGAGCTCAATGAAAAGAGCGACGCTAAATTGAAGTGGCTACCTTATCGATCACATATTCGATTCCGGCAGCAGCCCAAATTTCTTGAATTGTTACTTTCTATTCATACTGTCACGGCCAAGTGACACATTCCCCGCGTAATAACGGGAGATCATATCAAAGATTTAGAGTTCCAAATAATATAACACTCTAATTATTATTCTACCTAACTTTATATTTATTTGTTGATAACAGAAATTAAGTATATATAAATATATTTTTGTGTGTGTGTGAATAAGATGCTTCGATGAAGAAGAATGATATGACAGGTATGAATATTTTATGGACTTTTTAACCTTTTGACTTGGCTGTCTAAATTTCATATGAAATATTCATACGGGCTTTAGAGATCTGTCCATCTGAAAGCTAATTATTAAGCCTATCTCAAGGGTTTTCGGTCAAGTCTATATTAAGAAAGAAGAATTCCATTTTTTCATTGATTAACCTTTCCATCTATATCCGCGCAGGCAATAAAATATAATCTGAATAGCTCGTATCTCCACAGGCATAGCCTGCTCGCACGCACATGCGTAGCCACAAAAATACATACGAATTGCCTATTTTGTTCCCTGTATCGATAACTGTTAGGCCACCCGCACTTCGCGTCAACACGAAGAAGTATATGAAATTATCTCTCTATATGAATTATTACTGCATATAATTTGAGCCCGGCTCTTGAGTCTTCATATGGACGAATCCCGCCTTTGTATGATCCTATCTTACCTTTCCTAATCTGTAATCCAATGCAAGTTCATTGAGGCAACACATAGCTGCTTATTCATGAGAGAATATCTGCAGCTGTCCGGCCGAGAAGCTCAAGCTCAATACCTAATTGATTCAGTTGATCCTCCCGTTTAGTCACCTACCTATAGGGCTGAAATATGGTAACCCAACCAAAAGATTGGCCCTGAAACTAAGAATCGTGCAACGCGTACGAGGTGGATACCCGGAGTCCCTATACGAAATAACACACGGCGGAAAATGAGATGGTGCGACCATTTAGACGAGGTCAGAAATACTCGTTCCGTGGCGTTCACAACTAAGAGGCCTCGTAGAAGGTCTATCGTAGCCCCACGACGGACGCTGAGCAGATGATGATGATGATGATCATCATCATCATCATCATCATCATCATTATCATCATCATCATCATCATCATTTCAAAATGCATTCACTTTCTCTTGGTTCGCTGCTGCTGACTGGTGATCATCTCTAAAATCACAACATCACTCCATCATTCTACCACTGCGCCCTCTTACGGACATGAGCCACATGATTACAGAACAGTGTCGGACTTAGCTTGACTTTATCGATTTAGATATAAAGTGTACGAGCAATTTAGCACGGAAGTCATCCCCACCACCCTAAGAAAAGAAAATATGCCGTCTAATGCCCACAATGGTTTTTCCATTAGATCAGTAGTTTCAGATCAATAAACTCGGGTTGTATCCTATAATTCCCGTTGGTCGAAGCGGTCATTATATTCCTATTGGCTACCAGAACCAGCATTCCTCACCAACAGACGACCTCCAAGATATTGTGTCTGATATCAACTGTTTAGAATTTTGTTGAAAGTCTACTTTCTGTTAGATATATCACATCAAACGCGGTTCGAATGGCTTATGAGGTACCATATCGTATCAATATATCAAGAATTCTGAAAGCATTTAATATTGAAGAGGTCAACTGCCTTCGATCAGATCTGTTTATGGTATCGCCTTTACATTGATATTTGATGCGAATGCAGTGCTTATCAAAAAGAATAATCAGTCTAACAAAGTCTCAAGCCGCTGATTCAGAGTTCTGTCTTCCTTTGATGATCTACACCAGATTTGCCCCTTTATACATAATTCTGTAAACCTCTCTCTTTCTCTCCCCCCGTCTCTCTCTCTCTCTCTCTCTCTCTCTATATATATATATATATATATATATATATATATATGGAATAAGAAAATACAGTTTTATGAAACTGAAATTTGATCGAACCGAATTATTACGGTAGCAAAACAATGGTCATGGTCGTAAGAAATTCGCTCACTATGGTGAATGCAAGTGTAGCGAAAGAGGAATGGTGATAGATAGATACAAAGGTGAATAGATAGATAGATAGATAGATAGATAGATAAATGAAATTGGGTTAGAGAGAGGGGGAAGGGAGGTATTTGCAGAACTACGTTTTGCTGGGGGGGATCTGGTGTTGATCATCAAAAGTAGATCAAGTTGAAAAACACAGCTTGTGACTTTTCTTTCCTTCTTTCTTTCTTTATCGTCTATCTATCTATCTATCTATCTATCTATCTATCCAAATATATATATGGCAAGTGAGTGAGAGATATATAGAAATAAACACGTACACAGTCTAGTTAGATCAACTTGGCAACAATTGCTGACAAATGCGTCGATGGGTTTTTCCTCAGGATTCGAGTTCCAGTTTTGGTCAATAAGTTGAATGCTAATTTTTATAGAAGATAAACTTTGATGAGTAATGCATTAGTATACTGGTAAAAGCTGCGCTACCCACGGCTTATAGTCAGCCAACCACATCCTCATATATGTTCGTCAAGAATTCCGAGAATTATTCAGAATATGAAACTCGTTCTCCATGAAGCTTTTGCTGTTCCCGCAATGTTTCGGCCGATCCCTCCTCTATTGTTCTGTTTGCCACCATGCTCTGTAAATAGAGACACTCAATTACTTTCTTCACGTATTTATTCTACATTCTCTATTTACAGTACATAACTTCTTCCTAAGTTCATTCTTCAAATGTTCATATACCTAGCAATTACGGTGAAAAGTAGGTCACTTCGCTTAGATCTTTAGACCTCACAATCTTCCTGAAAATTGATTCTTTAGTCGACGAAGCAGAATCAAACAAATACTTCTAGAATCGACACCATGCGGCTATTCTTTCTTTGAATTGCTAAGTTAAATATGGTTTCTTTACAAGCGCTTATATGAATGAATATAAGCATTAAACACGGGTGAACGGTCAGCTTTATAAAAAAAAAAAGTTTCTATCCATCGAGTTAGATCAAAGCTTTGTTATCTCTTTTCATGAAATAATTGTAGACCTTTAGTCCTCATTTAACGGTTGTTCTAATTCGATCTTCTAATTCTGCATTAGATTTTTTTTATTCATTCTTGCTCCAGTTTCGAGCAAAAGAAACATTAGCAATTGACCGGCATACTTTACCCATTTGTTTTCTCTTTGAATGTATGAAATGCTAGAGCTAAGCGCTATCCAAACAAGAATATTTACAAAAAATGATGCTACAGTATTTAATTTCCTTATAAGGGTATATCACTGAATTTTTGAGATGAGGTATTATTATTATTTCTATTAATATTTGGACCATCCTCATCATGGTTGTTTTTCGGATAAATAAAGGGTTCAGTTCGTTACTTCCCCACAACTACCAGATGATACCTGATGAAGGCCGTAGAGTGCAACGGCTGGAACGTTGTATGAAAAACAACCAAGATTAGGATGGTCCGAATATCAATAAAAATAAGGGTATATCAGTTGATATTATATATATGCTCTCAGCCTAGATTGGTCAAACAAAAAACAGACAAAGAAGAGGAAGCTCATGGTGCATTAGCGTCCTATTCACATGAGTCTGCCCACTTTAACATCCGATTTTGTGTCCGAACACCGAATACTTATTAAGAGTTATCTCAGCCAACAACATGAATCCTTATGATTTTTTCACCTTTGTTTGTATCTCAAATTATGTTAGGATCCTAACTGCTTCATTATCTGACAATAAACATTATTTGACTGATTTTGGTTATATACTAGAGAATGTCCGATAGAATGACAATGCCAGTGTTCCGTATTTGCACAATTCAAAGAGGAATATCTTGACCATTTCAACGAGAGTTTACTGTGTTGGAAATAGTCAACAAAATTGTCACCAGAACCATCAACAAAGGTTTGTTAAGTTTCTATGTTGGGCTGGCTGGCTTTGTATGAATACATCGTGCGTACTGGCTGCACTAATGCTACAGGAGAGCTGAAGAAATAAACACTTACGTCCCATTATGATCGGGAAAAAGAAAAAAAAAACTTGTTTTAGTTTTTTGAAAAATCTACCAGAAATAATTCTTGTAAAAATAGGTTCATGATGAATTGCTCATTAGTTTGTGTCCAGCAGGATTTCTGCTAGTTTTATTTGAACATGTTGAATTTCTAATGATCACTGCCCAACAAAAGACAGGAGAAGTATCTTTTTTATTGATCGACCCCTTTTTTGACAATATTTCAATTGATCAGCCCCAACACCGTATGCAACCAAAAGACCCTGGGTAACATGACGATTTTTATTGCATGATTAACCAGACCTGTCTTGTTTGTTGGATTACGACGTTAACCATTATTTTTGGACCGGTGGAATATTTACTTACCAATAATGGCTAGCTTGGGATTATTCCCTTATCTCTGAATCTCTGAATGCGTACGTAGGTGGGATTATGTCTGTGTTTTGGGGCTATTTTATGCTGTCGAAACGATAAGAAGAATTCCTAGCAAACAATTTCTGAATGATCAGTTGAGTAGAAAACACCCCTCCCGACGGGCAAACGAAAACCTGACAAAACAGACTCTGATAACCATAGGAAAGCTGAAAGAGAAATGGCGGAAATTAATTAGTTTCTATAAAGACATATTGAGAGGTATGATTGCTTCATAACTATCTCTAAAACCAGAATTCTGATTTATCAGGACTAAAGTGTGTTACCCATCTAAGTGATTAATCCTTTTCCCGTGCTATGCAAAACGAGAGCGTTCGTATGAACATCTTCTGATGTGAAGCAACAAAACAATTACCATATATTCATACGGGAAAAAATATATAATGAATAATGATGATAGCAGAGAACTGTGCTGTATACTAGTGCACAGAATATTTTCCATCTCGAGCATGAGGGAAAAGCTCAAATGTATCGAACTTCATGATGAGCTACTTCGATATTTTCGATGAATGATTCAAAATACTATCATACAAATATATGACATGATATTTTCAACGGAACGCTTGGCTTTATATACCTATTGATGCATAAATGGAGAAAACTTCCTGCTCCTCTATGAAGAGATTATCTGCCCTTGTCGTCTGGCATCTAGCTATCTAACTTGAGGTACTGCATCGATGCAATAGAAAGAGCCAAAAAAGACGTTGGAAATTGAAGATTTGTCATACACAGAAAAACTGAGTAAACTTTATCTAGAAACACTGGAATTCCACCGTAACAGTGCTGATCTATTGAGAGTTTATCGAATTCAAAATAGCATCCATACCTTTGACCTAAACTATTACTGCTCTTCGCGTTCAAACGAACACATGTTTACTGCATCACTAAAGACCCTAGGACATAGTCAGGAACTCCAGGTATAGATATCCACTGGGCTGAGAAAGTATCTTTTCTTCACTCGATCGACCAAACCATGGAGTGCGTTCAGTGAAGGGGCTATTCGCTCTATACCAATCAATGTATTCAAAAATAATCCATTGGAGGGTATAGGAGACATGGGTTCACATGCCAATTTTCATATTAGTGCCGTCCCGATCAGCCGATTCGGATGAGCAAGACAGTTTAGGGAACTGCGTACGTTTTCATGACACTATTCAGCTGTCCCTAGAACCTATTTAAAGGTATCAAATGTATTATTGTCATTATAATCAGTATTGTTATTTATCATACCAGTAGTATCTGGTAGATTTCACTAGAAGTCATGTGACTGTAATTCTACTTAATATTCGCCTCAATACTCGAGCTGATCTTGGTAACAGTTCTTGAATATTTTTGATTCTTCCAAGTATTTCCTGCTAATCCAGCGTTTTTATTTGTTTTGATCCTAACAATCCAACAACGTTTAGCTCATCTGTCATTTCCATGATCCCCTATTCCATTAATATCATTATTACTATTTCAATTTTTTCCTTGATAAGCTTGAAAATGGAGTCAGTCCGTTTTTTATCAACCCCGACTGCGTTCGAAATGGTTCCAGCTTCTATCTCGATATTAAATCCATTTCCACAATACCGACTCCCTATCTCCACCATTCACAAAAGGCAAATACACACCGACCATACTGCATCAAAATCACAAGTTTACAATACACGGAGAACTGAGCATTGTGTTCGCCCTGAACAGACCCGAATCGACTGTAATAACGAAGATAACGAGAGAAAGGAAAAAGATAACGTTAGGTACTTTGGAGAGGTAAAGATAAGAACGAATGAATTAATAGAATCTGAAGAATAGTCAAACAATGTTCCTGCTTTCAGATTCTTTTCGCCATAGGCTAATTCCCAGCATCGAACCTTTTTCCTTATGTTTCTTATCTCCAGTCGGATCTATCACTTCCTTTCTTTCTTCATTTTTTTTCACTTTATCTTTATCGCTTTTCCTTTGATTTCGTTGCTTTTCAGACCTTATCAAAACCTCCATCTTAATCTTCTACCTATCCTTCCTCAAAAATCTTTGTATGCGGTCATTTTTTCTTCTTTTGATCTCCTCTTCATTCTTTTCTCATTTCCAATTTTCTCTTCTTTCATGCCCATGGCTCACAAAGCCGTACTGAACTCTTCGGCTTGGTTTTTCAATCATAGCCATCTTTTATTTCTTTGTTTTGTTTTTGTTTTTCTATGACCGGTCGTTCTATTCAACGGATGATCTTCTTATTCTATTCAACTTCCTCACCTCTTCCGTGTAATATCCTGTCTTCACGTTTGTCTCCCTTTATTAGCCTCGTTTCGAGCATCTCCTACGACGAAAATCAAATTGGTTGCTCCGAATGTCTTTCTCGAAGTTTTTCTATTCTTTTCCTCGCTATTTATCTCATCAACTGTAATAAAAGCTACGCAAATTCTTGAGAAAGACTGAGAAAAAAAAATCCTTCAAAGCACTCAACGTTTCTCTCAGCATCTTCACGTTTTCTAAAGAAAAACTGCACTTTGTAAATCTCCCTGGTAGCTAAGACGGTTGGGAATTTGATTTAGCTTCCATCTCCTCCTGGTAACAGCTAACAAAAAAGTTTATGAACGACTGGATGAAAGCGTCTTTAAACAGAACAGGAAAAACAAAATCCACCTCGCAGGATTTTTAGCTAGTTCACGCGGAAGGTCTAAACAGACCCTTCAGTCCCAATAAGAGGTCAAAACTATTCTTATGGGTATTTCAATTCAATATCTCTGGCTACAAAACACTGCTCCAGTTACTTGAAGGTCAAATTCAGTTTAACGGAATAAGACTTTTATGGATCAATAAATAGATATCCCTCTTCAAATGAATCACCTTAGCCAACTTGTGTATCAGAACTAATTATTACTAGTATATCTGAAATTACCTTAAAATATATCTGATACAAATGAATCTCTTATTTGGAATCATCTAAAAAGAAAACATAAGGATAAAATTAGAGCATTGTTTGACCAGAGATTCTATATGGGGAGTAATCATGTAAGTTCTCGAGGTTGTAGCTTCTTAAACGTGATCAGGAGTATTGGGAGTCACCATACCCACTCCACACACGAACAAATTGGTTGGTTAGAGGATTTGTAAGGGCTGCGGTGATAGATAGATAGATAGATAGATAGATAGATAGATAGATAGATAAATAGAGAGACAGACAGAGACAGACAGACAGACAGACAGACAGACAGACAGACAGACTGAACTAGAATCATCATTATCGAGATGAGTACGAATGCAGACTGCTCACTATTTTTTTGGTTGGGGGAATAAACGTACTAAAACCATACCAGGTTGTCGAATTGGTACGCATTATGGAGATGTTGTATGATTCCCGAGTCACGCTGTCACGTACCGACGGGCACTAGGTAACTCACTGGAGGATATATAGTATTCGATAGGTTTTGTTGATGGATTCATTCAAGAAAATGAGCGTATGTGCGCTAATGGAATTGTGCCGTTGAAATTGGCTTGAAAAAATGGAACGAAGTTCGTAGCCATATATATACTGATAACTATTCAGGGAATGTTTGTTTCACGAGTGAAATAAAAATCGAAAGATGATGCTAATGAACTCATTGGATGAAACTTAGAAAGATCAAAAAGTAGCAGAATATTCAAGCTTGAAATGTTCGGTTGAGGGTGTGATAAAATTTGATGTATTGTTACAAGTAGCGTAAAGTCTTGTTAACGTCTCACAGCCTATCGACTCATCAAGTTCAAGATTCTTATTTTTATCTTTTTAGAGGCTCCAGAATTGTTTTTGTCTTTTTTTTTTGTGCTTTTTTAGTCTGTTTTTCTTATTTTTGTTGGTTGGAAAATATTGCTTGATTTGTGATGATTTGTCTGGAGAGATTTTATTTTTTGTTCGGCGTCAAAAATCTTTTTGATCGTACCCTTTTTCTTTTTCTATAAAAATGATCTTTGTTCATTTGCGGTCTAGAAATGATACGATATGAGTTTTATCGGGTTTTGGAGAGGAAGGAAGGAAAGATAAAGAAGACAATGGCGAGGTTGCGAAAGAAGCAGTGGATGAAATCAAGAAAAAAAGTCATAAAGATTGAGAATAAAATCTGGTAAACAAATAAAAGAAGAAAAAAAGCACTTATGAATTAGGAAGAAAAAAATGAGTAAGTTTACTTGTTGAAGAAATCGGATGCGGCAGTGTGGAAAATACAAAAGGAAGAAAAATCTCGAATGTATTCAAAGACACGTGCAGCTGCAGAGACCTTTTCAGTCGCACATGGAAGAAAATTATTAAAATATAAACGGAAACAGTGTCTTTGGCGACAAAAACAGATATAAAGAAAACGAAGTGTGGTAGTTTCACTTTACAAAGAATCGTGATAGTATGAATAATTTAGCAGTGGTGTACCCCAAGCCATGGAGCAATGATTGATAAACACGTCTTGCAGATTACAGGGTGTGTAAAAATAATGGCACATTTTAACCAATCGAAAAAACTATTTGGATCTGCTAATACGCTTAGCTGTATTCCTAACTAAGCCAGTCAGATGACTGTAAATTTAAGTGAGGCAAATCTGAAGTTTATCGTAAGAGAAGTTGCCTTTTTGGATGTTGCCTTTTTTTACGAACACCCTGTATAACTACTGTTATTTATGGGAAGGCACCCTGTTAGTTTTCAGCCATGAATATTTCATTAGGAAGTTATATTCATAGATGATTGGTGAGACAAATTCATACATACATACAGGCAAACTTGAATATTTAGTAAGATTATTTGAGTAGTTCACTATGCGAAAGAATAGTTATCGTATACATCATTGGTTTGCGAGTGCATCTTGCTAGCAGGTGCTATATATCAGGAGGTTATGAACAGTCAACATTTTCAGTAATGGAATTGAAACAGACTGAAAGACTACGATACACACACACACATATATATAGAGAGAAATATATAGAGTGAGGGCAGTTTGACAAAAGGATAAGGAGAGATAGACAAATCCTTTGAGTTGGTACTATAACAGTTTCCATTATTTACCTTCTAGTCCCACTGTCGTTTTAATGCAACTATACACTTAGACCTACAAGTATATTTGTATAGCTTAATTGCTTTTGATGAAGTCTTAATCAAAATTTGAGCTGAAAATTGATGCAATTGATTAGTGCAAACTAAGTAATGCAAAGGTTTCCACTTCATATTTTCAAAAACATTCATCAATGTTAGCCATGATATTCACAAAGCTGATGGACGTTTGTACTAGTAAAAAAAAGAGAGAAAAGGCCTTGGGTGATACGAAATGATTCCAAATAGTTGGAAATGGAAATAAAAACACGTGGATGTCAAAAGTCTATTCTTCATTTTCTGATTTCACGTCGCGTATTGAACTTGTTTCTGGGATTAGATAGATTCATTTTTCCCTCCAGGGAAAGGGGTCGGAGTTCGAACTCAGGTTAAAGTCATTTGGAATACATTTTTAAAGTATGAGAACCATTCCTGGGTGAAATAAGACTCCACACAATCTTGCCCATACTCATTCCATCCCATTCAAATTGCAAATCTAATGCATGGTTGACCACACTCCTGAGTGTTGTATTCAAAAGAACACATAATTATCACACATGGTCGAATGAAAGCAAGGCACGTGACTTGTACTCGTGGTTTGTGTTCAAATGATTACGTGGCTTGATATTGGCTTCATATAGTGGCTTCTTTCGCCCACAATGAATATATCAGTTGAGCAATCTTCAATTTCATATTTCGTATCAGCTGAATGAAAAGCATTGGCAAATGTTTAGGTATTGGCTCCAAAACCAGACGGTTTTTGCTTCAGATTATTAAACGGAAATGACTGACTAAGCTAACTATTTTGGCAGGCACTATTATGCATTGATTCTTTCAAAGCAATTTCCTAGATATTGTTGTTTATGTCACAAAATCTTTGGATTCGAACCCTCTGACCTTCATTGTAGTAAAACAACCACACCGATGCGATATAGACAAGCAAAACAAAAGAGGTTGTCTGTAAAAATGAAATAATCATAATGACAACGCCAACATTTTTGTTCGTTTTATGTTTCTCCATCGGTAACAGCACAGTATAAGTATGTCTTATGCCGTTGTTTACAGTAAGTTTCACAGATTCGGGAAATTTCGCAACTCCGGGACCTTTCTGGCCCCGAGCTTGCCGGATTTGGAAGGTTCCACCGGTATTCTAATTTAGACCGCTCTAACAAAGGAAAGAAAGATATCAATGGTAACAAGTAGAAACATTTCAATACCTAACATAATACCAAACACCCCAGAAGATTCACTGATTCGGAAAACCCACTACTCCAACACCTATCTGCTCCAAAGCTTCCCGGGGTTTTGAGATTCAACCTATGTTCTAAATCTATCAGTCTTTCAGAAGATGGTTTCATGCTTCCGTTTGTCAGATCGGTATCTGAATAGAATGAGTATTATTTTGCCATCTTCTGCTGTAAGCTTCACTGGGTCGGCGAATCCACAACTCAGGCGCATGTCTGATTCTAAGCTTACCGGATTTGTGAAGTTCTAACTGTATTTTAAATTAGGTCAGTCTTGCATCGGAATAAAAGAAGACATTGTCGGCAACAGGTATAAACATCGCAATACCGGCAGAATACCAAACAGAATAAATGAAATATACACACAAAATGAAAATAAAACGAAGCAGATGCCAAATGAAATTCTTGCCTTGGGAAAACGTGATTTACGCGATCGATCGACATTGCTATTGTTATTAGATTATCTAATATCTATCGAACAGTTTGCCGCGAATCACAGACGTGGAAAAATCGATTCCATGTTTCCGAGCCTGGAAACCACGAATGGAATACAAAGTCAGGAAATCAAAAGACGAATAAGTAAAATATGTACATATTGTACGGAAAGAAAAGCAAAAAGTTTTCATACAATAAAAACATGGAAAAAGAATTCACTGTTCCAACAAACGGAAAGATATGCTGTTAATAAGATATTGGCTGCCTGCAGACGTACAGATGGAAACACTGTGAAAAAAATGCTTGGATGTTTATCATATATATATATATATATATATATATATATATATATATATATATATATATATATATATATATGTATATAATTATATATATATATATGTATATATATATATATATATATATACACACACACACACATATATATATATATATATGTGTGAGTGTTTGTGTATATATGTGTGTGTATACATATATATACATATATATATATATATATATACATATATATATATATATATGTATATATATTTATATATATATAAAGTATGTGTGTATGTGTGGTTTGGAACTGAGAAGTGAATCGAAGTATATTTTAGTAGATATATTGATAGACAAGACTGATTTGAATATAAGAAATCGTATGTATCCATACAAATATTTCTCTTTCTTTCTCTCTCTTTCTTTCTCTCTCTCTCTCTCTCTCTCTGTCTTTCTCTCTCTCTCTCTATCACTCTCTCTCCCTCTCTCTCTGTGCACTAGGGGGAAAAGAGCAAAACAGTGAGATTCCCAGAAATCCCGAAAAAAAGTGGAAGATCATTTACTATCGTATATCTATTCAACAACATATTTCAATATATCTTCTTCAATATTGATAATGTGTGTTCCTGTACTTGAACCATATATATATATATATATATATATATATATATATATATATATATATATATATTATATATATATATATATATATATATATTTAGGAGGTGCACGTGTGTGTGCATCTACACCTTTCTCAGTGAAGCAGTCATTCAAACGACTTTTATTATTTATTCCCCAATAATAAGTAACATTGTTTAGCATATGTACTCTCCAGTGGTTTGAACGGAGAGGTTCACTATCACCTAATTATATATGATGCGCACAATCACCCCTGGAGACTGAGACATGCACAAATAGTTATTATCTATAACGGACAATCTGCCTTGTAACCTGAAAATATCGATAACTCGTCTCATGTGTTGTGTGCGTGAGAATCCCCCTAGTCTATATCAGGGGTCGGCAACAGGTGTTCTCTGTTGGCTTCGGGCCTATTCTAAATATCTGCCTATGGAAAGACATTCTACTCTTTGGAAGGAAGCAAATCCTATTATTTTTCTTTGTTCAGTACTAAGTATATCAGTAAACAGTCCTTTTCGAGTATGAAAAATATCGAATCTTCACCAAAATGTGATGTCTTTCGGACATGGATTTGCAAATAAACACGATTGCTGCTACACTAACTAACATTCCAAGATTTACTTTAGTCAATGAGAGACAACTATCTTCCCAATGAAATTTATTTTTTCTGGGAATTATCTATCAACTGCTATTGAACTGACAGTGCATGAATGAATATGCTAACACCTCATGTAAAATCTTCTATTACTCATTATTTGCTGAGAGAATATTTGAAACCTATGGCGAGGGCAAAATTTTATACGTAATACATGATATTAGATAAACGTGGTCCAGGGGCAGAACTGAGAAGAAAGAACAAACAAAAGTGAGCCATGATAGAAAAAAAAAGGAGCTGCAGATCCCTGGTCTATAAACACTCGCTTCTATGTTGACTTAGTCTAATGTTTGTTTCTGCTTGTATCAATAAGTAAAGTATTATTTTCTTCTGATGGATATACAGACGACCATCTGCTGCAGTGTAAACGAAAAGCAATTTGGCCCGAGAGGCTTGGGAGTTAAGAGGATCGTTGTGTATGATGATAAGATTTTAGAATAATGCTCTACGTTTTTGGAACAAGGATATGATAACTACAGTTAAGAACAATAGATAAGACTAGAATACTAATGATTGCTCTTTGCCAGACGCAGGCAAACATGTACAGGGTCTCTACAAAAGTAACGCCTGATGAGTCCCATAAGGACGGTCGCATTGCGCAAGACTGGTCTGATGATAATTTGAAGGTCATTAGTTGAGACGACGTGGTGCTATCGAATGATTAGGGCGGTCACCTGACTTAATTCCTCCAGGTTTTGTTTTGACCAGAAAGATTGGTGTGTGGTACAAAGCCAGCCACAATACAAACATTGAAAACCGAAAGATTACAAAATGTGACATTAACGTAGCGTTTGGGTAAAATGTCTGAAAATTTGTGGCTTACCGCCTGAATTTACAGTGAATCGTACAAGGCATTGCATGTGAATAAGTTCATTAGATAGTTTGGACTTGGAAAGGGAGTCGATTGGGAACATTTATACATATATATGAATATGAATATGAATCTATCTATCTCTATCTCTCTCTCTCTCTCTCTCTCTCTCTCTCTATATATATATATATATATATATATATATATATATATATATATATATATATATATATATATATCGCATAATATTTACAACGTGTATTGAATAAACAAAAGAAGAAAATAAAGCCTTTGCAGGGATCGTTTACTCTACTTCCGCTGTTGGGATGAGTGATGCATTAAGCATGTAATGATGGAAGATCATTTCAAAAAAGCTTCTATAAAATACAAGGCAATCTATAATCATTCTGTCGGATCATATATATCAATTTCCCAATACATAACCGTCGCGTTGAAAGAAGCGAATAGACCGAGAATTAGAAGATGAGGATTAGGAGATGAGAATTGTGAGTGAACATTTATTCGGGTCTTCGCATTACCGCTGGCTGTTCAGCTCAATGGTAAGACCATCGCTACATTGAAGCGACTACCCTATTTGCAAGTTTGATTCTCGCAGCAGCCCTATCTTTTTCAACGGTTAATTTTATATGCGTGTAAAGCCGGGAGATCATTTGAAATAAGTTTCGGATTATATATATATATATATATATATATATATATATATATATATATATATATATATATATATATATATATATTTGGGGAGGAGTATGAAGAAATCATTTATGAACACGTGGTCACCAAGCCAAGTCATGGATCGGGTTCAGTATTCAACCATTTAGCTAAATAAATAGTTTGCACCTCATTCCGCCCTAATAAATCGAAGCAGGGAGCGTAGTTGAAAATGATTAGAGTCGGAGAGAATGTGAGAAATGAAGAAAATAAATTTGATGGTAGAACTGAAAGAAGAAAAAAAAACAAGAAAAAAAGTTCTAAGAATGTTCATTACTAAAAGACACCGCTTTACCGCAGTTAGTGCAGAGGAGATATAATACGAGCTATATAAACTATTGGTCAATATGATATATTGCTTTAACTTTTTAAAGGCATAGTGTTCGCCCTTTTCAATTTTGTTTGTGTTCATCTAGATTTCTATTTTCTTTCTTACGTCATTTCCTTTTTTTCCCGGTTTCAATCATCCTTCCTTTCTTCCTTTCTGTCTTTCTTTCCTTTGTCTTACTTCAGTCAAAGTCTTATGTTGGGGTTGACTTTTTCCCCACCGTAACAAGAACAAGAACAAGGACAACTTCACCTGATTTAAGGTAGTCAGCTCTTAACTGTCTGTCTGTCCCGTCACTTTGAACCATAACAATACACTTCAACTTTAATTCGAAATCACGACCCAGATATCGGCAGGTGGCTCTCTTGACGGCTGAGTCCAACTGACAAGTCTTGCATAATAACAAAAATGAATACTTTTATAGTCTCTCTTTCTCTCTCTCTCCCTCTCTCTCTCTCTCTCTCTCTCTCTCTCTATATATATATATATATATATATATATATATATATATATTAAATAAGTCTTTTCTGATATGTACAATACCGAAGTCGTAGTAATCATCTTGGGTCTGTAGAGAAATGGGAGTGAAGTCTCTGACCCTGCAGTAGCCGACCATTTCTAATCATTTGTTTTGTGTGTGTGTGTGTGTGTGTGTGTGTGTGTATGTGTGTGTGTTTCTTTTTGTCGGTCTTTCTCTCTTGTTATAGTTTTTTCTTCTTTTTTTCTTTCTTTCCAGTTTATTTCATTCTTTCTCTCTCGTTTCTTTTCAGTACTATTATCTCCCCTCCTCTCCTTTCTTAGGTTGATATTAGATATTTTGCATGCTTTGCAGAAGTTATTGTATTTGTTAATTGATTTCTTTTTGCCCCCTCGACCTTTTTTCTCTTCTGTTTCGTTCTCTCGGGAAATAAATCTTGTTTCTCTAAATCTAAAACGGTGGTGACATTTTCAGTTAACTCTGAACTAGTAAGATTAAATTTCCATCATTTTTCTCTTTTCCCCCCGAAATATCGAGTTGAATGTCAACGAAAAACGTACCTTCAGCTATTTTGATCATTAGAAACTTCGGAAACTAAAGAATCCTCGCTAACCAAACGGCAAACTGACTGGAACATCAAACTATTTATGATATAACTAACAAAAATAGTTGCTACACACACACACACACACACATATATATATATACAATGAATGATAATTGTGTCATCCATGGACAGCTGTTTCGTTGTATTACAACTCTTCAGTGTGGCTATAGACTATAAAATATCCCTTCCAGTACTGCGAGGTAGGATTGAAACATTCTACCCCTGCCCTACGCAGAACTGGAATCGAGCGGTACATTTACTCACCCATGATTCCCCATCGACCAGAGTGCTCCATTCCAGAGTTGGGAGAGCATAGATTTGGTAGCTTCTAATGGACGACTTGCCCTACCTATAAGTGCTCAACCCTAAAGAAAGGAATGTCAATTACAATAACATTTAATTATATATATATATATATATATATATATATATATATATATATATATATAGATAGATAGATAGATAGATAGATAGATAGATAGATATGTGTGTGTGTGTGTGTGTGTGTGTGTTGAAAAAAAGGGAATTCCACAAATCTATAGATTTGGAGTGTTATTTCCTATTTTTTATATCGCAGCACCTGGTTCAGCTATGAAAAAATATTCAAAGTATGCTTGCATTTGTAGGACTTACTTCCATGAAGATGTATGCATGGAGTCTCTTTATAATGTAGTTGTAATAACGGGTCTTTTTTGAGAATTGTGGTTTCATCACTTGACGGGATCATGTAATTTTGCTTGCATTTTCAGTTTTGTAAATCAGTTGAAAGGCCGGAAAGGGTTGTTGCTATTATAAAATGAGGTATTGGTTGTATATCTCTTCGTTGATGAGTTTTATATATCCAACAGAACTCAAGAAGAAAAATGACCCAAATAGGTTTTTGATAGCTGGAACGCGTGTGGTATTATTAAAGTGAAAACTCATAGTTATTACATTTACTGAATTCCCTCCTTTTTTAATATATATATATATATATATATATATATATATATATATATATATATATATATATATATATATATGTATGTATGTATATATATATTCATATATATGTATATGTATATATGAGTGTGTGTATGTGTGTGTGCATATATATAAATTGTTCTCTAAGTTTCAGATCAGCCAAATAGCAGCGGTTGTGTGTGTGCGCGTGTGTGTGACATGTTAAAAGAGGTATTTTTTATCTATTGATATGGGTATTCAAAATATGAATATGATTTATTACTGAGTACACACATATGCAGACAGTTTATTTACTCGAAAATCCAATGAATCTTATAATTTTGCCAATGTAAAGTTCATTATCTGGGTTGATAGATAATTCGTACATACCTACTTATTGACATCGAGAAGTAGATCATCAATTAGTCTAAATAAATAACTTCCCGTATTGATGAGTTTTTATTGCTTAATCCTTGATTCTTTTTGCTGTTTTCCTGTCAATTCATATATTCCAACTGATCATCCCTATTGAACAAATTTTCTTCTCTTTTCTTTCAGGTAAATATATATTCCTTTTTCAATTCACTTCGACTCTTTTCCTCCTCGAGCATTTGTGTTGGTTGTCGCCTTTTTAAGGTAGGTAACTCAACAATGTTTACTGCTTTCCCTCGCTACTTGAGCGCCTTTTTTTGGTGAAATGGTTCACTAACATACCATTACTACTTATCCAGGTTTCGTCAATATTACAATATATTATCAAAAGAGCAGTGTTTAGTTCGAAGTCTTTGGTATGAATCGGCCATAGATTGAACCTATGACCTATCGAACCGGAGATGAACCCTCCCTCACGGCCTCTCTGATCGGTAGGATGAGGATTAGAATTTCGGCCATCTTGTTGGAGCTATATCTGTACAAGAATAACAAACACAGATGTCGTTAGTAGGTATTATTTACACAATGCAGTCTGAAATCAGCAATAAATTAGACAACGGCAACAAGAAGCTCGTCTTAGATATGCAGTCGAGCATTTCATGTGAGGAACAACCATAACTCTCATTAAAAAAAAAAACTGTCAACGTAGGTTACTCCATTTTCCAAGTGTCAGGCTGGCTGACTGGGTTTTTAGGGGTAGCCCATTTTTTATATAATATTTTGCATAAGTGTGTCCAGTAGCATTCACGCTCTCTCTTTTTATCTGTAATTCGAATTATTATTATTATTATTATTATTATTATTATTATTATTATTATTATTATTATTATTATTATCATTATTATTATTATTATTATTATTATTATTATTATTATTATTTGTTATTTACCGATTGCGGCCCAATGATCGCGGAGAGAAGTAATTTATTCATTGATCACCCCTTTTTCCAATTTTTTTTCTCAATCTGTCACCTTCAACACGACATGCTGCCAAAAGATATTGTGTGACTCGGAGAACCTGCTTAATTTGTTTTCGAATTTTTCAGTCTGGAGTGAATTTAGATTTTCAATGACCAGAAAGCGTTTCCCCTTGGATAATTAGAAAAACATTTAACACCTGCTTATAAAGTTGGAATTCGCGTGAGAGTAACATTTGACGATTGGAATTTAAGACATTATCACCTCATCAATCATTCAAGGTGTTGATGTGACTATAAGAAATTCTCTAAGACGATTTCAAGAGCATACTTGTGTTTTATAGTTTCTTAACCCATCTACTCAACCAAGTGGCATGTGCAATAGTTATATATTGCAAGATGGAAGCACCAGTCTATTCCAGGATTATCCTTAGCAAGTAACTCTCTGCTGAATAAAAACCCTGACTCACCAATGGAACTAACTTGCCATCAATCACAGTACAGTAGAAATTTAATTGGGTTAGTGCAAGGTTCGCGACGATGGAAATTTATTCATCCTCAGTTTATAGGCCGATGTACGGGCGCATGCGCACGCACTCTTTAGTGTTTTTCTCTCACTACTTATCTTCCCTTACGTTTGTAATCGTCAACCTTTTTTTTTTTTTTTTGTTTTTTTGTTTTTTTGTTGTTTTTTCTTCCCTTTTTTTGAAGATTCTATTTATACAGTGATGTAGTGTTGGGGAAAAAAACGGAAGGGAAGTAACGCACAGCTACTTTCCAGTGAGCAAACGAAGCCTCTACATCCGATTATGTAACGCATTATTCAAGTTACTGCATTTTAAGAGTACTTTGATTCAATATCCATAGCTACTGAGCTTATTTAAGAGTACAAACAGATGAACGAAGAGAATTTAAGCTGTATATAGATTATGTAGGCAGTGGCGTTCTTAGGGTTGGTGTCAGCGGGGGCGGTAACTCAAGATGTCACTCCAGTATGCCAACTCAATTTTTTTTCGACCTCAAGCAATATAAAAAAAAACCCTCAGAAACGCGCTCAAAAACTCTGCAAGCCTTCTACGGATATTTTTGATGGTTGGAAATTGCTATATACCTCTTAACTAGCTAGAAAATAGCTATTAACTGGCTCTAATGGCTGGAATATAGTGCTAAAATTTGCGATAATTCTTGAATTCGCGCACTGCCAAAACAACATGCTGTCACTCCTCTGATGGTGTCACCTTGATTATTAACCCCCCCTCCAGTAGGGGAACGCCTTGTCCATATGTCCATTGCATTATAACCACTGTCTATAACACTGGGGCATCTAACAAAGATAAGTAAAATATCTACCTTTGTTGGTAAAATGCAGTAAAAACAACCCTGGCTACCGCTACGCTGAACTCGGCTCCTACGCATATTTCAACCGAGGATGATTACTGCAAGTATTGTATTCAATATATAATGGATAGATTCGTAGGTATTTACGGCTTGTCAGTTCTGGTAAAGAAAACTGCTTTCAAATCACATGGTCATTATTTCAAATCTCGGTGGTGAAATGATGATTTGTTAAATTGGATTGGTTTAACGTGAGGTGAAGGACAATCAGTGAAGATATCTATCACCTAAATTTGATTAAGATTATTCTTGTTCTTGCAACGGGGAAACACCAAGTCCGCTCAGAACTTGTGTGAGCGTTTGACTAAATATATCAAGAGATAGTTTATAGCCAAACAACTTTTGGACTGAACAACCGTAGCCATCATAGATATCTACCTTTTTTATGTGCGTATACTTATGCATTTGTTTTTGTATTTCAGCGTCATACCGTTATGCCTACAGATTTTGAATAACCACAGTACTCCGCTAAGCCCCATCTAAAAAGAGTTGCTTTGATTTTTCGAATATTACATCAGGATAATTCAAGATGTATTCTTTCTTGTTTTTACTTTATTTCGAATTATTTCCTGTAGGAAAACGCCAGTGATGTCATGAATAGAATTTATTCTGACCATATTTTTTCTTTGATTGATTTTTTTTATATGACTTCGAATTTTGATGCTACGATTGTTCAATTACTGACTGTGATGACGAGTTAACATTAAGATCAAATATCCTGAGTGGTTAAATAACGCTGTCCCGTTTGCTTCTGACGAGCAGTAATAATGCCATAAATTTCCAAATGTCTGGAGACGTCTATAATAATGTCGTATGTACTAGTAATCTAGATGAATAGGAACGACTTCTTGATGGACACTCGTCTTCAAAAGAAATATGTAGAAGTATGTCACTAAATAATTGAATGCAATTGTGAAGTGTTCAACGACTGGGAATGTGTTATCTGAGGAGAATCAAGTAACTAGATGCCAGTCAGTCACTCGAAGGCTTTTTATAAGAAATCAAAATTGTTATTCGACGGTCCGTCTAATAGCTGTCTTCTAAGGTCGTTTTCTCAGTGACATATTTGGACGACACATAGAAAAAAGAATGCGCTATTCATGTCACGATTTGCAACTTGTCAGCCCGTCTATGGCAGACGGAAAAAGAGGAAAGGGTTAATGTGAAAAGTGTATCACAAAATTTGCTGGTGCAAACCAAGGTTTGTTGTGTGTGTGTGTGTGTGTGTGTGTGTACATGTGTTCACTGGCTGCTGGGTTGATCTGATTCAGTCTGCTGGTATACCGAGGAAATGATAAAGGCGAGAAACTGAAATGAGGTGGAATCGGATGCGGTGGGTGGATAAAAGAGGGGAGCAGTGTAGCGGAAGGCAAAAAGGATAGGTGTGAAGCATAAAGATGTTTGCTAGAGGAGAACGATTAAGTGTGTGCATGTGTGGTCTCCTAATTTGGCGGCAGGCAATGCTAAACTACTACTGCTGTTATTGCTCTATAGTATACTAAAATGGAGACAATGCTCTTGGTTGGTCCTACGAAATATTTTGATGTGAATTAACTTATTCTATTGAATATAGAAGACTTCGATGTCCTTAACACTCCCATGGCTATATAGCTGTCCCTACACATATTGTTAATAAATTAACAGGTATTTCTCTTATTTATGCAAATGACTGCCTAGACAGTTTTCTTGGTGGTTTGTTGTTGGAATCCGGGGTTAAGATTGTGTTATGAATGCTAATATTTATTTATCGCTTGCAAATTTGACTCCACTAATTCATCAAGCAACTAACAGCTATGTACATCATTCTACTTCTTAATAGGAATAATCACATGGCTTGATGGTAGTATAGAGCAAAAATCCACGACACTCATCATTAGCAAATCTGTTCGACCTATTTAAGTTTTAACAGAATACGAAAGATTCTGAGATGTCCACTGCTAATCAAGATGGAAGTAGTGCTCGTATTTTCTTTGGTGCCGAACATCACATCGTTACTTGTGCAGCCCGTTTGTGATGTATGAATCTGACGCGATAAGCACCTGAAGTGGCGTCCTTCACTCCACCAAGCGCTGTTTCGCTCATAGCCGGGGGAGAGGTAGATGAATGCCTTTCCCAAGTGCGAAGTTAACACGAACCGTTTGAGTTTGAACTCAGTTTGCCAGGTCTTTCCCCCGAGCTGCTATTCGCTCTATCAACCACTTCGCATCTCTTCTATTTTTTTTACAGAAAACAAAGCAACTCTATTTCCACCGCTTATCAAGATAAACAGTTTCAAAAAGGAATATTGTTCTCTCGTGATCAAACGAAAGCTGCCATGATGGGAAATGATTGAGAGAGATGCGAATAAAAATAGGCAGAGATAAGAAGTTCAGAAACAATAGTAATAAGCGGAAGATGAAATAGAAGAAGGTGTGGTGTTCTTCAGTACGGTTAGCGATAAAGAGAAGATGCATTTGAAAAGGGCCAATCCCAATTGACTGTTGATGTGTAAATGGCACTCGTGGAATATACCAATTGGATTGCTGTCGATTTAGTTCGAATGGAGCACTTTCCAAAATCACTCGCAGTGGTTGTACATATTCAATATGATTCACCACTTTCGGAGTTGCTAAGGAGAATCAGTATCGGTTGAAACCTGCTATCATACATATAATAATGCGATTTCCGTATGTTCGTGTGTATGTGTTACCGTATTACAATAAAAACGGCACATCGTAAAACAGTTTTTGTTGGTGCAATGCCGTTAAAATGCTGCAACTCGGAGAACAATGCAATTTCAAGTCCGATATGCCAACGATTACCGAATCATTGAGGGTCAAGATGATTACACTCGCGGACAGTTCCGTGAGTAGAGGTCAAAAATTCAGCCAATTGAGGAGATGTAGTGAAATCGATATAACCGAACATTATAAGGTAATGTGTTGGAAGTTCACACTCTTCTGATATGCGTGAGCAATGGGATCCATCAGACACTTATGGATAGATTTCAAGAAAATATTGGGGTTGGGTGGGTCTGTGAAAGTAGTAGAAGCAGAAGATGGCGGGAATCAGAATCGGTAAAGAGCCAAGAAGTAGAAATTTGGAAAGAAAATGATAAGTTGGGAAACGGTAATTGATCAAAAGCATTCGAGAAGTAGGCGAGTACTTATGAAAAACATGAGTAGGAAAGGGAACTTCGAGAGGGTAAAGAAAATAAGGGTTTCAGGGGTGGGGGCTTGGAAGGTAGGGAATAGAATGTGTTATTGTTGGCAGAGGGATGAGATTACCTGTGAAAAAAGGTATCAAAAGGAACAGTATCGTGAGTCACAAGACGGAAATTAGGATCGAAGAATTTGGAAAACATATAGGTGAGGAATGGTAGATAATGAATAATGCAGGTATTCATCGTACCCAGGTGTTCCTTGATCAAACCAGAGGCACAAATGCTGCAACTTTACTTACCCGATATACAAACTGCACTGATTTCACGCCGGTTTGATATTGGTCTGGATTTGTTCTTCGAAAATGGACAATTTTTCGTGGATGCGGTCGTAGTTCACATTTTCACCGCAAGTAGCACCACCGGTACAATTTCCATCGATAAGGTATTTGAAAAGAAAACAAGATGAATATTAATCATATAGATCGAACATTACTATGTGAAACGCCCAAATGAAAAAAAAATCCAGGGATATGTTCATATGCACAGATATATATATATATATATATATATATATATATATATATATATATATATATATATATATATATATATATATATCGAAATGAGTAACTCCTTTTACTGAGAGGTGTGTCCCTCAGGGAAAAATCAATTATAAAGATTTTGGTAATAATAATTTGTATCAGAAATCATCAGTATGTGTGTTAACTGACTGTTAATAACGAAAGCTGGGTTATTAAAATTGATTCCCCCAAAGCAAATTTCAATAAAAAGACAAAAAGCTTTGGACAAAGTTTTCTGAAAAGAATTTCGATATGCTTACATTTCATCAGGAAAAATTATTTATATATATATATATATATATATATATATATATATATATATATATATGCTCTTCAAACTCTGAAATAGAACACTCTGGTGTATGTGGAATCTTGTGTAAGCAAATATATCGCTTAAATCCGGTCCAGTAATGCGTAGGGCAGGGGTAAAGTGTCAGCCTATGGGTCTGGAGCGGAGGATACGATGCTGCCCCATGGTGTTGGATGGGATATTGGATTATCTATAGCCACACTGAAGAGTTGCTATGTAATGAAACAGCTGTCCGTGGATGACACGATTATTGATTATTATATATATATATATATATATATATATATATATATATATATATATATATATATATATATATATATATACATATATTGGCCATGTGAAAGATGTTATAGGCAATGGCGTAGCAAAGTTTTTCAACTATGGAACCAAAGATAGCACCCGATGGTAAAAAAGCGCCTGGGGGGCAAACATGACCCTCAGGGAAAGTATGATCTTTGATTAATTGAAGGAAAGAAAAATGTTGTGCCATCTCGCACACTGCTCTGGCTCGCCTCCGGTTTCTGGCCCTATGAGGGTAGACATGGCGTCCATGGGGGCAGGCAAGTTTTCCTGTATCCGGTTAAAACGAGCAACCGGATAGAAGTCAAATGTATGTGCATGTGCGTATGTATGTATGTATGTATGTATGTATGCGTGTGTGCGTATGTTTATCTCTGTGCTGGCGTTTCTGTGCATGTATCTCTCTGTCTGTGTGACTTGAGCTGCACACGAAAGCATTTATCTTGACGAATAGGATTCGCTCATTTTATTTTTCCGTTGTCACAAAAGACGGGCCGCGCTCAGATCTTGGGGCAAAAGAAGGGCGAAAGGGCGGCGAAAGAGAGGAAGCGGGCTGTCATGAAGTAGGAAATGGGTACAACAGGAAGAAGGGTGTGAAAGTTTGGAAGAGGAAAAGAGGAAATCCATTCGATAGAAAGAGACAATGATACGGATGAAGTGAAACCGGTCATTGAAAAAAAAAAGAAGACAGTAGATAGGAAAGCAGACATATTTGATTAGTCACACGATAGTTTTTTTGGCAGCATGCCATGTTAGGGGTGATCAAGGAGAAAAGAAGTGACCAATGAATAAGTTACCTCCTTTGCTTTTTGTTGGGCAGTGATCCCTAAGAAAGTCCGTATTCCAAAGAGAATAAGCCTGAATGCTGCTGGACACTAACTAAATGATCTAACTTATACCGTTGATTGAACTCTATAAAAAAACTATAAGGGGAGATTTAAAATTGAAACAAGAAAAGGCTTCTCTATCGTTGTTGTTGCTATTAAACAAGTCTATTCAGATCTGAATCTAAGTTTGACATTTCCCAATTTTTTTTAACCTCCAAAAGCCACTTGGGTATTTATTCCCTAGAATTTCCAGGTATACTAAAGAGTAAATGTTTGAATATTCCCAATAATCTCCAGGTATACTAAATAGTAAATTTTTGAATTTTCAGCCCCTCAGCTCTATTGGCGCCGCTTGTACGGGCGATGCATACAAATATAGCCAACCCGTCAGACCAACTTGAAAACTGAAAAAAACCCATGTTGACAGTGTTGGTTGACGTTTTCTTAAAAAAAAAAAGGGAAATAAAGGAAACCATGAGTGAAATGAGAAGAGCTACGGCATCTGATGTCGCTAATCTGTCTTTCTACGTAACTGTATGTTATTTTGACGTCTTGAATGGTAATCTTGAACTTCTGGATTTTGTCGAATGGAATTAATTCGAGACGCGGGATTTGTTGAATTCATTTATTTGCGTATTCCTGCCTTGGATGGTCTTTCCTTCTAGCTTTTTAACATCTATTTGAAATTGTTTCGCATCGGTTAATCAGGATTTCACGGAAGGCTCGCTCTACTCACGCCAGGAATTCGCTTAACGCCTCGAACATCCTATTTTGAAACCCACTTTCGCGGAATAGATGAACGAAACAAGTATATGAAGGAAGAGAGTGTTATAGATTTCGTTGTCAGGCGCGTATTTTTCGTTCGGTTATAGACTTTCAAAAGCCTTTCTGAAAGCTTTCTAAGATTATTTGCGTTTAAAGTGCTGGATGAAAAAAAATGCATACTGGGAAATTGTGTCTCACTTTGGATGTAAAAGGAAACCAGATTATTCGAAAAGAGTGCATTTATTGCGTTTCTCTATTTTGACCCAGTATCAAGTTAGGATAACAAGCTTAAAAAACGGTTTTAAATTGAAGACAGATACGATTATTCAATTTTTTTTTCTATATTTTTTTCTTTTAGGTATTATTTTCACAGTTCCCATAATGGACGGCTATGGTTGGAATTCTTTTGCATACGAATCTTCTTTTTAAACATAAGGCTTAAAATCAAATTTATGAGGGCAATGTTTTTCTGTCCTAGTCGTGTCGTTCTATTGTGCAGGCAAAAAAAATCGTTCCGTTTCTGTCGTTGAACTGCATTAGAAGCGTTAAAGTCATTAGAAAAATTCGGTAATACTAGAAAACGGATGACATGTTGCAGTTTTTCCCCCTGCAAGACGTTACCCGAGCAATTACACTACCTCAACTAGTTATTTCTTACACAAGAATGTATTCTGGTTCCGTTACTTCTCCCGTTTGACGACGCACACGTATCTTGCAAGCTTATTTAGCCAGGATAAAATGAGACACATTAGACAAATCGACCTTCTCTTTTTAATAGAAGGTTCAGTTTCGATGCTCACATGTCCATCGAAGATGATTTTGACAGCATTGGTTAGCACAGATATCTAAACTGACTGGTGGCTACAAAGCCCCATACGAAATTCTGCTTGCTGTGACTTATTACTATTTTTTCAATTTGATGAAAGTTCTGCAATTTGTTCGGTGGTATCTCCTCTGTTGGTTCGGACTTGACGCGGACGGAAACGTCGATTTACTTCACGTGTCAATAGGTCTTGGACGACCGATGTCCTGTCTGCAGTTGCTAATTTTTACCACTCTGAACCTCTACCGATAGGCACTCACCATAACAGACCGTGAACACCTGACACGCCGTGCAGTTTGGGAAATGGCCTGGCTTTGTCATTTGGAGAAAGCTAATTGGTCTTAATCTAAGTCACTTGAATCTCCATTCTTGTTCATACTGCGACATTCAACTCATCAAAATACAATTCGTATTAGCGTGTGTGTGTCTATAGGCCTATCTCAAACTGTAATATCATGCAATTAGGATATTGAAGTCTCATCAGCAGACGAACACATTAGTAAGTTATTTCAAAGAATCCATCTGTGGTGATTCTGTTCTATTCTGAGCTGAAAAGAGAGAGTAAGCTGGCATTCCCACTCGAAGTTATCCACAATATAAATTGTCTTAGTGACTCTGAACGTCTTTTCCATCCTTATTATCTTTTCGGCCTGACTACCCTTTGAATGACCGCTTCTACCCACGGCTCGAAGTTAGTTCTGTTTCAGAGAGTTTTTAGCATGGTCAATTAGAAAAAGAAAACAAGATCCAGGGATATCTTAAGATTCATTTAACTCATAATGTGAATACGCCAGAGATCATACTCAAAATATGGATGGCTCGACGACCAAGACGATTTCAGAAAGTATCGGCTCTGCAACGCCCATGATGAAATAGGTCTGGCGAATCCAGGGGAAGGTGTATGTCCAACGATTAACGCTAAAAGGATGCTGCTGATGACAAAGATGATGATGAGGGGCCGAAGGGGGTGAGGAAAAGAAAATTGGACTGTTTGGGAGTTAACTAGACAAACCTGTGACCCGTTGAGAGAAAATTTGCGCGATCTGATCCAGCAAGAATTAACACAGAATGTTTCTATGCATTGAAAATTGAATTAATAAGGGAGAGCACTCTATATTCACCAGTTAATGAATATCTTTCTCTGAGAAATCGGTCATTATAATAAACATAAAATTCAGCTCGAAATTTGTTTATTTTGATTTACTTATCCCCCCCTACCAATTCTAGCAATTTTTAAGTTAACAGTCCCTTGATTCAAGACCGTTGGCTACAATGCGAGCTTCGGCCACTTGAAAACTACAGTTATACTGAACCAGATTTTGCTCCCAATGTAACGAAAAATGAAGTGAAACGCACACACATATTCCATAGTTCAGTTCGTCAATTCTCTGTCAAGTTCACTATGGATGCTATCTCTTTTGACGTATGTTTTATTAGTGAGTCTTAACTGATGTCAGCGCCCGGCCTATTTTGAGTCACACTGGCTCCAGGGACTCAATTTGGTGTCTGTAATCTCTCCGGTTTTTAATGCTAAATGACTAAAACTGAGATGGTTAAAAAGATTGCAATCGAAAAACGTCAATCATTCTTCTCATCCATATTAATGAGGCTTCATCTGAAGATGTGAATTATAATAAATTCCCAATTTGCGATTCTGAAAGGAATTAGCAGGTCCTGTCATAAGATAAATGTCTCAGTGGTTTTGTTATGTCTGTGTGTCCGTGCGCGCCCACATGCACACACGCATGAAATGGGCACACAAAAAACGGACACACGTCGCGTGCACGCACACTCACATACATACATATAAGTTATGATACACTATTCCGTACCGAAGTGGAACGTTCTTATAAAAAACATTTCGTAAGCTGAAATAGCGTACGGCAACGAAGTAATCACAGTTCACTTATGTAGGAAGAAATTTGAGTGTTCCCATACCCTAAATAACGATGGCAGTACAAAACGCTAGGTTTATGCTACACCATTTCAAATTATAACATTCATAAAGAAAAAAACACATTTTGCACATTGGAGTAAGGTTCGACGGAGAAGAAATTATAACTAATTTATATCGGAAGAAGTTGTAGTATCCTGAGACCATCAAATGATGATGGCGGTACATCAGGCTGAGTTGTTGGATCTTGGGGTGGATCATAAGTGTATGAGTGAGATAGGAGTAGGATGCACTTCTCCTCTTTGTGTCACGCTGTCAATTGAGTGACTAACCAGACCTGTGTCTCTTATATTTAGATTTCCTTTTTTTCTTACTGAAGCAGAATATATGAATGAGTGCGAGGAGAGGTTTAGTGGTGAATTTCTATCCATTTATTGAAGCATATATATTCCCTGTGGCGGAAACTTGGGGTAAAGCGAAATTTCACAAAATGAAAAGTACGTGTAATTTCAAAGCAAAACATGAATGTTCATATATTAAATAATTTTTTGTTGACACATGCCTCACAACTTGAGACAAGAAGACAGAAAGACGGATACATCTTGAAATATTCATGCCTATGTCAATTCTTTATTGGTTTATTTGTTTGTTTTTGTCGCTCTGTAGCAAACAGAAAGAGGAGAAAAGATTGAAGAAACCATTTCTGAGCATTTCTTTCAGTATCACTACGGTTAGTACTCTAGCTGTTGCTGCTTGCTCAGTAGTAGCACGGAAATTCAATATTGGCATCTCTGACTTTTCAAGGATAATACTAATGATTTACGATTCTATTTTCACCCAATTCTGCTGTGTTATTGTTTCAAAAACTATACTGAAACGGAAAAACAGAAAATTTACTTTGAGAAGATCGACAGAAATATGAATTTTGTTCTAGGTATACGTTTTTTGATGTGTCATATATGCATATGTACTAGAATTATTTTGAAACTGTCAACATGATCAGTTTTTGGCTGACTAGGCGGGCTAGCTGGCTATATA
>OY735218.1:17667552-17677552 GCA_963457665.1 Thysanoteuthis rhombus
TCTCAGCGGTAAAACAATTTGATTTTTGATTCGCATAATACAATTCAATTATGTTAACTCATTCGCTTGGCGTGTATCTTTCCATTATGAATTCTCTCATGGGATCTTACTTTCTAAACCAGAAATTTTGAATTTGTTTCATATTCAATTTGAATGTATTGATTTTATATTCTGTTATGTAAGTTATAATCTACCTTGTATATTAATAAAGACAAAATATATCAGCTGGAAAGGTCTTGTAAAATGACGGACGATGAAAGATTGATGATATATAGAGAGAATTGTACCTTTCCAGTCTAATTATATAGTTATACCATTGGACTATTTGCCCTCTTTTACCATGTACACACACACACCCAGAGACACACACACACACACACACACATATATATACATATATATATATATATATATATATATATATATATGTAAACACGCATGTGTTTGTGTTGATGGAAAATCAACATAAAGAGGTCAGCCAGTGTAATTAATATCTTTGGAGACGATATAAGTTGGTTTGCATGCAGTAAAGATTGAAACCGACACAACAAATTTAATAATCACGTGGGTGAACATTCAATAGAAGTCGCACGAAAAACAAATCACGTCTGTTGTTGTACTTATTGATCCCTCACCATCAGGGTTACGTACGTAATTAAACCCAGGGTTGAATCATTGATACATATGATGAAATAAGGTCCACATTCAAAACGTTATGATAATACCCCATTAGAATCAGAAACTATATATATATATATGTGTATATATATATATATAGTACTTGTACAGTTACAATTTAGACCCGTCTATTTGCCTTGGAATGCAACATTCGTAACCCCAGCTCATATCTAAATTCGAGTATGTTTGCATTCTTCAACTAATACTGATCAGTATATTCATTAGAAAAACTTTCTTTTGCTCGTAAAAAGAGAGAAGTCTATCGTTCCCTAAGCCAGAAACAGCAAAGCTTTGATAATGAGAAATGTGATCATAATAAGCTATTAAACACAATTAATGTAATGAATGTGAGATATCTAATTCTCATTATTAAATCAGAATGTATTTTAATTACCCTAATTATTACGACGTATATCGCCAGATGACTTAGTTAAAATATCATTTCCAGCCGTAATATATCGCTGATCGTCTGCATTAAGCAACGGAGATATCATTTTAATTCTTGCTCTCCTTCCTCCATACTCTCCTTCTTATACTCTGGTTCTCCGTATACAATGCATCGTCGTTGCCATACTTCTAATAGGTTTTTTGTCTTCCTCCTTATTCCTTCTCTAAACCGTTGTCATTAGTCTTCTTCTTCTTCTTCTTCTTCTTCTTCTTATTATTATTATTATTATTATTATTATTATTATTATTATTATTATTATTATTATTTGCAATCTCACACCAGTTGCCTGGTGATTACCGCTGAAGGTAGAGCGACCGCAAGTCTCCTCAAGTTTCCAGCCCTCCTCTCCACGTTCTCGTATACCATAGGAATACTTTAGTTGATTGTTTCACACCAGTTGCCTGGTGGTCATTGCTGAAGGCTGTGACAGTAAGTCTCCTCAGGTCTTCAGTCCACATCTCTTGTCTCCCTCGCCTATCACACCAGTGCTGTGGTTCACATCTCTGCTTCCATTTTCCTTCCTCTGTTAGGCCACTGCTAACATCAAATATCGCAGAGCCTATATTTCCAGCGCTTCCTTCAGTATCCGTGCAATTCCAAGTAGTACTATGGTCTGTACAGTCTCAATCATTCCTTTTATCCCAAGCTCTTCCAGTTTCGCCCTCAGTGTCTATTATTACTGGTACTACCCTGATTATTGTTTGTATTACCACACAAGTTGCGTGGTGATCAACACCTGAGACAGCAAGTGACAGCAAGTCCTGGCCCCCCTTCTTCACACTCTCACAGTCCACAGAGGTGCTGTGCATTACAGTTTCACACCAGTCTCCTGCAGGAGGCTAAGTGACAGTAAGTCTCCTCAGATCTTCAGCCAACGTCTCTTCTCCCAGTCGCCAATCATGCCAGTGCTGCGGTTGGCATTTCCACTCTCATTTCCCCTCCTCTGTTGGGTCACTTTTGACAATTAACGTTGCAGTCTTTATTATGTTCATTATTATTATTATTGTTATCATTATTATTTTTATTATCATTAATATATTTCTTAAAGCCCCCCCCCCCTTTCTTGCTTCATTCTTCTAATCAACATACATTGGCTTCCTCGGTGTTATTTATTTCGTTTTCCCCCCGTACGGTATTTAATTATCATCTTCCCCCAGCCCAACATCACACATCCCCGTATATTTTTTCCCTTTATATAAGGTTGCCTTTTGTGCACAGGATGCTGAGAGATATTAGCGAAAATGCTAAAATGTATAAATGTCAGAGATGTAAATGTAAAAACTAGACACAAATATCCTTTGTTGTTATGGTTACCGACGAGTTACAGGAGAATATTGACATTACACCCTTCAGTGACACCTGCCTTCATCTTTTGCTTCACCATGAAGACGACATTAGAAGTTTCGGCTTCTGTGATAAGATGTCGGTGGCTGCACACGTTTCTTGCTCTTGCGAGTGAGCGAGAGAAAAGAGAAGAAGCCATTATGTTCCTGCCTACGTGAACATCCGGTGGTTTGCTTCCGGCTGCATTGTTACTTCGAGGCTTATCCATCGTTGAATTCCTCCATTGCAATGATGAGTGACAAGTTGTTTTTGTGCCTTGCATTACGTGTTTTCTCTACTCTTCTTCATATATATATATATATATATATATATATATATATATATATATATATATATATATATATATATAAAGAGAGATAGAAAGAGGAGATCCAAGAAAGGGAGAAAGAAAAGAGGAATGGGTCCAGACGAAGTCGATGGAGAAGCTTGAGAGAAAAGAAATAGGAAAACATCTTCCATTGTTTGTTATTACCGTTCTATTGCACACACACTCGCACACACACACACACACACACACACACACACACATATACACATATATGTATTTACATATGTATATATATATATACATATGTATATCTATATATACATATATATATATATACATACATATATATATATATATACACACACACACACAAATATATATATATATTTGGATATGTATATGAATATATACGTACGTCTGTATTCGTGTGTGTGTGTGTGTGTGAGAGAGAGAGAGAGAGAGAGAAAGAGAGAGGATATATACATGTGTGTTGCAGTTGTTGAAATATGAATGAAGGAGAGGTGTCAAGTTGAGACAACGGAAAAGCTCAGACGAAAAGTATCATCATGAGAAACGAAATATCCGTGATAAATTTCATTAACAAGTAAACATAAAGAAAGAAAAACTAATCGATACTATAAAAGCGTAGGAAAAGAATGTATAAGAATAGATGAAGGCTTTCGTACGATTTACGTTACTTATTTACCTTCTATGTATGTTGTAATGTTTGGAAGAACGTAAGAAAGAGAAGAGAGTAACGAGCTCAGTTGACGAAGAAGCTTTGACAGGAAGCAGTTTTACACGAGGCGAAATCTCGCTGATAGATTCAGATATAAGAAAAAGTAGAAGAAAAAAATGATCAGCATCAATGCTGATCGCGTAACGAAGGTCGAGCTTAAATGAGAATTGAAAAGAACCAAGATAGGTAACAATGACAAACGGAACACGGAAGATGAGAGAACAAAGGAATAGTAATTATATAGCATAAGAGATTTATACACAGCATACGTACCTATTTCGAACATGTTCGTTAATCTGACACGCTTTACGTTAATCTGATGACCTAGTTGCCTTGCAGGGGTAACCGTACATCTTTATTTATAACAGTCTTAATGCGATCTTATGTTTTCGAAATCATTCTCAGTGGAGAATGAAGGAAGCGATGAATAGAAATAATAAAGAAATACCTTCCAAACGTAGAAAAAGAATTGTAACTTATTGAATTCGGAGGGGAAACTCAGATCAACTTATATAGTTTACCGGGAGTTTTCTGTTTCTTGTTCCGTCAAGACGGAGTCTCTCGTACAAAGGTAACATTTTAGCAGATAAAAATATTTCCTACATTACCATTTGGAACAGGGGACTTTTCCAATGGAACGAATCCAGTGGTTTCTTTTTTTTAATCCTATGTATGTCTATAGGCGTGTGTGCAGTCTACTCAGGAAAATTACTGTACAAAATAAACTCGAGAATGAAAGCTGATCAAATTGCTTATGAAAACTCTCAAGATGATGAAAAACATGCTGTCAATTTTTCTTGAAATAAATTTGCATTACCGGGCTGATGCACTTTCATTTACCCCATGTCTTGAATTATACCAAGATTTTTGGCTTAAATGGGTTAAATCGTATCATTGAGATATATCCGCAGATTTTTGTTTTTCACGCCGATTTACTTAATGTGATCAACTTGATCACGACGGTTAGTTGTTGTTTGCTTATTCTGCTTTACACCAAGCCAACTTCGTTGACAATGGTGTCATCAATGAACATGCTATCAAGAGTTTATATAAGTATCTTATCAACAGCAGCTTAGATCAGCTTAGCTTAGATTATGGTAGTCCGCCAAGACGATCATGACCTTCAACTTCTCGCGTAGACTCGGCTTGGGTTGCCGTTGACGATGTTAGTGTGTCATTGATGGCTCGTTGAAGTCCAAATTTCGAAGTACAGTGTTTTTATGTCGTTGGTGGTTCCTTTGGGTACTATTGAGTCCAAATTTCAAAGCACCGTGCAGTTGTGTCGTTGATGGCTCCTTTGAGTTATTCAAAGTCCGTATTTTGAGGCACTGTATTCTAGTATCGTTGGTGGTCCCTTCAGGTACTATCGAGTCCAAATTTCAAAGCACAGTACTGTTGTGTCGTTGATGGCTCTTTGGGGTACCTCAAAGTCTGCATTTCGAACCACAATGTTTTTGTGTCGTTATTAGCTCCTTTAGTACTTCAGAGTCCGAATTTCGAAGCATTATGTTTTTTTTTTGTTTCGTTGGTGGCTCCTTCGGGTACTTCGAAGTCCGAATTTCAAAGCACATCCTTGTTGTGCTGTTGGAAGTTCCTTGGGGTACTTCAAAGTCCGTATTTTGAAGCACAATGCTTGTGTGTAATTTATGGCTCCTTAGGGTACTTCCAAGTCCGAATTTCAAAGCCCAATGTTTTTTTAATGTCGTTGGAGGCTATTTCGAGTACTACAGAGATTTTGAAACACAGCGCAGGTGTGTTGTTGATGGCTCCTTTACGTATTTTTGAGTTTGAATTTCGTAGCACAGGGTCTTCCACGTATCAGACATGGTATTTAATCACCAATTTGGGGAGAGGCGTAACGCTATTTGTCTTTTCTGGCAGCGCTCTTCGTTGGTACGGGGAATTCGGCTTCGAACTGCTGCAATGCCTTACCTGCAAATTCGACATCACGCTGCATGGTTGGAAGCTTGGATTGTTAACTTGTATGGGGTTATCTGACATCGCTTTGGGTGGCATTAAAGTGCTCTTTTTATCGTTCCTTCTGCCCTCTGGATTAACGCTAGCCTTTGGCTAGTTTTCCATTGTTCACTTGTCTGGGAACACGGTTGTCGGGTTTCCAAGTGTTATGACCGACACAGTGCAGTTGCCGCTGGACAAACTTGGACTCAATGCTGGAACTGTTGGCCTGTTGCTCTATCATTGAATTGGGAATGCACAATTTGTTAGCGAAACTGATATGTTCATTCATTAGGAGGGAGATGTTTGTTGGGCGATGTCTTATTCTTAAAGTTCACAATTTTGATCATTTTGAGTACCTTGCAAAATTTACATTGTCAGCCATTATGGTTGCAAAAGGGAAAATAAGTTATATATATTCAACAGACGACAGTTTTGCTGTACGAGTTTTGAATATTTTACTTTCCAATATATATATATATATATATATATATATATATATATATATATATATATATATGTACACACAGACGCACACATATATATAAAGATATATAAACATATACATCAGTATATATATATATATATATGTACACATGTTGAGCAACCATAACCATCATTGATGAAAAGGAGTCATATCCTGTTTTTCGTATTTTTGTGTTTGCGTGTCCCAGCACTCTGGGTTATGCCACTAGACCTCTCCTTTGATGTTGGGAGAAATAGAGGGGTTAATTTGACGGGTTTATTAATAACGTGTGGTTTTCTCCAGAATATAGATGTTCAAAGCTTTGTTTTTAACTCTGTTTTAGATGTTTTCTTGAGCAGAACGCCAGTGATGTCATGGATGAATTTATTCTGACCATATTCATTCTTCGATGAAAATTTTTTTCACGTGACTATAAATTTCGACGCTGGGGCTGTTCAATAATCGTCTGTAATGGCGAGTACATACATAAATATTCATATATGTGTGTTTCTTCGTGTGGGATGGGGGATAGAAGTGATAGAGCGAGGAGGGCAGGTAGACAGAGAGAGAGAGGGTTGAAAAAGAGAAGAGCTAGACGAGCTGACCATATCTCCGTATTCCACCGATTCATAATGGTGAGATGTTTTATTTTTCGGAATTCTAGATCAAACATCCATTGCCCGAATACTTCAAACGAAAATAAGCGGCGAAACGCCTAATTGAAAATGATCGATGTATGAAATTGAGAAAAAGTATTCCTTGTAATTTTCATACATTTTTGAATTTAACTTCAATCAAGAGAATGTGAGTTCGATTTGAGCCGAAGACAGTCACAGAATGATTGCTGAAATTATAGATAGCATCAAGACGAAGTGCAATTTGGTCGCATTATATTTAGACGAGCATAGTACCCGTCCGAAACGATTTGTTTACATATGCATCGATTTTTATGCTTAAAATCAGAATTTGTGTGCTCTGCCAAGAATCGAAGTGTCGCTCTTTGGTTTTCTCCCAATGGCCGGTGCGGTATTCGTGCACTCGGCTTAGAATTCTAACACTTCTACCAAGGTTCAAAGAGGAAGTGCTCCTTCTGAAAAATATTACGCATTGGCTACTATATATATATATATAAATATATATATAAATATATATATATATATATACATATATATATATTTATATATATATATACATGTAGAGAGAGAGAGAGGTAGAGAGTGAAATAGAGAGAGAGAGAGAGAGCGATGCACTTCACCTTAAATCTTCATTGCTCTTGCTTGGACGCTATTCCCTATACAGTCTCTGCCGTATTGGTCCTACTGCTGTGGAAAAAGCATCTAAAAATCTTTCTTCACAAGGCCAAGCTATTCACTAATCCAATACTTTACTGTTTTGTGGAATTAGCTTTATCTATGGCGAGAGCGTTCAATATTTTGAAATTTGAAATAGAGCGTAAAAAGATGGAGAGTTATTTATATTTTTGTTATTACTGATAAGTCAAGGACATCATAGAATCCATTAACAATCTAAAATGGTGGTGGGCTAGCCATGTTGCAAGAATGGCAGACAACTGATGGACAGCACGGCTCACGACATGGATCCCCGAGATCACATGCGCAACCGATGCCGGCAGAATATCTGATGGAGAGACGAGCTAGATAAGTTCAGAAAGTAATGGCTCCGCAACGTGTGGCAAATCCTGGGGAAAGTCTATGTCCAACGACGGGCGTTAAAAGACTGATGATCATAGTCGGCGATATTCAAATGATTAACTGAATTTATCTGAAGATCGCCGACGATGGCATGAAACTGATCGGTTGGAAAGAAGAAAAAAATGATTATGAATAACTATCTATCTCCATCTGTTCATCTCCCATTCTGTCTCTGCCCCCATCTCTATTTCTCTCTTTCTCTCTCTCTCTCTGTCTCTCACTCTCTCTTTCTTTCTCTCTCTCTCTCTCTCTCTCTCTCTCTCTCTCTCTCTCTATATATATATATATATATATATATATATATATATATATATGAACATGGCGCTTTATTTATGTGGATTATTACGTGTAATTATTCGCGTTCGCATGATAAAGTTGTTAGCCATTTTCAATCGCACGTGCGCTTTTCCTACCTGCAATACTTTGACTCGGATTAAAGAACTCAGGTTCTGTGTTATCTAGTCCCTAAGACACCATCAAACCGTGCTAAAAGGAAAATGAAAGTTATTAATACATGAAAAAAAAAAACAAGTTTCGTCAAATCAAAGCGAATAGTCTTTACAATCGGTGCCTGCTGATTAATAAACGATTTATCCTAATTAATTGCTATTAACAACGCTTATTGATTTCTTGAAGAGTAGTCGATTTTTCTAATGCGTAACAGAACGTCAGTGTTAGTATTTCTTCCAGATACAGATATGTATCATTGTTCAAAATGACACTTTACGAACTACTGGCTTCAAAAATTTGAAATACTATCTTAAATTTGATGGAAATTATACCAAATCTTACCTTTGTTCGATCTCAACACAGTAAAAATGTTAGCAAAAGCCAATGGCAATACTACATATTCGTATGTAAATGTGCATCGATAGAATGTAGAATATAATATATAAAAGAAGTCGTACTTCGAGAACTCCTGCTTTATAGATCGTCATTCGTTCGTAAATGTGAGATTTATTTGAGCGTGTGAAATTGAGAGAGTGCGTGGAATTGAGCAAGTGCTTTCAAGAACGTTTTTATATTTGAGACGGGATGATGTGTGAATGAATGAATGCGCTGGAGTATGTAAAGATATGTGTATGTATGTGTGTGTCTGTGTGTGTGTGTGTGTGTGTGTGTGCATATCCGCTCTATACTTATTGAATGTTTGCCTATTCTGAAATGTCAATATTTTTGCTCCTAAAGAGTGAACAACTTGGTAAATCGACATTTGTCCTGGTACATAAGAATTGGTTGAGAATATTCCGACGCTTCCATCATCACCATCATCACCATCATCATCATCACCATCATCATCATCACCATCATCATCATCATCATCATCATTCGTTTTTGATTATCCATTGTTGGATATAGACCCCCTCCCTTAGAATCACTTGACCTCTCTATCATGAGCATAGTGGAGCAAGTACTCTCTGGATTTATGTAGTCCATCATGGCATCTTATCTTCTGCTGGTGGAAGTTTTGCATATGATCTCTGGGGATCAATTTTGTGAGTTACGATGTCGAGTGGTTCTCAGCCATTCTCGCAACATTATCACTTCATTTTAGCTCCTATGTTATCTTTCCATGTGATGTTGGGCATGACTATTTCCAGTGCTAACGATGACCTTGACATCCTGGAGTGGTCGTTCGCCCGATTTCTTTCAAAATTGTTTTTTCAAAAACGAATTTGCACTCTTTCATCTGTCACACTTTGAAATTTTTCACATTGAAAAGGGGCAGAGGTATTGGAGATGTTCTGAAACACTTATCTATGTTTACTGATGTTCCAAACGTGTTGCCAAGTAGTAGCTAAAAGAGCACAGAGAGACAGAGAGAGTCAGAGATGAAGAGGTATTGAATATTTATACCCATGTAAGACTTCATTTTAAATGATAGATGTAACAGTATCCAGTGAGGTAGAAAGACGTGAACGTAGATAAGCGAGCTTAAATACACGATGGGTTGTTTTGAGAGGTAAACAAAGCGAATTTTAGGGAGGGAAGCCAAAATATTAGATTTATAATATATCATTTATTTTTCACCCAGTAATTTATGCAATGTCGGTCATACTTGTTGTGATTATTGAAAATTAGTTGTACTGAATTGATACACAGTCATAAGCAGATTGGTGTTGAGCTACTCATGTTTTTCCTCTTTCTAACTCTCTATTTATTATTCATCCCTCTTTCTATCTATCTATCTCATCAAATATTATGATTTGTGATGTGCAATATATGTATATATATATATATCTCCATGTATAAATGCGTTATATTAGTTCGAAACACTGTTTGGAATGATCTCCCGTTATCATACAGTAAATGTATCATTTGGCCTCCACTGCGTAAACGGAATGGAATTTTTTTTTTTAAATCGTGTGGTTGATGCAAGAATATAACC
>OY735218.1:17680052-17755052 GCA_963457665.1 Thysanoteuthis rhombus
CTAACTCCCTCTCGTGCGTTTGATCTTCCCCGAAGATCAATCGAGTAACCCTTTGCTCCATCTGTTACCCTTCCTCGTTAGTTGGTTTCCTATCTGTCTTCATTTTGGTCGCTCAATTACTTCTTTATATATATATATATATATATTTACCTTACTCTTCCCATGGATCCATGTCTATCTCTTTCTATCACATATTGTTATTTCTGATACTGATATTCGCATTTGTTTACAAATGATTTAGTGAGTTACTATCTTTCAGTTTGGTATGTCGTAGCGAGTGTGATACATTTGTTGTATACGATGCATTCAAAGCATTTTGCAAGTTGTTTCCCAAGGTCTCAATGTTTTCTGAATGCTTTCCAATCGATCGTTATAGGTCATTTTATTTCGCTTTAATTGTCTCTCTTTATTTTTCACAACTCTTCTAAATAGTTATATTCCTTTAACCTCTTTCCAAACGGAGATTTCATGATCACTCAAGTATTTCTCTTTGAATATCCCCCCCCACCAATGCGATACACATTCATTGTTCTAGAAATGTACGCTGTCTTCGTTCTCATTCAGTCAACTAGTAACCGACGGTCTTAACGCAGTCCTCTGTATAATAACAACTTGGCAGATGCAAGTCAAATCTGCTGGGGGGATTAGGAAAGAGATTACAACCTCCTCACCATCAATGCTGAAATAGATTAACTAAAGATAATCTGCGCAAATCCGTTACTGCAGCTGTTGGGTAGTCAGACTTCTGACAACCTTTTTTATTGGCTGTTAATGCAGAAGTGAAAAGTACACTTGATCCGGGTGACGGTAAAAAGATAAAAGAAACCATGAAAAAAGTATGGTTTATACGTACGCCATCGGAGTTATACGCATAATAGACTCCCTGAATTATTGCATATTAAGGTTTGAATCTGATCGTATTTTTTTTTATCTTTATGCTTTACCTTAATCCTATTTACGGATTATGGATATCGGTCTGGATAATCTTATTTCCGAAGAACAGTCTTCAAAGCATTTATGATACTACTTAGAAAAATTAACCACACACGACTGTATCATACGAAAACAATTTTGAGAAAATATGTGAAATTCATTGGGATTGAAAACGATGTAGATTTAAATGTAAGTTACTGACTAATATTTAGAAGAGCTTGATGTTCGGTAAACCATTAACTTGGCAAATTTAGATGAAATACTAGAAAGCAAAGTGGATGCACATCTCTGCCAATACTATACACTAAAAACTGAAGGGAAATCAGCTCATATGTAGGTACGATGGAGGGGAGTAACCGTATTTCAATTTTTCATATTCTAAACTATTCTTTACCTATCATAGATGTGAAAAATATATCTCAACATCAAAAACCGATTGAAGAATTCACCCCATAATTTGATCAATCCTGTCTTGGTCTAAGACCCATGCTGCCACGAAATGATGTTTGAATTCATTGAGAATTTTCGGAGACACTGGATGGAATAACAGACGGGCATTAGTAAATACGTATAACTCTTCCAGCTTCATTGCAGGTGATGAATCAAAGCTAAAACAGATTTCAATTACTTATGAAGCTTCGTGTAAGAACTTGAATCCATGGACTTTAAATATGTTCATGACACAAGCTCAAAAGTATTGCATATTGATGACGTCCTACTAAGATTGCATTAGATTAAATGAGCAACATTGCTGTCGTTTTCGGTAACTTTGTTGTTGTTTTTGCTTGATTAGTAACTTACTCCCTCACAACTGACAATGCAGACATAGAGCTCTTCAGAATACGCAAATCTAATAACAATTGCAAAGGTCCTTTTCTATTTTCACTTGAGAGGAATGGGAATGTTTATTTTTTATCCACCTTTCTTAGTGAGCCTCCTTCAGACAACTACAAATGCACTAACACATGTATATGTTCATATATATATATATATATATATATATATATATATATATATATATATATATGTGTGTGTGTGTGTGTGTGTGTGTGTGTACGTGTGTGTGTTTTGCGTGTGTATTTATATGTGTGTGTGTGTGTTTTGTGTGTGTATTTATATATGCGTGTGTGTGTGTATTCTCACATATTTTATTAAGAAATGGAATTGTGATCCGACAGAACGATAATGAATTGTGTTATATTGAAACTCTGTTTGAAATGATCACCCGTTATGACTTGATAAATGTATCATTTTGCCAAGACAATGGGAATTAAATAAACAAATTAAAGAAAATAAGGATGCAGCAGGAAAAAATCAGATCATACATCAATGTCTTGATAATATAACAGCTGCTCTGGAATTAAAGAAGTAGGGTGGATATAAACCACGGATAAGCAAGATGGGAATTGAGAGTTGAGACAGTTATTTGGGCCTTAGCATTACCGGCAGTTGTTCAGCTCGATGATAAAACAACGCTTTGTTGAAGCAGTTACCCTATTGAATACAGGTTCGATTCCTGCAGCGGCTTTGTTTACAAAATTTGTTTATTCTATTTCCGTTGTCTAGACCAGGTGATATATTCTCTGTGAAATAACAGGACATCATTTCAAAAAGACTTCTAATGTAACGCCATGTATAATCATATATATATATATATCTGTTCTCTCTCTCTCTCTCTCTCTCTCTATATATATATATATATATATATATATATATATATATATATAATCATTGAATCTTTTTTATGCGTGGAAGTCGTGGATTTAAAATTGATTTCTGGTGAGCAAGTTTTTGCCTTGTATGTAACATGTACAGGACAGATTCATACCAGAAAAAGATTGAGAAAAAAGCGATTCCAATTTCATAAGTGAAAAAAATGGTTACATGTGTACAAATCGGTGCAAGAGATTTATCTATGTATGTATTTTGCATGAATAGCTATCTTTATCAATCTATGAGTGGCTTCAAGATTGAAAAATTGTAGAATAAGAATTCCTAGATTTTCTGGAGTGATTTTGATAGATGGGTAAAACGTCTGGGAAGACAACAAAAAGAGAAAAACATTGATAACTTGACAGAAACACAGATTGATCGATCAATTCAAATCAGAGGAACTTCAGATAGCACTCCGTGCTTCACACATATCTAGGGATATACATACATATGGTATGATGCAGATTCATATTAAAAAAAATTGGGCTGCTGCAGGAAACGAACCAGCGACCGATGGGGTTGTTGGTTCAACGTAGCTTTGCTTTCATCATTGAACTTGACAGCCACCGGTGATGCTGAGACCCAGATAACTGTTTCAACTCCAATTCACGTTCTATATCTGCTCTATTTGTTTCTTTCAACGCGACAATTATGTTATAAGGAATGGATATATGTTCTCACTGAATAATTATGAATTGTCTCATATCACCTTGAAACCATAATTTGAAATGATCTACTCTCATTACATGGTTGAAGTATTACGAAAGATAAGTTATATAGATAAAAAATGAGGAAGGTTCTCCACTACCACCAAAAATATCCCCTACCCACAAAAAACACTCTAAACAGGGACCTAAAATAAACCGAATCTATACTTTTATTTTTGAAAGCTGTAAAGGTTCTAGCACTATATATATATATATATATATATATATATATATATATATATATATATATATAACGCCTTTTGCAATTGGGTCATTTGAGTCAATTATTCCGTAATATTTTATATAATTTAATGTCATTTATATGTTTCTCTTCAATGCTTCTTTTGTGTTTTACACATACTTTGATATCATGTGTGATTTTTCCCTTGTTGGGATCATCTGTTGTTTACTGTGTAACCGTTTCGGGGATTGGATAAAAAAACATATTGACATGGCCCCCCGCAGTGTTGATGATACACCAGCCCCTTTTCATCAATGCTTGTGATATTTAGTTTGTCATACTACATGTAGTTCATTTTGCATAGAGTATCATCATAATATATTGTATGTATATATATATATATATATATATATATATATATATATATATATATATATATATATGAGTGTGTGTGTAAAGTACAAGTTTTACATAGTTTTAGTATAACAACAGTATTTAGTTTCTCACTTGTTGAATGCTTTTGAGATACTTTTTGTCAAATTTCCTCCTGTTGGGAGGCAAATAAATCGCTCTCTTTCCTATTATGACTCTCTAAACTTTATGTCTGATCACACTCCAGGACAGCAAGGATTGAATTGAGACTCAAAATCAGGATATTCAAACTATTGAAAATAGATACCCTAATGTAATAACGTTAGGTTCTTGTGTGTGTGTGTGTGTGTGTGTGTGTGTTAAAACATATATTTTTTTCCAGTTTCACACACCTATTTCACCATTTCCTTTACCTGACCGTGGTTCCTTCACTTCCTCTTCTTCATGGTCTTCCTCTTTCAGTCCCATTTCCAACATGTCAATGTTCCAAGAAATTCTCTTTCACTTCTTTGGTCCGAGCAAGACTTGATTGCTTTCGCAGACGACGAACTTCGTGTTTTGCCAAGGATTCAAATTACTCACCAAGCATTACTTACCGTTTCTGAAACACAATGACTGTGATTTGGGATAACAAGTACATTCTATCACTTCTGCATTATTGGGCCACCCAAGAGTAAAGGTTGGTTGAACTGTATCTCGTTTCTCCATCCGAGTTCACTCCCCCCCCGTCCTTTTCTTTGCGCTGTTGGCTAGACAATAAAGTGCTTACATCCATCTCATTAGAAATTCTAGTCAGCATAACGTTTGCACAGTCTCTTGCCTCCTTGAAACATTTATCTGCCCTGTGTATGGAGAAGACAAGATTGCACGCTTGAACGGGTCGCTTGATAGAGCGTAAAGTTCAAGAAAATCAGGTCATTATTTCAGTTCCATTTTTTTGGTTTATCTTGATATTCTCATCTCTTATTTCCCAAACAGATCGGCCGATGATTAGAAAGCTTTTCTGTGATTATTTCTTCTCTACACGCACACACACTCACGCACACTCATGAAATACACACACAAATAAAAACGTGCATACACACAAGCGTATGCAGTGAGGGAGAGAGAGAGAGAGAGAGAGAGAGAGACTCACACTCATGAATTAGACGTAACTTGCATGCTTTTAAAATCAGCTATTTTAACCTTCACCAGAGTAATGTTTACCAAATTGGATAAAGAAACCATTTCGACTTCGATCCTACTCTATGGCAAATATTTGTGGCTTTGTGTCGGATTGATTTAGAGCTGCTCCATGACACTTTCAAATGAAGAAGAAATCATGCAAAGAATCATCCAAGGATGGCAAGCCTTTGGCAGAGCAAGCTAAACCTTCAAAAGTAAGATCCCATAAATCCTAATAAAAAAGGTGTATAACCAATGCATTCCCTGATAGTCACTTATGGAGCTGAAACATGGAACCTAACCGAGAGACAGATCTGCAAATTGAGAACTATGCAATGTGCACAAGAAAGAGTTATGCTGTACCCCACATGGAGAGACCACAAGACAGCAGAGTACATCCGGGAAAAGACGTAAGTCAGGGATATCATTGAATCCATTAAAAATCTCAGATGACAGTGGGCTGGCCATATTGCACGAATGGCGGGCAAACAATGGACATCGCAACTCACGACATGGGTCTCCCAAGGTCACATGCACAACCAAGGCCGGCAGAATATAAGATGGAGAGACGAGATGGACAGATTCAGAAAGTAGTGGCTCCGTGACACCCATGATGGAAAAGTGTGGCAAATCTTAGGGAAGTTAAAAGACTGATGATGATGATGATGATGATGATGATGATGATGATGATGATGATGATGAATTTAGAGCGCTTAACCGTGAAGCAATTTTTTGCTTCTTGGTCCTGCAGATCGTATGCTCAGATACAGATCCCTCGTACCGTTGCAGAATACTAGACAATTATTATGTATGATATAGTCGGACTGTTTTGCTTGTCTATGTCCATTTATTTACATTTATTCGATCGTTCGCCCATTCCAGCATCTGTTGGTTCTAGAATATAGAATGGCAATCCAGAGAGCATGCTGTATTGGACTGGACGCATCACTTCCGTTTTTGTAGACCCTGGTTGTGTTATGGAGGTTCCTCCAAGTTGCCTCCCTTGAATTGGGGAATCTGTTCTTTCATAATGAGAGGCTCCCAGATCCTATTGATATCAATGGTCAGTCAGCTAATTGGTTGGTCTGAAGAAATTGCTCACCCTGTCAATAATTTGTACTTTATCCCATAAGAGTCAATGCCCACCTAGTTCCCTCCAAGTGTTGTCCACCATACAAGACTTATCCAACCAAGAAACTTTTTACTCACCTAGTCTGGAGAGAAAAAAAGAAATGATGAAAGACAATAAAAATGGGGAAAATAAAGGAAAAGAAAGAATGAAAGAATCGGGAAAGAAAAGTGAAAACAGGTCTGCTTAGTCACCCCATAGCATCATTCATGTGACCAACGTCTTTTAGGAGCATGCCGTGCTGGGTGTGATGTATAGAATAAATAAGGAAAAAACGCGATCAATGAATTAATTACTTTGTTTCACATCTTGTTGGGAAGTGATCACTAGAGTGGTCTGAATTCACAAAAGTCGAACATGAATACTGTTCGAGGTGAACTAGCGATCGAATTAGTATTAACTTACACAGCAAATATAACTGGATAAACTTATTTGGGGAGTATTGAAACAAAAAACTTTTTTGTAGAAATAATGAGTAACGGTTGGAAATTACAGCCCTCTATCTCCATCAATGTGGCCTGCACTCGTTATACTAACATACTTGGCAAGCCAGCTAGACCGACTTGGAAACTGACGAAACAGTTTCTGATTGAAATAATAAGACAAAAAAGGATAAATGAATGAAATGAAGACGGAAAGAAAGACAGTAAGGCAGAATTGAAAGGAGAAAAGAATATAGGAAGAAGCAAAGGGAGGAGACAAGCATACCGAATTGAGAGATGTGAGAAGTGAGAGGGAGACAAAGAGAGAATGTGAAATACTGATAAAATGATAGAGGGAAAAAAATAATTCTACAAGAACAAAACTGGAAGAAACATATAAAAGATATCATTGGAGATCGTGACCACCTTCAATCAAAATCACGAATAAAATAAACTAAATGAGCCGTAATGAAAGGTTTAATGGAGTGACAACTACGACTCAGATTATAACAATATGTACTGACGCAGAATAATATAATGTCTCCCTTTTCGTTTTACAAGCTCAAAAGCAATATCTGCACTCCATTTCATTACGATAAAATCTATTCTCTCATAACGCATAGTCTAATATGTTCTTTTTTGATATGCTTACCTGTTGTTCATAGTCGTTTAATTGGGTTGGAACGAACAAACATCGACATTGATATGAAAATCAAAAGACATGGCTCGTTAACAGGAGATCAATCGTTATTTTTGCAAAACGGTGAAGACCATAAGCAGTTCTCCCTAATTAAAGGGCCGTTTCTTTCACTCTCTAGAATCTCTATCTTGGATCGTTTTTCTACTAGAATCTCTTTCTTCTTATCACCATTATTATTACCATCATCTTCAGCTTTTTAACTTACGTTGTCGGAAATGGACCTTCTGTGAAATTCGCCAGACCTCTCGATCGTGCGAACCACAGTGCTAATAACCCTCGAATCTATCTTGTTTGTTATGCGATCTTATTTCTGCTGGACACTATTTTGCAAATGATCTGTAGGGATCCACGTTGTGAGTTGTGATGTCCAGCGGTTATTCGATATTATTGCAATATAGCCTGCCCATTGCCAATGAGGTTCCCACTATATTTCATGATTTCTCTGCCTCCTGTTTTCCTTCAAATAAACGGCTGTCTTGTGATTTTCCCATTTGACGCTGAGCTTAATCCTCTTCTGTGCACGTTGCGCGGTTCTCAGTTTGAGATCTTCTTATAAGCTACTATAAATAAGATCTATTGCTAATTGGCTGCCATCTTACATGGTTACATGGCTGGAGATATGGAATACGAGGTGAAGGGGTGTCGAGCTGGTAACAGTGAGAATAATGGGCTTGACAAGACATTTCTCCATCCAACTATGGGTAAAAATAGTTCGTAGTTTTGTGATATGTGAAGTCTAAGCAAGGATAACTGAAACTGTATCCAGCGTAAGGATACTACATATTTACATATGAAATATGCTTACACATATAACAAAGTGTGAAGTCTATCAGATACACAAAACTGTTCGAGATTCCAGTTGGAGGATCATGCACAACATTTTGCTTGTTGATAAGACATTTCTAAGTACACTTGAACCTCTTCAAGACATGACCTCAAGACCAGGCCATTTCTAGAGCTAACTTCCTCTCGATTGTATCATAAAGTATCATTTTTTTTTCATTTTTCTATTCGTTATTGTATGTGCGAGTTTCAGCCAAGGCCGACTGTACTTTTCTTTTATTATTATAAGCCATGCGTAAGTTGGATATTTCTCGTGTCATTTTTCTCTATGTAGTATTCGAGTCAGGAATTCACTCCTCCTCTGGGCCAAGGAGGAGTCATCTACCATTCTTATTAAATTGAGTAATCCTCGTTGCTGTTCTCTAGTGACCTACTCCCTCGCACAACATCCTTGCAGAGCATTTAAATTTGTTCCTTGATGGTGGCTTCTCTCCAATTTTCGTTCCTTCTATGACTCTTTCCATCTCCTTCCCTGACTTTTTTTCTCTCTCCTCCTCTGATTTTTTCTTTCTATCACTCTTCTCTTTCCTTTTGTGTCTTTTGTTCTTCTGATTCTCTTCTTACTTGCTCCCCTCCTCTTACTCTCTTTCCATCTTCTTTTACTCTCTCCTCTTTCCTGACTCCCCCTCTCTCCCCCCTCTCTCTCTCTCTGACTTTTCCAGTCTCCCTCTCCCTGATTCCCTTTTCTTTCTGACTCTCTCTCTCTCTCTGACCCTCATTCTCACTCTCGGTGACTCTCTACCCGAGTTACTTGTCCCTCTCTCTCTCTCTCTCTCTCTGATTTTTTTTCTGTTTCTCTCACCCACCTCTTCTTTCTCTTTTTCTGTCTCCTTCTCTCTCATCTCCTACGAATTGATTAAACATGTCTGCAATAAATTTTCTCTTGACATCAATATGACTGAAGAGAGTCAGGAAAAAACAGTCGGGTGTCGGTATAATTTTAAAATACCTTTGAAGTATGGTATTCAACTGGAAATTATTTCATTCGCTTTATCGTTGATGGTTTCCTCAAGTACGACCAACATTTACAATTACCTTTGATATATATTTTGTAATACACATCGATACATTCAACGTAATGCATATCAATATATCCTTCGAAATGCATATCAATATATCTTGATAGATTTGGATACATACCATGGCACGATGTTTTGGAAGTGAGATTGATTCACAACTTTGGTTATTACAATCATCACTGGATGTTGTACCACGATGGCCTGAAGCAAAAAACTAATATACAGGGTGAACACAAAGAAATGATACTGTATTCTCAGCTAGGCGTATCAGCCAATCAAGTGACTGTAATTTGAAAGAAAGAAAAGTTTTTCATATTCTTCAATTAAAATTAATCCCAGGCCCAAATCTAACTGCTGTTGTTTTATCGATGAGCTGGGCTAACACCTCTGTGATATGCCTTTTATTTGTTCACAGACGTTGTGCAAGACACAACTGACATAAGAGATTCGCTATTAGTCACTCCGTTAAATCGATCGACTGGAAGTTCAAACTAAATAGACTATATGTTGAGAGCTAAATTTGAAATTTCTCTGCAATTAAGGCTGACATGATTCTGCTGACAAATCAATGGCCTCATTCTGATTGCAGCCATTCTGTTTTTCTTCTACGGGAACATCAAATTGGAATCTGTCTGCCAGGTTATTATAATTAGCTAATACAATCATCTAAAACGGGTTCTTGTTCAATTTGACAACGATCAAAAACAATTTTCCTGTCATAATCATTACTGATTAAAAAATTATCGAATTTGCATGGATAAACGAGAAATTATCGTCTGATACGAGGGAAAAATTAGGTGAATTTAGAATCTCACTTGGGTATCAGAAAACGACCTGCGATTTTCAGGGTCAATTGCACTCCGCTTTGCAGAGTGATCTATTTTAACTTTGCAATACTCTAATTATAATAATCCCCCAAGATTATCCTAAATTCATTTGTACTTAAAAAGTCTTAATCTTATTCCGATTTTGAATTAATTAAAATCGTTCAATCCAACTGGGCTTATTTTCAGGGATCAGGCATTGAATATGATACATGATAGAGGATGGATAGACATTCAGTTTGCAGGAAGGATTGTTTAAATCAATAGTGATGGCGTGAGAGTATGTGATATATGCATATATATATATATATATATATATATATATGTGTGTGTGTGTGTGTGTGTGTGTGTGTGTAATGGCATATATACGTATAATGGCATATATATATATATATATATATATATATATATATATATATATATATATATGTATGTATGTGTGCGTGTGTGTGTGTGTATTTATGTACAGTTATTATTTATTCAGATACATAAATTCTCATCAGCACCTGCAGACATTCGTATGCGAGTACATATTCGAATGTGAAAAAAAATGCAATGGCATCGTATAGTTTATCACCTGCCTTTTGAGGATAATCAGAATTGTCAGTGTGGAAGCGTTATGAAAAGAATCGAATGAACGTGAAAAATAATTGATTAAGGAGGTGGCCATCACCCGTCGTACGGCATCTCTCGTATCAGATACATTCTTCACGGATCGAAGGCGTGGATGGAAATGAAGAGAAAAGAAGATATTTCATCTTGGCACTTTGGGAAGTGAGATTTTCAGGATGTCATTTAATCAAATCTCCAAAATTGAAGAAATGGAATAAGATAATTTTTTCCTTCGAAATTTGATATGTTTAATCAATGAGAGAAGAATAATGATTTTTCTCCCTGTGAGTTTTCACGCTCAGGGTCCTCGGGTCTTGATGTTGGCGATAGTACACGTGACCAATTCACAAGTTTTGACAAGTAATTTGTTTCCTTTTGATTTTATAGTTACTTTCTATCAAAACTACTACGGAAGCCACGCTTCGACAGTGCAGGAACCAAGGATAAACTCACGCCGGGACTCGAACCCATATTTCGCCTGATAATTTGCCTCAGCTGCAATGCTTCTTGCGCTACATAACCTTTTATGGCTAGCAGAAAATCGAATCCAATTCTTAAACTTACCATTTCCGTTCTCCCGATCGTCCTACGCCATAATTGCCCATATTTTCCGTACACTTGTGTATATATGTTTCAAAACTCGAAAAATACCCATATACTTCTAAATCCACCAATGTATATATCTGGCTCCTATTGCAAGTAAGGAATTTCATCTTTTGACCTATTCTATTCAACTTAACGATCGTAGAATGTAGAAAGGACCTGTGGTTTGGGATGGAAACAACACAAAAGAAATGACAGAAATAGGAATTCATTTTGTGCTGTACGTATGGTTGGAATTTTATTTGCATTTCTATCCAGAAATGGATGTATGATCCGACAGATTGATTATGAATTGTTTTATATCCTATTAAAACTTCATTTGAAATGATATCCCGTTATTACACAGTGAATGTATCATATGGTCTAGACAAAGTAAAATGAACGCCATTGAGATGAAAAGCCAGTGGACATGCAATGGCCCAAATTTATGTTTTAACAACGGATTCTCATCTTGTTTATTCACGGTCTATATATTCCCTATGTGTTTCTTTCAACACAACTATCATATTATGAAGAAATGGATGTATGGTCTGACAGAAATAATTATAGATTGTGTTGTATTATTTTTGAAATTCGACATGAGATGATCTCCTGTTATCATACAGTGAATATATCGTTTGATTTGACATCGGGAATAGAAAAAAATAATTTAAGGAAATGTGGCTGCTGCAGGAATCGAACCTGCGATCAATGGGGTAACCGCTTCAATACAGCATTGCTCCTTTCCATTACGATAGAAAAGACCGCCAGAAATGCAAAGGCCGATATAAATGTTTCAAGCCCCAATTCCCATTTTGCTTATTCACCGTCTATATCTGCCCTATTTGTTACTCTTGATGCGACAGGTGTGTTATTAGAAAATTGATATATGATCTTACTATGTCTGCGGTAGCCCCATTTTCTTTTTTTCCAGTTATCTTGGTCAAATGATACTCTCACCGAGTGATAACGGGAAGTACATATATATATATATATATATATATATATATATATATATATATATATACTCTAAGATATATATCAATACCATATTATCATATACTTGAATATATATACATATATATATATACATACATACATACATATATATATATATATATATATATATATATATATATATATATATATATATATATATATATATATATATTGTACAATTGACGAAGCGTATTTTGAATATAAAAGGATTCCATTTGCGTTATCTCTCTAGTGATGTGTCAAGTTTGTTTTTTGGTTAGATGTCTGTTTGGGGAAACCCGTCATATCCGTTCGGTGTTGACACATCATAAAATTGTAGCATAGAAAGTTCCCATCCAGCAGACAGATTCTTTTCAACAGAAATAAAAGCCCTAGCTCACAAGTGTGAAAAAAAAGTACTTCATACTAACGTTAGTCTTGTCTAGTATTGGCAAAATACACTATCCCCAAGAGATACCCAGACGCATTTTTCAACTGACTGTTCTCTCACTAACGTCATTGAGTGAGCTACTGTACTACTGTGTAGTTGTCACATTAACAATGAACAAGCAGAACATTCTTCGTATTTCATACTGATTGTTCCACAAAACGTGTCATCAATACGGTATGTCGCTTCACCTATAGTCCAGATTTATTTCCAAAAAAGAGTTGAGACTATGAACAAGATTATGGAGACGAAGCTTCACATAGAGATCCCAGAAGTGGATTTTGCAAACTTTTGAAAAATCAAGAGGACTCTGAGATGTGTGTGTGTTTGAAGATCTAAGGGGAGTGCTTTAAAGAGAGTTAAAAAGATATTGCCCAAGGTAGGCTAAGGTTTTGTTAACATGAAATGTCTGCATATCTTCCTGATAGACATCGTCGTGTTCTAAGATGTAAAACTTTCGAGACTATACATATATCCATATATACATATATGTGCGTGTGTGTGTGTGTGTGTGCGTGTGTTGAGAGAGACAGACTGAGAGAGACAGAAAACATATAGATAGATGTAGATGTAGATGTAGAGTTATCTCACTGGTGATGTGTTGAGTAACTGTTTTTGTTAAGGAGTCATATCTGCTTGATCTTGACACAGTATTAAATAGCATGAAAAGTTTCCATCCTCCAGACAAATAATTTTGAGCAAAACTCAGGGTTCTCTCTCACAAGACCCCAAAAAAGTTGTTTAGACTAACTACAGTCGCGTTTAGTTCCGGCAAAATATACTATTCCCTTGTGATACAAGGACACATTGAAAGCAATAAATAAGCATATACATCTAACTGGGGAGGTTATTATGGATGGGTCTGCTCTAACTTCAATCATCACTGCCGTAGCCCGCTGTAAAATTAGCATTGGAACCTATTGGGAATTTAGATGATGTCATACTGACTAGGAACTTTTGGATATGTTCTGTTTTCTGGATAGTTTGCTTCGACGTTTTGGAGGAGGTTATTTTTGATGGATCCTTCCGAAAATCCAAACACTTCTTTCGGAGCCCCTCGCTCAAACTTGCATAAGATCTCATTGAAATTCATCAAGAACTTTTAGAGATATCTCGTCAACTAACTGACGGACGGACGGACGGACAGACAGACACCTGTGAATACGTACTATGTTGGCAGAAGTAAACTATGGCTTCTCAATGTTATCTTCGTTGACGTTTTCAAGCACTGAGTGGTTTCTCTCTGATTTTCTTTTTCATTAGGTTTATTTTCTAGCTATCAAGTCTGATCGGAAAAGACTGATTTAATTTAGCGAAAGTCGACACTCGAAATCTATGCATCAGGGAAATGAAACTTATCTCAATGAAGCCTCAATTCATTCTACTGATGGTTAGCGACAGATGCCGGCATGGATCAGGTTGAATATCCTGCCCCAGACCGGTTGGATCTTTCCAACAACGACCTCAGGAAACTCACTAAAAGAATGTTGGTCAATTGCGTTTTTTTTTAGCTCCCCCCTGACAGGACAGCGGCAAACTAGATTGGATTACGCAGACAGCTGCCATTTGAATTGCATTTGTAAGTAGGGGAGACAGGGGGAGCTCTAGGGGGAGATTGATTCAAAGCAGGCCAATCGATTCAGGGAAGAGGAAACACATACGAACAAGAAAGAAAAAAATCCTGAGCTTATACAGGATATAAAAAGAACATCAAAAGTATGTTCCGTTGATCTGAATCTCGTTATCAATTACCCTTTTCATTAGCATCAGGGATACATTCGGGATAGGTTCTCTAGAGTAATCCACTTCATCAATGCTAATGACATGGAGGAGCAACAAAGTGAATGATACGAATTGATCAATGCATTTTTGTCGGAACTGGTCCATGATACCTATCATCATCAACACCATCATGATTCTTCTAGCGTCTGTCATTAGACGTAGAACTTTCCTAAAATTCGCTAGACCTCACTATCATGTGCATCAAAGAGCAGGAAAATTTCTGAACTTGTCCAATCCGTCTCGCCACCTTATTTTTTGCTGGCCACACTTTTTCATATAATATTTGGGGATCCGCGTTGTGGGTTGTGATATCAAACAATAATCTGACATTCACGCAGCTTGACCTACGTATTGCCACCCAGGTTTCTCATGGTTCTACGGTATTTCCGTCTCCTGTTTTCTATTTGATTCGTTCTTCTGATTTGTGATCGCTTCATGTGACGTTCAGCATGATTCGTCCCTGTTGAAGGGCTATCTGTTCGAGGGTCATGATTCAACCCCATAAACCACGACTAAGAGGATGTGTTGGTTGTGTACTCCTCTTTTCAGGTCTAATGAGATTTCCTGAATTTCTCGAGTTATAAATCAGGGAAACGTATCTACATGAAATCTTCTAGAGAAGAGGAAATCAAGCAAGAAAATTACTCAAAGTAGGCAAGTCTTCATTACAACAAGTTCGACCTTGGAAAACAGGAAAATACCACTACTCCTAAAAAGGAGGGTATACGACCAGTGCATCCTCCCAATAATCACCTATGGAGCCGGAACTTGCTCATGGGAGAATCATAGATAGATCACAAAGCAGTGGAGTATATTAGTGGAGAAACTGGAGTCAAATATATCATAGAATCTATTGAAAAAAACTCAAATGGCATGGGCTGATCATGCAGCGAGAATGGCTGGCAAGCACTTGACACCACGACTCACAACGTTGGTCACCAGAGATTATACACAAAACTGTGGCCGACAGAAAGTAAGGTCGTGTGAAAAACAATCCAAATCGAGAAAGTTTTGGCTCTTCGATGCCCACAATAGAGACGTCTTGCAAATATTCGGAAATGTCTATGTCCAAACACGAATGATGATGATGATGATGATGATAATGATGATGATGATGATGATGATGATGATGATGATGATGTAGCTGGTTTCAGTCCCGAGTTAGGTCCATTTTTGGCAACTAACACCTCAACTATTTCAACTTGTAAAGGTAAACAATTAATTTTCAAGATTAAGATTTTGACAGAAGGGAGGTAAGCGATCAGATACGTTTTCAATTGCAAATAGATTGAGATATAGACCATAACTCAAATTGATATTTTCATGTTATCCACTTTTTTAGCGAAAGAAAGGCAAGTCACTTGATATTATAGGGAGAAATATAGCATACTGAAATTAGAATTTACATTATCCGTTTCCCTTCCCTCAATCTGAAAATAGAAGGGTTATTTTCGTATTCTATTCGGTTTCCGAGGAATATGTCCCTTGCGCCCAGAATAAATGTGAAATCAGAAACAGAATGGTTTCCTATGTGACCTTTTAAAAGAGTTGCATTTCGCCAACAAATATCTAGTTAGAACTGAAGTAAAAATGAAATACTCAATTTTGAGTACGTTTCATGGTAATAGAATTGAAACAGGAATCCTGGAAATAACCAGTGCTTCGAGATATTTTGAATATCTCCTACCGTACACCATGTATTGATCTTCAAATGCGTGTTGTAGTAGTAGTAGTAGTAGTAGTAGTAGTGAAAAGAAATATCTTGAAGCACTGGTTATCTGCGGTAGTGTCTTTTTCATTTTTTTTTTTTTTTGTAATGATGCGTACACAAAATATATTTTTATTCCATAGATAGATAGATAGATCTGACACTGTATCACATACATAGGATAGATATTAGTGTTACGCCAATGATCTAACTGACAAATCGCGGTCTCCTTAGAAAATCAGCATTCGAAATTTCTCGGAAACGATGTAGTCTATTTTCTTTCACTTCCACCTCTCCTTCCTCTCGGCTCTTCACAGGGTAGGTACAAAGGTTTCTTTCAAATTAGGTGAGATATAGATTTGTGCAAGAGCTTCGTGCGCCCTAGGCAAGGCTTGAAATTTCCAGGTCAGTTCGCTTTCTAACGACTACTTTTTTTTTTCTGTTCGATGTGTGTCCGTTGAACCATTCTCTTCTTGGCGACCGCCTCCGTTGGCTTGATGAAGACACCGGCTATGAATGTTTATATTCACTATTTGGACAGAGAACTCTTTCACACTTTTCGTTTACACCGACAACAAGTGTTTTCTTGACTGGGATGAGATGATCTCTCTACATATTTAATGTAGATGCTTTTAGAGAATAACGTTGGAAGATAAGAGATAATATCTCTCCCTAGGGTCACTCAGTATTGTGTATAACAAAACCATCATTTTTATCAGTTCTACATTTGTAGAAGTCGATCTTTTTTTTCATGATTTCCAAGAAGATAATAAGGGACTGATGCCAATGATCACTGGCAATAAAATCACTTTCCTGATACAAGAAGAATAATTGATGTTCAGTAACCACGTACTCATGTGATTCACCGACATTATGTTGAAAAAAAAAGAGAGAGAGAGAGAGAAATTTGGCTTTCACTTCGATGAAAAATGCAATCCTTCCTATTATTGCTTTTTCTTCAGAGCCTCCAAGTTGGCAGTTTTTTCGGCCATTTTATTCACCTTAGTTTTGGATGAGGTGTATGTATTCAATCTTGTCTGACTTCCTCTTCGTCCATGTATCTCCAGAGGTTCTCGTCGGACTCTAAAGAAACTTTCTAGTCGGGGATGGGGATGGAAGCGGTTATATTTCGCAGTGAATTCAGGATTTTTTTTCTGATTGAGAGGTACTTTCCTTCTTTTTTTTTTTTTGTCATATTTTTTTTTAGACTCACAGGTTTGACACCACGATCACTCTGAAAGTTTTTAATGGATTTCAAAAACATCGTGTGTAAGGGTGGGCCAGGAGCTAATGAATAATATATTATATTCTGGGTGGGTCCAGGAATATTTAGGAATCTCAACAACTGCCAAAATATATATACATATATATATACACACACACACAAACATATATATATATATATATATATATATATATACTGCATGCTATATACCCTGCAGAGACCATGATTTATCAAATATCATGTTTAGTGCGCAGTAATACACAAGTATACATTGAACAGAGTGGTATTGTACAAAATACATTGAATAGTGCTATTTTCATTAGTTTTGGTTCTGATGTTCTTTGGCAAAGATACTGCTGTGCAAATGAATGCAACTAAACAGAAACTGGTAAAAAAAGCATTGAATTATTACCAAACCTTGTACAGCGGTATTTTGCGTGCGTGAAATTGATTAAACCACACAAATAAGATATACCTATATAAGAAACAAGGTCGTCGAACTGATTTGAGATAATCACACAGATTAATGTAACATATCTGACATACCTTTCATGTTTGTCATGTTTATACCATCGTCTCCTCCTACGTATGATTAGTCATGCGTTACGGACGTCAGTCTTGAGCCCCAGTGACCCCCTTTATCTTCACTAAGCTTAGTAATGGAGGATTAAACTGAATCTCCAAGTTTATGAGAGAGGCCTTGTTTGGAAACCAGCATTATAACTCAAGCGTTTCCCCTGGGTTTGGGAATAGTACCACTGCCCCTAGTCCGATTTACGTAATTTATCTCGATTTTTTTCTCTCTCGTTGGTTTTAAGCCAGCACTTGGCTTCGAGTCAAAGGATATGAGAAAGAAGTACAAAGAGTTTGATTGGTGTTTCAAGTTGAAAAGATATCTGTGTCTTGGAAACCAGCCTTCGAATCCCTGCCTTTTTACCTGAGCTAGAACACTGATTTCGAAAACTGATTGTGAATACGTAAAGGGAGTAATATTTACACCCCTTGAACTTCAGAGATTTACTTATATTCTTATTAGATATCTATAATTATTTATGATTTTTTAAACGTGTTATTGATAGTACAAATAAAATAGTATGAAGATGAACCATATGTTAACAGAACTTCGAAATATCTACTCAATGGGCGAACATTGAATGAACCAAGCTATTTCTATTAATTTTCATGCAATAATTCTTTTAATCTAACAATCATAAGTGAAGTATTCGAACATCTTATACAACAGTGCGTGCAATGTTAGTGTGCAGAGTATGTCTTGATATGCAATAATTTTACCCACTTTTTTTCTTTGTCCACTGTGAGCTGCAAATGTTATTCCCTTGATCTTCCCACATCTGGTCATTGTTCTCAAAAGTTTCCCCAACCGGTTTGGCCTTAATCATAAGCGCCCGTATGTTCTTAATGGTGTTTCCATCTTTCGTACGATGGGAAGTACTTAGCTTTCTTTTTCTACCCATAACTTGAAATAGCATTTTATAAACTCAGTCCTTTCTCTTTCCAAATGTTGTTAACCTTCGGGGATTTTTCATTTTTATGTTTTTACTTCTTGTATGTACAATTTATTCAATGAATTCTAACGTATTTTTTTCTTTATTTTTCAGGTAAATATATTTTTTTTCCTAACAATATCCTTCAACTCCTTACGTACACAAATAATACCCCTAACCGCTGCCCTTGGGTCATAGAGGTAAGTATATACCACTATTCTGTAAGCGGTAAATATTGGTCTTTCAATGTTACTTTACTTTTCTCCATTCTTCTTTATTTTGCCTTGGGCATTTCAAACTTTATTTTGAATAAAAACCTACGAAAAGTCGGCTTAAAAGCCCTCAATTACTTCTACTAGTAATTGATTTGCTTACGGTATACCTTAAGGTGGAAATCTAAAGCACTTTAGTTTCTTAAGTACAACAAGGCGCCAACCTTCTATTCCTAACGTCCAGATCTGTGATTTCCGATTTCAAAAGGGTTTTCAACGAAGTAGTTGTAGCATTACTAGTTGAGGTAATAGCAAAAGAAGGAGAATGAAGAATGGAGAGGGGATAGTAATCCGGAAATTCTGTTTATTGGAAGGTTCGAATTGAAGTGAGTGAACGAATTTTATCAGTAATTTGTTTTTGAGTCTTGGTGCATAGTTATTGCATTTGATTAATTGGCTTAAAGTGAATACATACATCAGTTTAGCCATGGCCGATATCGTCTTGCTTATTATCTTGAAAGAAAGAAGAACAAGATTCTGGAAATTGGACGGTTCAGCCAATTTTAGCCATTTTAGAGACAGATGTGGTTATAACATACCATACTTGGTAACACTGTAAAGAAACAAACGTATGATCCATTGACCATAAAAGCTGTTTTTCAATGAAGTTCCAGATCCTCTCCATTCGTCTTTCTGTTGTTTTCATGAACGAAACTGACTGACCGGCAGAAAAGCGTCTCATACCGATGCGTGACTACCAGAAAATTATAGGAGTTGCCTAAAACAACCATACCTGGTACTCGACCGAATCTTCAACTCACAGACACTCGAAGAAGAGCTTTTTCATTTCCCGATGGCCGAGTTGAGCCGCTTTCTTTCAACAAATACCTTAAGGTTTCACCTTCTACTCTTTTGCTTTACCCTACTTGGCTCTTCTCTCCCTCTCCCCGCCTTTTCGTAGAGAAATTCCGTTCTCAGGACCATTCCTCCACCCCGTCTTTTTCGACGTAAATTAATCTCAAATAGTACAGACAGTCGGACAGATAATAGTTACAGACGGACAAATAAGTGTGACAGACGTACAAATAAGTGTGACAGACGTACAAATAAGTGTGACAGACGTACAAATAGGTGTGACAGACGGACAGGAAGGTGTGACAGAGAGACTCGTCACTTATCATAATGTACAAGATATAACAATATTAAACAGGCAGCAATTTGATCTTGTTCAGCTTGAAATTAATCAAGTCTTCAAATTTCAATTAGTCCCTTTGAGCTAAAGTGAACAGAATGGAATCGAAAAGCTTCGTTCCGGCACCAACGGACTCTGACAGGAATTTAATTACTATTCAAATACACGCCGACTGATCAAAGTACTCGAACCAGTCGACCGATTTCTTTATCTGGAGAGTAATGATCGTTCCAACGTCATCCACGAAGAGTCAGCTAAAGAGAGATTGCTAGTAGATTATATTGCTTGATGATCCCCCGAAAAAGAGAGATCGATGATAATATTATGTTTATGATGTTTCAAAAGTTGGTGAAAACCTGTGGCATAATGCGGAAATTTCTAAAAAGCGGTCTCCTGTGAGGAAATGAGATGCGCCTCAATGATTTTGAATATTCCGTCGCATTTTCGAAGTATAAATGAAACTTCGAAAAATCTGAAAAAAAAAAAAGAAAAAAGAAAAAGTGTTGATATCATCATCATCATCATCATCATCCTTTCAACGTCCGTTGGTGGACTCGGACCTTCCCAGGATTTGCCACACTTCTCTATCGTTGGAGTCACGGAGCAAGTATTTTCTAAATTCGTCCAGTTCATCTCTCCATTATGTATTTTGCCAGCGTCGGTTTCGCATGTGATCGCTTGGGATCCATGTTGTGAGTCGTGATGTCCATTGGTTGTACATTACCCTTGCAACATGGCCTACCCATTGCCAGTCAAGTTTTCTAATAGATTCCATGATGTCTCTGATTCCTGTTTTCTACCTTATATACTGTGCTGTCTTGTGATCTCTCCATGTGAGGTTGAGCATCATTGCTCTTCGGCGAATGGCTCAAAGTACAGTCATGCATAACTGCATACGCGAGGATCAGACTCAAAACAGGAGTAACAGAATGCAAGATAGATTTATTAACCGTTACTGTAAACTGAGCACAAAAGATATCATATTAAGCATACAGGCTCAGTCATTATGAATGCAACGATCACTCAGCACGTGAGCTAATCAATTGGCGCCTTCTGCCGGCTGAGTAATAATTCGGGAGACTAGTTCATGTATTAGCAATATGGCTCCTTATGATTGATTGCCAAGTCACATGGAGGCTCGCAACAAGTTTCTGTAGAGTACTTTTTGGACTGACTTTGTACAAAACCAGTTGCCAAAAACATACTTCAGAATCAGCACATGTTATCAGTGTTAATTATCTGAACTACATGCAGGGGTATTGTATGTATTATAATTTTTTATACATGTGACGTGACGAACAGAAGAAGAGAAACACATGGATACAAAATTGGCTGTTTTGCTCTGTGTGTTCGCTTATTGTTGATAATGAAACTACGACGACGGCATTTGCATGAATTTTGCTCAACCTTTCAAACCGTGTAAACGTACTGAGACTGAGCACTGTCCTAGGTATACCGTGGGCAAAACAACAACGGGCATATACTAATTCAGTGATAATCACTAAGAAATCATCAGCACTAATCACTACTGTTATGATCATTGCCATAAACCAGATTCACAAAAGATCTTGATAAGGTAAAGCGTACCGTCTCTCAAGAGACAACTCCCGATTGAGTATAGAGGCTGGTGAGTAAGTTCTGGTTTCTATTGCTTGCATCATCTTAATGACCTTCGCAAGTCTCAATTCTGTTCAAGATCGGAACTATATTCCCATACGTCTTCATGACCATCTATTAACAGGATGCTCGTCCTCTGAAGGCATACTTTCACTCGAATCACGCAGCTATCGAGTGCATTGGGAAATCTCTCGTAATTGTTTTCTGCACTCATTGTTCAAACCGGGAATTGAATCCAGGACCTCCTGTGCACAAAGAAGATGCGTTGAACATCACACTATTCGAGCTGGCTGAATTGCTATACTCGACCTGTAGGGACTATTTCTCTGTGTAAGTGCTAAGTACGTTTCACGAAGTCAATCTTATTTCTTTGCTTCCTTTTATGCCCTTCATTTCTTTGCGATTAAACATTTCTTCTTTCTAAGGAAAATGGTTATTTTCACATTCTAATATATACTACGTTCTCCTACCAACCTTTTACACATGTTCGTGTACCTTTTATTGGTTTTCTCTTCCCTCAATTGCTTTTCTATGGAAATTTCTAGAATCAACAATTACTCAGTTGCTATTTCTCCGTTTATATTGCTTTCTGCATACCTATGTAGTATCATTCAATCTATCTAAATAAGTACACACATATATACATGAGTGTGTGAGTGCGTATATTGTATATTTAAGCAGAAACTTTCTTTTATGCAAGTTTTGTTGAGCAGAATCGACATTTTTTGTCGGTTTAATTTTTTTGAAAGGTTTTTTTTTCTAGTTTTCGGATGTTGCTTTTAATAGCCGGTCTGAAAAGGTATATAAGTTTTCAAAAATATACGAACAAGTTCATATACATGTATACACATATGGAAAGATACACACACACACATATGCACATAGACACACACATGTATATGCGCACACATCACACACACACACACACACACACACACACACATATATATATACACACCGTGGCAAATACCAAATTTTTATGTATATATTTTTATCGTTATGTTCTCTTTCCCTCAACAGGCACACCACACTTACACACACATCTGTCTCTCTGTCTGTCCCCCCACCTCTCTCTCTCTCTCTCTCTCTCTCTCTCTCTCTCTCTCTCTCTCTCTTTCTATATATATATATATATATATATATATATATATATATATATATATATATATATGGAGTGTGTACAGATACGTATGACACTGTTGCAGTAGTAGTAGAACCCACAAAGGAATAAATAAGATTAAAACATTTCATAAAGGAAATTTCCTAAGAGACGACAAAAGAAAAAGAAAACTTCTAAGATTTCTAGTCGGTAAAATGTAGCTGTTTATGTGGCAAAACTTCCGAAGAAAAATATAACGCTTACAAATGTGCTGTTCTCACACGCCGCCATTTTGTAGCGACAAAAATCCACCGTGTAGAATTTCACAAAATGTCAAACAGAAGTATGAAAATGATGAAAAGAAAAACTCTTCAATGAGAATTCTTAGTCAGTTGATAATGGAAGACGTTTAAGAAATAAAAAAAACATTTTGAAAACCAGAAGAAGACACATTTTTTTCTTAAGAATCAAATGCCAGGTTTTCGATTCCATTGAGTTAACCAGTGATAGCTGCAGGAATGCAACTACGCATATATCTTGATTCTAGAGACTGTCAGAAGTGTATGATCAGTCGTTGTATGTCCAATACTGGACATAGCCTCTGCTAAGACTTATCCGCAAACATTTTCCATCTCATCCCTCCATCTAGTATTTGGTCTTTTCCCACTGCGTTTACTGTGCAACAGACACCGACCTGTCAGCCTTTTCCTCTATTTGTTGATATTTCTCATCGATTATGTGCCCACACTCATACGATATCCTTTCCCATGTATACATGTTGATCTTTTTCTATCACCAAATGTTATTGCTATTTCCATTGCTCTTTATGCTATTATGAGTTTTCGAGGGGTTTTGCGTGTTGATTACGCACACACACATACACACACTCACTCACTCATATATATATATGTGTGTGTGTGTGTGTGTGTGTGTGTAAGGTGTATTGTGTTAGTTTACGCCATTTCAGCTTGTATCAAAATTTTCTATTTGATTTGTCCGGTTAATGGAAGTTACGTTATCGCTTTAAAGGCATTTTAAAAAGTCAGCAGTTTTATCTATATACATATGTATATACTTGTGTCAGTGCAGACTCACACATATGCATGCATATATATAAATATATATATTTATATATATATATATATATATATATATATATATATATATATATATATGTGTGTGTGTGTGTGTGTGTGTGTGTTTGTGTGTGGGTGTGATTTAGTTCATGCAAATGCACTTGCACATATGTGTGATATTTGCAAAAATATAATTCAGTGTGGATTCACGAACTCTATGCATCTATAAAGGTGCATATACAAATATTCATCTAAATATGTACACACACATACACACACACACACTGAGTCATATCCTCATGTGTATATATTGATTGCTGGCCTGCAAGCTTTCAAAAAATACCCGTGCGAACGTTGTGATATGTTTTATTTTGGAGCCGAATTTCGGTGAGGTATAAAATAATTGAAAAGGAAAAGTTTGGAGATTTCTTTTATCTAGAAAATGACATTTCTGATATTGAAATGCACCATTGAAGTCCCCATAGGATATAAAGAATGAAAAGATATGAATGCATCTATACATATACACATATATATGTGTAAGTGTCAGTGACATCCTCATTGGCAGCAACAGCTATTTCAAGGCCACTGCCTGACAAAGTCCTTTACCGATGCTTCCATTCACTATTCTTTGGCTGTATTGTTTTTTGGGGGTGAGGGGGACTCCCCATTTTTTCCGGTGAACTGGTTTTTAATCCAATTGTCTTTTTTCTGGACAGGTTGGTCTCCGAAGCTGGTGAACTTTTATATCATCTTACTCGTAGCTTAGGGCAAGGGAGATGAACTCGATACACGCCTTTTCAAAAGGTTTTATTGCAAAGTGGGAGTGAACTACCTCAGCCAGATATTGAACTCGTATCATTGATCCCATTGGCTATGTTGCTTACCATAATGATTGACCATGTGTAAGTGTCATTTGTCGGTCTAAGAGTTGCTACTGACGTAGTATAATATAATGTTTATGCGTGTAACTGACATTGAAAATAAAAATTAATACATGTTCGAAAATGTCAAGATGGAAATCATCATCATCATCATCATCAGTCTTTTAACGTCCGTCGTTGGACATAGACCTTCCCCAAGATTTGCCACACTTCCCTATCATAGGCGTCACGGAGCCAGTACTTCCTGAACTTGTCTAGCTCGTCTCTCCATCTAACATTTTGCTGGCCTCGGTTGCGCATGTGGTCTCGGGGGATCCATGTCGTGAGTCACGATGTCCATCGATTGTCTGCCATTCTTGCAACATGGCCAGTCCACCGCCATTTGAGATTTTTAATGGAATCTATGATGTCCCAAAGTCTTGTCTTTTCCCGGATGTACTGTGCTGTCTTGTGGTGTCTCCATGTGAGGCCCAGCATTATTCTTTTATGTGCACGTTGCATGGTTCTCAATTTACAAGAGACAGACCCGTAAATTGAGAAAAGATGGAAATAGTCGTCATTTTTTACGACAAAGATGTACTAATAGATAATATACATGCGCGTGGGGCATAGTGTGCGTTAGACAGTGAATAATGCTTGAAAGTAAGCAAATAATTGAGAATGCTTGCCCAAATGTGTATTCATCGAAACGTTATCAAAAGATTATTCGAGAACTAAGACAATGACCGAATATTCTTCTCGTTGATCAATATCTGACTGAAATGGAAGAATCAATTTCTTGATTCTTCCGTCTCAATCAGATACTGAAATATCCATTTTTGTCAGACAAAAGGTCTCATTTGTTTCCTCGATCAGATATCGATTACCAGAGGTATGGTTTCTTGAAATTGATTCCACTACTTTTAGTCTTCTGTGAGTTATCTGTATGTTTTCCTCGAGCTTCTTGTGCGTTCATTTTTAGATTTGTATCATTCTGTGCTTCCATACTTGATCATCTGAATCTCTGCTTATAATTGCATTTTAAAATCAATCAGGGAATTCTTCGAACAGAACCAAATGCATGCCTCCAATTATTTATGTTTGCAAGCGCTACATACATATATAGACTCGGACAGACCAAAATTAATATATTTGAATAGACCATAACGTAAACCTATACATGGATAGATAGATACATAGATAGAAAGATTTGGAGAGACAGATAGACAGGTGACTATTAATGGGCCTTGTTATGTGTACGAGTGCATGAATAATCATCAGAAAATAGATAGATAATTAGATGGACAGATACATACATTTAACAGACCGGAATGGATATCCTTGAAGCATAATACTATTGGACTATTTCTCTCGTCTATATGCTCATATATTTACAACGAATCGTTGTACCCTCCGGCTTTCAGTGGGTATCGTTGGTTCTAGAATGTGGAATCACTTCTCTGAAAGCATGCTCGATTAGACCTAGAGTCCGATTATATTATGCAAAACGATAAATACTCTCCCATCTTGCACAATCGAGACAATAATTGGGATACATAATATGTATATATAGGAGAAGCGTCACTATATCGAGTCTGAAGTGGGTTACACCATCCTAGCCATCAAGCACTTCATGTCACGAGTAGGTCGAACCTGACGATGTTGAACATCTTTTCAGTGAGCAATTATGACAACAAACTGATCATCGCCTCAGGATATTATCACATTTCTCGAGGTTATTGACATTGTAGTAATATTTGTGTAAAAGACTTGGAATCGATAGACTGATATCTGTACACAGAAATGAAAAGAACACCAGAATATCTTTGGCGCAATGCCACTAGTGTAAAGGAAAAATATTCGTCCTCGGAGTTCACAATCCTCTTTCGTTTATTTTATTTCATTTTTTTTTCGACCGTCCAAGCTTAGCTTATTGATTTTTCGACCAGTTTACTTCTTCGAGATGAAGAAAAAAAATTCCGCAAGATTTTGAGTAAAAGAACGAATCCCTCGGTATGCAATTCTAAATTTAAAATACGGCCGTTGGCAACTTACTGCGCAAAAAAAATTCTTCTGGACATGATGCCAACTCTACAAATGGGACTTTTCTATTCTGATAAAGTCGATAAAATGTGCGTAAGTACCTGTTTCCACCCGGGCCCTTGCAAAGCTGGTACATAGAACCTAGCCAGATGGGAAATGTTTCAAACTGTTCAAAAAGTATTCCCTAAATCAGTGTTGAATGCATAAGACTTATGTTTGGGGTGTATACGTGTTTATGTAATCACTTGTTCATTTCTTGTTGCTCGGAACCAGGCCCGTTAGAGGTTTCAGGGGATATAGAGGCCATTGTTTTGTGATACTGAGCGTGGTATAGAGATCTAATGAATAGGATCACGATTGGATGCACTCTATATTAAACCCCTGCTGCTTGCAGCATACCTTGTGGTATTACTGGACGGTCGCCCATGTAGGTACTAATCAGGTTCGGCCTTATTTCTGTGATCGTATGAAATCCGTTGAGTCAAATGCGATTTGGCTGTAACACGTATATGATGTACTTACATGAAACAGGACAGAATTAATGGATTAGATCTAATTCTATCAAAGGTAATAGCCAGCAATTCTATTCAAAATGCATATTAGACCCTACAACATTGTAAGATGGAGCATTAAATGCAATATTATTTGCTTCCACCTGGAGGAGAAGGCCCCCCCGTAAAATCGTGGGCGTATGCCAACTGTCTCAACTGAACCCCTCTTTTGACCTATCGATAACACGACTGTTGATACAAGTTTTCCTCTCCCCGAAACAGATACTGCCAAGTGGCTTTTTTAGTTTTTGCTGTGTCACGCTGGCTTCTTCAAATATCAAGTGTCTCTTTTCGATTGGTTTCGAGTGTTCAAGCTCAAGTTTTAATCGTTCCACCTTCAGATCATCGATATTATCACGGTGGTATCAGTGTGAGGATTTGAACAAGATAGTGTCAGCTTGTATGTGGTACAATTGAAAAAAATAAAGACGTTCAACGTGGCACGTGCCTAGGGGCGTACTTGAGACGGTACAAACAGTACTTCTCAGGAATCACTAGATTTATAACTGCCCCCCACACACACACACCAGCCAAATATTTTTTTCGAATTCTTTCTCGATGTTTCAGCGTTTGAAATCGCTTGAGGATTTATTTTGTTGAGTAGATAGACTACTGATCCATACGATCAATGAGAGAGATTATTTAATGAATATTTTTTTGTATCGATTTGAAAATAAATACTAATTACAAAAGTTGAATGGCTCGTTAGAACAGATATGCTATGGGTCCCATCGATGACAAAATCGGCCTTGCACGTTTTCATGAGGTCATTCAGTGAATGAGTACATCTTTTTACCAAGGAAAAAGAAAACAATGAAAAGTGATTATAATCATTATTTATGACTGATTGCGAATAGAGCCCTATTTATCGTATGAATTAAATATTTAACTCTTTCAAAACTTGGAATTCAAGATTCTTCCCCTTGAAATTGAGTTGGTGTTGATTCTAAGTATTACTGTTAATTATTTCATACGATCACAATAAGGTGAAAGGGCTTAACAGTTACTGGTTTGGAGAATAGAATCAGCGAACCAGGTACAAACTCTGGCTCTAATTCCTTAGAAAATATGCATTAGTAAATCTATTTCTCTCTTATCCATCAGTTAATAGCGGGACAGACGGGGCTGGCTAGCCCATGCTATCAACCAGTCTAAGAGATGGACAATTCTGATTTAAAGTTAATGGGTTGTTAACGCGTGACGTGATGACACACTGAGCACCCTAGTCATCAAAGGTATCCTGATTCGTCTCAAGCTGCACTGACTTTGTCTTGCTGCTGGATCAAGGCAGAGAGAGTCAAGCTTGTTACAAGCACGCATCTCCCTCTCTATTGTCCGCTCGAACGCAAGTCATGACTACAGACTCAACAATGCGCTACAGCTGCTTCTGCTGCTGCTGCATTCCAACACTGAAGCCGTAGACATCCTCGATCACGAAGGACGAACGTGATCGAAATGAAATTATGACAACCACCATATTTCTCGAAGTGTAAGACGTGCGTTCTCCACATACATCTTCTGACTGCAACCCGGTGCAAATCATCTTCTACTCATGGGTGTACAGCACAAGTCTTGAGCTTTCTATCGATAATACAAGCACACTGGAAGAGATATCTGGACGTTTCTTCATTATGTTATACTGGTTGTGTGGACTGCGTATGAAAAACAGCGTATTCGGGCATGAAAAAAAATTCCTGTTGCCAATAAAACTACGCGATTGTATACAATTGATTATGTATAAAATGATACCTCGAATATTTCGCAATTGCATTTCCCGGTTCTATATTTTCCATTCTTCTTTGATTTCTGGCTGAATGCCTGTGGGTTCTACTATCAGTAAGCTTTATTCTGCAGTGATGCTCTCTCAGAATGCGCGCACTCAGGGGAGTACTGACATATTTCTTTCTTTTCCCCAAAACCCAGTCTTTCAAAGTGTATGCAAGATGCATTTTTATATGTGTTATTTCTTTTTTGTTCAAATATTTGCAAGCGTCAGACATGACAATATTGCAAACACGTCTTATTGAGTATCTTTTTTTTTTTTTACATGACAAGCTTACAATCGGTCGACCATACGTGATACAATGGTCCCCTCTCGTCTCTTCATTCGTCCAAGATGGTCTTATTGATTGAAAATTTGTTAAGCATCATCGAATCAACTCTAACAGTAACGCAAAGTTCTTCTAAACAGCAGAAGACGCCATTTTCTGTCTTCTTTCCGCTTATCACATTTTTTTCTCAATTGAGAGAAAATGCCGTATTGCTTTAACAGGTATGGCCTGCTGTCCAAAAAGTGTACAGTGTCCGTATAAAAAACTTTTCGTAAGCCGTTGCGATAAGGTGATGATCATTAATTCGTGTAACGAAAGTATTGGGGCATTCTAACCTACAAAATTGGCGATGGTATTTTAGGCTGAGTCGTCGAAGTTTCGGGTGATGGTGGGTATAGGATACTGGTGAGAAGGCCCACTACAAAATGAACGCTGAATGCTATTTTCGGTTTTCATCTGCTTTAAAGAGCTGAATAGTGGCGTGAAGTGATATTTGGAAAAGAAACCGATATCTGTACTAGTAATAAAAATCAGTAATTAATCCGTGTAAAGCAGGATGAAGTCACGGCGTCTTTTAACGAAGAAGAAATAAAGCGAAGAATTGCAGTGTGTTTGCGAGATTGAGGTTGAGCAAACTCGATTTCCAAGATCACAAAAATCCCACAAGTCCTGAAAAGGAGAGTATACTATCAATAGAAAGTAGAAACATGTAATCTAACCAAAAGATTGACCTTCAAACCGAGAACCATTCAACGTGCACATGGAAGAATCATGCTAAACCTTGCGAAGAGAGATCATAAGACAGTAAACTATAACCGAGAAAAGACAGGAGTCTGGGACATCATATAAACTTTTGGAAACTCAAATGGCATAGGGAAATGTTGCATGAATGGTCGATAATCGCTGGACATCACGACTCACACGTGTATCCCCAGAGATCAGGTGCGAGGATATGGCTGATAGAAAGTAAGATGGCGTTACGAGCTAGATAGATTCAGAATGAACAGAAACCGGGATGCTCATGATAAAGTGGTCTAACAAATCATAAGGAAAGTCTATATCCAACGACGAACGTTGAAAGGCTGCTGCTGCTGCTGCTGCTGATGATGATGATGATGATGATGATGATGATGGCATGTGACATTGGGAGAAAACAACTTTTTGAAGCCGAGATAGTGATAGAAACATTAGTCAAAAGAAGATACCTCGAATAAATGACTCTAAATAGAACAAAAAAAGAGATTTGCATGAATTAGTAAAAAAAATAATGTGAGATATAAAGCGAGAGCCAACTATGTAGTATAAAGGATAGGAGATCGATCTAGAAAGCCCCCTTTCATCATAAATACCTCAATAACCAGTTGCACAACCCGAATATGACTTATCATCCAGCCAGAGAGGGCTATGCAGCGTATTCTTTAGGAGATACTCTCCTATTGGATTACTCAGTCGGCAGTGAGACGCCATTGTGTGAGTTTGTTTACTGTGTGACCGTTTCATTCACAATGCCAGTTATTCATGACTCATGCAAGGGGGTTTCGGTAATATATTGCATCGCCCATGTCCGTTGGTCTCGACTAATGTCTTTATTCAGCTCACTGAGACTTCTGGCTATTTCTGAAGATTGAATTTTCATTGAATGAGAGATATCAAGCAGAGAACAGTATTACAGAGAATGCAGTGGAACAGCTGATGGTGATCCGCAAGAAGACTTTAAAGGCTGTTGTAAGGATTAGAAGCGAAGATTGGTTTATGTGCGTGAGGTCTGAGAGGGAAAACTTGATGGAAAATATGCAATTGCCCACGGTAGGATTGTTCTTTTGGCAAATATTGAATGGTTTGATACTTTCGGGACAGGCACTGTAAAGCATAAACAAAAAACGAAATGGAACCAGATTGGGGCTTAATCGGAGAACTGATATTGTCAGCATAGAAACGAAAGGGAGTGAAAATTGTTGAAAGTAGCCGACGAAACTATTTTTTGATTGGGTGGAATATGGAGATTGATAGGAAGATAAGTGGCTGATGGAATGGTGAACGACATTCTAGGTTGGAAAGGGAACAGGGTATGTGAAAAAAAAGGACTGGATACGTAAAGAGAGGAGAGGGAACGGGGTATGTAAATAGAAAGATAAAACTGAGGGAGGTGTAAACAGTGAGTCACGTGATAACGAGACATTAAGTCACCAAATATGGCAAACGAAGGAAGAACTGGTAGAGATAGAAGAAGTATAACGAAAAAAGGAGAGAGAAACTAATAGAAGGAAAAAATTTCGTTGGATTGAAAGTGAGGCTAGGGAATAGGAATCTTCGGAAGAAACAAAAACATGGGAAAAAACATCGGAAGAAAGATTGTATGAGAAAGAATGAAAAAAGAAAGGAAGAAAACATGAAGAAAGGAAGGAAGGAAGGAAGGAATGGGAATGAATTCAAGGGGAAAGGGGAATTGAATGGAAAGTAAGAACGAAAGAAAGATAACTGAAACTAAAAGGAGGAAAACAAAGCATATGGAAAGAGGCGGTCAAAAAACAAAACAACAGTTGAAAAAAGAACCCAGAAGGAACCATAGACCGAGAAAAAGCGGAAGAAAACGAACGAAAAAAGGAAGAAAAGGTTGGAAAAAAGAAGGGAGAGAGAAAGAAATAAAGAAAGAAAGAAAGAGAGAACAAACTGATAGATAGATTTGAGAGGAAAAAACAAGAAGAGATTTTTTTTTTCTGTAACGAAAAAAGCGGAAGAAAACGAACAAAAAATAAATTGAGGAATGAAAGAATCAAAAAAGAAAAGAGGAAAAATGAAATAAAGAAGAGAAGATTGGAAAATAAAGAAAAGAAAGTAGGGGAGAGAACAGATGACATAATATTTTCACTCAGATACCTTCAGGCAGTCCGTCGCTGAATGAAATAGATTGACATCATTAGAAAATATACGTGATCGAACAGCCTTGCTTGCTCCCGATTTCTCCCGAAGAAAAAAATCGCCCGAATCCGAATTATTCCATTTGGATTCTTATTAACAGTCCCGTAGGGATATGCAGTACTTCCACTACTTCGAAGTGTCACCTTTACCCACAACTGACTGAGTTGTTACTTCACGTCATCAAACATCCTGAAGCAGCGTGACAACTGCACAAATTCCTACCCCCAGTTACGTGCTGGGTGGCAGTATTTTACTAAACTTGAGATGCTGGGGGCTATCAAGACGTTATAACGAATTGACGTTCAGCTTACTGAAAGTCCAACAGAATGACGTGCATTAGAAAAGCGTTTAATGTAACACACGGAGCAGAATAGGAAAGTAAGCTTCGTAAATTAATATATATATATGTGTGTGTGTATATATAGTGTGTGTGTGTTCTATCAAACATGCCTCAAGCAGGTTCCATGTTCACTCCCTCCTGTAAGTCAACCAACCCCAAGAAAATTTAATGAAATAAATCATGATTTTGTCGCACAATAGATTCGTTATTACCGTCCTATACGCCTTTAGGTTTTCTCTCTTTTTTCTTTTTCATCCCTGCAGACTTCTTGTGGGGCATAGGTCCGTAGTACACTTCCAGCAGCAAGAAATGGTTATTATGGGATGGAGTCGCCCACTTCATACCCGAGATGGACCGGCTTACAGGGCTGACAGGGTCCAACTGCCATTCTATTTACCTCATATCTGGAGGGCATTAATATGAAGGCTTATTCTCCTAATTTGATCCACATTACTCACCAATGACTGTAGGATGAATATCTGCGATTTGCAATAAAAAGCAACAAAATAAGACGGCAAGGCTACATCTAAAAATCGATTCATGACTATGACATGACATGCGTTTTAAGATTTCAAAATTGTCCCTTCCCTTGTGCAAACTGACTTGTCTACAATTGGCGCAATTTTGCTATCTTTCTAACGTCTCTTTTTACACACACGATATTATCCATTTTTTGTGAACCTTTCTTATCATCTTAAAGTCTGGTTCCATTGAATACTATTTTGGTTTTCCTTGTCAAGCTAAACTGTCAACATAAGTTTCTTCCGTTTTTAAGATGTTCTGGTCAGCCCACTAAATACCGTGCGTACAAGCAGCACCAACGGAGTCAGAACAGTGGTAATTCTAATATTTACTCTTTATTTTTACTCCTATATCTATTTTTTTGTTTTTTCAATTCCTTACAAAATATGTGTTTGGTTGAAGATCTCAGTTAAAATCGTTCCCTTAATTTGAGTCCGGTTGTGTTCATGCCCATGTATATGTCGATCACCGACCAACAAGAAGCCGAACAAAGTAAGAAAAAGAATTACGTATGAATAAGTTTGATGGGGAAACTAACCATTTCATAGTCATTTTACTCATTATCATCGATTGACTAAATCCCTTGTCCATTGTTTTAATTGATCACACCCAACACGGCACTCTGCCAAAAGATGTTGGTCACACAACCTTTTTTTAAAACTCTCTTATCATCGTAACGTTCGGTTTCCCTTTATCGATGATTATTTATTTTCTCATTCTGTAGAAAGCATGCTTGTTTATTGATGAAAAAACATATTAACAAGATTGGTTAAGGCTGTTCTTGTTTTTCTTGGGGGCGTCCTCGCTTCTCTATTTGACGTCCGTACTCATATCGATTTTCAGCTGTTTCAAGTCGGATTTACTTGGAACTTGATAGAGAGTTGACGTTTCATATGATGATTCTTACGTCTAAAAACTTCCCACTCTTGCCCACGTTATACGTCAATTGAAGCGATTTTATTATTTTTTTCTTCCAAATCAAATTTCTCAGCAGTTTTAATTCAGATTAGCTTGAATCTCGATAGAAAGGCGTCCGTAGATACAGCGCTTTTTGCTAATAAAGATTTTCCAATAAGGGACTTGTTATCAGTCAATAATGGCGTTTGAAATTTGTTTTAAAATCGATTCCCTCAACTGTTCTCTGTCAGATTTATTAGAAATTTTATAAAACGGTGTTTATTGATGAGATGCTTCTTGTCTAAAATTATCTTATATTCAAGGTCACGGGATCAGGCAATTAATGGCGTTTAAACTTCATAGTGGATGCCTTTGAACTTTTAGTTCTTTTCTCGAAATCTTCTAATTCAACCCGTGTTCACGTCGTGGATTTTAATGATCGTTGATTTTTATGATCAATCTATTAGAATTACTTCCGGTTTACGAGGCCCGTCAGAACTGCAACAGCTCTATTAACCGTGCTTTTAGGGATCACTTTCCTTATTTTGAACGTTGCTAGCCTCTCACGACGCCGGAAGTTAGGGTCCAGCTTTCCCGGTTTTGAATCAGACTTGTTCGTCTTTTTGATCAGTGACCAACAATGGTTACAGAACATAGTCTGCTTTACTATTTGCCCATTGCTTGAAGAGAAGGATGGTTCTATGGCTTCCCAAAGAGTATTAATGCTAATTAGACACAGATTATGTTAGCCAGACTTTGAACTTGGTTGGCCAATTCCATTTCTGTGCTGTTGACCGTTATGCTACCTACGCCGTGTATTGTGTGTTAAGTCTAATGGTAATTGCATACAAACATGTTTTTTTGGAGTTACTTTCACTCTTTATACCTGGGCATCGATGCATATGTTTCTCTTATGAATAGATTTCTTTTCAAACCGGATATACGCCTGTAGCCATTCTCCGTTTAACTCACTGAACAAAAAGATGTAAAATGAAAAAAGACATGCTCTATACAATTAGCTGCGATGTAATAAATATCTCAGTATGGCGGAACTATCATTACAAAAAGCGAATTAACGAACTGGCTTGTAAATAAAACAAGATTCCAGATCGAAATAGTGTTTGAAATACTCGTGACCAATTCATGTATTCAATGTAATTGCAGACTTACAGTGAAAACGTTTATGCCGAAACACGTCAGTTAGAGAAAAATATACTCTGAATGTATTTATTTTCTTTATACAAATTATCGCTAATCGATAGCATTTTAGTTCAACAGAGTTTGAGAAAAAATATACATCGAGAAGACATGGAGAAAGTCGATTCAATGTACGAAAAAATATCTTCAGTACTTAACAATTCCAGTGAAAACATATATATAAACTCAACGCCCACAGTTCTGAGATCTGAGGCAATGAAGTGTAAGCATGTTATAAAACTATGATTTTATGAAGTTATCTGATATGAAACCAACAAAATACAACATATATGAGGATGACACGATTATTAATTAGTATCATAATTAACGTTCCCTTCTTCAGGGTTGAGCATTGTTATGTAGGGCACCCGTCTATTACTGGTAAAATGCAATGCTCTTTCAGCTCTCGAATGGGGGATTTCAGTCAATGGGGAATTATGTGTAAGTTAATATATCGGTTAATTCGGTCCTGCTAAACGTCCAGTTCTACATAGGACAGGGGTAGAATGTTTGCCTCAGGGTCTGAAGTGAAGGTTTCGATCCTACCTCTTGGTACTGGAAGGGATGTTGGATAGTCTATAGCCACACAAAAGAGTTGCAATACAACGAAACAGCTGTCTGTGGATGACACAATTATATACATATATTTGTATTGTAATGTTAATACCTACACCATTTTTATGACACATCAATAGGTGAGAGTTGTATCAGAGTCATTGATCACTTTTTTTTCATAATTTCAATTCACTGCTCCCTACCCCCGAACGCAGATGCTCCAAAAAGATATTGGTCACGTACAGTTTCTGTTCAGTAACTAAGCATACCTGTTCTGCAACCAAATGTATTCTTGCAGTAAGCACAAAATTGAATACATCACTAATAAATGTATTTTGCTTTTTCTCTAGTCATTCTATACCTGAGATCAAAACATACGACCGAATTCTATGACCTCCACACAACGGTAAACATTTTTTTAAATCAATAATGTTTACATCTCGTGTTTCTTAGTATCAAAGGCCAGTGTTATCTTGTTTCCAAAACACTGCTTTCAGAACCGATATTATTTTCCAAGCATCACTGGCAGATTACACTGTACAACTTAGTGTCAAACCACTATTGAGTTCTGACTTTATTTTCGTCTGTCACAACAATGACAACGGCCTCAACAAAATCCCAATGACATCATGACGGTACGAATAAGAGTTGCATACGTAAAAAGCAATGATGAATTCATTCTTTCAGCCCAGGTCAACGTGTTTTATAACAGGAAGTAATAATAAAAGAGTTGAAATGGGACATTTAGTTTTAGAATATCATTGAATGGAGACGCAACTTATGTTTGGTTTACATTTTACACATAAATAAATCGACGGAGTTTGACCCAAACTTGTTTTAACTTTTCTTTAGTTCCTAGGTAACGAGTGTTATTTTATCTAATGTCTGAAGAACATAGGAAATTTCAATTATTTTTCTCTTTTGCAACCAGGACTGTAATTATTTGGAATTTACCCTTTTTCAATTTGACAGCGATCAGCCTGCTCATTTCTAATCACGAACTTGGGATAAAAAAGAACTACTACATATGGATATCCTTATCTTGGCCAGAAAAAGCCAAGTTTGAAGGGAATAAAAAATATTTCCTTATACGTTTCACACGTAAGCAACTAGAAAAAAGAAAAACACACAACCCAGGAACAAAAGTGGCGTTGAAAGGTGTTATGGGCATTTATAGACTTTACAGGCTGAATATAGCGTTTACTGTAGGGTGCAAGTTTAAATCCAGACAGTTTTTGTCTCGAGCAAATGAAAATAGTAAAACAGGTATAAAACCTATTTTCATGAATCGTATATTATATTTGATTTATAAAACAAAGAATATGCCCTAAAATGAAACATTTGGAGAAAAATTATATGGCTAGAGGACGAATCAGAAAATACTTTTCATCGCAAGGAAAACTTATAAATTTAACAATGGTCTAACAGAAATTACTTGTAGGTTCCCTGAGTAAATACTATAAACAAACCTGTCGCACATTTTTTACCTCTTCTGTTGAACAGAAAAGGACATGTTTTTATCAATGTGCCCCAACAAGATATCTACCCGTGGCCTTCTCAATAACTCATCAGTTTATCTTTTTGAGCCTCCCGATTTTTTCTCTCTTACACTCTATCAGATACCGTTAATAAAAACTGTTGACATAGGTTGTTTTTTTAATTTCTCAAGTCAGTCTTGATAGCTGTATGGCTGGTTGGTGATGTAAATGTAACGTGTACAGACCACCCCAATGGAGGCACAGTGCCGAAAATTTGAACATTTATTCCTTGTTTTGTTTACGGAAACGTCTATTGGCGTTTTTTGAATCCCACCCCAAGATATTTTTTTAGAAGGGGTGCTCAATTTCAACAAATGTGGAGATGTTTTCGGAAGATTCTCACTTTTTCGTGATCATCACCCAACTAACTTTGATAAAAGTTTTTATTGATTCATCGATCACGAACTTTCCATAGTTTTTTTATTGATCACCCCGAAGCACGTCGTACTGCCAAAAGAGTGTTTCTTTCTCTTTTTTTTCCCAGCTGTTCTCAATCCGAAGAAACTCCGAGATTCTCTGGCATTGGCCGTCAATAATTATGAACATTCATTTCCATCTTCCACGATTTCTGTCTCACCGGGAAAAACAGAATTTTTGGATGTTTTCGATTATCCCATTCTCTGCCAAGTTAACCCTGCAGTCGGTTGGAATCGGTACATGAACTACTTGACCTGGCCAATTCTTTTTCATATCATATTGATTAAGATTCCTTTTTTGGCTTCTCTCGCTAATACAAGTAAAAAAAAAAATCCTTAATCACGCAATAGAAACCGTCTTACGATCAATGTCCTTTCGGCTGGATGTACTGTTAAGGGTGATCAACTAAAAAAAGTAGAAAAAGAGATGATCGATGTAGAAGTTACATCTCTCACCTTTTGTTTTGGCAATGCTCACTGAAAATTCTGCTGTACAAAAAAGGTTCGATTATGCATGAACTAGTGTCGAGGGTGATCAATTGAAGAAAGGAAAAGAGGTGATCCATGTAGAAGTTACATATCCCACTCTTGTGTTTTGGCAATGCTCACTGAAAATTCTGCTCGACTAAGGGGGTTCAATTAGCAAATTGAACCACTAAGTAAAACTTATTCAGGAGATTAAAAACACACAACACTAAAGAACGTTATCCTCTAGAATCAAGTACAAAATTTCAACCCTATAGCTCCATTGGTGCAGCTTGTTCGCTCTATACATACTTACATGTTTCAATTTTCAGTCCTCTAGCTCTTTGGTGCAGCTACTACGTGTGATACATGTATTCGTGCACACATAGCCGGCTAGCCAGCCAGCCGGCCGGCCTGACGAATGTGATAATAGGAGAAATCTATGTTGACAGTTTTAGTGACAGTTTTGGTTTACGGTTTCTCATACGTTGACGTCGGAAGAGTTGGAGAGAGTAATGAATTCTATGACGCAATACATTCTTAATGCAAATGCAGTGGAGGTCGGATCCTAAAATCGATACACGTTTCTCTTAATTCTGCCGAGGCTGATGAACGATTTTAAAAATGCGTCGTGTATAGCAGGGCAGTGAACTTTTCGGCAGAAGACGTTGAGTCGGTGGCACTTATTTCAAGATACTCGATTAAGCGGCGAATAGCTAAATATTGCTTCCAGATCTTGCCCCCGTGACAAGTGCCTTGCTCACAACATATCGGCGCATTGATCCAACCACTCACTCTCTCTCTCTCTCTCTCTCTCTCTCTCTCTCTCTCTCTCTCTCACGCACACTCATGCGTACTCGGACATGTACACCCACACATACACGCTCGTACACACATGTGATGTGTATTAAGGCAGTTGTTTTTCATCAACACAAGTTTGATCCGAGGCGATAGACGAGGATTTGAAAAAAATGTTTTTTGTTTGAACAGTTGCCCCTTGAATTTTGGGTACAGTGGTTATGGAGGCAGCTGTATGCCCTCCAAATTTTCAAGATGTTTACATTTACTTATTTATGTTGAGGTATATGTTATTTGATGTGTTTCTTCGCTCCCGAAATGCTGTAAAACCTTCGGTTTCTAGTTCTTATCCCGTATTTCTTCTATGTACAATTTATTAGAAAAAATCTAACTTGAGTCTTTTTTCTTTATCTTTCAGGTAAATATATTTTTTCTGACAATATCTTTGAACCCCTTTCGACTCAAACACGATTCCCACAACTCTTGTCCCCCATGACGGTAAGGTAAGTTAACCCGGCAATTCTATGAGCAGCAAATAGAAGTCTTTCATTATTACCCTACACTGAAGCTGTTCATTTTCTGGTCTTTTTTTTTTTTTTTTTTTTTTTTTTTCTCCATTTACCTTGAACATTTCAAACCTTCTCACTAATAAAAGAATCTTGCGCTGAAATCTCTCTTTTACTGCTGCTAGTAAAATATCTGTTCTTTTACTTATGGTTAATCCGAGATTGGGAAATAAAAAGCAAGGTAACTTCTAAAAAATTATGGGAGTCGCCTTGGGGCGACCATCCCGGCACTCAACCAAATGGTCCGCTCACAGACACATGAAAGCCAGTTCAATTCCACCTGATTTTACTCTTCCAGTCTTTTCCTTTCCTCGACGACCAAGTTGAGTCGTTTCTTCTGTCGTGAATGTCTTCGTTTCACTCGCCTCTCTTTTACATACCCCTGTGTTGATTTTCCCTCCTTCTCCCAGGCCTTTTCCTGGTCTTTGGGACAGTGTGGCAGACAGACAGATGAATAACCGAACTAACATTATGCCTATAGATCTCTGTCAACGAAGTTACAAGAGGTATCTTTGATCACATCTGTCTGTTCATCTTATCTTATGATATCTCCAATAGTTTCCAAGTGGAACCATGGACAATAGACTACGTAAGAGGTTATTAGATTTTGGAACGGATTCAGGAAATCATTTGCAATTGGGAGATATCTATATGATTATACAAATGAATATATTCTCAACAAGATCATGATAAAGAGGCTAACTTCGAGTTCCAGTTGGAGTAACTTGATATTTCTACATCTGAACTCCTCTCCCTTCTTATCTAACATTCTTTTACTCCTACAGTGTTTAGTGAGTGTGCGGTGTTGACGCAGGTGTGTTCTCACTGAGAGCTTCTTAGTTACAATATGGAATAAGCAATCTTTTCAATTTATAGTTGAACAAATCTTGGAAGAATGGATCGAATCTTGAATGTATTGGAAGCTTGCACTCTTCAATACAACCGATTCGAATAAGAGTCTCTTGTCCGTGCACCCAACTGTTCCATTGGTTCCAGCTCTGAATTGTGATTTAATCAGATGCACATATTCACAATATTTTGTCTGGTTTGTTTTTGATTAATTCAATTGTATCATATTCGAAAATTATTTCAATTCAATTAATTTCCGATATAATAGTCGATTAACATCTTTTTCGGACACTTTAATGAAACAGCCGACTGAGTAGACAGGAAACAATATTTTGTCTTGATGAATACTAATTTCACCAATTTTTAATCAGAATCTATGAACAAAAAGATTTATGATGATCCAACAACTGCAAATGACAAGAAAATCCGTCATCACTATGTGTAATCCTGTAAGTTTATTTCCCGTTTTATCGTGGTTGATGACAACTCTGTTACATTTTTGAGTCAGGGTTTTTATCGCAAAACATATAAATTGCATTATGTTATCTTACAGTGGACAAGTGTTTTTATCCCTTAAAGAATAACTATTACTCTTTGCTACCAGTCGCAGTTGATGTGTTGACACTCTGAAAATAATTAATGCAATATATATATTTGAAGGAGTATCAATATTTTGATCGGAACATTATGATTGAAACGTCGAAGATGCTAGTTTTAACAAAAAACAATTCGTGGAGTTATGAATTCTTTGTACTTTATTTCCTTTGGGAACCAACCCAGGAAGATTCCTTGGAGAGAGAAAACATTAAAAGTTTGTTCGTTTAAATATTATTTCGAAAATCAATTAGGCCGATCTGTGTTTCCGAACAGTCCATTGTTATAGCAGATTATAAAGACCAAAAGATAATGAATTTTCCCTCTGCCACAACAATAGAAATCATTACAAATATAGGAAAACGTAATACAAAATAACACACTAGTCTCAATTAATATCATAAAAGCAAGAGACATGGCTAATGGTGGACTGATTGCTGGCAAAATAATTATATTTTGCAAACTACGTTTTTTTTAGACACCTCTTCCTTAGATGTAGAAATAATGAAAAGATTGATATTGTGCTTGGTGGCCAGTGTATTAAAACGGATATTAATAGGAAGTCGTCTGTTAGATCATAAATGAGGCCCAGGAGCAAGGTTACCCAGTGGAAGTATTCACTACGTCAATAATGGTCTGCAAAACTAGCTAGCCAATTACACTGAGAGACAAAATTGACCTTTTTTCTCATGTAGGTTACTGTACAACCTTCGTATACCAATTTTTGACGCTGATTACGAATTTCGAGTCTGTTTTGCTCGTGTACGTCCCATTTCTATTGCTATGGACACGTCTCATTATCTGATGATGATGATGATGATGATGATGATGATGATGATGATGATGATGATGATATTATTATTATCATTAATACTATTATATGGTACGATATCTCAAATCAAGTGAAGAGAGCTAATTTTGATCGGATTGAAACTTTCAAGAAAAAAATCTACTTTTTTTTTCAAAATGCCACTCCTCTATCTATTCATTATTTTCAACTTTTATTGTTATTTCGTATTTTGATACATTTAACACGTATCGCCAGATATACTGACAATCCAGGCTATAATAACAGGAAAAATAAAACATTCAGCTGTCTTCATTGTCTTCGGAAATAACAAGTTTTGTTTTTTTTCTTTTGTCACAGATTCATATTAAATACGTTTATCTGTCGGTTCCTGTGTTCAACGTTACGCACAGTACCACTCATAAGTATTTTGAACATGCCAAAAACACTAGCCTACACCATATGTGTGTTGGTCTGTAAGTCTTCCAGACATTTTTGGCCTCTTTCTTAAAACATCTGATTGCACTTCACTTTTTTTTAATTGGGTGGGTCGGGGGTTGAATACTTGTTTCCAATTACTGACTCCCACTTAAAGCCAAGTTCTATCTAATTTATGGCTATTCAACTAACAGGCAATCAGCCTTTCAAGATACCTCCGCTGATAGAGTCTGAACAAGATTTGGCAGGATAGGAAAATAGTTGGTTTAATTCATTTGGGGATTTGATTCAATAATTTAATTATGTTCCTCCTATTCAAGCTACGTAACCACAAACATGCTAACTGTCTTTTCTGTACTGATAGCCATACAATTCGATTATTCTTGTGCACGGATCCTGTTTAAACTCCCAAGCCATACATGCAAAATTACTGTTCAAATACTTATGAGAATTACTGGATTCATTCATGCATGTATGACTTCAAAAGAGGAAATAATCCGACTAAGATTGAAAGCCCTCGCTTGAAATATCATACAGTCTTCGACTAGAGTTCTTGGTTATTTCATTTCCCCAATATAGGTCATAGCTATAATTATGTACCAACTGGCACCGAGCCAGCACCTTATCTATGTTGCTACGACCATTATATAACTTCCATGTTGTGAACCAAATACAATTTTTTATTCTCGTTTTGCTAATTATTTTTTCCTTAAAATATCGGACTGTTTCTTAGGGTCCTTTTCCCCAACCATACTTTTTACAACATTGTGATGCAGGTTGAAGGCGTGCAAGTCATTGATGGTGAATGATATCTCAAATTGTGATTTAGAGATACTGCCAGGTGCTAGCTATGACTTGCGATTTCCCAATCAGTTTTCAGAGTCTTCCTCCAAGTTTGCCGTCATTGTCCTTAATCTCATGGCATCGTCTTTAGTCTCGTTCACTGTCTGAAATGTTCTGGGAAAAAACAAAAGTTGTGAGGAGACAAGTCTTGACTATAAAGATGTGGGTAAGAGATAAACCAGAGTTTCACCAAAAACCCTGTATCGTACATGAAGAATGCAACGGCCACAGTGTACACAGACCAATCACAGTTGATTGACTAATGTCACAGGAGAGTATCTGTTCATTCATGCGCAGTAATGTTCCCTCTGATTGGTTGTGAAGTTACATCAGAGTTGCACGAGCGAGATATTGTGACTCCTGGACAGACCTCAAAAGTTGAAATACACTTATGTGACTTATTGCACGCCAATAGTGATTGGTATAAAATATGAAGATATATTGGTATGACCAGAGCAAGATAGTACTAAATATCAGAAGCACACTAACTAATGATTAATCAACCATATTATACTTACTGCAGACATACAGTTGGTGAGCTGAATATCTGACAAGAAAATTGCTCTACCACCAACTTCTGCGTTACTTATCTGAGGCCTCGATTTTTTATTGCCATCATGTTCATCATTCTGTTAGCGTCCGTCTTTAGACGTAGACCATCCCCAAGATTCAGCAGACGAGTCTATCATGGACACTGCGGAGCAAGTACTTTCTTGATATATGTAGCTCGTCACGCCATCAGATTTTCTATCGGTTACAGTTTCACAGATGATCTCCGGGGATCCACGTTGCGTGTCGTGATGTTTAGCCGTTGAGAATCTTGCAATATGTCTAGCCCATTGCCACTTTGGCTTTCTAACAGTTACTTCGATGTCTTAGAATCTTGCATGACCCCTGATATATTGTGCTATGCTGTGATCACTCTGTTCGCATTGCATGGTTTTCTGTTCGAGGGTTAATCTTTTGGTTAAGTTCCATGTTTCAGCTCCATAAGTCACTAACCGTGAGATACATTGGTTGTATACTTTTCTTTTTAGGACCAGTGAGATTTTCTTGATCTCGAAAGTCTAGCTTGCTCTACCAAAAGCTTGCGTACCTAGTGTGATTCTTTGCTTTATTTCTCCTTCTTTTTGGTGATTTCATGGAGACTCGCTGTCCGAGTTACATATAGTGAGCAATTCATTTCAAGTCTGAATTTTTAGCTTCGGCCGAGTTGATGATTATGTTATGTCTCTCTGAATACCAATCAAATTAAAAAAAAACGTTAAAGAGATAAAGGTGCTTTGGATAACCAATTGACTTCCATGGGACTTCTATTTAATAAGATGCACTTAATTCGTAAATGCAGCCACCGTGCTGGAACTTCCTTAAGAATAACTCTACTGATGTTTTCTTCTCCACTTTCCATTCAGTCACAGCTTTCCTTAGATATAATAACAAGATTTCTTTTTGCATCTACTTTTATGGAAAGATACGGCTTAACCCATAAACTGCGACAGGTGGCACAGACTAACAGTTATGTATTACAAGAAGGAAATTTCGATTCTCACTCGATGAATTTTTACTGTAACCTTCCTTCCGATTTTGGGGAAAGTATGGCAGAACTAATAGATGATATTACTTGATAAAAACATACACATATTAGGTTTTGTCAGAATGGCTCGGCAACACCATTCTACCTCTGAGTCTGAGACAGGTTATGGAAATCAGGATTCGAAGGCTGGTATTAAAAGTCGAGGGAAACTCGTTTCTAGCGTGTGAATCAGGCAAAACTTATAGAAGAAAGAAAGGAAACGAGGTAAAAAATTGAGAGAGGCTATTGGAACTAGATAATTCCAAAGGAACTGATATTAACACTTCACCGTTTTATCGAATACTGGAATCTCATGTTTTTCTTTCATGGAATCTCTTTCTTTTTATCTTGAATGAAAATTTGTGAAAGTTTTCACGTCCATGGGTACATGATGTTAAAAATGGTGCATAAATGAAAAGATATAAGAGAATTTATGAAAAATTTACAGAACATTCTAGTATTGCAAAAAGACGGTGAATGATCTAATTTTGACGTTTCGAAACTCAGTGATTGCCGAAAGGAAAATGGAGCTCAACGTAAAAAAATGTCGAGACAGGGAAGAAAAAGAAAATGAAAAGGCAAGAAAAAAATTGTGGGTAGAAGGAAAGGTGACTTCTACTAAACTGGCGAAAAAAGAGAGAAAGAAAATGAAGAAAGAGTCAGAGTGGGTGATTGAAAAAAAAATTTCATGAAAGCAAGGGAAATAATCATTTTGATCCTTTTTTTCATACCAAATGCGCACATAGACCCTTTTATTGACCCACTGCGCAAGTTTTCCTACCTGCCTGGTGTTAAGAATGGTTGAGCTGTATTGGAATTGTCAGTGCGTTTAGTCTTTACCTGTCGGTATGGAATAAAATCCAGATATTTGCAAGGAAAAAAGCGAAGTAAAAAAAGAACAACGTACTATTGCTTCAATAGTGAATTGATTGGATTTTTTCTTCGGAGCATTTTAAGGGGAAATTGCCGGTATAAAACTGACAATGTTTCCTGCATAATGCAACAGAGTTTTCACGAAGTTTCTTTGAAAAAATCCACAGGCAGTTTCCCCAATCATCCCCCACATTTCTGTTACTTCCAACAGGTATATTTGATCTCGTTTTTTTTTTTATTTTCCTTCATTTTTTGCTCGATTTTATTGATTTGCCACGCCTAATCTGCACATAAAAAGCCTTGATATCACCCCTTGATTTTATCGATCCTACCGACTAAAACGTACGCTCTATTTACACACACACACGTACACATACATACACACACGCATACATTCACACGCTTACATTCACACACACTCGCACACAAATATATATATGATTATATATGTGTGTGCGTGTGTGTGTGCGTCTGTATGTGTCTGTTTGGTAAGTACCATTTTAGACATGAATGACTGAGTGCGATAACACAGAAATACTTTTCTCCTTTGAGTAATATAAAATATTTCTAAGAAAGAGACTTGCACTCCCTCTTTCTCTTTCCTTCATTCTCTCCCCTTTCTCTCACTCTTATCCGCAAGCACACATCAATACGCACACATACATATGTACACTCACAAACACTCATGTATTCCTACTGGATAACCTCTTCTTTCCGTTTGTTCAGACGATTGTCTCTCTTGCCTTCACACCTTTTCAAAGCGTAGAAAGAAAGATGTCTATCTCTTCAATGCCCAAATCTCAAGATACACTTTTCATCATACTACATCATCTTTCTGTCTTGACTGTACACTTCGTGGTATATAGAATATGCACCAAATGTTTATTTAGGATTTATTCATCAACTAATTGTATTTTGTTTTATCTATGTTTCACATCTTTGACAATTTGGTGATTTAAAGTATAGTTATTTGCTATAACTCTGTCTCTAATTCATAAGTTATCTTTGCTTTCATTTTACATGCTTAGCCATCCTTCATTTCACGTTTTATTTCTTCCTATTGATAATATTTCCATCATAAGTAATAATCGCCATCACAATCGATGATTGAATAACCAAACGTCGAAATCTGAAGTCATGTGAAAAAAAATCATTGAAAAATAAATATGGTCAGAGCAAATTCTATACATGGCATCACTGGCGTTCTCCATGAGAAAACTTTTGTAATGAAGAATACAACATAACAACTAGAAACATCTAGATTCTTGAGAATCTAATTGTTATTAACAATCAAAATAAGAATGAAAAAGAAAACAAAACTTTCCTCAGAAGAGGTCTCTCTTGAGAGCAGATGCTAATTCTCAAGTCTGTAGACAAAACGGTATGGTCATTGGCGCCAGAACATATAAACAATTACACACACGTACAGAAAAAAAGGATGAAACATTTCTCCCTCTTAGTTATTCGCTAAAGTTGTTCAATTATGCTTCCTTCTAGAAACCAGTAGATATTTTCTGATAAACTCTAATTGCTCCTATTCATTATATCAAGTTATTGCAAAAAGATCCCAGGGCTAACTTTTTAAATATTTGGAGAAATTTTGAAGGGATTTCGTAGTTGGACTAATGCTTTATTAACAGGGGCGTAGTTGGAGATTTTGGGGCCCCGATGACTTCGCTCTTTGAGGGCTCCCTCCAACATTCAGTGAAGTGGTTCCTGACCTGATGTTACTGAAAATGCTGTTGGTGAACTACCGTCTATCTTTTTTTTCTGACACAAAATAATGTTTCCTTGACGTGATATTCTCTGGTGATGGTGAATGAGTCCATTGCAACCAGTCAGAACGAAGGACACTGTGGCTACATCCAAAACAGAATCAATCTTGGCGAAATATGAATAGGGAAAATCTTTTCTTTTAATGATATTTTGAGTGGATTCGTTATTATCACTTCCCCAGAAGCTGGACGAAGTGTTATTGCGCAATGTGAAGCAAGCATTTTTTCCTCGTTCAAATGATGTATACAAACAGAAAATACTTCAGGCCGTACAAAGAAATCGAACGATAATCTTGCTATTCTTTTCTAACGTTGCAAATGCAACACATCCAACCTTGGATGAAACTCTCCCATAATTCTTTGTCTCGACCCATACACAAATCCTTGCCAGGCCAATGGTTCCGAAAGCTTTAATATACCGAATTTTTTATCGAATCAGAACCGACGTTGGTTCGTTTTTTTATGATGGAATATCTAGTTTTACGTGTGGAAATTTCGGAAATAGGTGGAGAATATTTTGACGACTTGATTAGGCTGCTATAAGATATGGATTTGGTCTTATAAATGCTAGTTTGCTTTTCATGAATCTAGTAATAATAATAATAATAATAATAATAATAATAATAATAATAATAATAATAATAATAATAATAATAATGCCTGTGACGACAACAATGATGATGGTGTTGAAAATACATCAGCGAGAATCATGAGAATAATGATGGAGTATTTGGGAGATTTGTTGTCACTTGATTTACAATGAGAGCCATGGAAAATGGCTCAAGTAAAGGAAACTATGGCTACATAGTCATTATTATTATTATTATTATTATTATTATTATTATTATTATTATAATTATCATAATTATTATTATTATTATTATTACCTATGAGACATGATCGATATCGCCTTGCTTGTTATCTTGGAAGAAAGAAAAAAACAAGATTTTGGAATATGATTTGATATAACTAAACTGAAGTTTTTCGATATTGCATATCTTCGCCAGTCATAATTCAAGTGTGAAAAAAAAATTGGAATTCGACAAAAAAATAGATCGGAAAGTTTGTTTGTTTCTCTTTATATTTATATATTGATTTTGACTGACGAAGATATGCAATATCGAAAATGTTCAGTTTTGTTATATAATATATAAAAAAACGGCCACCTTTTTTGTCATTTCCTTCATTATTATATTTATTATTATTATTATTATTACTTTTATTATTACTATTATGATTATTATTATTGTTATTATTATCATTATTATTATTATTATTATTTGCATTTTAACACCAGTTGCTCGTTGGTAACTGCTGGAGACTTGGTAACAAAAAGGAGCCTCAAGTCTCCAGCCCTCCTCTCCACTCTCTCATTGTTATTATTACTAGTAGTAGTATTAGTGGTAGTAGTAGCGTCTTTTTTATCATTACTATCATCATCATAAACAGTATCATCATCATGAGCATTATCATCATCATTATTACCAATACTATTACTATTATCACCATTAGTAATATCATTATCGCCATTATTATAATTATTATTATTATCATTATTATTATTATTGTTATAATAATTATTGTCTTTTTATCATTACTATAATTGTCATAAGCAGTATCATCATCATCACTATCATCATCATCATCATCATCATCATTATCTTTTAAATTATTATTATTGTTATTATTATCAAAAAAGTTCACTTTGCTTTTTTTGTTACGCATTTCTTTTTTATGTTTTGCTTATTTATGTGCTGATTTTTCTTTTTTCTTTTTTGTTTCACTTTTTTTTATGGTTTTGCTTTCGGTATCTTGCTGCGCCCACTGTGCAATTTTGCAAATGCCAGATTATTATGATGATTATGAGGAGTGTACCGACGAAGGTTCAGACTTCAATTTTACCCGCTAAAACGTCCTTTTTTCCCCTGTATTCACTATTTAGGGCTTGTGCACTTCCAAACGATCAGCCACACCCCCACCCTGCGCGCATAAACTTACCTTAAACGTCTTGTTGTCCCTTCTGCTTTGAATCCCGTGTGAGTTAGTTGATACTTGGTGTTGTTCTATTCAAACTATTGAAACAAATCAGGTTGATAGAGCGAAATTCTGTGCGAAAAATATGCAATAATTATAACTACAGTGATGTTGTGAAGGCTCAAACCAAGATATAGAGAATGTAGCAAGAAATATTTTGAAATCTGGTACAGATAAGGAATATTCTTATTCATGACTTCAAAATGGCTAACCTGTTGAATTTGTTTACAATTTATTTCACCCAGTCTTACATACGTGTCAAAAAAAAGAAAAAATAATAATCAATTACGAGTTTATGGACTCGTTTTAATTTCTGTGGAATGAACAGCTGGATCAAAGATCACAAACACAATTTTGCAACAAAAAAAAAGAATACAGAAAAAAGACATGCATACATACGTACCTATTGATATATATTTGTGTATGTGTGTGTGTGTGTGTGTGTGTGTGTGTGTGTGTGTGACTTGGTGTGACTCGGTGCCAGACAAGTTTAGTAAATGTCTCTAAAATCAATCAGTTTATGTGTATTTATAAATGTCACCACGTGCATGTATGCCTGTGTGGACTTTCTGCTCAGATAGAAAACATTTTATCCGGAAAAAGAAACAGTATGCATTTATAATTACGTATCTTAATTCAATCCGATAGAAAACGATTCATTTGAACACACATTCAAAAAAGAAACACACGCACACACGCACACACACACACATATATATATATATATATATATATATATATATATATATATATATATATAAGTGTGTGCGTGCATCAATAATTATGTAGGTCTTGATGAAAAATAAATGATTAGTATTCATTTTTTGCATCTATTCCACATATATTACATTGATTGAGCATTTTACCGTACATATACAATGAGAATTTCAGATCAAATTCAGCTAATGACAGTTCCAGGCTGCTTATTCAATTCGTATCGAAGACATGATGTAGATAACTCTTTCTCTCACACACACACACACACACACACACACACACACACATATATATATATATATATATATATATATATATGAATATAAATATAATATATATATATATATATATATATATATATATATATATATATATATATATATATATATATATATACATATCCAGAAGAGATACGTGATAAGCAACTGGCGAACCCAACAAGAGAAAATTTACTCATAGTACCATAAAAACAAAGCATGTATAAAACAGAGAGAAAAAAGTGAAGAAAATAACATGATTTACCTCGACCGATATTACGAAATGACTGACTGAAGTGACACAACTGAAAAAAAAAGATATCTGATGTTCAGTATTTAAAGCTGTAAAGCGTTAAGGACTAAATACACTCATACAAACACAGGGATGGCCTTAATGAATAATCTGTTCAATGGTTCGAATTATAAAATATTTCTTTCAATTCTTCCATGTATATATATATATATATATATATATATATATATATATATATATATATATATATATATATATATACATATATATTCTAAAAAACTTCCCAGTTTATTTTGCTCATTAAAAAAATCAGTCATTTACCATGTCATCGTTTTGGGGATTTAAAAACAAAACAGTTATATTAACGGGACACCCCCCATCAGTGTTGATCAAACACCACATCTACTTGAGCTATGATTTTAATACATTGCTTTATTTTATCATTTTTAGGACCGTTTCAATATAACAGTAGTTTATTTTGAATAAGGTATCACCATACATATTTTGAGAGGTATGTTCGTTGGATGGGTATAAGGTGATCTGACAGAATGTTGGTAATTAGTCAACCAGAATGTGAAAAGGGATCTAAGAGAAAAAAAAGATCAGTGTTACATTTCTAAAATTTGTATCATAACTTGGGCATATTCTGATGCATTTTGACGCTTACAAACCATCTTTTTCTAAGAACTTGCAACGGTTGTATAGAAAACTGTATGCTTTTTATATGTTTGAAATTTGATATAGGCTGTTTATGGAATAATTCAGGAGGTGTCTATATCTGTTAGAGACTTATTTATATATACAATATATAAAACCCTGTTTTGCTTGAGAAATTATCTTACGAAATCAGAATGTACTTTTGTGCAGTTGATGCCAGACAGGAGACCGACTTTATCATTTGAGAAATCGATATAGAAAACAACAGAACTAGATCTGAATCTTATTAAGTAGGTTTAAAGTTTCAGAGTTTCTATGGCTTCATCCGATTAGAGAATGTCTTTCTTATCAATGTAAAAGTTGTCAAACTAAGCACTTTACCTCCACTAGTTCGATCAATTTATAGACCAACCACTTACTTTGTTAATTTAACTGTATCTCGCTGACTGCTTTCATTTTGATCGTGTTCAACACATTCTACTTTGATTGATATTGAAATGTTCATGGGAAAACTCACTCTGTTATTTACATTGCTACATGGAGAGATAAGTTGATTAATTGGATTACATACTTAGTTTATATATAGAAGTGTGATTTTTGATCTATAGCCTTGTACATACATACACAAATACAGGCATACATATATATATATATATATTTATATATATATATATATATATATATATATGTGTGTGTGTGTGTGTGTGTGTGTGTGTGTGTGTGTATGTGTGTGTGTGTATATATATATATATATATATATATATACATATATATACATATATATATCATAAGGAAATGGATATATAATTCGACATGAACACATATTTATGTGCAGGTACGGCTATGTGTTGGATTCACACAGACACAGACACTAAGACAGGTAGACATATCCACATACACCCCCCACACACATACATATATATATGTACATATTGTCACTATTATGTTCAAATGTGATTGATGAAAGCGTTGAATCAAGTACAATTACAAGGAGTTCGTTGAAAAAATAGATATTTGTTTTTTAAAAATGAATACTTTTTTTATCAATTACTTCTTGATGTACGTCCATACGCATACATTTATCAGTACACATACAAACACACAAATACACACAAACACACACACACACACACACACACATATATATATATATATATATATATATATATATATATATATATATATATATATGTTATCAGCTAGTTTTGAGATACTTCCGCCAATACGTAACATCTGTATTCGATTAAATATAGCTTTTCGTAATTGCTTTCTATACAAGATGTTTCAGGGGCATTTTCTTAAATGGATATATATATGTTTCAACGGTGAAGTATTTTGAGGTTCACGACTTTTTAAGTGCACTTCAGCTGTCTAGGGTAACAGGTAACAGATGTGAAGCCGTAACCATTGAGTCAAACACTTTGTTCTTAGCCAATCATGGTTTTTCATGTTTTCAGACTAAAACTGGCTGAAACACAAATTATAAGTGAGTATGTACATATGTTACAAAAAATACGTAGTTATAAAGGCGAATATACACACATACACGCACACATACGTATACATGCATACATACATACATACTTGTATCTCCAAAAGTTTCCTTTCATATTTGTTTACCCGCAAACGCTATTTAGCAGAGTGATGTGGCTTTTAAGTAGAAAAAAATAGAATAGAGAGAACCTATTGTATATTTGCATAGCAAGCAAGAACACATTTATACCTCTTCTGATGCAGGAAAAGCATTCACCCAAAGAGATGCACATATTTACATTATATCTTAACTAATGTAAAAGCAGAGAGAATGATAATTCAATTAAAGATATGTAGTACTGTATTACACTCTCGCAAGTAATATCAGGATTGGTTTCTTTTCGGATGATAAGGGTTACGGCGTGAATGTTTCTTACCTGGCCCCACAATGGAGGAAATACCATAAGGACATCCCTCCATACATATTGAATCCTGCAGTGTAGGCATGTAGAAGTTGAGAGCCTTTGCCAAACTAAGCATCATGGGAGAGTGATGCAGGGTGACAGCTTATCGGACGAGAGCGGTGCACCTTCAAAGGAACAATGTTAATAGGGTAGAAGACAATACAGTCTAGGTAAATTTAAAGATCAGGTAATTTAGTGGGTGTGCTCGAAGTGTTCAAATCAAGAACATGTTCAGCACAACTGTCACATCACCTGATTTGGCCAATACTCTGAGACTAAACATTAACCAACCACACTAGAGAGGCTGGCTGTCAGGCACGGCAAGCTATAATGGTAATATTACTTGCTGAATTATAAAAACTGTTACCGTATTTTTGCATCGAGTTGATTTTTTTTTTTTTTTTTTGACGTTTGTTGGTAGAATTCTGATTATCAACTAATTGACAGGAAGGACTCGAGAATCTCCAGCATGACATCCGGGAAGCATTCTTGAAATCCAATAATACGTCCACACACTCACACACACACACACACACACGTATGTGTGTGTGTGTGTGTGCGCGCGCGTGTGTATATCTAATTACAAGCCTCACACATGTATACGAATATTGTGTCCGTAAAGGCTTTTATCAACTTTTTTGTTAATAATATTATTATCACTACCATTCCAACTAATTACTATAGGTAGACTACATATTAATGAAGCGTATTTAGAGACATATCCGTTAACATCCAAACCTCAACAATCTGACAAATATATGTGTGTGTGAGTGTGTGTGAAGTATGCATATATATATATATATATATATATATATATATATATATATATATATATATATATATATACCCGTATTTCTGAGAGGTAATCTGATGATATGGAAGTGGAAGTTCTCAGAAAAAAACGTTACATCTGTAAAAATGTCAAATATAGGCTTGATGCATTTCGACGTATTCCATCGGCGTTTTGAGGAGCACTTTTGCAGTGCAGATGAACTGTAGCAAGATCTTATGTAGAACACTTGTTTCCAAAGCTTCCACTTGATCTTCGGCAGATTACTACCACCGGTTCGTGCCTGCAAGTGCATGTGTGTGTGTCATTTCTAATTTGTCGGGAATTGAGTAGAGAGAAATAATTATATCGTTGAGAGAAAGGAATATTTCTTTTCCTTTCAAGAGATCTTTAATCTATGTATATATATATTTGTCGAAACGAATCAGTTAATCTTTAGATGTATAGCACCTGATTTTTTAAACCTTTATACAAGCACAAGCAGAATCTTCTATGCCCATATATATATATATATATATATATATATATATATATATATATATACATATTCACACAATTGCACGTGTGTTCCATTTTTTGTAGATCTTAGTTATGTAGAAAGTGTGATGAATACGCTGGCACATTTCTTCAAGATTTTAGAAATCTTTTGCATGTTTAAAGTAACAATAAAAATGGGTTGTACATATTTTCAGGCGTTCCTTTCCAAATATACAGCCAATTATTTTCAGACATAGAGATTTGAACATTGAAATACTAACAGCAACAAAAATAAAACGAAATTGCCTATACAGAATGAATACATAGAAATGCGTAACATTTCTACCCACATGAACACCCTGTCTCACTCACTTGCGCATACAGATACACACACACACACACACACACACACACACACACACACACACACTTGTGAAGTAGTTGTGGTGAAGTGGTTGAAATGGAGAACAGGGAGTAGTGGATTCATGCTTTTCGAACACATCTTGACGATTTTGTTCTTCCGTGATGTTATCTGCTTGACAATTTGCATATACCTATATATATCTATATCTATATCTATCTATCCATCTCTCTCTCTCTCTCTCTCTATATATATATATATATATATATATATATGTATATATATATATGTATATGTGTGTGTGTGTGTGTGTGCGTGTGTGTGTGTGTGCGTGAAGTATAGAAAGCAGCCCAATAGTAACTTAATTTCACGCTAAATAAAAGAGCTGACCATCCTTTGAAACGTATGATTGGTTTTGGTGAATAATGTTTTTCGTCTTCTATTTTTGGTAATTCTTGTACTATTAGAACACAGTTATTATTGGTTCCACTCACCAGAAATAGCCATTTCCAAACATGTGTCTGGTGATAATTGTATTATCTAGTTGAGTAGACGCTAAAGATAGAGCTTGTTTTTGAAAAATAAGGTCATGTACAAAAAAGGAGTCAATATTTAGAATTCTTCAAATAAGGAATGATCGGGTTTGGTCTTCGACGATAATTATTGATTCCAGCGAATTGAAGTGGAATTGATAATTATTTTCAAATGTTGAAGTGTTTAATCAATACCTTTTTGTCTTCAGATCGATATTTCGATGTTCCAAAGAATTTTCTGTCGGTCGGGGTTGGTTTCCAATTTAACCCATCGTCTTGGAATGGCAGAATTTTCTGTCATTGGAAATGGCCAACTCAGTGAAACCCAGTGAAATTTCCGGTTTTACTGTGATAGGTAACGTTTCAGTTCAATCTACGAGTCAGGCCTTCTATCTTGCAATGGATTACTAGCTATTGATGACTTACGATCGATTATCTAGCTATGGTCAAGTGCTTTCATTTTTTTATGGTTACCCAATACACTCACCACCTTTTCAAGTTGAATGGTTAATTCCTGCCGACGATTGTCGGAGACTTTTTTGTGATAAGATTATTTTTTTATGAACTGATCTTCACTTAATTGTCAGATGTCTCACGTTATCTTTCCAAGAGAAGGAGAATCTAGAATGAAGGACCAATATTCGAACTTTTTTCCAAACTATCCAACTTTTTCTTCCCATTTTTGATGTTATCAAACGGGAAGATGAGATTAGATCATCAGAAAGTGACAGTTTGAATGTTGATGACTATTCTCAAGCTTTCTGACAAAAAAACATTTGTTATTCATCGTGACAGCTCTTCAAGTACTAGTGAGGGTTCTAGGAAAAAGAAGATCAATTGAATAATTTATGGTGTGTTTCCGACTTCCAGTGACGAATGATCCACCTCTGCCGGATCTCGGAAGCACTGGCACTATATAAATGCTCAGGTTTTGCTACCCAAGCGACTAGCGTATTATCAGCTCATACTTTAGGTACAACCTGATCTGTTCCATTCCACTTTTATATTTGTGTACAGGTCGGTTGAAAGAAACGAAATGACCTATATTCATTACGTTAATTCAATAATTTGAATAGATTGGTTATTGTAATGGAACCTCATAAGCAAGCCATTCTTAAGAAATATAGTTTCTAAGTCTATTTAACATATTTTTACAAACCTCGTAGAACTCAGAAGTCTAGCCGTCAGAGAGATAAACTTTGGGACATTTAATGCCGTTACCAGCAGAAAGACTCTCTTTTGCAATTCAAAATGAAAGCAGAACGTTTTTTTCATCCCTGTAATCAACAACGAGCACAAACGTAATCATCTCAAATTTCTCTCTTAATTTTATTTTGATACGTTAGCTGTATATTCAAGCATATACTTGGAAACATATGGTCGGACAATTTTCTGTGACGATATAAAGAGCAGAAGATGAATTAGAATTAAACTGAGCCGAAGTCTTGAAAGCTGGGTGAACTTTTTGTCCCAAACGTGACAAAGAATTGATGATATGTAAGTAACACTTCGGTATCTGTGTCTGACCTATGTGTTTTGATAGGTTAGTTGTATTTTAATCATTATACTGGCAACATATGGTCTCACAATTTTCTCTCAAGATATAAGAACCATTATGTAGACTTAGACTTGAACTAAACATAACCTAAACTGAAAAGCAGTGTGGACCTATGTATGCACTTTATTTACCGTTCGTGACATAGAAGTGATGAGGTGTGAGTAACACTTCAGTATTCGTGGCTGTACGTTAGAGGTGTGAAATGGAAGTACTTGGCATTGTGGGAAATGTGTGACTTCTCCGATTTGGCCAGCGGTGAACAAGTAAACGGTTCTGTCCGAGAATGTAGACAGTATGCTTGATATTGATCTGAGTGAATGTACGCGGAGAAAACATATTCTTTCCTCAACAACCACTAGAAAAATCGAAATTTCTACAGATAATTCTGCCTGAGGCTCAATGGAAAAATAGGGCTATCATTTTAATTTCCGACTGGATCGGACCTTGATACTAGGAGCGCGGAAACCATTGCAGAGCCTTTTGTTATTCACACTCATACTTACACACACACACACACACGCGCACACACACATATACAAATACACACATACACTTACACACACATATATATACGCTTATATGTAACGAAACCCATATTGAAAGTTCACCTGGAAATACGAATTGGCTACGAAATGTGTTAGCTGTAAAAGTAGATCATTGTAGCGAGTAGAACTTTCTCTTTTACGTTTTCTGTTATCCTATTGTTATCACAAGAACAATCTTTGAAACTTCACCTGGAAATAAGTAGAAGCTACTAGATGTCTATAGTCTTCTTTGTAAATCCTCTTAGTATGTAGAACTTCTTCTCTGTTTTCTGTTATTATGTTGTTTGATAAAATAGAACCCACTCCTAAGAATCCATATACATGTGAACTGCCAAATGTCTTCTATAGTCATAGAGATCCTTTTAGTTCGTAGAATTTTTTCTCTTTGTTATCTGTTATATGTCATTGTTTGTTACAAAAATTAGTTCATGGGTCGAAATTATTTCAAGACATGATATTTCGTAATTGAATTTACCCTCAATGCATTTTGCACCCTGATTAAATGGTTATCTATTTCAATTACAGCTGCGATGATTATCACATGTATCCAGTTACCTCGGAATGTTTAGTCTTATTTACATATGCCCCATCACAATTCTGAGGTGATTCTATACAAAACCCAACAATTTCGACCCTGTATAGTTTGATGTTAACCTAATTCTCTTGCCATTTTCAAATCTGATTATGTCTGTTGTCGAAGTCCTTGATATGTGTATAATTCATAAATTAAAGTCCGTGCTTGTTATACGTGTAACTTGAAAGGATTATTTGTTTCAATTATTGTTGTTTTTGCTGTTGTTTTTTGTTACGACTAACAGATTTTTGGTTTTCAATGCATGTTATTTATTTTTTTTTTACAATCTCTGATACGTTCAGCTACGAAGAAATCAACCATTTATGCATGGATTTTTCTTGATGTAATCCGTTTAAGAAGTCTATGATCTTCAGTAATAACAACCAGTGAGATCGCTCAGCGATTTTTATACATTTACAAAGATCCAAGCTGAAAGAATTATTTTTTTTCTACCAGTTCCATTAGTGGGTTTAATGTACAAGAAGTTGCAACAAGATTTTATGACGAGATATCTAGTATAAGTAATATATGTTGAGAATTTTGTGGTTGAATTGTTCGTTAATAGTGTTTATGCTCTCTCTTGTGTCAGAGATCGTAAAACCTCCACTTTTTAAGTACGAAATGTTATCCTCTATCTTTTGTTTGCTTTTTTTTCCAACGATTCTGTGTGTCTCTGCCATTGCTCGAATCATCATTTTGAATTATAAAATATCTGATTTTTATGCATAGACGTTTTCCCAGACTATTGCCTACGACTTGGTTCTCTTCCCTAATGCAACGTTCCAGACGCTGTACCCTCCCGCTTTTTTTGAATTGATAACGAAAATTGAGAGGAATTTGGAATGTTCGGACGAACACCCCACTTCGAAAAGTGTATGTAAGGGGGTGCAGAATATCTTCATTCCGTTTTTTTCGGGTTGAAGAATCCCCTAGATCATAATCATGTCGATGTCCACTTTTGGACGTACAATTTTGATGTTGGTATTATTCAAGAGGTAACCCAGGTCCACGGAGTTGCTATCCGTCGTGTCCGAGAGACGAACCAAGATGACGAAAACAGTCTCCAGGAATCGATGTATATTGATACCCCCTTTTCAAACATTCAGATAAAGAAAATCCCTGTTGACAGACAAAAATGTACGTATATATTCGTGTTTCGTTCGACTTTTTGAGACCTAACTCTCAACCCATGAATAGGGGATCGACCATTACTCGAGGTATACTTTTGAAACTGTAAAGTTTGGGAGTTGAACTACCAAATGTGTGTTCGACCACCTAACTAATGGTATAAAGATTAATCCAAAAAGGTTGAACATTACGTGAGCATATGAAGTAATTCGAATGTATCGATTCCAAAAAGTCACCAGTCTTCATGACTGTCGGTTTAATCATCATATTTTCACGAATGCATATGTTCATACCAGATGTCTAGTTGTAAATGCTGGATATTGAGAGGCTGCAAGTCTCTTCAAAATGCCAGCATCTTCACCGATATAATCGATAACTACAGCATCACTGTGGCCCGGACAATCTCAATCTTTCCCCGAATTTTCACTTTTTCTATTTCTGCTTCTTATGTTCCGGATACGACTATTATCACCGACACAGGCCTAATCCCAATAACCTGCAGTTTTTTTCCCCTGGGCGGTTTTTTTTTTCCTTTTCGTTTCACATTTTGGTCACCAGGCACAGCATCACCTACAATTGCGACAAGTTTTTATCCCCATTGGTCACAACTTATAGATCCGGGTTTGCTTCTCTCATTTTTTTTTTTTTGGTTTGCGCTTTCCACAACATTTCTAAAGGTCACTGTTAGCGCCCAGATGAAAGCCAGAATTTCAAATACTAATTTTCAAGAAAATCAGGTCCTCCGTAATTGGAACAATGTCGTAAAACTATCTTTCCTTACCCTGACTTCTCCTCTTTTGGACTTGTGCCAACTAATATGAGTTAAGTTTAAAGAAACACCGATGTACATTATTCGTAAACACTATCACATCGAAAGCGACACGCCCAATTAAAAATTACGAGTGAATTGTTTACATGGCATATTATCATAATCATAAAATGTTATCTTTAGCCAGACCCACAATCTACCATTTACTCCAGCTGCTGCATGGTAAACAAGCTGTCGGTAATAGGTCACTGTGAATGTTATGATGCGTATCAGTGTTAATTTTGTTTCTTATGCGTGGAAGGTCGTCTTCTACTTCATGGAAAATAATGTTGAACGCTCAAGAATTACAACTGTAATTACATGTTTCGGAGGAGATTGAGAATGAGGTAAATTTCGTCAGACAACTATTCTTGGATTTTTTCAATGACCATTTTGGAGGGCTAAAAGTGGCTAGATTAACTCAAATATGGCTGAAATTGAGTACATACCAGTTTCTGTTAACGGTATACTCTCTAAAAGAAAACTCCTGAATTAACTGGTTCAACTGCCTTGAATGCTAAGTTTGTTATTTTCCTTTTATTAAACTCCTGTCCAAGTCCAGAGTTGACTTGGCTTTTCTACCGTGACAACAATCCTTATCAAATGTAGGGTAATCGTTCCACGGAAAACCAAACCGATGCGTGAAAGTAACATTCCAATACGATGATTTTAAACCACGAAAAACTGATTGGGAGGGGAGTTTCTTACCGCTCGAGCTAAATTGAAAAATCTCACGAATTTATGAAAATTTATGTTATAAATACATAAGAGCTTATTTTATCATGATGAATGTATACATTAATATAATTAACATTACACTTCTGTGATTTACGAACACGGCCAAGTCTTGCCGACTTTACCAAACTGACAAGTTTTACAGATCGACATTCATCTTACACATATTCAACGGCTTATTTCATTCTGATAAATTCATTCGTACCAAAAAGGAAATTATAGAATTTTCAATAACCTTCTTCAGTCGAAATAAAAGTTGGCACCGAGCCGGGCTGATTACTTTGTTTCTTGTATGTGTATTCTAGCATCAGTTTACGGGAAGGTTAGTACACCTGCCATCATATTTGTTATCTAGTCACTGACCTTTGCATACGGACTACTGCACTCATTACCGATGTGCCTTGCAAATCACGTGAAAGGTCAACAATATGTAAGTGCGTAGATATACATGAATAAGACGATTAAGCGATGTTATTTGTCTCGCAATTAGTTACACTATCTTAATTCTGTTACAAGATTAACAAGGTATGGCACAAGGCAAAGGGAGGATATAACATTTGTGGAAGTGGTGTTGAAGCGCTAATCTTTCAAACTGTACTGACCTGTCAACTTGAGATCTGCACTTGCAATCCTGGTTTTTCACATGGGTTTGAACACCAACCTATGATAACCGAACTAAATGCGTGGATGTTCTAGCTACTAGGGAGAGTTGTAGTTTGATTTCCTCATAACAAACGGTAGTCAACTTCGTACGACTCGAAGAGCAGATGGGATGAAATCAGGATAGAAAAATTATGTTACACAAAAATTGATAAGACCTGCTGGCCTCGAAAAGCACATGAATTCTTTACTTCCACTTGAACACCGACCTCTGGTAGCGACTCGAAATGCGTAACTGTTTCAACCACGCGATAGGCTCTCTTTGGATTCGATATGAAGCAAAAAATAGCAAAAAAAACCCTAAGACAATAAACATAAAAGAAGGCTAGAATCTTACTGTAAATAACTTGATGTCAGTTGCTTTGTCTGTCGGTCAATGCATAATCCAAGGGTGGATAGATAAATGGGCATCAAATTTTCTGGTTCATTAATGGACCATGGGCGTGGTTCTTGCCCCCATCATTTTTTCAATTTTTGGAGAAGATTTTTAAAATTTGATTTTCAGCTTCGAAGCAATCCTCTAATGATCTAGATTTGAAAAATAATGTCAGTACTTGAAATCTCTTGTGAAATTGAGATATCCTTCAGGTAGATAAATTCAATGTGATCTTAATGATGATGATTGTCTCATGAGGTACGATTCAATGAATACATAGTTCAAATCCATGATCTGTTCTGGGGGTCGAAGGTTTTATTCAGTCCTTCCACAGCTAAAAGCTGAGAGTAAAACGTCTGTATTGGAAGTTTTTTACGACGTAAGTTAGTGTCTTTGTTTTTAAATATGTCCATGCATCTTTAAAAGACGTTTATCGATCGATCAGTCTGTCCGTCGGTCGGTTCTGATTACGTTAATCAACGGAAAGAAGAGGGAAGGAAAAAGTGTAATGTCATTAAAAGATGTGACGTCATTAAAAAGAACATTTATTCTTATCATTTTTCATCAGTTACTATGTTGTCATAATAGAATGTACAAGGTTTAAATTTCTGTATTAAAAAAAAGGCCGACCCCCCACCCCGCAAATGGTCATTCCAGGTATCTATTGAATATAAAACTTGTGGAAAATTTCAATAGTAGGAGAATTAATTGACTCAGAAAAATATTACTGGCTTTTCTTTCTTCTCCTCATGTTTCTACCTCCACAGATGGTGGACACATCGTTGAACTTGTAGTTCTTGTTCTCCTTTGATTCGACTGAGTTGACGTAGGAGTCTGGTTTGCTTTTGAGATAGACGGTTTCATCAATCCACTGAATTATTCACTTTATTTGCATTAACAGAGTCAAGGACTTCTAATAAACGTTTATCTATTCCTGCTGTGGTTTCTACGTGCCTTTGCTATTATTCTCCATGCTTAATTTTTAATTCCAGTACACCAAGTACTAGAAAAGTACAATTGCACCTCGTCTCAATGTCGTGAAGAAAGAGGATCAGGGCGCCATTAATTGTTTGTATCAGCGGATTTATTCGTTGGCAATCACACGTCTTGGTTTACTTAGCTTCGAAGGTCGATACTGTTTACTGATAGTCATAAAATACTATCACATCTTTGGTCAAATGCCGTAAATAAGGTCAAAAAATAACTTCAATTTATTAATATTCTTGTAGATCATCCTACTAAAAGCATTGGTCGTAACAGATACGTGTTTCATAAAAATATCTTTTATGATATTATTGCTAACGATTTCTGTGTGATACGAGAAATGTGTCGCCACAGATCTTATGTGTTTTTTCTGCTCTGGTTCATGGGCTTCGAGAATTTGCAGACCAGTGTCTGTCTGACATCGGAAATATGGTGAGGCCAAGCAGCGTCAAGAATGACTCAGCGAGCTGAGTCCAATATCCGACTGAGACAAGTTTCTTACACTTCTAAGTAATGCCGTTAATAAAGGTATGAAGCAATTTCTTTCCCCCAAGCTCTGAGTAAAAGGTAGGGCATACTGGACTAATATGCTATGGTTAAAAGGTTTGGCTTAAGATTAGGAAAACTAATATGGACTATGAATTACAAATCCAGCCCGGTACGTTCTGACCGTGCCGCCATTCATTTATGATCACACGGATCCTTATTCTGCATCCTAATGTCCATCGGTTTTCAATTCTCGCATCATGACCAGTCCATTGCCATTTGAGTTTTCGTAAAGTTTCTATGATAACTCAGAAAACTCTGACCCCATTTTGTTTTCTGATATATTATGCTATCTTGAAACATCTCGTAATGTTGAGCATGATTCTCTTCTGTTCACATTGGACAGTTTTCAGATCGAGGGTCAATCTTTTAGTTAGGTTCCCCGTTTCAGGTTTCAGCTTGATAGGCAACTACTGGGTGAATGCATTGGTTGTTGACTCATCTTTTTGAAACTAATGAGAATTTTTTGTTCTTGAAGGTGAGAGCTCGTTCTACTGAAAGCTTGGCAGCCTAGCATGATTTGTCACCCCATTTCTTCATTCTTTCGGAACTTCGTGGAGATTCGTTGTACTAAATAGGTGTATGTAGTGGTCTACTTTCTATGAGAATAACTCATTTTTGTTTCGTGATTGAATACAGTGAGAGAAAAGGTTGTATCTTTTACCCTAACTCCATCCTCTGCCGATGTACTATACTAAGCTGAAATGTTCCCTCGAATTAACATTATCTTTTGAATCGCTTTTTTAGTCTCTACAATTTATTTCATATTTATATAACATCAGCGATATTTTAAATTAATGTTTATACAACATCTACAATATTTTTTTCCAAAGAAAAATCTCAGGCCAGAGCAATGCTGATCTAGGAAGAAAATCAGATGAGTTAATATAATTCAGCCATGTTCAATGAGAAAAAAAAAAACATTTGAAATATTCTACTTTTTGTTCAAGATATGTTTTTTTATCTCCAGAGTTCACTCAATTTATTTCTTCCTCTATTATATTCGTAAACAAAACACTAAATAGACCTTGAAGAATTTCATTCGTTTATTTTTTGATTAAATCTTCTGTTTTGTTTTTTCTCCTTCAGACATTTGCTTTGAAAAAATGAGTGTGTTTCAACTCAGAGGTGGGAGATACTGCAGTTATTGTTGCTGGAGAAACTCGCCCTTTTTATTCTCGTTGTTTCCAGTCTATTCCGATCGTCTTTTATTCTTCTTTTAAGTTTTAGTAAGATGTTGAAGGAAAAAAACTTATGATTCAAAAGGCACTTGAAAACGATTCCTCCGAAACGAAGGAATGGAGAATGCTGCCGCTGCTGCTGCTCTCTGCCTCTCTCTCTCTCTCCGTCTCCCCCAGTCTCTCTCTCTCTCTCTCTCTCTCTCTCTACACACACACACATACACACACACACACACACACACACATATATATATATATATATATATATATATATAAATCCAGCGTTTCGGAAACAATCGAAATCATAGATATGGGCGGTAGATAACGAGACAAGATCAAGTTTGTAGCAGCATAGAACTTCCGATTACTGGTAGACTGCATCGCCAACAGTTTCCTTGGCTGGGCGCAGGTTTGATCCCCGCAGTAGCCAATTGTTCATCATTTCACGCTGCCCAAGACGATCGATATATTTTCACTGTGTTAGAAGAAAAAAAGTTCCCACAAAAATAGGATCTTCGAAATTATTCTGTTGGATTAAGTATCCATTTTCATATATATATATATATATATATATATATATATATATATATACACACACATATACATATATATATTGAGTCATCAACAGACAGCCGTTTCGATGTAATACATCTATTCAGTGTGGCTATAGACTTCCCATTATCCCATCCAGTACCGCGAAGCAGAATTGAAATCTTCACTTTAGGCCGATATCCTACCTTTGGACTAGGGAGCTGGACAGGCAGTAAGGCTTATTTTAAGCGATATATTTTAAATTTCACAGAAATCCCTCATCCACCAGAGTGCTCAATTCCTTTAGAAGAGCATTGCATAATGTTGAGCGAAAGAGAGAACCCTACCAGATTTTGAAATTTAATGTTTATATTGCTTAGGGAGTAGTTATAAACGATGTCTGTTTGTTGTTGTTTTTTTTTTGTTCACTCACATACACTCTTTTCTGTCAGTCATCTTGACAAACTGGAGACAAGACAGGTATCTCAAGCATTAATTTCGGATTCAGTTAGCTGATTCCATTGACAGCGTTCTTAGTCATCATGCTACTTTGAATAATCATTAAGAAAGCATTTAAACTCAATTCTGGATAATTTTGATCGTAATCGACGAGTTTTGTTCAGAAATGTGAAAATGAACGCGTTGAAATTATTTTCTGAAACGTATTATTACCTTGACAATATTGCATTAAAAGCAGGCCTGAAATGATATCGAGATGAGTTTAATATTGGAATAGTTTCTTTTTTGCATTCATATCCGCCTTTAATTATGGAAAAAAGAAACGAATTTAATAAAGTGGAAAGAAATTCACAAAAATATTGAACAACAAACTAGAACGTAATCAATTGAGAATGCAATCCGAAAATTAGAACTAAATACTTTTTTGTGACCTAGTTTCCTTTTTCGACCGTTTTATGTCTAACCGATCTTTCGAGAATTCCGAAATGAACTAAAATAAAACTAATACAGTACAATGAACTATGAAATGACCTACTTCATTTCACACATGAAACTTTTTGAAATCCTATATATGTGTAATTCATTTAATGCATTATTTTTTTCCTCTTTTCAACGTCTCTTTGCGAAATTCTACCTCCAAGGGTAAACACTCAATGTATTATGATAGATATATTTCTAATTCTCTGAAGGGAGAACAGTCGATTATATAACTATCACAATTCATTTTTTTTACATTACTTAATTATACTTTTTACGCACATTTTATACGACTCTTTCTTTTGCATAGAAATTTGTCATCCCTACTTCAATATGCGTGGCATGAAAACGGTATACTTGAAATAGATGGGAGGTTCAATTTGTTTTCCTTTATATTCCTGGACGTCTTTCTTTTCGTAAGATTTCCAAATGACAGTGTACTTCTCTTTACCATTCTGCTATCGAAATTCCGAAAAAATAGAGAAAAAATATAATTTGGTTATTCCTGGATGAATAAAAAATATATATATATGATTTTGAAGCCAGTAGAAGGTATAGCATTTGTTTATAATGCAACAGAAACGATGTGTTAGCTGAATAATTTATAAGGAACATGCAATTATGAACTCTTCTAGTTTATATCTGTTGATAACCGTTTAACGGATTTTTCTTTTTCGATTTTATTATGGTTCATCACTTGGGGTAAACGGGGTATATAATTATGTTACAAATTTAATAAATATACTACTGATTATGGATACATTAGATAAAAAGACTTAACACTGGTCGCTTTAATCTGATTCGAAATTTCATACTCTGTTTTTCATTTGCTCATTCGATTCTGGGGTAATCAAATAAAATATCCAACTGAACGTATATGATATTCAAATCTTTTTATACGATCCACAAAATGAATGGCCTCCTTCGTACATGTTTCACCATTTTTTCTTAGCTATTTCCGCGCTTTTTTTTCAGTTCTTCATCATAGCTATTAAGTTCTGCTGATATATGCACTGATGGAAATTTTGTTAACAACACAATAAAAAAATGTCAGTTGAGTCCTTCCATAGAAACTGTAATGTGACCATCGTCTTCATGCTGCATGTCGCGATTAGGGTGATCAATCAAGAAAAATTGGGAAAAGGGGTGATCAATGAAGAAATCACCCATCTCTTCATTAGTTGGGCAGTTATCACGAGATCGAAATTCTGCTTTTCAAAAAAAAAAAAAACTAAGTGTGAATGCCGCTGGACTGGAACGAAGTGACCAATCTAACATAAATTTACATTGTAAATTGAATCCCCATTTGGAAACTCACTATTTCTGGCAAATTTTAGAAAACAAGAAGAAACTTTTTTTCGTGGACATGATGAGGAGTAAATGATTGAGTATTCAGCACTGTAGCTCCTTTGGCGTGGCCTGAACGCATGACACATAGATAGATAGATAGATAGATAGATAGATAGATAGTCAACCAGAAAATTAAAAACCGGAGTACCCTTTGCTGACTCAATTGACAGTTTTGGTTGACAGATTCTTAGAAAAGTTGGAGATAAGAATGATAAGAACGGTGCATTTTGAAAGCGACTAAGCTTCGAATCTCGGACAATAACTGGCCATATATGGCCTTTCCCGCGTCAAGATTGTTTTGAAGTCGTTGATCTAGGGCAGGGCAGTCTTGTTGCCTGTAAGCAAATAGGGTGAGTGGGAACAGGGTGGAGTTTTTTTTATCACCCACTCACTCTCTTTATCTCTCGATTTATCGAACAACTTTCATCCCTTTTTATCTTCTCTCTCTGTCTCTCTGTCTCTGTCTCCCTATCTCAGTCCCTCTATCTCTGTCTCTCTATCTCTGTCTCTTTCCCCTCCCCCTCTCTCTCTCTCTCTCTCTCACTCTCTCATTCTGATCCTTGTTTTTCTACCTTTCTGATGGGCGTCTGTTATCACCCTCTCTCCCATTTGAACCTCCCCTCTTCTATTTTAACACTCACTCTCTCTAGTTATCACCTTAGTTCCATCCCGCCACAACAACGATACTGTATCCACCTCTCTTCCCAACGTATAACGCTTTCTTTATTTTACTTGCACTCTCTCTCTCTCTCTCTCTCATGCTATCACCTTAGTTCAACCCCTCTCTTTCCTGCGTTAAATTACCCCTCTTTATTTTCAAACTCGCCTTCTCTATCTCTCTTCATCACCTCAGCACCATACCCTCTCTCCAATGATACCACCACTACCTCTCTCTCTCTCTCTTATACACACACATACACATACGCCTTCTAGTTATTTTCACAGTCACACTCTCTATCTCTCATTATCACTTTAGCCCCACCCCCTCTTCACAATACTACTGATTGTACCTCTCTTTTACGCATACAACAACAACGACAAACCCCCAACATTTTTTTTTTCACATTCAAACGCACGTACGAACATACATGCGTGCATTGTTTCAATATTCCTCTGTGTGAAATGTCATGAAGCTAAACACCGGCTGGGCTATATTGGGTTGACATTTGCAATGAGAACAGAAAGTTAATGGAAGAGATATGAAAAGCGTGAATTCTCCGAATGTTCTCATTTGAAACAGCTACAAAACTGCATATTTATGTATCTTATTATTTCTCTCTGCTTCTCTATGCTACGTACGCCATTGTGTGGATACTCTCATGCTGTATACATGTCTCTCTCTCTCTTTCTTTCTCCCTGTATGTCCGTCTGTCTCCCTCTCTCTCTCTCTCTCTCTCTCTCTCTCTCTCTCTCTCTCTCTCTATATATATATATATATATATATATATATATATATATATATATATATATATATATATTGTCTAGAAAACTTTACAGCTTCGAACACTCAACATGGAAAAAAAACTGTCTCAATAGATTTTTTGTGTCACTTCAGTCACCAATTTCCCAATATCCGTCATTGCAATTTGCGATATTCAGAAGTGTTCTTTTTTCCCAGTTTCCCCTATACTTACTTATTATTGTGCGATGCGTAAATTGTCTCTTTTTTGGATCATCTGTTGTTAACCGTGTAAGACCTTTGGGAATTTTAAAAAAAAAAAAAATATATATATATATATATATATATATATCATCATCATCATCATCAATCATCATCAGTCTTTTAACGTCTGTCATTAGGCATAGACCTTTCCCCAGGACTTGTCACAATTCTCTATCATGGGCGTCGCAGAGCCAGTATTTCCTGATCCTGTCTCGTTCATCTCTCCATCTCGTATGCTGTCGGCCTCGGTTTCTTATGTGATCTCTAGCAATCCATGTTGTGAGACGTGATTTCCATCGGTTGTTTTTCATCCTTGCAACATGGCCTGCCCATTGCCATTTGAGTTTTTTAATAGTTTCCATGATGTGACAGACACCCATTTTCTTCCTTATAAACGGTGCTGTCTTGTGATCTCTCTATGTAAGGTTGAGCATGATTCTCCCCTGAGTACGTTACATACTTCGCGGTTTGTGGGTTTGTCTCTTGGTTAAGTTCCATGTTTCAGCTCCATAAGTGATATATATATATATATATATATATATATATATATATATATAGAGAGAGAGAGAGAGAGAGAGAGAGAGAGAGAGAAAGAGAGAGAGAGATGGTGGAATAGAGTATTTGCTATACAAACACGTTTTTGTTTTCATCCTGTTCGTGCTTCTTCCAGCAAACCCAAACACAGCAGTGTTTGTGTAATCATTCATTAAGTTCTAATCTAACTTGACTTAATTTTTAATGTTGAATGTATCAAGCACTTCATAAACCCAACACACTTCTGACACTGTGTTATATTGTATTACTGATATGAAATTTGTTTATGGAATGGACATACTTAATCATACGGAATGAATTATTAATTGTGTTTTATTATACTGAAACTTATTTAAGATGACCTCCCGTGGTTACACAGTTGTTGCAGCACTCGTCCAAGACAACATGAACAATTGAAGAAAAAGTATGTTCATCTGGGTACTGGCAAGGATTTCTACAGCCCCCTCATTTTCTGGAATGGTTTATTCGATTCAAATTATCTCCGGTGAATGATATATTCACCATGGAACGACGGGATATCATCTTAAATAAGTATTTGAATAATATAACGCAAATTTATCATTTATATATATATATATATATATATATATATATATATATATATATATATATATATATATATATATATATGCATATAATTCTTCGATATATATGTAAACATATATTGACTGACTTAGTACAAGTTCACTAATACGCCCATAATTACATGCAAAAACATACCGTCTTATTATTTGCTTTAAGGCAGAAGGACTGTTCGAATTCATGTCCATGTAAATACTGGCAAGGCTTTACTTGTGCTTACTTGAATTCTTGCTCAGAGCCCTAACTTGGTGAATCCGTGACGGGTGAGGCTAAATTCAGTTGATGTCTCTATATATACAAACATCTTGGCATGCCATTTGTATGCATTTGACAAAAAGACAAAATGGTTCTTCACATATGTCAGCTGTCTGGAGTTCTCAGCGTTACTACTTTGAGTATCTTGATGTGAGTTTTGACTCATAGTTTAACCGCACTCCATCTTTATATATATATATATATATATATATATATATATATATATATATATATATATATATATATATATATGTATGTATGTATATATATATATATATATGTATGTACATATATATATATATATATATGTATATATATATAAGTATATATATATGTATGTATATATATATATATATGTATATATACATATATGTGTGTGTGTGTGTATATATATATATATAAATATACATACATACATACATACATACATACATATGTAAGTGCGTGTGTGTCTCTGAGTTTATATATGTATGCCTAGTGATATCCAAAGGTTTAAGGAAATGATTCTGTCCCTGTTTCAAGTTATCGAGTGTTACCCTGTCTCGCTTGATACACGTACATACAAACACAGCTCCAACACACTCTCACACACACACACACACACACACACACACACATACACACACGCACGCACACACATATGTATGATATATAGATATATAGAGAGAGATGGAGAGACAGACAGACAGACAGACAGAGAGAGCGAATCAGCATGATACTAATCGTTTTTGTTGGTCTTTTTCCGGTTCAAGTTAGCATGCCGTGTTTTGAGAACATGAGGAAGGATTTGGAAGGCATCAACTGAAATGTTGAGACAAAAACATCACAAATTCTTCGTGGAATAATATTCTACTTATTTTCATTTTCTCTGTAACTGACACATGTAACTTGATACTTGATTCAAATCAACTTTATTTTACATGATTTAAAGCACAACCTTCCTCATTCGACCACGAAATATCCAGCCATTTAATATTGATAAAAATTTAAAAAAAACTAGCCGACAAAAGGCTATGGCGTCTTAGTCCCCTTCTAAGTCCTCTTGGGATATCGTATTCTTATTCCAACGCCCATTCCACTTTCCACAAAACAGCTTCCTTGTCTTGTTCACGGTTTGAAAACTCTTTGGGAAAAGCCAGAAGTCCGGTTCAGATAAATCTAGGTCTGGATTGTGTGTTCATGGATGGGGTGGGGGTGACAAACCTGGGTGAATCGATGTTCTGCCCCCAAAATCAAGAACAAAAAATAAAACACATCCCAATCCACTCACTCGGCCATTTTGAATTCAAGGAGTACTCTCCCCTACCGTTAGTCCATTTTTTTTGTACCCCCAATTTTTATCAAACCCCTTCTTCTCCCTATTTTTTCTCTGTTGGGTTCTCTTATTCTCTCGTGTCTTTCTTTCAATCCCTCTTTTTTCTCATATCTCTTTCTCTCAATCACTTATTCCTTTTTCTATCCTCCTCTTATTTTTCTTCACTTTTGATTCCTTCTACCAGCATAATTCCATATATTATCCCAAAAGGAGCATGTTTATGAACAGGTCGGACCTGATGTTGTACAGAGCACCCTGCCGTAATTGTCATATGGGACCATTTTCGAATTATTTCGTTCACTACTCTTTGGAATCGGCATCTTATATCTTGAATTATTCTAAAGAGCGGAATTCAATGGGGATCATTTGAGAAGATCTATCATCTATATAATTTTCATTCGTTTTTTTTTTGTTGAGAATTTCCGAGGATCGCTAATCCAGAAAAAAAACTCGAAACTCGACACTGCACTACCTCTTCTGGTGATTACTATACCTGTCGAGTCTGAAACGGCAAGATGTCGAGTAATAAACGATTCATAAGGACGCACATTTTTCCTAATTTGTTGCCAGATTCCGAATTTTGTTCTCGTCTTTCCATTCATTCACTCATTTGTGCTTATTGCTCTTTATCTTTATTCCTCGCAAATTTGCCTTGCCTTTTCACTTCCCTAGTTGTCTTGTGTTTAGATATTTATATTTACCTCACTTCTCCCATGGAATCAAAAAGAAATAATAACCATTTTTCTCCCTCCTTCTTCCTTTCTTCATTTATTTCCTTACTTCCTTCCTTCGTTTGTTCCCTCCTTCTAAATGAATTCATGCATCGTGTCTTCCAGACAGTGGCCTTAACACAGCCGCAAAATCTTTTCTTGCGATGGCTGTTCAGTAATTTTCCTCTACCAGTCAACTGTCGTAAACGCGTATTCACAAAAATTACACATGAAAATCAAAATAAGAAAATCGAATAAATACGTCAAATATTTCAACTAAAGAAAACCGGAAAGCCATTATTTCTTTCTTAGTTTTTCTCTTTCCTATTTATTCCTTTCGAAGCAAAATCATGTCTTTTATTTTAAGGCAATGCAGTTTATTCGAAACTGCCAACCAATACTGTCTCCAAAACTGTTTATATAGGTTTCTCCAATTTTTATCCGGTTTGACTGACTATGTATGTATGTATGTATCATATGTACAGGCCACGAAAATACAGCAAGAGGGTTTAACATATAAAAATTTACCCTTTCTTCTGTCTGGAAAACTTAGTATTTTGAAAATTCTCCCCTATATATCTTTTAAGTGGAGGTTCTATTCTCAGTGTGAGTTGATGCCAAACTGGACCCTCAGTTTGTGTCCAGCAGCATTCATACTTGTTCATTAGTTTGCTTTTTTTTTAAATTCAGCCTGTTTTTTAGTGATAACTTCAGAACAAAAGCTGAGAATAACTTACTCGTTGATCGTACTTTTTTTTTTTGTTTCATTTTTTTTTATTCGATCATCCCCGACAAGGAATACTGCTAAAAAAAGAAAACGTTGATCACATGACAGTCTCTATTAAATGATTACCCAGAGATGTTTATTTTTTTAGTTATTATCGTTCTGAAAATCGACACGCCTAGGCAAAATATTTCAATTGGAAAAGTTGAAAACGGGAAAAATTAAGTTTGAAAGAAAAGACAAATACAAGAAAGATAGCAGAAATATTGGTTTCTCTATCGAACAGCTGCACTCAAACAGGCAGAATAATTGTTAACGAAACGAAAAAGTTGCGTGATCTAATTCCTCTATGGGTTTCCAGTGTATGGTGGTTAAGTCCTCATAATGTTCATTATTGAAAGCCTACAAAACAACCACAAATGTCAAAAAAGAGAGAGTAAAAAGAGGGAAAAAATGATGAAGAAACGAATAAACAAATAAATAGATCTGGTTAGTCACCCAGTTGAAACCGTCATGTGACTGACGTCTTTTCGCAGCCTGCCATGTTGGGAGTGATCAGTTATGAATTGGCTTGAAGTGTGATCAGGGTTTCAAAAGACAAGCGTGAATGCCACTGGACACAAACTTGAAGATCAATTCAGCATTTACTTTGATTGCTAATTAAACACCCATTGAACTCTATTTGGGATGGATTTTCAAAAAAACATCATTTTTTTTCTTGGTGCAATAAGGGGTTGATGAGTATTTTTTCAGCCATTTAGCTCCATTACGAAGGCTCGGTACGCGTGATACATAAATACATTGCTAGCTAGCCAGCCAGACCAATTTTGAAAAATGAAGAAACGTATTTCGACAGTTTTGATTGACGGTTTCCAATAACTAATTTTAAATGCCCCATAGATCGGATATAACGGAGAAAAAGAGAAAAATAGCGACAAAGAAATTTCTGCTGATTAAGGAGAGAATATTTAATGCACATCGAAAGGACAATTCTTGCAATTTTTTCTATTTTTTTGTTCGAATGTAATTTTTCCTATTTTCGTGTCAGGTTGAAGTGTCACGGATTCAAGGAGACGAATGGCGGTTATAGAGTTTCTCCATTCATTGGAAAGGTTTTTCGCAATAGGAATCTGTTATTAATTTCGAGGCAACCTGTATGTTCAGGAATCAGAAGATTGTGGGTATCTACTTTGATTCTCCATAGTTATCTTCGATTCTAGTCTCATTTACTCATTTTGTTCTTCTTAGAAATTCAAAAACACAAAAATACACTCACTCACGTATGTATATATATATATATATATATATATATATATATATATATATATATATATATATATATGCATACGATTTTTCGATACATATGTACACATATATTGACTGACAGTACATGTTCACCAATACACCCATAATTACATATATGTGTATGTGTTTGTGTGTGTGTGTGTGCTTGTGTGTATGTCTGTGCGTATGTATATGAGCCTGTGTGTACAGATGGACACTTGAAATAAAGTACATAAGTAAATCTCTCTCTCTCTTTCTCTCTCTCTCACACACACACAGTATATATATATATATATATATATATATATATATATATATATATATATATATACATATATATATATATATATATATATATAGTCTGGAAAGCTTAGCAGCTCTAAACACTAAATATTCAATAAAAACATTTCCCAAAGATTTACATCGTTTCAGTCATTTTTCCCAAGATCTGTTAATCTAATTCATGTTATTTTATTGTCTTTCCTATG
>OY735218.1:17760052-17797552 GCA_963457665.1 Thysanoteuthis rhombus
TATATATATATATATATATATATATATATATATATATTATATATATACATATATATATATATACATATAAATATTTATGTATGTGTGTGTCTGTGTCTGTGTATATTGTTTGTATGTAATGACATTTGAAGTTGTTTTTATCATGAGAATAGGCTCGATGCATTTCGACGAAAGTTGATCGTCATCTCCAGGAAGCACTTTTGCAATTAAGGAAAAACCTTACCGAAATTGTCCACATTGTCAAATCATCACTATATATATATATATATATATATATATATATATATATATATATATATATATATATGCTTGATAGACAGATAGATTGACCATCAAAAACTAATGGATAGATAGACGAAGAACTATTTAGAACAGATTTAAGTCCACGCATATCTGTTATTGAATGCAACTGATACCTGTTATTTGGCATCAGTCGTTGGACATACACCCTCATTTAGACCAGTATCATGGGCTTTGCAGGGACATTAATTTCTGAACTTTTTAAGTTCGTTACGCTATCTCTCTTTTTGTCGGTTGCAGTTTTGTAGATCCACGTTGTGAGTTGTGATATCTAGCAGTCGTCTGACAAGCTTCATATATGACCAGCCCAATGCTATTTGAGTTTCTCATGGATCCCGGACTATTGTGCTGTTATGATATTTCCGAGTGAGGTTGTGCATGATTTTCTCCTGTGCAATTGCATGGTTTTCAGTTCGGGGGTATATATTTTGTTTTGGTTAGGTTCTATGTTTCAGTTTCTTAAGTGAATATCAGGAGGATGCAATGGTTTAATACCCTCTTTTTTATGAGTTATTGTATTTTCTTGTTAAGTAGCTCTGTCGAAAGCTTGCCAACCGGAGAGAATTTATTTATGAAAAAAAAATCGAGAATTTAAAAAATCCTGACCGGTAGGTTTAAGTTCGCTGATTGTTCGAGTGTCAGCGATAACAACTTGAAGAATGCTTTTTCACACAAAATGGATGGCATATAATCGCCAGAAACGCGCTAAAAACACTGTCAGTCATTTTAGGACAATTTTTATAGCTAGAATGAGCTCGATTCACAATAATAAAATAGCTATGTAATTGCTTACTATGGCTAAAAAAGCTAAAAATTGGCTGTAAAAATAGACTGGTAATAGCTAAAACGTTGAACTTCTGCGCTGATAGAACAAGAAACAGGCTCAATCTAGCGCAAAGAGTGCTAAATTGGCAACAATGACCAGTGTATCCAATGCAATTGGGTAGTTACAACACCTGGATGATATTTTCATAGTTTGCATCGCTATTGTTAACATATTCTTGTCATATCGTATTACAATAACAACTCGGTCGTCAGCTGTCTCCACTCTCCTGTCCCCCTGCAACGCCATAACAGCCTGTGTGCTGTTTGAATAGATCCAATTTTGGTCGCCATTTACTTCAATAAGCCAATGCACAAAAGTAGAATATTCTCCTTTATGATGGCATTGTAAGATAGTGAAACCAGACATTTCGTTGAATCTCTCACGATCTTTTGAAACACCAGAACATTTTGGTATTTTCATTAAATCCCTAGTTTTGTAATCAGTATAGTGATGGTTGACAAGGATGTGATGCTGATAATTACTACTATAATGAGTTCGGTACTCTGTGTGCTTCGTTACTATGGCCAAAACTGGAGAGAGTAGACTACTCAATCTACCGAGGGCAACTAATCACCATGAAACCCTTGAAAAAAGAATCTCTCTAGGATTGCAAAGTTTCAACAAAGGTAGTTTAACTTTCAAAAGCAAGAAGATCTCATTAATCCTAAAAGGAAGGGTATACAACCAATGTATCCTCCCAATAGCCATCTATGGAGCTGAAATATAGAACTTTACGCAGAGACTGACTGAACAGCATGCAACGTGCTCTGAGATCATGCTCAACTTTATATGGAGAGATCACAAGACAGCACAGTATATCAGGGAGAAAACAGAAGAAGAAATTGAATGGCAATGGGCTGGTCGCCTAAAGGCAGATAACCATTGGACATCACAGCTCACTACACGGATCCTAAGAGATCAGATGCGCTACTGAGACCGGCAGAATAAAAATGGAGAAACAAAGTAGACAAAGCCCACGATGGAGAGTTATTTCGTATTCTTACGAAGGTCCATGTCCAACGGTGGATGATGAAAAATTTATGATTGCCTAAGTATTAGAGAGTCTTCTAATTCTATCATCACTAACTTTGATATGTGTCCTTCATGGGTCATACTTTATATGCTCACCATTCCGTTAGCACATCGGGAAATGGTTATATAATGTCATGATCAGCATGGAAGTGCACTAAAAATTACTCGACTGTTCCAAGTGCCTTTTGCCGTCTTATAAGGAATTAAAATTGTTATTATCGATTGCATATTTTAGAAAACTGTCAACTGAGAGAGCCACGGAGACTGCCAACGTAGGTCTTGTCAATAATTAACGCTAGTCTGGCTGGCTTGTTGAGTGGCTATTCATACATTGCATATACAGGTTGCACTAATGGAGCTAGGAAGTTTAACATCCAAACATTTACCCCCTATTCAATTTACTATGTAAATTAATGCTAACTTGGTGCTGACTACATCCACGCTTGGTGCTTGAACATCGAGACAAGAAAAATGTAATTTATCCGTTGATCACCATTTCTTTAACTTCTTAATTGATCACACCCAATATAGCATACTACCAAAAGATTTGTCTCTCGACGGTGTCTTTTGAGGGTTTTTTTTTACGTTTTTAACTGGGCTCCAAAAATCTTGACTCTCTAATAAAGAAGGGAGAACCCTTTATGATATCGTAAATATCTAGATGGCACATTGTCAGAATATCGTAAAGAAAGTTGTTATATGATAATTTATGTTCCTCTAAAACATCGTAACAACTCTTGCAGCAAATTGATATTTTGTTATAAATTCTTTACGTTTCGTCTTCCGGAGAAGCTATGCTTATTTTTAAATTTAGCGGAAGCAGTTTTATTTTATTACAAAACGTGAACTGAAAAACACTCTCACATATATTTATGCCTATGTGTATGTACGTATACATCCCGTGGGGAAGGGTAGTATGAGGAAAGAAATTATTATATGATCAATAAGTTTGAAAAGATAATTAATTTTGTTGGAAACGGTAGCAAATTATTCTTTTTGCAATTCGCCCGAAGATCTCTTTAATCCGAAGATTTGCAGTTTAATTTAGATAAGAAAAAAGAAAATTTATTTCATTACAAACCGACAAACAGACGTTAATGCGCTAAAATAATATTCCAAACAAACTAAATATAACACAAAAAAGATTGAATGATATGATAAATATATATATATACATATATATATATATATATATATATATATATATATATATATATAAACATACACACATACGCGTATATATACGTATGTGCGTGTATATGTATACGTGTATATATACGTACGTGCAATGTGTGCATACATGGGAATGTGTATGTGCATTTATATACGTATATATGTGTGTAGATACATAAATGTACTTGGGTGTTTTTGAAAGTTACATGTGTATATATAGAGATATATGCATGCGCATATATATGCATGCACACACACTCACACACGCATATGTATATTTTTATGTGTGGGAGTGTGAATCTATGTATATGAGTATGTGTGTACTTGTAGATGTGCTATCTGTGCATGTACTGATATATGTATATATATATATATATATATATACGTACACACATATATATATAAGCATTTTATACTTATATACGCGTATGTATGTGCGTGTGTGTTATATATATATGCGTACGTAAGTGCATGTCGATGTTTCATGATAGAATATATAGACATATATAAATATATTTTGTGCATATTCATTTGTTTATAAATATATACACATATGTATATATCAGTGTATGTTTTGTTGGTATTTTTATTGATTTGTGTATATTAACAATCATTTGAATTTCCACATTATAAAGGGAAACTAATCTACATCGAAATATGTAATCATCTTTACCAATGAAATGATAGTGAGATACATATACCTATATTCACACGTTCAAGGGAGATATGATATATCATATAGTATCCACAAGGGCTCCATACGTCAGTGCCTTTGTATACAGAGAGTTGTGTTCAGAAGTTGAGAAGAAATCACTAAATGAATCATGATCATGTACATTATGTCCGAGTTTTTGTGTGTACGGTCAAACTCTCATTTTTGTATAAACGTATATTCGTATATAAAACTATATATATACAGAAAAATATATACTTGTAAGTTTAATTTATGTCATCGTCAATCAATGCATGTCTTTTTTCTACTTACTGGGTAAATTGTCGAAGTGGCAAGGGGAGACAATCCTGAACGATCAGCAATGAAGAGCTGCAATAAGCATTAATTGTCCTATTTAAGCTCCGTGTGTTCGTGTGTGTATGTGAGTGTGTTTGTGCGTGTGTGTGTTGGTATGGGTGTGTGTCCTGCAATCGGCTCGCGAAGGAAATCTAAGTGTGCATCAGAGATTTGAAATTCTGTGTACAGCTTACTATATTTTTACTGAAAATGTATTGATCAACTCTGTCGAGTTCAAAGTACATAAAAGATGTTGGGAAAGATTTGCACAACATGTGCTGACATCGAAATTTCGGAGGCAACTGAGTTGGCAAGTCTCATTCAATTCTGCACAACACTTACTTATGTCGGATTTTCCCATCCATTGGACGAGCCAAGAGAATGCTACTGATGGTTCGGGTAACCCCACTAGCCCTGAAATCTCTTGTCTTACGCAGGTTTCCTTCCAGAATAGAGAAAGTCATTGTCTACATCAACGGACTACTTAAAGCTAAGCTAAGCTAAAGCTATGTAAAAGAATGTATATTGACATATGTGCATGGATTCTTGGTATATTTTTTAACAAAAGTATTTGTCTACATATATTTATTTGCCAAGTGTTGCTGAATCTGGTGATAGGCCTGGATAATGGAGCACTATGGGGAAAAATTAATTGACTCTATTTGGAATCTGTTTTCGAAAACTCGGCTCCCGTCTGGCGTTGCACACCGACTGCTGAGACAGGTGAAAACTGCGTAGCCTCTTCAGCCAACAAGCAAGTCTTGACTGGGTGGATAAATACCCGGTGTTAGACAAAATTGCTTTGACATCTGGGTAATTTGAAGGTAGCACTTATAATATGCAGTTATGGAAAACATAACAATTACTGTGAACAAAACGAACACAATCAATTCTGGAAAGCAGGAACTATGTGAAATGGTTTTGAATCTCTTGCGCAGGTCACTAACATGGTCTCCTTTTACAATCTACATAACCATTTGAGTGGTTGCATAACATTGAAAATTGAGCTGCGACGCAAACATGTTTATATATGTATATATATATATATATATATATATATATATATATATATATATATATATATATATATATATATGGGTGTATTTGTGTGTGTGTGTGTTTGTGTGTGTGTGTGTGTACATGTTATGTATGAAAAAGTGTCCAGGTTTTTGATATCAACGAAAATATAACCTACCCAATTCAATTGTGCCTACCCTCTATCAAATTACTCTCTACGTAGTAACTAGAAATTGCCACATCTAGACTATATGGTAGTAAATGAACCTTGGTTATTCAATGTTTTGCCCAAAAGCTGTGAGCGAGACGTGAAGAATGAATCGGTTTGTCGTCGTTAATGCGAATGTCACGCAGTATACAAGCTCACTTGATGACGTCCTAGTGTGTACTGAGTGATGCGACGGAACAGAGTATTTTCATGCATGCACGGCAAGGTTCCCTCTTATCATTCACCAAGTTATACCAAGGCTGCGTAACCGGTTCTCGAGATATCGTAAATTGCTGGATACCACTGGACAGACTCCGTATGTAAAAATAGTCCTAAATCTTTGTTTCAGCAGTTAAGACTAATCATTTACTCATTTTCAAAATCCAAGACCTTATCAGCTGTAGATCACGAGAATCATCTCTGGAATCCCTCTTTGTCCACACACACATGCGCACACACATATATGTATACTATAGATATTTATATAAACAGTTATTTGGGCTTTTGTAACTGTGACTGTCAAGTTCAATGGTAAGAGCAGCACTTAGTTGAAGCAGCTAACCAATCGGTGGCAAGTTCGATTCATGCAGCATCGCCATTTTCTTTAATTGATTTTTCTATTTACATTATCTAGGTCAAGTGATATATTATCGATGTAATTACGAAAGACCGTTTCAAATAATAGTTTCTCTCTCTGTGTCTCTCTGTGTCTGTCTCTCTCTGTGTCCGTCTCTCTCTGTGTCTGTCTCTCTCTGTGTCTGTCTCTCTCTGTCTCTCTCTCTATATATGTATATAGCAATTTAATATCATACAAAAGGCGGTTGCACGCATGCTGATATATTGTACGTCTAATGAAATCCACACAATCATTTGATGTAGAATTTCTGTATCTACGTTTTACGAAAATGCATATAATTGCTTTTATACGTATTTATATATGCCCAAAATGACAGCTATAATTCAATGAAAACACTACAACACCAGATTCCCTGCACATATATTGAAATACAGGGCTTGTTTTAATAACCCATGAGGAATAGTATATGTCTGCATTATATCAATTTCGGCCCATAATCATTTAAAAAGATGATCTATTGAATGGTGCTTTTACACAGGCTACGGCATCATTTGTCCTCACCTGGGTATCACATGTCACAAGACATCTCCATGCTCTTCTGTCTCTGATAATCTGCTTGCAATGCGTACAATCTTGAGTTTGGGGCAACCAGCGTCACTCTAATCACACTGCGCTATTTCACTCATAGCAGAAGGTAAAAATGGATTCATGCCTTTAGCAAGGGCATAAATGCGAAGTGAACACTAACTGTCACAGCAGGAGTTGGAATTTGGCTCAACCGTGTAATTGTCTGCGTGTCGTTATCCGCTTGGCCATCCAAGAAATGAAGAGGTAAAAAGAATGACAGAAGAGAAGATAGTATTATAGACACATGGAGTGTAAGAGAAAGATAATGTGTGAGTGTGTGTTTGTGAGACAGAGAGGGGGGATAAAGAAAGAAAGAAAGACGGACAAAAGATAGAAAGGAAGAAAGAAAGATAGAAATGAAAAGAAAGAGTTATGCGTGTGCTTGAGGAAAAAAAGAACGACGGAAAACAATGTGCAAAGAGGCCGACTCCATTTTCAAACGACAGACTAGTGGGTCATGAGTATTTGTGGGGCTTTTTACATCACAACCGGACGCAAGTTCCCGCTCTTATATTTCAGCTCCGCTCCCCTCTCCCCGGCCCCCTCCCCACACTCTCTGACCGACAGCCATTAAATCATTAAATGCAGTTAGGGTACCACTGACATTTGCTTGCTGCCATACGCCGGTGTAAGACCGCCGACGAGTGTGTAAGTGGACTCTGTTGCTAAGAGGGAATGTGAGAAAAACAGACACATACACTTAGAAACAATTTTATACAGGCCTGGTTACTCAGTCAATGGAAACCGTCATATGACTGAAGTCATTTGGCAGCACACCCTGTTGGGGGTGATGATTTAAAAATTCAAAAGAGGAAAAAGTGATCAATGAATAAGTTACTTACCTCACACCTTTTTTTTGCTAAAAATGGTTTTGATTTTCAAAAAGCAGGTGGACACAAAGTGGGGGATCAGTTTAGTATAAACTTTCATTGTAAATTGGTACACTCCCTAAGGAATACTAACAACTTCGGGCTGCGGATGATAAGTTGTATTTTTTAGGACGAAAAGAGTTAATTCCCAACATTTGTACGGCCGATACGCGTGATATATGCATAGCCAGACAGACCAGCTCAAACGGGGAGAAATTCGTGATATGTTGACAATTTTGGTGACAGTTCCGGTTGATGGTCTCTTAAAACGGCCCATACTCTCATTGAATATTGTCAGAGCTAAGCTAAGGCTTCCATCAAGTTGGTTTTTTTTTAAACATTTTTTGTCGGCCGCCATCTGTGTCAGTAGTCCCGGCTCACATGACTGAACTGCAATGAAGAGCGTTTATTAGTGGAAGTAAAAGGCAGTGTGAGAATAAATAATTCTTGCAGTGGCAAATAACGAAAGAAATAAAAAAAAAAAAGGAAATAAAAAGCGCGTATAACATTTGAGGCTAAAACTGTCTACTAGTAATTTGAAAAAGATTATTTACATTTCATATATGGCCCACACATGACTACGAACTACTTTTACTTCAAGCGAATTCCGTTCAAATATGCAATATCTCTTTGTACGTATCTAATACTATGAAAATAGAAATTTCGTGTTTATTCGCTTTTTTTGTTCCTGTTTTATAAACTACTAAACGGTTAAACCATAGGGGTTGTAAAATCGGCTACAAAGGTAACGACCCCAAGATAGACCTATAATATACGATGCTACCATCTAAGGTCATTTGTAGCTTATATCTCAGGTCTTGAGCTTTGGAAACTATTTTTTTTATATCAGAACTTCCGAAGTCAATATTCTAAAAGATGCTGCAAGAATTTCGACCAAAGGAACAATATGTATATATATATATATATATATATATATATATGTATATATATATATATATATATATATATGTGTGTGTCTGTCTGTCTGTCTGTCTGTCTGTATGCGTGTGCATGTGTGCATGTGTACAACATTTTCTTATACATTCGAATAGATATGTGTGTTTGTGTATGTGTGTGTGTATTATTTTTCGAGACTTATGCATCACATATTTGCCAAAATTCACCAGTAATTAATAGTTATACTACAGCCGATGTTCTAAGGTTTATGTTTCAAGGCAAAGCCGACTGCAACAAGCAGTAGCAAACAAAAACTAGTACTTTTATGTGTATATATATACATATATGTCCACGTTTCTTTGTGCATTCATGTATATGTGTGTGCATACACGTACGTGCGTTCAAGATTCAGGGATCGAATTCCAATCTCCTCGAAGACTTCTCTTCAGTCGATCTAAATCTTGTTTCTCCTTGTTATTTATTTAATCTTTTTTTTTTTTTTGGCTTTCACGGGTAGCATATTTGCCACTCTCTGATTTACAGTAAATTGCGTTGAAAACAGAAAACGTTATTTGCAATTTGGAAGATACAAATCAGCGACAAACCTTCTTATGTAAAGATATCATTTTTTTTTTTAGATCGAACCAACCATAAGGTATTCTTACAATCAGGCAACTTAACAACAATATTGTTTGATAGCAGTCTTCTTTCGTAATTGTATGACTCTACACCCACACACGTCACCATCGCTAAACAATCATTCATCTTATTCGATTTCTTTTTTGTATCCGGTACTAAAGACTTTTTTTCTATTCGTTTTGCTTCAAATGGGATTTTTCTGCTTTGGATATTTCTGTTTTCCATTTGTTTCTATTTTCATTTATCCTCTTTCAAGTCGAAATTTCCCAAATCGCTGCCATCTGTCACTCATAATCCACATTAACTGCTACAGAGTCATAGTGGGGAAGTCGGTTATACAGCGTCCTGGATTTTGAACGATTTTAGTCAATGTTGTTTCATTCGGCTTTGTTTTGTTATAACCTTGTTTGAAAGAAGAAGATATAATAATATAATGATAGAAAATATTTTTGGTGAAAACTCGAATACAGTGTTTTATCAGACGCGACACAAGCTAGTCGTAAAATCCCTACACAGCTATAAATTGAATTTCCCCCTTTCTCCAACTAGAACGAATTGTTTATCTGACTTACTCGACCAATAGACAATTTAGGTCATGATTTAAAGAGCAGACAGAATGAAGATGTATTTTTAATCACTAGTTTACACCGATATCCAAAAGTAGACCATTCGTGTGGGACTTCGTAAGCCTAAATGGCATAAGACAGGAAAGCAATTCCCATTATTTTTAATTCGGATTATTTTGAGCGACCGAGGAAGCAAAAAATTGTGTCGATTGAACGCTAGGTTGAATTGTTGGTTGTTCATGTGGTGAAAGGTACAGATGACTAAGTCAGGAGAGGGATAGGAAGAGGTGCTACAATGTACCTTTAAGGGCACATAAAGAGAGTGAACGCTTTTTTTCGCCTTTTGCCCCTTTTTTATGGAAGCAATAAAATGATGTAAAGCGAGGGATACCTATGTCTCCCCTTACAGAAATAGTGCCAGGAGTTTTTCGTTCCTTCTTGCAAGCCTATTGTTCTAACAATTGTTTCAAGGCGATGTCCTCACGGAATTACACCGTTCTGTTGGATTGTATTTTGCATCTAAGAACAAGGTTACAAGGTCAAAACGCTGTTTCTGAATAAACTCTGACGTATTATACATTTCAGTATTGATAATAAGTGTCTGGATTCGCATGAATGAAGATATTTGTTGATTAGAAGTGGAACCATTTGGCGCATTCTCCTTTAATGAGACGAGAATGAAATCTGCTATCATCCAAGAATAATGAAGATTGATAATTCGGTCACAATTACGAATGAATGTATGTTTTGTTCGTTGATATAACAAAACATAAAAAGCATTGAGGAATCAATCTCAGGTGTGAATAGCAAAAGCAAATTGAATATTGCATGGATATTTGGGAAAAAAATAATGATATCTTCACGTCAGCAACGTTTTTCATTTTGCGTATATCTTATTTCTCTTTCTCTATCTCTCTTCCTCTTTCTCTCTTTCTCTCTCTCTCTTTCTATATATATATATATATATATGCATGTATATATAGATATATATACTCGTATATATATATAAATATATATATACATATACACATATATATATACATATATATATATATATATATATATGCACACACAGTATGCATTGAATCCAATATATATATACATACATACATATGTATATATATATATATATATATATATTTATGCACACACAGTATACATTGAATCCAATATATACACATATATATATATATATATATATATATATATATATATATATATATATATATATATATATATATATGTACATATATATGCACTTACAGTATACATTGAATTCAATATATATATATATATATATATATATATATATATATATATATATATATATATATATATATTTATATAAGATCTTTCTTACGTACACACGCACGGTTGCATTAGCACACTATCATCTCTGTTGTAAATACACTGTTAAATATAGAGAGAAGGGGTGTACAAGAAAGTGGGGGGCAGACAGAGAGTCAGAAATAGATGAAGATACAGAGAAGAAAGAGATGTTCTGGCTTGCTTGGTAGTTCTGACAATTGTGTAGCGCGCAGTGGTCAGTGGCCAAGCTGGAGGCAAAACTGATTCTCCATGGATGATTGATGCAACAAGAAAATCTTACCCCCCGCCATTTACCCCACATTGTGCTGTATTAAGATAGCTTTTGTAATTATTAGCTTCTGTAATTATCAGAAGACAAAATAGGATGAATGTGATAGGGGAAAAACAAGACTCTCAAGATATGAACAGTGAACGCATTCGTTGTTTGTTAACTGTTCTCTTGTGGCTCAGTATGATCAATTAAATAAATGCCTTTATGATTGAATCTCAAACTATGAATGTGTACACACACATACACACACACACACACATGCGTGGACCCACATGCATGAATACATCCACGTATATATACGCACACACTCACCTGCGCACATGTGCACACGCATATTGTTCCCATCGCAACACCTCGATGGACAATGACATTTACCCTTTTCCCCCCTGATTGGAGGGTGGAGTCGGTCAAGCGCACACTGAACTTCCGTTAAATAGGCCAAATGTTTATTCCTTGAATTCTTCCTGCTCCTGCGTCACTGGCCACACGAGGGTCATCAACAACAGGCAAGGAAAACACTATTTAACACTATTTCATCTTCAGAAGCAAGCCAATATATATATATATATATATATATATATATATATATATATATATATATATATATATATATATATATTCTTCAGGCCATTAGTTCTTTATTGAAACCATCTCACGTCTCGAGTTCCAATATATATTGTTATATTGACCCTAGATGAGGTATTGAGCACTTTTGGAATGAAGAAGTCGCGAAAAAATGTTTGGGTATATTTTTATTCCACCTACCTACCTACTTATATATGTATATATATAAATATATATATATAAATATATGATTTGATTGCAAGGGCAGAGACGCAGAGACATAATCATTAACCTTGTGATTTCCTTAACTCATTAACTGCGGAAGGTGGCAAATGTAATGGTCATTCATTGTAAGATAAATGCTCTTATTGCCAATTGCAAGATCTATATCAAGTTCTTTATTGCAATCAAAACATTGCAAGAAAAAAGTCATGGCTCACTGATAGAACTGGGTTGTCATGAATAACCATGAAACGGAAATGATATTGAGCTCATTACAGATCTGCAGTGATGGAACTTTCTGTCTTCCGCAGATAACGGGTTAATCATGTGTATATGTTTATTTTCCAAATCATTTTATCAAAAGAAAATTCTCAATGCTTCCATATTGAGATCATGTTCTACATTGAAATATTCCCCTTTTGGAAAATATAAAATTCAGCTCCCCTATTTACCAAAAGTAACCTTGATCAGTGGTTTCGAAACCTGTGGACCCTTAAAGGTTTGGAAATCAATGTACGGGGGTCCGTAGCAGTATCTCCTTTAGACCTGATGTTGTTAATCTTGTGGCAAAGAAACAACATCATTCATTGACCTGCACTCAAATAATATAATTATTGTACACAGATCCGTATCATGTATTAAAATTCAAATAAATGTAACTCATTTTAAATCGATGTGCTTTCTAAAAGTCAAATATTGTTTATGAGTCCTTGAGATTCCAAAGTTTCGAAACCACTCCCTTAAACCCTGTGGACCCCAGATGTCGTGCTCAATTGGCTCAAAGATTTTCAGCTGCGTCCTTCGCAACCCAGCCAATCTCATAAAACTCGATTTGATTTCAGTGGATGGCACAACGTTAACTTCCGACGAGTGCCTTGAATTTATCATTAAAGGTGAGTTACTTGTGTCCCCCTGCAGATATAGTAGCACCAAGAGCGTCTACTGACACTTTTCCCTAGGAAGGGGGAATAAAAGCATGTAATTCCAGGGTAAGGGTAGCAAATGTCTATATTCAAAACTAAACTTTGCGGCAACCTTGTTAAAGGATGAGCATTCCATTCTTGGGTAATGTACTTTCTCTTGCTGTCATTCGAGGTATGGAAAGTACAACGCACTGTTTTATCTAGAATTCGGGTGATACATTTGACTGTTGACGGGGATTCATGACCTGACCCGAATCAACTTGATGTTGCAAACATCGACGAATAACAATATTCCTCTGAGGGAATATTTAGTTGAGATGAGATAGAACGATTCTACTGAACTGTTATCAGTTATCGACCAGAAGTATAGCACTGTCAACCCATCGCCCTCGGTGCAAATGACTGATCTAGCGTGGTGCAAATGCAATGTTTGTACCCGGCCACAGCAGAAACATTTTGTCCCTTTAAGAACCCTGGCACATTCGAATGGGGGTAGAGACTCAGGTAAAGCAGTACCTTGGACAGTTAAGTGAATGAGTTCTAGTACTTGTGTTGATAATGGAGTATTTTTACTGTTTATACTTGGTTTCAATAATTAGCTGAGCGATAACTCGACTGTTCTCAATCAGAAACCACACTATTCAATGTAATGCTGTAATAAGTGATTTTCGGTTTATCTATTTATAATCCTGCTCATTTAGGGCCCTTGAATCTGAGAAAAGCTCGTAAAGAGACTTCAGTAAAAAAAAAAAAGGTTGAGAATGGTTGACCACACAACTGAGCCACACCTTTGCTACTTTCCCCCATCTATGTGACAATTTTATAATGCACTCTTTTCATTTACAGATATAGGTGGACGCATAGCCTCCTTGCTTCTCAATCCAATGTAGGCCATGTCAGTAATTCATTTCGTATAAGTTTCACCCGTTATCCTCATTATCATGAGTCTCTTGACGTCCTTTATTCGACAAAGATTTTCCCTGAAGTCCGTAATGCCATCTTACTTTTTCTCGGCCAGTCTCTGAGGATCCATGTTTTGAGTCGTGATGTTGAGCGGTTGTCTGACATATTCCTCACATTGTCATTTGAGTTTACTTGCTGTCTTAGATATTAAGGACTCCTGTCTTTTAACCAATATACTGTGCAGTCTTGTGATCTCTTGTTCTGACTTCCAGGGCCAATCTTCTGGCTATATTCCATATTCCAGTTCCACGGAAGACCAGCAGGATGCTAGTGTTGCCAATTAAGTACATCCTGAGCAAAATTTACAGCGTTTTTTGATTCAGTAGTTCCAAAATCCAACTTTTACTGCTATAGTTAGCCCATATTTAGAGCTATTTTCTTGGACTTCTAGCCTCTGTTTAGCTATTTTGAGCTATTGTAGATCGATTTAGCAACGGAAAATAGCTAAATAGACTAACAGTATTTGTATTATCAGCGCGATTCAATAAATTAAAATATTTATTCAGGGTCGATTTAGCACAAAAAAGATTTTTGAGTTAGCAACACGTACCCCCTGACGTTCACCTATCAGCGCGTGCGTGTGTAATGGGGGTAATTGCTTTAAAACGTGGGTTTCACAGTTCAATTAAATGTCGAACAAGAAATTTGAATACACCCTCTCTTTGCTTGGCTGATGGTGGTAACTCTTCCTACACAGTGGTGAATGCAAGCAGTCCAGAAAAACTAACTAGTCGTGATAAATAAGGCATTTTCATAATGATCAGTAAATGTTGATATTTCTATAGTTCAGAGGTTATGAAATTATATAGCATTTTCTACCATGCAATTGCTTGGTGGCTGAGATAGTTGTGTAAAATCCACCAGCGCTTGTGGTTGGTGAAGTGAGGTAGGGTGAAGTACCCTGTCTCTTGAGAGACCAATCCTAATGGTACAACAATTCCGGGAACGACGCCCCTGTTCCGTGTGATCACGTAGTGATCCTTTAAATACAAGTCTCAGGTCTTATTTTCTCTTAATTCTCTCCTTCTTTACTATTTACTTTTTTACTCAATGGACCTTAGTAAATATCATGTATATACCATTTAAATATCATGTAAATAAGAACTTGTCTTATTCTGATATCATGTAGCAGACTTGTTCAGTGTTGGTTGTTGCATGCCCCAGCATGCAAGTCTCAAGTTGTTGACTTCCCTTTGGATAATATTGATAGTATTTGAATATGCCGAACTTAATTTCCAAGGACAAGCTCCTGTCCTCTCATGTCCAGCATATATGGTACCTGTGGAACTGTCCTCCCAGATTCACTACTTGAGCACTTACCGCTGAATACAGTGAATTTCACCTGCAATCGTTCGGTGAAATCTTTTTTGGGGATAGTTAGGGACCTGGAATCCATTGTTTGTTGACTCTGATATGCCATTGATGTCTATGCTTGGTCTACTGACCGAAAGATTTGCACACAGTTTGTGTAGAGCTTCTTTCAACCATCATATTCTTCAAATTTGTTGCCCTTCTACCATTTTGGTTTCCTTCTACATTGGATCAGACATACCTGATCTTCGAGTTTATCTACAAATCGCAAATTCTCGATGTTTTTCAAGTTTCATTTTTATTCAGATGATATATATATATATATATATATGTGTGTTTGTATGTGTGTGTGTGTTTGGGTGTGTTTGTGTGTGAGCGTTTGAAGGGCTATGTGACAAAACGTATCATACGCAAAATTTGGAAAAAAATAATTTATTCCCCCAGTTGATTTCGAGAGTGCAATCTAACGACATTTGTCTTTCTTTACTCCAAAAACGCATTTTAGGCGCCTTTCTACGGATCCAGAGAAAATTGGATTTTGTAGAAGAGTGCACTCTATGGGATTACCGTTTTCCCGTTTTTCTCTTTTCAAGAAATTTGGATATGATGCGTTCTGTCATTGAGCCCTTTATATATATATATATATATATATATATATATATATATATATATATATATATATATATATATATATATATATACATATATATATGTTTTTATATATATATATGTTTTTATATGTGCAGATTTCTTCGTGTGTCATAGGTATTACTTTAATATTCAGGAATTTTTATTACCAGCTATAGCGAGGCAAACTGTCATTCCGTGATGGCTGGTAATAACATCAAAATATCCCGTCTCACATTTGAAAAGTAGAATGATATCACTAAGAGAAAACAACATGTTTATTTTTCTCCGTATTCTGCATTGTACCACCCTCATAATAACATTTTTCTCATTTTTCCTTCCAGCCGCTGGGGTCGTGACCATTAAGCCACACCCGAACAAGGTCAAAGAAGGCGAATCGTACACGTTGGAATGCACCGCCGGAGTAAACCTGTCGGAAGTCCTGCAAACCAAATTAAGATGGTTACGCAAAAGTGGAGACAAGAAAATTCCTATAGCCTCAGGAAATGACAACCTAGATAAATCATATAGGGTCAAATTCAAACTGAGTGATAAAATGGCCATAATTTCCAACCTGACTATTTTAAGTAAGTATTCTTTGATCATTTGCTATAATAATATGTCACATGTATGTATATGAACGGTCATTTTTTGGCAGAAAACTCCGAAAAAAGAGATTATCAGTATGCAAATCTGTTTACTGATTTGAGTTTTGACCTATTCATTTCATTTCTAGAGGTGGTTTAGTGATGATTTGATGAAATATCATAACCATGTATCACGGCCTGGGTATACCAATTCAGAATTTCTGCACCAACAGAAAAAATGCAAAACTTATGAAAATACATGACCATGGTTATTCATACACATGAAGTTAGTCTTCATTTCTCATTAAGCATTACCCTTTTTTTTAAAGGAGATCCAACAAAGGTTGCATTTAGCATCGATACCACGTGATATTCTAATCAGAACAGTTTATTTCTTGAAATTGGCCATTGAATCCAGTTTTAGAAACCCTGCATCTTTGAACAAATGAAAAATGAATAATACTGCGTCGTTATCCATACTCAGTTTCTCTAATGACCCAGCTAGTTGGAAATATGCTGATAGTACTGCATTTCTGCTACAATAGATATTCTTCACCCCCGCTGTCGTGTAACCTTCAATTCAGAACGAAATACGCATTATCCCCTGAATATAATTGTGTATACTAATAAGCGCAACAATTATGTTTCAATAGAAAATACTTATCGGGATTCATAGCTAAAAATCTTCGGAAAAAAAGTGTATTACATGGTATATTTCATGTTCGAACAAACTGAAAAATAATCATCAGCACTCAATATAAAATGGTATAAGCCCGATACAATATTATCATGAATAACCATGACTTCAATAATCCGTGTTCGTTCAAAATGTTCCTCGTTAGCGCTCCAGTTATGGACCTTGACTATGAACAGAAAAAAAAGATGGTTGCTGACCAAATAATGATAAGCCCTTTGAGGCAAAGTACAGTTGATGCATTATTCGATCACTATCCCACGGCTACTGCCAGCGTTGGCGTCAACCACCAACCATTTTGGCTCTCAGTCGTGTCCTTGCACTTCCAGTAGAATAGTCGTTGAGCCTTGAGTTTAAAGTTTTCCTTTGTTGTGGAATATTATTTTGAGAAGAACCTTGTTTTGGAACCAGGGCTCAAGTTGTTGGGGGAGTGAGAGTTGAGTTGTTCTTGAGCTAGTGTAACAGCTCAAGCTCTGTGTTACTTCGTGGAACCAGAGAACACCAAGAATCAAAATATATATTGGTCAATCAAGATTACGCCGATACAATATAGGCAACAAAGAAAACAGGAAATTTATCGCATTCTATTGGGTGTGAAATCAATAGAACTACTGCAACATGTGCGTCCTATGCATCCTATTCAGGGTTTTAAGCGAAAAGGGTTTTTTGTAATTCTATTTTCTTTACACTACTAGATGGGAACAACTTTTTTTCTTGTCTTTTTGAAGCAGAACCTTGTTTTGGTAGGAATCAACTATTCAATATACTTGCTATTGCCTTTTTCTTTCGTGAAACGTCAAAATTAACAATGTGGATCTCCTTTTTGACTTTTCGTCTATTCAAGGGAAACAACTGTTACCGTCTGATTTATAATATATAAAAGTGTAGTAACCCTAAATAATTTCCCTTGGACTAAAAGAGTGATAATTTGATTATTTACTTACATCTAATTTGATAATTGTCGAATTTGTACATTTTGATGAGAAAAAGTACGGAAAATAATCACGTATCAAAGTTGCTATATCAGTCGGAAACGCAAAGTTTGAAATGAATAATATGCTGTGTCCATACTTTTTACACATACAAAATTACAACTTAAGACTCACCACCCAAGAAAAAAAATTAACGTTGCCTGCTCAGGAACATCAGAAGTTGTGGGCACAGTTTTGTCTTGTGCCAGATTTTGCCGAGCGTTGTATCACGAGGTCTGTCCGTAAAATATGCAACCATTTGATATAAGACGGAATAGTTGTTAAAGTAGAAGAATTATGCCATGACCCTGTTGCGTTGTCTTAAGTATAGAATACCTCCTCTCCTAATTGTGAAAAGGAAAATGGCTCGAGTCTGGGTCGTTATGGGGCTGACCAGATGCGTGGATTTGCGTAGAAAACCCTGCACAGAAAAGTGAAAGTAAATACGCAGAATCTGTCATTGTTCGCCCAACGTTCATACAGAACGCACGCTCACTAGGGTTCATACTTATTCAGGCCCATTTGGTTCCCCTTCGGTAGGTTGACAAATTAAAATGAGCCTGTGCAACCAGTTCCCGAAAGAACTTATGAATACCTTTCTGCCGGGGTATTCCCAAGAAACCAGATGAATACCTTTCTCCTGGGGTATTCAAGATGGTTACTTTCCCGAGAGACCTAATGAATACTTTTCTCCTAAGGTATCCAAAACAGCTACTTCTTCAATAGAACTTATGAATACCTTTCTCCCGAGATATTCAAAATGCCTTCTTTCCAAAGAGACCTAATAAATACCTTTCTCCACAGCTGCTCGTTCACAAGAAGTAGGCTAAGTCATAAACAAAGTTTTTTTTACAGCGTTAGTAACTACTCAATGACCACTTTCAAAGAAATATTTATTGGCATTAGAAATCACTTTGTACCATTTTGCTTTCATTTCAGATCAGCAACCCAGGTAATTGACACTCATAAATTGTATAATATTTCAATCCGTTGTCAGTGTGTCTGCATATTGCCTCGGTCATTAATAATCCAGTTATGATTTTCCACTTCAATTTACACACATATATATTTTTTTCTTTATGTTTTGCAGAAGTCGCCCCCTCAAACGATGGGGAGTACATTTGTGATAAGCAGTTGAAAATAGCCTCGGGTTATCAAACTATCGACCAGGATGAAACAAATTTGGTAGTCCTGCGTAAGTATGCAATTCTATATCGTTTTAAACAGTGTTTTTTATATATATATATATATATATATATATATATATATATATATATATATATATATATATATATATATATATATATATATACATATATATATATATATATATATATATATATATATATATGTATGTATGTATATATATACATACATATAGACATATATATGTATGTATATATATATATATATACATACATACATATATATATATATGTATATATGTGTATATATATATATATATATTTTTATATATATATATATATATATATATATATATATATATATATATATATATATATATATATATATATATATATATATATTATATATAAACTCATGCATAGCACTATAATAACAAAGTATATGTAAAACAAAAAACACACATATTACATCAACGGTTTGGGAAATAAGTAACAGAAGTCCCACAAGAAAATATTTCAAAATTTTTTTCATGTTAACTCTCCATAACTGTAAGGTTTTGAAGAATAGATATAGATATAGATATAGATATATCACATTAGCAGATATTGGGAAATAAGTGACTGAAGTGATATATAAAATGTTTTGAGTTTTTTTAAATGCTTACTATTCACAACTGTAAGGCTTGGAAGAATATATATATATATATATATATATACATATATATATATATACTAAGATTTCATGAAAACGTCGATTAGGAATTTTGCGTCAAATTCACATAGCCTCTAAGTATCCATGACTATTATCATACCATTCATCTTTTTTTTGATCATTGCTGTTTTAGCTTGTTTACCTCAATTACTTTTATGAATATCTTGATATCTAGTTGCTTATAATTTGACGCTATGTAAAGAACGTGAAACGATTGTGCCTGTTATATAATAATACTGGTTCCAGTTGAAACCTGTGTTCGGCTCTTCCACTCACACATAGTGTAAATGTTTTCATTGATGGCATGATGGAATCAATCCTCAAGAAACCTATTGGCAGTAACATTTGCAAAAAAAAAACAAGTTATAACTGAAGAACTATAATAACTAAGTTATAACAAAAAGTACTATAGTGATTACGTTAGAACCAAAGAAGTATAACCACTAAGTTAAAACAAAGTTAAAATAAAATAAGTATAACAATTAAGAAACAGAACAACAGAACTATAACAACCAAGTCCGAACAAAAGAACTGAGAATGAAACTCGAAGTTCAGTTTGACATTCAGAGAATGCAATGCATTCCTTATGAAAGCCAAAGATCGTATTACTGACTGCTTCTGATCAAATCAACTAAAATACCAGTTGGAGTATATGACAGACTGATCATTGTGTCTCATCTTGGAACTCAAGATAAGCTCTCCGTCACAATTGGATTAAGTTGCTGCAGTGACGTCATTGCTCATCATTTGACGGTTTCAAAGCTTAGGGAGATCTTCAACGTCAATGAGATCTATCATGTATTCCTTCTCAGTTATCTGATTGTTCTTTGACACTTCTGTCCCACTTTTCTGGAATCAGTAGCTCATGAAAAACATTTGAGATTCACCGACGAAGCGAAATGATCTAATCTCCGGGAAAGTGATTACTGCAAGTTGCTCAAGTGAGATCTTGTCTACTCCGCTAAAGCATAGAAATGGTTTAGAGACTTTTAGTTTCAAGTTTGCTTTGCAGGATCTACCATTGCCGAGCGCGAAACAAAACATGGTAATTTTCTGAAGGGGATGGAATGAATTGTATCGTCTTGGCACGTGAAAACTTCAATACCCTTACATCAATTGCGTATCTTTAGCGGATAAGTGATCAGTAATTAGAAATATATACCAACAATTTATATACCCGAGTTTTATTGTGTGTAGTTCTGAATGGTGGTTGTTAAGAACACTGATTTCAAACTAAGGAGAAAAGATTCGCGTTCATATTGCTGTAATGTTATGTAACATACAGAATAATTCTGATATTCATATTGAGCATAACGACTCAATAGAATACCCTCAATGGGGAATCGGGTATTCCTTAATCACCGGAGTAAATAACTCAATATATGTAATGATATAGATATACAAAGAGAGAAAATGGATATCGGTTATCGACCCCAAAGGCAGAATCGGCGAACCGAATTAAAATTCTAGTTTAGACAGCATGTTCAACTGTCGTAGGAAGATCCTTGGAAATTCATTAATACGACTCCCCCTCTCTCTCACATACACATTCTCTCTATCTATGTCCCCTATGGTGTTAAAGGTACCAATCAGTCAGACAGACATGAAATGATCAGTAGCTCCTGAAGAGATACAAAAATGGAAATGACAAGAAAATATCTCCTAAACTTAATGACTATAACAACTTAGATGAGGACATTAGTTTGAATAGATTGATGTATAATGATTATTACTGACCCCCAAAATATCGACTGAATGAAAAGGGGCCTGCTCTAAGGGTAGTTTATAAAGCCACAAATATTGTGATTAATTTATTTATCCAGGACAAGCCACTGAATTGGATCGTTGCCAAACTCTAACCATTGGTCTTTCTTCAGAATAAAGTTGCTTTGACGAGCCTCACGTATAAGAAAGATACAGTGACACACTTTATTACAATCGCATCTCGACTCTGAAACTGGAATGTGCATTATTTTTGGCTGGGCAGGAAGTTTCAAGTTGTATCAGACTCATTAAAATAGCCGAAATTACGTCGATTTACTATAAGACTGGCATTCGCCTGGCAATAACATTTTCAAGTATATCGATCAAGAGACACATACTTACCTATATACCAATCCCTATTGATTTGTTGGGTACCCTGCTTTCGTACAACGAATTCAAAGCAAAGCACTACCATTGTTCACTGACCAGCTATTGTAGTTTAGTACATAGTTATCGTTCTGGTTAGCGTATTCAATTTTACTCGAATACTTTAGAAACGTAAACCTGTTCCAAGATTGGCACTGTCCAGAAACTGTATATTTCATTATTCTCGGCACGTCTCGTTCTCCCAACCGCGTATACGCACTACAACGTGCGTGGGAGCAATTCATACTGCTTATGTCAGTATAAAAGAAAGGTATTCTCTTTTAAGTATGCAAATATGCTGCATCCAATGCCCTGATACTATGGCTACGAGCCGATATGGAAAGTTATGGGACTTGGATCAGTTGCAGTGAATGGTTGTCCTTTGTATTATTTTATGAGGTAAGCTGACCAAGTTTGTATAGATCTAGTGATGCTCCCTGGGAAGAGGACGTCATAAATATTCAGAAAATTTTTGATGGTTCTTTCTACTAATATTGACAGATTATCAATTTGTTGACAGCAAATGACAGAAATTTCTATCATTGCACCCCTATGGGTGATTCGATAAATACGTTCTATTTTATTGGAATTGGTGACAACTCAGTTGCAACTGTGAGTCGGGGATGTTATATTGCAACGGATCATCTTGAAAAGGGACTATTATCTTGAGTTACTAAAACCAGTGAATAGGGGGATATAGAATTAACAATGATGGAACCGCGAGTACGTAAATCCACCTGTGTTCATTACGTGAACATGCATGAGACGGGAAAACGCGGACTATGTTAGTTAAGAGAATATCTGTTCGAATATTTCAAGATTAAAAGCATGTCTAAATTCCTGTCAGAGCATGTTTTAGTAGTACGATAATTACAAGGTCAAGATGCGCCTGTTCATATGCTTATTGCGAAGTCACCCGTAGGAAACGGCATGAAACTTTATACTCTTCCAAGTGCAAAACCTATCCACGCATGAATACAAAAGGAAAAAGAAAAACCCGGTCACAGACTCGGCTGAAAAGCACACAGAAAAAATTGCACACAAGTAATTCAATAGCCGTCCCACTCGAACAGTTGCAGGGAAGCTAACAGTTATAGGCAATTTCAAAAGAGATTTCTGTTGTTACTTGGTGACTCTAAGCTTAATTTCGGTGACCTTGTTACAAATGTAAGTGATTGGTGGCTCAATTCAGTCTCTTGTATGTAAAATGGTGATTATGAAACATAAGTAATGAATATTGTTTGTTTCGTCTAAGTAATACGTATTAGAGATCGTCAATAAAAAATGTCATTTAAGCAGGTTTCTTCAGTTTTTGAGCTTGTCTTGCTGGCTGTCCGGCTACGTATGTATGTATCACGCGTGCATGCTGTTCCTATTGAGCTGGAAATTCGAACATCTACTCCTTGATATATTTAGAAAAAAGCCTCTGTTTGTTTTTTCAACCCTCCTTGATGAGTTTTTTTAACCGGGTGTTCAATTTACAATGTGAGTTCATGACGAACTGATCCGTCGTTTTGTTTCCATTGATTGATTTTTTTTTAAAGATTTTTAGTGATCACTGTCCAACAAAATCAAGTGTTGTTACATATTCAAATTTGTTGATGGATTTCCACCCCTGACACATGACTGTGTCTATTTAGTCACGAACCACACCTGTCGGTTTATCTAAGCACAATCTTTCCTAAAATTTGATTCAATTACATTTTCATTATTCGCTTTCTTTTGAAAATGCTATCATTTCCCGAATAGCCTATTAGATTACCTGTTTCATTTTGTAGCAAAACTTGCTACAGAAACAAAGAGAGAAGTCCAGATATCTCTGTGTCCAACCTCTAATTCAGTGGTTCCTTGCGAGCGTGCGGAGTCAGAATAGCGAACCTTAACTAGCTCCCACGTGTACCACGTATTTTTTTCTGTATACGGAAGCATGTATTTCAGGCCTTGAACGTGTCCCGTACGGGTATCATGCATATTCCAGGTCCACCACAAAATAATGGCATTGGTCCTAGAATTGATGAGATCTGAATCATTAATGACGTAAAAGATTTTTTTATATTAGTATTTTGTTAATTGACTACTTAATGTTGTCGTCCCATCCTTTCAATTTCGTTATGTATTCTACCGAATTGTTAAGTTGAGCAACGTCGAGCCTGATAATAACCCAGTTAAGTGACTGCCTGTGAATAGCAAACGCTGTGCACAGTAACAAGATAGCTCTACGGCTGTTTCAGCCTATGATCTGTCGCCAATTATCAGGGCATCTCGCCAAGCTAGGACCGAACTGTGCACCTGCTTCTTCCTCACTTACAAGCTGCTCTGTAGAGGGCACATGAAAGAGTGCTCTCTTAGCTGTCATTTTCGTATAGAGTGAGAGAAATCACATCCCATCACACACTGTCATTCGATAAAGTTTATGAAACAATACTTCAATCTGTACCGACCGATCCATTTCCCGTTTAACTATTGCTCATCTGATATATATATTATTTATTTCTATTTTGCAGAGGACGTTACCGAATTGACGCTGACCGTCGGCTCCACATCTGTGACCCCTGAAGACGAAGACATGACCATTAATATCCCGGCTATTGGTCAGTCAGTAAAGTGCAAAGCTAAGGGAAGCAACCCAAAACCAATGCTGCATATTTACATGGATGGGAAGGACATGCAAAAAGAATGGAACCTCCAGGACATCTCCAACTTCAATGAAGTTGTATCCGGAGCTAAGGCAGGCGTTAGGTCACATACTACTGAGTTGGTGGCAGAAGAGGGGACACTTTTGCGCAAGTCCGACGAGAGTAAACTCATCAAATGCACTGCTGAAGTCCCGGGTAGTGATTTCCCACAGAAAACTGTGGAAGCGCATATAACAGTTGCATGTAAGTTGGCCTTATCTACAATATAATTATTTCCCACAGAAAACAGTTGAAGTGCATATAACTGAGTTGCATATAAGTTAGCCTTATCTACGATAAATTATACCCGTTCCTAATTGCGTTCGAATATTGAGAACCAGTGATAACATTAGGTAAAAGTTAGGTAGTTTGATATGAAAGTAAAGAGAGAGCGAACAGGAGAGGAAATTGTGCTAAAATGCAGGGAAGGAAAGGGCAGTAGAGACATTCAAACAATGTAATGAGTGGTTATGAAAATTTTCTGCACATCAATCTAATCCATGGGATATTTGGATGAAATATTGACGGGCAACGGAAATCGAAAGAGATGATACAAGGTGGGGGGGATTCAGGCAATTGGAGAGAGAAAGGCATGGGCATGATACGATGGATAATCATGATTTTCATGACATGTTGAATTTTCACGGGTTCAGCCTATTCCGCACACAATTATTGAGGGCTTTTGGTTAGCTTCCCACTGTGTTTCACCGGATACGTGTCAACCCGTTTTCCCCCTGAAAAGAAAAGTCTCAAAAGGCAAACCTTTCTTGTCCGGACCCACATTTTGTAGAACTTGGGGAGACGTTATCAAAACTGGATGTTGCTGAGGAGAGTACTCTTTCAACACCCAGTTAAATTTTTCAAGTTCAAGTTCTGGCATATGTGAGGCAGGACAAAGGAGGTTACGTTTACCTCTTCAGACATTTAGGAGCGGAGGCCGACTTGTGATGCCTGACGGTATATATATATATATATATATATATATATATATATATATATATATATATATATATATATATATATATATATATATATATATATATATATATATATGCTTATTTCAATACAGCACCAGTTAACAAATATATGACTCCCAGTGAGGATAAAAATCACTGCATAAAAAAAAAACCTTACGATAAATTTGATGTTTCTTTATACGCACTTATTTCTTCGGAAAAAAGCAGGGACTACAAGTGGATGTTGATAAATAGGGCCTGGACTGCAGATAGTCTATTATCTGGAGTATATATATATATATATATATATATATATATATATATATATATATATATATATATATATATATATACGAACAAGCGATTGTTATCAAGGCAGCTTCGCATAACTCGTTGGGAGGTTCATGCTTTTGCTGGACTAAGTCCTCCTTAGCGAACTGACATACTCCCCCGAACAGTTGCACCCGTCTATCATTAAAATCCTGCTAGAGCAAACGAGTCTTCTTTGCTTGTCGCCAAATCCGACCAGACGGCCTCGAACTGATTACTGACAGAAATGTTATACTTTTGCGTATCCGTGCGTCGTGACATTCGGAAAGGGAACTCTAATGGAACCGGGAATGTCACACCACAAAAATTTTTCAAATAATTATAAAAAAGATAATCAGATATTTTTATCCTCTTTTCTCTTCAATGGCGTATACAAGTTGAGAGTTTTCAATTTTATAATTTTCATATCTTTCATTTAAACACTGTATTTATTTTCAAGAGAAAGATTTCCATTGAGCTTCTCAAGTGTGTTATTCTGAATGTGAAGTGCCCTTTATGTCCGTAAAATGATCTAACAAAAACTAGGAAACAAATAATAGCAAGTTATATGAATTGAAATTATGTAACAGTGAAAAAAACACACTCAAGTTTTCCCTATTTGAAACAAGGATCATTTTACTCCAGCAAATAGAATACGGAAGTTGACTTTTTGCCTAACTTGAATTGTTGGTTAGGTTTTACTTTTTTTTTATCTGTCTGTGTATGTGACATCACCATTGAAGCTAGAGAGCTGAAAGAAATTCCTCCTCTGAATCGGCTTTTAGTTGGAAGGTCAATTCACAATTTAGAATTATACTTAATTGGTCCCTTAGCTCCAACTCTGCTAATGACCACGACCCAACAAAAGGCGAGAGATGTAATCTATTCTAAGCTTATCTTTTATCAAATGTTTTTAATTATTAATTGATCACCCCAACACAGTATGCCTCAAAAAGACATTGGTCACATGACAGTTTCCATTGAGTAATTGATCAGACGTGTCCAAAACAGTATAGCTGAAGGTCATCGAAGACAAAGATTCAATGTGTGTCAAGCCCGCCCTAGCGTGCTGTATGAATTTGACGAAGACAGGTATGCAACACAACGAATGAGAATACTTGCTCAGTGAACCCAAACGTGATGATCATCATCAATCTTTTGTCTGTCATTGGACATCGCCCTTTTCCAGGAATCACCCAACCTCTGCCATGGCCATCGCAGAGCCAAATACTTTCTGGACCTTGCTAGTTCGTCTCTCCATCTTATATTCTGTCGGTCTCGATTCCTGCATTTAATCTCCAAGGATCCATGTTGTGAGTCGTGATGTCCAATTGCTGTCCGTCATTCTAGCAATACGACCAGTTCATTGCCATATGAGTTTCCAAGTGGACTCAATGATGTCTCAGACTCCTGTTTCCTTCCCCAAAATATACTGTGCCGTCTTCTGATCTCTTCGAGTGATGTTGAGCATGATACTTTCATGTTCACGTTGTATGGTTCGATGACTCTGCATTAATACCTGCAATGATTTAGCAACTTTCATTGTCTCCCAGATTTGATTGAGTGGTCAGTGTATCAAGCAGGTCTTCGTAATGAATAACACTGCTATATGTTACCGATTTACGATATTTCTACTTCGTTGAGAAAGCATACGTTTTTTGTTTTTCTTATAAAATTAACTTATACGCATCCAAATATTCCCGGAAATCCGTTTTTACGAAATCGACTAATTTTGGGCAATCATTTATTGAAGTAGTCACAGATTTTTCATGCATATCAATCTAATGGGTTTAAGTTGTGTACAAGTTCGTGATTATGCAGCATGAGAAGAATATTGAATTCCAATAGATTTTAAAAATTGAAATAATTTGTTTTTTTCGTTTTCGTTGGGGTATTCGATGTTTATATCAAAATTCCTTTTGAAATTCTAAAGTTTTAATTTTTTTCTAAAACTTTTAACACTTCAAATACTTACGAATTTATGAGAACGTATCTCCATTGTGTGTGCTATTTTTATTGATGGATGCCCTTGTTGCAATTGTTCGGACATTTTTAACATCCCAATCGTTAAACCGTCAATATTCAGTAATTTTTTTATTAGACCTGAACACACTTTCACTTCTGATTGGAAGAGAATTCAATATTTTTTCTTCATTTAAATTTCTTCATTGTCTATCAATTAGACACTTTTCTTTCGGAGTCGCTCCTCATTCTCTCTTATCTTTCTGGCTATTGATTTTAACGTAATTTCCCCAGTATTCAATCAAACATAGGCTGCTTGGAAAGTGATTTTATTAAAAACCAATTGATTAGATCACGTGAATATATATATATATATATATATATATATATATATATATATATATATATATATATATATATATATATATATATATATATATTGTTACTGTTGTCATCCTGCAGCCAAAGTTAGGGATGACTTTGTTTTGCTCCTATCAAGAACAACAAAGACAATCCTCATCAAATTTAGGGAAGTGAACTCCTCAATGTTTGTCTATCACGTCACATTGAACCAAACTTATTTATGAAATGAATATTTTCCTACGTTGATTTGAAATCACAACCATATGAGTGGAAGGCGACTCTCTTCTCTACTGAGCTAAACTGGCAAGCGTTGTACAACTACTAATTGGTTTATTCTATACGTAATACGATCACAAGACACCACAGTATATCAGGAATAAAACGGGAGTCCATGACATCATAGAAACTATTCAAAAACTCAAATGGTAATGGGCAGGCCATGTTGCAAGAATGGAAGACAACTGATGGACATCACGTCTCACAACATGGATCCCCAGAGATGGCATAAGAAACTGAGGCCGACAGAACACAAGATGGAGAGATGAACTTGACAGATTCAAAAAATACTGGCTTCGCGATGCCCATGATAGGGAATTGTGGCGAACCCTGGGGAAAGGTCTACGACGGACGTTAAAAGACTGATGATGATGATGATGATGATGATGATGATGATGATACGTAATACAAATTTTGCAGTAATCATCTTCTGTCAGAATTAAAGTGAAAGTTGAGTTTGACCTTGCAGCTGCAATGCTTTTTTTCCACAGTATATTTGCACGTTTACACATCATATTATTCCTTTCTAAACTCTCATGGTAAAGAAAATTATATAGAACCTACAGGAAAGGAATAGAAAATGGTGGGAAATGATTATATACATTTATAACTTTTTCATTTTCCGATGAATTATACTGTATTTTGGACGATATTTTCTTTTTCATTTAGGATGCCATCATTATTTTTGTTACGGAATATTTAACGTAGAATAGCCTGAAAACCCAATTGGAAACGAATAGTTTTATTATAGAAACAAATGTTGATAAATGCTGTGAAAAACACGTATACAATGTCGTAATTTTTGCACAGAATTTGTTCCTTTTTTTTCTTGTATTGTTTTATAACGAACACCGCCTTTTTTGTTCTTGCTTTTAGATGATCCTGAATTTGACTGCCGAAACAGAACTGCTATTGTCAATGACCGTTATGTCAAGCTTGAATGCTTTATCAAAGCATATCCACCGATTAAGGATCATCTGTGGAAGGATGCTGACATGAAAATCACTTCGGCCGACAACAACGGCACTGTTGAATATACTCAATCTCATTCAGTAAGTAGACATCTATCAAATTCAAAAACGCTTTATCGTCATCTATGATATTGGTATACTTCACTTATATCTGATGTCAAATGTTATTCTTTGGGTTGTATCTCATGAAATGGTCGGGTTTTTTATTTTTTTTTTGGTGGGGGACGGTATTTGTCTTTATGATTGTAATTTCGACAGATTCTAAAGCTGAGAAGGTAGTTATTTTACTGATTACAAAACTGAACATTTTTTTTGAATGTTCAACTTATCAGTTTTAATAAGATCATCCTCCATACTTGAATATTCATTAGCTGAAAGAAATCATGGTCTTATAAAGAGAATAAGATTCAATAACTTGTTCTTTCTGTCGCTAAGAGGTACTCCTAACATTGCAATCTTAATTGAACTCGGTGCTATTCAGAGTTTACAGTTGAGTGATTTTGTAAGTTTTCACACCCGTGAGACATAGCAGGCATCATGCATATATAGTATGATTAACGTTACAAGTATATTGGCTTTGTGCTTTACCCTATGTGTTTATTAATACCAAATGCTTTCCAGTCAATCGTTATGTGCCGTCTTATTTCATTTCTGTGGACTTACTCCAGCTTAATTACCTGACGTAGGTAGATATTGGGGTATCCCACATTAAATGGCTTTCGATGAAAGAAAACATAAAAATGACTTTAAAATGTAAACAAGCGTTATTTATGGGTGAGAATAAGCTCTACTTACTTCAATAATTTCTTTCTAACCGCCTCAATGTAGAAGATTTCTTTGTTTGAAGAAATGGGTGCGTTTGAAACTCATAATAGTTCACATACTGTCATGGCCACTTCTTTGTAGGAATACTTTCTGTTGCGAAGAATAATCTCAAGGTGCTGAAATAGGTTATATTCAGTTGGGAGTAAAGAAGATGGATGAAGGGATGGAAAATGATACGAGATCTCAGAATTGAGATGCAGCTTTTCTTTTTTTGCCAATGTGGGGTCTTGCATTGACGTGAAACAAAGTGGCCCAACGTCCGTTTAGCAATGCTGGGTGATTTCAGCTCAATTCTGGATGCATTTCATGAATTTGTTGACTGCCAAGCCTTTGGCAGAGCTAGCTCAACCTTCAAAAATAATAAGATCCCGTTAATCCTAAAGAGAAGGGTGTATAACCAATGCATCCTCCCAATAGTCACTTATGGAGCTGAAACATGGAACTTAACCAAGAGACAGACCCGTAAGCTGAGAACCATGCAACGTGCACATGAAAGAATAATGCTGGGCCTCACGTGGAGAGACCACAAAACAGCACAACACATCCGGGAAAAGACAAGAGTTAGAGACATCATAGAATCCATTAAAAATCTCAAATGGCGGTGGGCTGGCCATGTTGCAAGAATGGCTGACAATCGATGGACATCACGACTCACAACATGGATTCCCCGAGACCATATGCGCAACCGAGGCCGGCAAAATATTAGATGGAGAGATGAACTAGACAAGTTCAGGAAGTACTGGCTCCGTGACGCCCATGATAGAGAAGTGTGGCAAATCCTGGGGAAGGTCTATGTCCAACGACGGACGCTAAAAGACTGATGATGATGATAATGATGATGATGATGATGATGATGATGACTGAGCTTCTGCAAGCGAAATTGATAGTCTTGAGAGCATGAACTGCATTTTTATTGAGTTAGAACTCGTACAAAATCAGTGGGATCGTTAGCAAAAATGTGGCTTGCAGAAAAAAAGAAAAACTCGTGATGAACTAGAATTCATGAAGTACTGATTACATGACGCCCGTGGTGAGGTCTGGCGAAACTGCAATGTGCAACGACGGACGATAAAAGGATGATGATGGCGACGATGATGATCAGTAAGGTTGCTTGAAAAGCCTCGTGGTTTCATGTTTGCCTTTTAGCTGCCCCCGCTTCTTATTTGTGGTAGTCGGTTCCGCAGGAGAAGAGCCCCACTTCTTACGGAGTGCCTTATATATCTTTCGCGGCCCAGCTCTGTTCCGTTAGCTGAAAGCAAGCGCATCGAACGATGGGATCTCTGGATATCGACAGTTTTACGGCATCGATACGTGTTCTGTCCAAAATAGCTGTTTTCGCAGTATCGCCTAAATGCTGGAGGCGTTTGCAATTTCAGACCTTCATGTGCGCTATGAACTGACTCCAACAGCACTTTGAGAACGGTGCTGAGACAATGCTGGTGGAAGTGTTACAGGAGGTGGAAGTGGCACTGGTGTATATGGAATGGAAAATCAGAGAATCAGATTTCTGTCATGATATTCACGTAATGATTTCGCCCGTAAATCCATATTTATTATTGAAAAGCTTTAACATCTTCTGTAAGGTGTGCAAGTGGCCGACCAGGAAAATGAGATCTGCAAGCCGGGTTCGAACTCCGAGTGAGACAGTTTGCGTTCACTTTGTACTTGAGTCTACGGGAAAGACATGCATCTATCTATCCCCTACTACCATTCCAAAACGTTATGTGTCAGTGAGTCAGGGTTAGGCCAATCACTCCCCTTTCTTTGGGAAGGCCCATGTCAAGCAACAAACTCAGAAAATGATGAAAATAAAATGAAATAGGACTGGCTATCTCAGAATGATACTCTATGATACTATAGCTTTTGTATTGTATGTAAAATAAATTGAAAAATTATACAGTAATATGTATTTTTATGTGTAAATGCTTATATTTGTTAGAGCGAATCAAGTCCATAATTAACTGTACATATTTACGTTAGTATCTAAGACCTGTCAACTTGACTCAATCAGTGAGGCAGACTCCTGGTAATCAGTTTGCCGTGTGTTCTAGTCACAGCTGAAGAATTTAGTTTGTTTTTTTGTTTTTTCATGTAACAGTTCACTCCCCTCATTTTGGCAAACATTGTTTTTGTACGACAAGAATGAAATATTTCCTATGGATTTAGTGACGATGCCTTCATGACATCTGATTTTCCAACTGAAGCTATTTCAGTTGAGGCAATAGTCAATGTTCGATCAATACAAACCAAACTCCAAGTCGTATCATCTTGCAACCAATCCAAAGTATTACAAGAAGAGAAAGATGTTCAGATTGTAAGGATCAATTTAGCAATAAAAGCCCCTTTTACAAACCTGTTTAGCGGAGTTTGGATGACTCAATTATCTAGTTATTGTTATAATTAAGTAAGGTAACACGTTCATTATAAGCATGAGCAATGCTCTTCCAACTTTGGAAAAGAGCACGTGCGTAAGTAAATGAATAGCCCAAGTTCAGCCTAGCTGACCGTCCAGTTCTGCAGAGGGCAGAGATGTAATGTCCGACTCTGGGTCTGAAAGGTTTCGATCCTATCTCGTGGTACTGGATGGGATAATGGATAATCTATAGCCACACTGAAGAGTTGTAATACATCTAATCAGCTGTCTGTGGATGACTCTCTCTCTCTCTTTCTCCCTCCCTTTTTCTCTCTATCTGTCTCTGTCTCTCTCTCTCTCTCTCTCTCTCTCTATATATATATATATATATATATATATATGAAATGTTTGGATTGACAGACCTTTAGCTCCATTACGCACGATACATACCGAGTCAGCCAGCCAAACTTAGGAAAAAAATATGTTGACAGTTTCGTTTAATGGTTTCTAACTCTAGTTCTATAAATATTGCATATTTTCAACTAGGGAAAAAACATGAAATAAGGCTTATTGATTAGTCCTTTCGTGGCCAAATCTCCTCGAGGAATGAATTATGACTCCACTGGGAGGCACCTGCCTTGCACCTTGAGCGAAAATTTTGACATATCGGCCAAGGAGAAATCTAATAGCGTCTCTCCCTGTTAGAAAAAAGTCTATTTCAATGGCTATTCTTGGAAGCACTTCTTGCATCCGCTACAGAGATCTGCTTTTCGTTAAGAGATTTCACCTCTGTGTTCACGTACATTTTTCATTGATATTTTATACATTGATATATCTTTGTATAATCATATCTATGTACTATTCCCTATTACTTGGTCATATCTATCTATCAATGTATCTATGTATACATACATACATACATACATATATATATATATATATATTGATAGATGTATGCATAATCGTGTGCATGTGTGTGCATATATGATATGATTGGCTTATTCTGGCACAAAGACGAATTGGCTAGGAAGATCATAGTATATATATATATATATATATATATATATATATATATATATATATATATATACGTACGTGTGTGTGTGTGTGTATGTTTGTATGGATTATGGTTTATCCGACAATATTACAGTGAAATGACAATATAAAAAAGCATGCTGACTAAATGTTTGCTTTTATTTCGACGTTTTGGTCAACACAGCTTCATCATTTCTTGAAAAAGCCAAGTTTGGCAAAACACCGAAATAGCCTTTTGACAATGTTTTTTTTCATCTCGAGTAGCTGATGCTTTAATTTCCTGGTGGAGTCATTCTGGGGATATGTGCAAAACGACATTTTTCACTCAGCTCAATGCTTCTTGATTCTTATGTTCGGGGATTTTTAACAATTATTATTCTGCTGATTTTTAGACTATACATGGCGTATGCAAGTGAGAATGTTAGTGCCTAGCAGCCGATGTTCATTATTATGAATGCAAATAGCACTTTGAAGTGACAGATGTCAAGTTGAATTACTGGGCAGGATGTGACTCGTTGCCCAGCATGTATGCACTCAGGTATATTGTACAGAACACATACATACATACATACATACACACTGGTATTATAGTTTCGAGAGTATGATATGTCCACGGTTAATAACATCCTATATTTATGTGTGTGTGTTACTGTGTGTTACTGTGTGTGTGTGAGTGTGGGTTTTTTTTTAGTGTATCTGTTGGAAATGTGCAGTGTTAAGTATCATAGTAAATGAATTGATACGATTGACAACGTATATATTTCAAGCAGCCAAGCCATTTCAACTTGCAAATTACAATATATCTTTTTTTCAAGGCAGGTTAAGAATAAAATGGGACATAATAATGATGCATTTAAAATAATAAGTCGGAAAATGGATGTTCGCTTCGTTGGCGTTGACTTGCTTGAAAGGATGTGAAAACATCGAAACAATACTTCAAAATTGTCGAGAGCCTGATTATATATATATATATATGTATATATATATATATATATATATATATATATATATATATATATATATATATGTATGTATATATATATATATATATATATATATATATATATATATATATATATATATATATATTGATAGGTGCATAATTTAGTTTATAATATAACATTTTGACTGCTGCCTGCTGCTCTTAGCAATCATTCCACGTGTTATTTTCAATGGCAGCTTCCTTTTTGCCCAAGGGACATGAATGAATGAATGAATGAAGAATGGGAGATGAATAATTCCTTGCTTGATGAATTATTCATTTTATATGTTCATTTCCAGCATTACACCTTTTAAAATAAATCTATGTTGGAAATCTCTCTCCTAAAATGCACCAAAATGCTGGAATCGAAACGTCAGCCCAGCTGAGAATAATAACACAACGCTTCGTTTTATACGATTTTTTTTTTTTTTGCAAATCGAGTCATCACTAACCCGTAATTGAAATGAAGGAAAACATTGTCAGAAGAAACATCTTTTCAATTATTCATTATTCTTCCTTACACGCGAAACATATACAGGGCATCTCAGAGAGAAAAAAATGTGACTTTATTAAGTTTCCTTGTAACTTCTCTGGTGCTTTCATAGAAATCAAATAAGCTTCCTCATCAGATAGATTCACTTGAATAAAACATTTATATTTTCTTAGTGGAGAGTTAGATTTTCAGACAAAAACCAGTGCAACTGTTTTCACACGTATGAGTACATTTTACTGAGACACTCTGTATATATATATATATATATATATATATATATATATATATATATATATATATACGAACAAACAAAACAAAAACACCTACATTGGCACTAACAATACTAACACCTATAACAGACACACACATATGAACAAACATAACAGGAACACCTACACAAATACCAATATTACTGACACCAATATTGTGAACAGACACAGCTATATGAACAAACACAACTACAAAAACCAGCATACAGATAATAGGAACAAGAATACTAGACACCATAAGATCCTCAGACCTACTACCCCTCATACTCTGCAAAAGGAAAGCCCTAAGAGTAGCATCCTTCCTCAACCCATCACATTGACCCTTCGAAAGCATCCTGAAGACCCAGGCAAACACCCTGACCAGCAGGTAACCCCTACATCAACCCACACACACACTCTACCAAAAAATGAGGAAAGCCCCCTACCACTAAATATGGAAGGGGGATTAGAAAACCTGATTCCAACACTAGTAAGCAGTTTAGAAAACTTACTAAAACACTACTACACACCATCAAAATACTAAACTGAACAACCCTCACCACACAGAACACTAATACACACAACTCCTACCATTAATATCCTCACACCCACATCTTAGACACATTCAATAATGGAAGCTTCAAAGTCACCTAGACCCATAGGAAAAACTTCACCTTAGCCTGTTATAACCCCTGTTCAACTCATAGCCAAAACATTTTCAGTAACTTTTAAGGTTGATACCTATGTAGCTCCTCGACCCCACCACCCCTCCTCCTACACTATCCCACTCATACCAAAACATCCACCTCCACATCACTACCCCCTACCTTGACACACTCTGCCCTCCCCAAGACAAACTGCTGCTGCTGCTTTACCAAAATCCCAATACCTGCTGGTCATTCTTACATTCAGCAGGAGGCATCTAGTAGCCCTGACAACAAAACTTACCCACAATGCATAGTCCCTGGCAGTGGACTCTGGTTCCACATGGTACATTTTAATCCACACTCACGCACCACTGATGATGGGAGAAATCCCGAAACATGTATGGACTATTGACATATAAGGATTAATAAACCTTACCACCAAAAACTTCACTCCCGAGTCTGTCTCACTCTATAAAGTACACATTATATATATATATATATATATATATATATATATATATATATATATATATGTATATATATATATATATATATATATATATATATATATATATATATATATATATATATATATATATATGTATATATAATCATGTTGATGAAAATAATAATTGGAAGGTACTTTCTTCACGTTCCATGAGTCATTTTTAACAATTTTATGTCAGATCACCTAAGATCCGCACGACAAAAATGTGGAGTCATGTCAACTTCATTCTGTTATGCTTAAAAGAATATTTTCTTATTCACTGTTCCTTTGTACCAGAATATCCTCAACCATGTGCCACACAAGTCAATCACTGGTATGTCAACGTGTTTTCTTGGATATATTTTCTTATCTTATGTTAAGATCTTGATGCATATAATTTGTATTATGATTCGTATCCGTCATTCCTTTTTCTTAATCAGACTTCCTCATATATATATATATATATATACATATATATATATATATATATATATATATATACATATATATATATGCATATATACATATATATATATACATATATATATATATACATATATATATATACATATATATGTATACATATACATATATATATATGTATACATATATATATATATATATATATATATATATATATATATATATATATATATATATACAAATCGCACAATATACATAAATATAAATTCAGTGCATATTTTCTTGCTAATGTATTTCCATATCTCA
>OY735218.1:17800052-17815052 GCA_963457665.1 Thysanoteuthis rhombus
AATGGACCTCTGCAGCAAGCAGGCCTTACTTGGCAGTTCTAATGTATTCCAGTGTGGCCATTCTGGCAATGTTGTTCAGTAACTGGTGAACCGCTCATGTTTGTCAAAGAGGTTAGATTGCTAGGGAGAGTGACAGCTTGCCTTTGTATTCGCACTGAAATGGGCGCATGCGAAGTGCTCGAGAGGGCGTGCACATACACTGCACGTGTGTGTGTACGAAGCATGCTTTGGTACGCGTATGTGTGTGTAAGAGAAGGAATGATTTAGTCTAATGATGAATGTTTGTTTCAGCTGAGCGGGTGTATCTATTTGAGTCCGTTCGCTATTCTGTGTGTGTGTGCTATTGTAGTGGATGGGAGAAAGGAAGAGTGAAAGCGTGAGTGCGTGTTTTGAGGGGGAAGTATGGTTGGAATAAGGAAAGACTGATGGAATAACAAATGGGGTGGATGTGAGTATGCAAGGTGAGTGCTCGGGTATGCCAGTTGTGTATGACATGTTGTGGAAGATATAAATAAATACATAAAAAAGAAAAAAATAAATGAATAAAAATAAAAAAAAAGAATTTTTTTTTCTCTCAAAGATGTTTTTATTGCGAAATTTATTGTTTCAATCAAACAGTACTGAGAAGGAATGAAAGAGGATATTGAAAAAAAATTGAAATAAAAAATAACAACAATAATAAAAGACAAAAACAATATTCAGTTCTCCACCCTCCCCCAACCTCACCGGGTTCTATTCCTCCCCCCCACCCGACCTGATTCCACCCCGAATTCATCCACCCTTGCCCTTCCCTGCCATCATTCCAACCCACAGCCCACCCCGTTCTCCTCTCTCCTCCCGTCTCGATCTTCTTAGAACATCACCAGGACAAAGACATAAACAATTGGAAATTATAAAGTAAAACAATACAAAATTTATGAAAATTCAAGCAACTGAAAAAATATATATAAAGATGAGTCCCTAAAACCTTTTAAGGCACCTTCAATGACCTGCCAGCAGTTGATCCTGAGAGACGTATCGTGTGGCATTTTACAACTATGTGGTGCTTATCTCAAAACCCATCACAGCCACTCCATTGACACGAGCGCCGATTTGGAACACAACAGCAGCAATTCTCCTGTCGATTACTGCCGGGTGGATGATAAAGCCAACAGAATGAAAATACCCGATGACCCAGGATTTGATGTCAAGTAATTCCTTCCTCGTCTAGAGTTACGGCTAAAGTACCGCATCTACCCGACCTTCAACCCAACTCTCTAACAATGGAACTACTCCAATGTGACAGTACAATAATGATAAGAATACTAATAAGAAGAAGAATATTATGTGAAAGAAAAAAAAATTCAATTAGGACGAAAAGTTATATATATATATATATATATATATATATATATATATATATATATATATATATGCAAAAAAAAAATACCAGAAAAATATTTTCCTTTCATTTTCTTTTTACCTATTTCACATCGGGGACCAAAATATGGAAAAAAATTATAATAGCCTTGTTCAGCCCGGGAAAAAAAAACCGCACCTCAAAAGATACGACAAGAAGAAAAAGTTATCAAAAAAATCGATCAGCATCAACAATGCCTGATATCAATGAAACCAGCTGAAGCAATATATATATATATATATATATATATATATATATATATATATATATATATATGCATATTGCCTATACGATGTCAAAACTCACACATGGCGTTTATTTTTTACGTATGTTGTAAAAGACAATGCTATTAAGACCAACCTAACTCTAGAAACCCATTGCCTGTAACGACGCATATTCTTGTACTAATACTTTCTATTGAGATATTCTTTCTTCCTGTTCGTCCTTCTCTTCTTCCTGTTTCCTTGTGCAGTTTGGAAATTCTTGTCCTGTCGTTTCCTTAGCTCATCTAGATTTCGAAAAAAGTTTACATGTGAAATTGCCAATTCCTGCAAAAAAAAAATGAGAAAATAATAGAAACAAGAAAGAATGACGTTGGAGTTGCGAGATCCATAAACGTTTGTGTTCTACTCGAATGGGCTTTTTATCCGTTAACCCTTTTTTTTAATCGAAAAACTACCTTTCTGGCCCTTATGCACAACCAATGCATAAAAGGACGGAAGAGTCGCTCTATTTTACTGAAAGAATATGAAATTGCTACTTAAATCTTCACTCTGAAAATATATGTATCCATATACATATATATATATATATATATGTATATATATATATATGTATGCATATATGAATGAAAGAATTCTTGATGAATCATAAGATATAGGAGTAAGATTGTCCAAAATACGCTCTATTGCGAGTGACTCTTACGAAAGAAAATATTACTTTCCTACCCGCTTGACTTATCTTAATGCTAATAAACACCAGTTTGAAGACATCGTGAATAAACCCTGAGAAAAGAATAAGTATGAAAAAGGCAATGAGAAAAAGAAAAAGAAAAAGAAAAAGAAAAAGAAAGAACATTACATATATAATGGATTTGGAAGATTTTTTCAAAAATCAGAAATAAACTATTGAATCCAAGAAGACATTCAACATAGGAAAAAGAAACAAAAGAACTGTTTCAGGGCAATGTTGATGACAAAAGAAACTCAAGATGGTGATGGTTGAACTAAAACCCCGTGGCTGTTATAAAGGTTATTATACGGACAACAATTTAAAAAAAAAAAAGAAAAAAAATCTATTTCCCGTAACATTTTCATGATAACAATAAGATTGATTATAATACTATTAAGTAAAATGCTAATTACCAAGTACTGCAAAAATGATAATTATGATGTTATATAAGAAGTACAAAAATTATTTCTGAAGGACTGGGATAAGGTGAATGGAGAAAAAACAAAGGAAATTTTCAAAAAAATAATTGTGGAATAAAATTTTAAAAGAAATAAAGTATAAGTGTGATTTTCATTTACAAAACTTTTCATCTTGTGCTTTTTATTCAACTACAAGTTAAATCCTGTGAAATTCACCAATATATACATGTATATATTTGGCGATTGTGATTTGAGAATGTGGAAGTGAAAGATTGAGAAGTGTGATACATCTTGGAAAGATTTCATGATAATCGGAATCGGGCTTTATGCATTTGGCCAGGTTTTGATTGGTTTCTTCTAAAGTTCTTTTACAGAAAAGTACAGTAAGTGCTGTCCGTTGCATGTTGAGACAATTTACTGAACTCGAAACCAGAAGACCAGTTTTGAATGATGATGAAGAGAAGAGAAGATATATATCGACATCTGTATTATTACTGAACTTTCATGATTTATTTTTGATTGCTATTTTCCTTCATCCTAATGTTTTGCTGTCTGTTTATTAATATCTCTTTCAAACTATCGTCCATTTATGATACAGAGGAGCCTAAGTTTATGAAAAATGAAAAAGAACAGCTGCTTAATTTTCTCAAGTCGGAAATTCCATCTTTATGTTGGTGAGGATTATAAGCAAAATCTTTTTCTCAAGGCTTGAGTTGTCGACGGAAAACTGAGAAAATTGCACTGTTCATTTTATCAGTAGGTCACAGCCATGATAGTTTTTCCATTTCCCACTCGTGACAATCGTCATGGTTCAAGCCCAGGTGTAAACCAGAATTTCGAATATTGATTTTCAAGGCAGGCATGTCACTCCTTTTCGGAATATTGGTGTCAATATTATCCTCCTACTCCAATTACCCCTTCCAACGGATAGAATGTTCTAAGTTAGTCAATCATATAATCCCCTTATCGTTTGCATTGAAGATTTCACCAGAATTTTGTCATTTATTGTAAAACTATCAGACGAATAGAAAGAGTTCTGTTATTTTAACGCTATTTTCAGCACGACCTCGATCGTCAAGCGAAACTGGCCGCTGGCCATGGCCATATTCATGCTGGTGACGGCATAAGTGATAACGTGCCGGGCAGAGTGAACGGTGGTAAGTCTCTCTTTAGACAACGCCCACTCATGGTAATCTAAGGGATTTGAGTGGTTGTAGTTAGAAATGGAGAGGTTGTACTTCTTAATATGACTTGGAGAATTTTTTTTTTCCAAATAAGAGCTCGGTAGGATATCTAGAATTTGGTCTATCTTGAAAGCATTATCATCCGCTTTGTCCAGTGGTTGAGCATAGCTTAGAGAGGACTATTATGGATGGAGGAGTGGGTAAACTTCTGACGACTATTCATAAAAATTATTCTCTGCAAGCCATTCTAGAGGTTTTAGGTTCTCAGATGGCAGAAACCTGTTGGAAGATGTGGGTCCTCCCCTCAGCAATGACGTCCGGCCAAGGACTTCGCTACTTACACCAACACGTTGACGTACAGGTATGCATTGTTTCTCAAGTCCTCCTGAATTGGTTCAGGTGTCATGACGGTCGCCAGAAACTTCATGAACGTGACCCTGAATACGTGGTCTGGATTCCTACACAGCCACCTGAGAATTTGTGGAATTCAGTGATCTCTTCTGATGTTTTCCCGGCTTAAGATCCGACTACATGAATGTTTTTTGGGTTTTTTTTATTTCGTGTCAGGTAGTGTTTTCCATGACGATGTTATCGATGTTATGCATGAAGAGATATTGAGGTTATGTTTGAAATGACGATTTATTACCTATTATAGATATGATATCCTTTATGGTATACCGGAGTAACTTGCAGTTTTGATCAGTGAAGAATTTGATGTGGTATGGTTAGAGTATTGCTGTGATAATTAATGTAACTGAGTATATGTGCTGGAAAAAACACATCAAATTATGATTGAACTTCGGACAGTGCTGTGCAGGATAGTAAAAGGTATTTTTTTTCAAAGAAATCACCATACTAATAAATGTATACATATACCTTGAATCAAATTTCATTTACAATAAGGACGGTAGTTAGTTTGGTTCCCACAGGCTTCAATACAATTGTTGACTAGGAGCAGACTAAAGTAAACTCTTTCAATATCGGGGTACTGCTGGTTATGATGTAGTACGTTGAAAGATATTGGAGTAACTAAATACAATAAGTTGAATACGTTGAATTGTAATACGACTTTGAACAGAGCGGTTTTGAACCATGAGGAACATTTGAATGAAAAACACAACTCAAGGCATGACTGTACTACAGAGGTCAGTGAACTTGACACGTAAACTATCATATTTGTCCTGGATTCAATCCACACTCGTTGCCTACTTCTATACTAAGGTAAACTTAGGGAAGATGAAAATGATTACGGTCTAGTATGACTCCACTCAAAGTGTCTCAATCTTTTCTTTTTCAATGTCGGGAATCGGCTTCCACTTACAGAGTGGGTTGTTGGCAACGGGGCATGTGTCTTCCCCCCCCCCCGATCAATTTCTCATTGAAGGCTACGGGAAGTTGGGAGTTGGATGCTAACAGTCAATTAAGTTAGTAAAAGGATTCGGGTGTCGTACACTTGTTTTATGTAACCCCAACTAAATGTTCCGATATTTGAGACTTTCACTCTTGAGCAAAGTATTCGTCTCTGGATGCAATATCTGACGTCTGAATAACAGTGTGAGTTGTAATTGTTTGTAGTACGAATGGCGACTAGTGCATAACTTCCTCCACGGGTTGAATGCGTATCGTGTAACAGGGTTGCCACTAACATGTATATGAATATACCCAATTGATCCTATCCAGGGAACAATTGCTTTTGCCTGCTCGCCCAACCACCGTAGAAAGCTAATCAGTTTTCTTCATCTTATTTTATCACATATCTCTACAGATATAAGCCTTTCTTTTGTGCATGATGCATTCTATGGTGTGTGCATGATCCTCAGTACACTTCGATTCAATCAATGTGATTATAATAACATCATTGTCTATCAGCGGATCAATCGCCTTTTGTATTGTTTCTACATATCAACAACTTTCTTTGGTATTCATAAGCGTAATGCATCATATGTTGCCCCTAACCCCAGTACGAATCGATCTCACCACAGTAATCAATGTCTTTTATAATGGAAAACGAACTGACAGATTTCAGTAAATCTGACACTATTATATCAAAATGAATCACAGTGTTCAGCTTTTTCAGAAAGGTTTTTGTTCCTTGGTAATTAGTGCTATTTCCCAATCGATTATATAGAAAATATAGAAAATTCTCTTCAAAATGTGTATTCGTGACAAGCACAGGGATAGTTTGAAGTCTACTTCGTTTTTTTTTAATCCGACAACAGGCAAATTTGCATTTTTCTAATCATATAAAGTAAAGAAAAAAAGATTTATATGTATTAATGCCGCTACCCTAGTCACAAAACCACAGCTAGGAGGGAATGATAGACATTTCATATATTTTTTACACGTGAGCAATCTCGAAACGACAATCAGTACCAAAAGAGAAAAATCGTATAATGAAATTTGAACCTCATGTGTACAGATTTCTTCGATCCTCTAACTTCGGCAACAATGTTTGATTATCAATAATCATTTTCCAAAAGTTGCATGAATCTGCGGTAACACAGAGAGAAAAGGAAAAAACCACTTTATTTTTTCATTAATTATTCGAACAAGCGACAAGTATCCTTATCTTTTTCTCTGTTTTTTTTTTGTTTTTTTTCATTTTAATCTTTCTATTATTGCACAATCCCATTATTGAATTACCAATTGACAACAAAGACAAAAGATGAATATAGTGCTATGAAATACTAATTATGCTGGCGGAACTATCGTCACGTTTTGGATTCCAAGTTTGTCTCTCGGGATCATTTGTTGTTGTACTGAAATAGGTTCTCACTGGTTGCTGGTATAAACTTGTACCTTGCTAAGTTTAGTTTAGGAGATATCTACCTTGGATATTATAGTGGCCGCTAAGGAATACCTGATACCGCAAGCAGCAAAAAGCATTCCCTCAGTCTAAACACGATATGATAAATCAAGATTATATAAATTTATCTAATCTCCACTCATCATCTTAGATGTCGACACATTTCGCCTGCTTCATTCTACGACCTTCTTACAAAGTGATATGTAAAATCTTTAAAAGGTCTATCTTTACTAGTGAATCTTCCATCCGTCTCTTCAAGAAAAGAGGAGATATCAACATTGATGATGGAAAGGAGATATTAGATTGTCCAAACAAAAGTTGGAATGTTATTTACTCTTCTCAATCTTGAAGGATAAAGAAAGATCGTATATGCCAAGAACAGATGCAATCAGCCAAGGAAAGGAAGAACGAACAGGCCTCTTTCTATTTCGGTAAGGCACTGGGTCGACAGCGTAGTGATCTCACTGGGGTTCAAGCCCAGATGGAGTGTACAGAGATGTTCAGTCGACAAAATCTCTTCAGCTTGCTGAAATAGTCTGAAGGAAAGACTATTTTGGAGCAGTGAATTGAGCCAAGCCAAAGCATCTCGTCGCCTTAAAGGGGCTCTACTCTTGAGTTCAGTTCTTGAATGTCAGATGGATTCACATTGCTGAAGGGCTCCAACTGCCCTTCTATTCACGCATAGTTGGGTATGGAGAGTGGACTCTAACCTTTCTCTCATATTGACCGCCTTACATAGCCGAAAGACTCCAACTACCCGTCTATTTACCCGTATACTTAGGGAGAATGCCATTTACGAAGGGTATTTGCGCGAAGTGAACATGAGCAGCCGCGACAGAAGCTTGAACTTGGATTGCTCATTTTGTATTCCGTCGCTGTGTTTCCTTATGTGAAACCATACTTCAATCAACCTGTGGAAAAGTTCAATGACACGTACTTCAAATTTTGATCATGATAAAATTGAGTTAAAAGTTGGTAAGCATTGTTGAAGTTGACTCTTCCAACAAGAACTCTGATTCACGTTCTTGGTAAGTCCAGTGTTTCTCAAACTGGGCGATATCACTCACTGGTGGGCGATTTCAACTCTTGGGTGGATGTTGGGCATATGTGCAGAAAAGGGTGGACGTTTTGAAACTTTCATGGGCGATATAGATTTTAGTGTATTGAAGTCTTTAATTGAAGATGAAAAAAAGTGAACTGCAATCTTCACTATAATTAATTTACCAAGAGGCACTGATATCGTTCATTGTGTAAACCCTACGTGGGTGCACTTGTTGCTTCTTGAAAAGAATCGCATTGCTAATATCTAAAAACAGCATGTGTGTGCCAAGTATAAGATGTTACTACTCACGATTATTTTCATTAAAGAAAGAGCGGTTGCTGTTCCTTATTATTGCTTTTAAAAGTCGAAAGTGTTTTGGTATCCGCTAGAATATTTACCACACGTGAATGTAGTCGGTGACACTGCGGCCTGCGTTGAAATGAAAACTACTGTCGAATTCTGTTATATGCAACTTCAATTGGTGCTAAATCCAATCACAGATTTCACCCGCTATCTGAAAAAATATTTCTCACAAAAGCTTTCCAGAAACTGAATTGGCGTTGAAAGATGAAGCAATTACTATTATTTTCATGGAGAAAGTTTTAGTGATTCCGTATTAGAAAATGTTGATGATAGTACGTTCGGCTGAGTCGTCAGAGATCGTGACGGTGGGGTTATAGAGGATTGGTGTGTAAGTGAGAGAGGAAAATGGGCTCAGCTGCTCTTGTAACGGCTCTAAACAAAACAGAACGCTGAATGCTATTCCCGCTTTTCGCTTTTCTTTATAAATACGAAAAAATACGCAAAGCAAACGTCCAAAGGGTGGGGCATATCTGTAGTGCAGTTTGGAAAAAAATGCAACCAGTAATTGTTCTGACTTGGGCAGTACCCATTTAAAGGGTGTATGTTTGAAAGGGGCGGACGTACTGACATATGAAGCAGCCCGCCATCATAACCACATAAATTTTTTTCTGCCTGTCGTACGAAACTGAGGTGTCGAACCATTTTCAATTATCAATCTTCAGCGTTGCCAATTTAGATTTTTCATACTTAAAAATTGAATAAAAACTATAGGCTTTTAAATTCGATTTACTTTGATGAGATTTATCGTGAACCACTGATGAGAAATGAGAAAAAAACTCCTATCTCGACAGTGCACTGCCTCGTGTGCTGAATAATTCACGTAGCTTATGTAAACTTCGTACGAGGGCCAGTTCCGTGTAATTACGATGCACACACACGCGCGTGCACGAGCGTATATACATGCACACATACTCTCTCACTCACATGCACACACACAGTGTACCGTAGATATTTATTTTTTGGTTGATACGGCGAAATTCTTAGCGTTGATTTCTGGTAAATTCGGACTGTCACCAAAATACAAATATAATGAATGAAGGCCAACAAGTCTCCACGAGACACTCAAAAGAAGGAGAAATCAAACGAAGATTCACCCTAGGATGGCAAGCCTTTGGTGGAGCAAGCTCAACCTTCAAAAATCCCATTAATCTAAAAAAGGAGGGTGCATAACCAATGCATCCTCCCAGATCTGCAAATTGAGAACCATGCAACGAGCACAAGAAAGAATTATGCTGGGCCTCACATGGAGAGATCGTCAGACAGCACAGTACATCCGAGAAAAGACAAGAGTCAGGAACATCATAGAATCCATTAAAAAATCTCAAATGGCAATGAGCTGGCCATGTTGCAAGAATGGCGGGAAACCGATGGATATCGTGACTCACGACAGAGATTCCCCCCAAGATCACATGCGGAACCGAGGCTGGCAAAATATTAGATGGAGAGACGAGCAAAATAATTTCAGAAGGCTCCGCGACGCCCATGATAGAGAAATGTGGCGAATCCTCAAAACGAGCGAATATTCCTCAATTCGAATGTTGAAGAATTCGATTAGTCGAATGATCTGTAACTATCAACATGAACAATGTGCATCCATAGAAGCTGAAGATGGAGAGATTAGAAGCTGCTGAAAATACGGCAGGAGAAATTATGTGAAATGGGATTCGAACCTGCTGAAGCCGTCAAATGTTTAGATGCGTAGTTCCGAAGAATTTTTTTTTCTGGAATAAAAAATGTTTATAGGGTTTTGGGCTTTGACTGAGGTTATTGAAAACACACCAGTTGAGAAATTCGGCTAAGTTAAAACACTGTTATGTGTGCTACAACTAGATAGTAAGCAATCAATGAATCAAGTGTAAATAATCAGTTGAAGAAGGGGTTAGTGATATAGATTTAACTCTTCCATGCTATTAAGCTTTCGTGACCAAATCGGTACGAGCGATAAATATGCTATAAAACAAGGAAAATATGATGAAAGAACTTAATCTTGATGATTTTGACGAATTCGAGGGGTACTATACGTTTAATTCTAAATACTTATGAAGCTGAAACATGGAACTTAACCAAGAGACAGACTCGTAAGCTGAGAACCATGCAACGTGCACATGAAAGAATAATGCTGGGCCTCACATGGAGAGACCACAAAACAGCACAACACATCTGGGAAAAGACAAGAGTTAGAGACATCATAGAATCCATTAAAAATCTCAAATGGCGGTGGGCTGGCCATGTTGCAAGAATGGCTGACAATCGATGGACATCACGACTCACAACATGGATTCCCCGAGACCATATGTGCAACCGAGGCCGGCAAAATATTAGATGGAGAGATGAACTAGACAAGTTCAGGAAGTACTGGCTCCGTGACGCCCATGATAGAGAAGTGTGGCAAATCCTGGGGAAGGTCTATGTCCATGGACGGACGCTAAAAGACTGATGATGATGATGATGATGACTTCAATGGCCGACGACATGTCCTGGGCCATTGTCGGGTTCGTGTTAGCCTACGGGCTGATGATGTCCTCCTTGTTTATCTGCAGTTCGCAATGAGTCCTTGGTAAACCGGCTGCACGAAGAGATGCTGAATTTTTTTTTCCGTCCGGCTGGGAAGGGAATAACCCACTTCCTAGCATATGAGCGATATTTTGTCAGTATGACTAGAAAAGAAAGAGTCCTTCAATATTTAAAAAGATGTTTTGCAACATCATTGTGCTTACTTCTGAATTAGTTTCAAATTATTGACTGAACAAAGTTGGGCTGAGAAATTTTCTTCACTCACTCGTGCTGCTTCTATTACGATTCCCTGAAGCTTTGTACTGAGTCAGTATGTTCACACACCTGTATGAAAGGTTGATGCAAGGTATTGTTAACTATGATTCATGTATTTATTTCGAGAATGAAGAAATAAAACCGATTCATCAGCCACAGTAGTAGTAGTAGTAGTAGTAGTAGTAGTAGTAGTAGTGGTGGTGGTGGTGGTGTTTTTTGTATATGTATTATCAACAGCCAGCAAATGAACATGTGTATTCGCAGAACGGATGAATTTTTGTTCGTGTGTTCACATTACCCCCTTCCTCTCTTTCTGTTTGTCATGTCGCAAACACACTGACAGCTCGCAGGTTATAATGGATACTACAATTTACCTGTTTTATTTATGTATGGATTTAGGTACATAAAGCTATTTCATTATGTAATTCTTTTTTGATCAAATATTTTAATTTCGAGGGTTGTATTTTCCTAATCCTACTTCAATACTGAACATTTTTTTCAGTCACTTAACACGTTCTTCATTGTTTTGAGTTTTTTTCTCTAGCAGTGTTGATCCATTTCAGATGGAGCAATCCATTATAACTCTCTAGTTGTAGCAGAAATCGGGAAAAGAAATAATTCAACATTTTAATCACTTATACAATTGAACATATTTATTTACAAATCAGGCTTTTATACCAATAGACTGATGCCACGGTGGAGGAAGCAACATGTATATTCCGATGTTAAGAGGAAGATGTAGCCATACTAACAAACACAGCGCCACCTGACAACTAGGAGGCATATCAGCAGAGACGACGTAACTTTCGTCATTCAGGGGTCACCAGCTACAAAAAAAGCGATTCAAGAAATTAACCGAATCCACGCCCAGTCTACCGGAGTTCTCTAGGGAACATTACTGTGGCACGGATCCCTCTTCCCAATACAATCATTAAAACGAAGTTATTTTTAGTCGTTCAAGGACACAGTAGACTCTTATTATAGAAACGGAATACACCATACATATATATATATATATATATATATATATATATATATATTATATATATATATATATATATATATATATATATATATATATATATATATATATATTTATATATATATATATATATATATATATATATATATATATATTTATATATATTTATTTATTTATATATATATATATATATATATATATATTTTTATATACATATATATATTTATTTATATATATATATATATATATATATATACATACATATATGTATATTTATTATATATATATATATATATATATATATATATATATATATATATATATATATATATATATATATATATGCAGTTTCAATATCAACATGTAAAGTCATTAAGCCTGAAACGAAAAATAGCTTTTTGGTATTATGTTTTAATTTGAACTAGTTCCTTTAATTACATTTTAGCTTTTGTTTTTTTATCAATTCAGGTAATCGTTCCTTTTGCAACGAATAACAGTGCAATTAGAAATGGGGAGTAAGCCTTGGGTGAGAATCAAAATCACACCCTCATTACGAGACGATATTCAGTTTGTGCCTGACTGCCTCTTCCAAATGTCCTTGTAGACTTTTCCTGACAAGTTAATAACAAGGTAAAAACTTGCAAAATCTATTGAAAATGTGCTACAATAAAATTATATATTGATATTTTTCAGAGTTAATTACAGTATTTGATGGTATATTTGAACCACTTATTCCTTTGAAGAATGGCTCTAAAATATTATCAGTCTTATATGCGAAGTTGAGGTATATGATTGGCTAGTTTACCCAGACGCCGCTGACTACCAGTACTTGTACCTAATCAAACTCCATGATTCTGTAATATTATATATCTTTAATGCAAAGAATGGTTTAAACTTGGTACATGGTGGTATTTGTTTCTCGTTTTGATACTGATCAATTTACGCCGTTATATTTACCATTGACTGCCTCATAAATCTTCCAAGTGATCTCGTTTTCTGGATATCGGAGAGAATTCAGTAATGTACATTACGCTAGTTCTAAATTTGTATGTGCACCTCAAAGTGTGATAGGATTGACTTTTGAACTATCTGGAATTTTTCCATTCTTGCTAAGTACCCAGTCCATTTCCATTTTTGTCTCTAAATCACTCTAATGATATATATTTTAGGTTGATCAGATTTATGCTCTCTCCTTGGGTTATCCGTAACATTGCTATTCACACACACACACACACACACACACACACACACATATATATATATATATATATATATATATATATATATATACATTTGGTATAAGGTAATCTGGTAAAATGGTGGTAGTGATTTGACTATTTTGAAGTGAAAGGAGGTGTGTTAAATCACAAAATATCTTTATTATCATATATATAAGACTCAGTACAATTAACTGGGTTCCATCGGCGTCTTAAGGAGCACTTTTTCAGAGAAAAAAAAAAGAGTAGAAACTTCAATTCTATCATGTCCAGATACTACACTGAACTGGGGAAAACACAATAAGTCAGTGTTGGTTGTTAGTGAAGAGGAAACGGAGATTGATATTTGTCTGGTTGTGAATTGAAGGAGGTCAACTGTACATGGTTAGGGGTCAGATGAAGTAGATGATATGTCTGTATGGATTGATATATGATCTCCTTTCCTTTTGGTCCCCAGTGGGTGTGTTTCATATGGAGTATTTGATATATATATATATATATATATATATATATATATATATATATATATATATATATACATTTGTGAATATCTACATATATATGTATATACATTTATGAATATATACATATATATTTATGAATATATATACGAATATATATATATATATATATATATATATATATATATATATATATATATATATGTATATATATATATATAAATATGTGTGTGGGTGTGTGGGTGTGTTTGTGTGTGTGTACTGTCGTGAAATACTCGTACTAGACAGTACCAAAGTTGTTATTGGTCGATATGTTTATACATAATCTCTGATAGAATACACGGTGAATATGTAAATGTATTTCACCAATTATCACCAACTGATTTGGTTATAACCGAAAAGGAAGGATTTTGAATTATCATACATACTTAATATACATAAATTATCCGCCTGGTGAAGAAATAAAACATTTGGGAATTATGCGCATAAACAATTTCGATATACGCAGCACACCCTAAATTGCATTTATTATTACCTCTGCCAGCCAAGTTGGAGCGTTATATGTATTCAGTCACGTCTTTCCGTCTGTATGTATTTCTGTCTTTTTCCCGTCTGTTCGTTTGTCCATAAGATATCTTCCAAAAGTACTCAGTGATTTTCAATTCAATTTTCTGTAAGGACGGGCAAGATAGTGAGGATGAGTTGATTAAATTTTGGCGCAAATCCAAGATTTCCTTTGATTGACAGATGTTTTCCCGTTTTTGTTTTTTTGTTTTCTTTTTTTTTTTTCTTTTGTACATTTATGCATAGGCTCATGACTGTCCACGCCATATCTTTTAAAACTTCTCGATGAATTTCAATGACACTCTGTGTGAACTTTGGGCCATGAAAGAAGCGGAGGGCGTGCGCAGATCAATCCACAACTACTTTCCCGAACAGAGGCCTTGCCCAGGCTATGCGCTCTCCGAAGACTGACTATGAATGTAGCAGCTATTTCATTCCTCTTGCTGTGGCTGATAAGAATAAGACTGAGGAGTGGTTTGCCCAACGGCTGAGTAACCCTCTCTCTCCTTTGCCAGAAGCGTCAGTAATGAAGCACTTCGCTCCGATATCTAGTACTGAGACAGAGCACATATATTAGTGGACTCATGCCTTTCCATTTCCACACCGATAATCTTTGTAACACGCCGTACACCAGCGCTTGATTATAGACATCAACTGATCATTATGAATTTGTGGGGACTGAATTTCATGAACGTAGCTGAATCTTACTATTCATCATCATCATCATCATCAGCTATCATTTAACGTCCGTCGTTGGACATAGAACTTCCCCAAGACCCTCCACATTTCTCTATCATGGGCGTCACAGAGCCAGTATTTTCTTAATTAATCTAATTCATCTCT
>OY735218.1:17820052-17825052 GCA_963457665.1 Thysanoteuthis rhombus
TATATCTTTCATTTTCACATAGGATATTCCTGTTCATTATCATTATATTTTTTTAGAGTCGTTGTCGAATTCCTACTCTCAACTGGACTTTATTTAACCCTTGAATCATCAATGACAACAACAACAATGACCACAGTTGAAATCAGAATGTTTCAAGACTACCGAGGAGGTTGAAATTTAGTATGCAACTTTATTTCAACCCCACTAAAAAATATTCAACTTTTTCAAGATTATGTCTATAATCATATAATACCAAGTTTGTATTTCATCAAGTCTGCTTCTGTTGTCAAATTAAAAGATCTTTTCCAGTTCAACAAAACCTGTTCCCCTATCTTATAATTTTTTGTTTTTGAAAAAAAAAATTATCTATGAATATATCATATGTACGACGCTATCCGTTCATGGTAGCAATATGAAATTTTGCACGCACATGAATTAGTCAGTAAGGATGTATCATTTATAGTGGTGTTTGGCCCTGAAGCAACCAAACTTGTTTCAGCATTTAATTGTAGCTGACGAAAAAAGTTGAAAATCAAACACCGTAGGTGCATGAAGAAAAGAGTTGTTCACTCAGATTCGACAGCAAATAAATTTAACTCTGAATAAGCTTTATACTTCAATAATCTTCAGTATGACATTTATCTAAAATTACTTTCTTTCAAACAAATCATTTTTGCTTGTTTAAATGAAATTTGTTAACTCCAAAAACCAGGATACACGGGCAATCGGATATGAGCATTGTTTAAGTGTATGGGTTACGGTACTTTCGTCTTAATCGCTTCAGCAAAAATCAGTTTTGTCTACATCACTTCCATCTTGAATCGTTTTGGCTCGAATCGGTTTATTCTACAGGTCCTTCGGTCTCTATGTACTTTGGTCTACAGGCACTTTGGTTTACGGGCATTTCAGTCTTAATTTTATTTAGTCTAAAAGCACTTTGGTCTGAAAGTAGTTACTTGTAGCGTACCCTATGGTGTTTATTTGGGATGCCTCCACATTGTCGACAGGCACATCTATTGAACAATGCAGGAATTTGATTTGCATATAGAAAGGTAACAAGATTGTTCTGCGACCGTCTCGACCTACGCTTTTCTACTGACTAACAGAATATCTTGCTGAGCCCAGACCGAAGTGAACACCCACTTCTCGCGCAAGCACACAATGTTCCATGGAGGACTCTTGATAGCGTCATATTGCGTGAAATTTAATATTAAAAATGAAGGTCAAAATACGGGGTAGTATTATGTAGGGATGTAAGAATAGATGCCTGCTCACTCCAACAAGAACCATCAGGTAGGAAGTTCTTTCAAACAAAAGTGCCTTAAGACTAAAGTATCCATAGACTAATGTGCCTGTCGAATAGTGTCTTTAGACCTAAGTTTTTTTTTTCAGACCTAAAAAATTTAGACTTATATTTGCTAATGTGATGCAGACAAAAGTGATGTACCCTGAAAGTATACAGATTATCTGACGGTCGTAAGTTCAATCCCTTGGTCTGGTGGTGGAATTTATGTACGCAGTTCTTATCTGAATTTCGTTGTACTGGGTGTTTGAATTACTGTGTTTGGTAAAGTGGGGGAACTTGGTTTCATATTTCCGAACAAATAACATCAATAAGGCTGGAAAGTATATGGACAAAACATTGAGAGCAACTTAGACGCGGGGAATAAGTCGATTAAATCACTTTTAATGATCATATTCTCTGGCTCAATGGAACAAGCAAAAACTAACATCACGTAGATCAATTGATTAAGAAAAAATAACTAGTACAAAATAGGATGGTACTTTTTTTATCCCTGCAACTCCCTGCCATTCTTGTCATTCGTTAGTATTACGAGTTCTTGGCGATAAACAAACCCCTGTCATCCCCTGCCACGACTTTCTTCAACGTTTGAGATCTTGCTTTGAAATCAATCATTAACCGTGACAATGAGAGTCAAAAAATGACAGGGAGTGGCTAGTATATAATTACTGCCATGCGAGATATCTTTCATCATGGTCAGCAAAATGAAACTATCTACCGACAAGAAATGGGTGTTAGCTTCAAAATTTCCTGGTGGTTTCCAAAAGCAATAGACACCTGAAGGAGTCTGGATGGTACAGTATGAAGCTGGAATACTGTGTCTATGACAACTAAGTCGAAGAAACCAATTCCAATAAATCAGTGTGTAATAGTCATGCTTAATTGTTCATTCCTTCATCATCTTCAGACTTTCAGCATCTGTCGCTGGACGTAGACCTCCCTCAAGATTCACAGAACTTCTTTATCATGGGCATCGAGGATCCAATGCTCTCCGAATCTACCTAGTTCGTCACGCCATTTTACTTTCCATGATTTCTCATATGATTTCTAAGGATCAACATAGGGAGTCGTGATTTCCAGCGGTTGTTCGACATTATTTAACATGTCCAGTCTATCGTCATTTGTTTTTTCATTGTTTTCATGATATACTGAAGTTTTTTTTTCTCTAATATACGGTGATGTCTTATGATCTCTCCATGTGAGGTTGAGCATGATTCTCTCATATGCACATTGCATGTCATTCATTCATTACTCACAGACAAATCCGATAAAGGGCCGTCACGTTAGCTAAGTATCCAGCCATATCACATGATAAATTGATTATCATAACGTTGTTACATGCGGAATGGTGTATTTTACATCATAGAGAATAGCGCTGCAAGTAAAGCATTCCTGTAATTGAATTTGGCCTTGCAAATTCAATATATATATATATGTATATTTAAAAAAATTATTATCATAGTTTTTCAGGAGTAAATAATACTACATTGTGAACTGTTCGGTGTTGGTTCAATGGACTTAGGTTTGGAAATATTGATACTGGAAATCAATTTCAAAGGAGGCCCAAACCTATTCTTCATCGTCATCATCACCAACATATTAACGTCTATCGTGGGACATTGATCCTCCCCTATCTTCACTAGTCTTCTCTGCTGTGGGCATCATGACACCAGTACTTTCACACCATTTTATTTTTGCCGGACACAATTCTGCATACGGGATCCATTTCATGAGTCCTGATGTCTAGCGTTTGTCTGCAACATGGCCAACCCATTGCCATTTGAGTTTTTTTTTCTTTCTATAATATATCTTACTCTTTTTTCTTCTTAAATACAATGTTTTTTCTTGTGATCTCTCCACGTTGAGCTTGATTCTTCCATGTGCACGTTGCTGGGTTCTATATCTGAGGGCCGATCCTTTGGTAAGATTCCATGTTTCAGCTCCATAGGTGACTATCGAGAGAACACATTAGTAGTTTTTTTTTTTTTAAACGTATGGGATTTTCTTTTTTCTTGAAGATTGAGCTTGATCAGCTGAAAACTCTCCAACCGAGGGTGATTTAGTCCAGTAAAAATGTAATTTGACCGCTAAAAAACTTGACCAACAAAAACTTAACTCAAGAACCAGGCACAATTTTGAGTTGAAATGCTGTAGGCCCATTGTGTAGGACCTAGGGGAATGCAGTATTGAGTTTGAACATGTTTAGATAAGCTGTTCCTTACGAATGATTGTTTTAATGAAAGATAGCCCGATTCTGATATGGGATAAACCTTTCAGGTCGTGGCAATTTTGAGTAAAATTTGGCTTTCAGATGAAATAAAATGATTTATTATTTAGGCCCTGAGAAATACACCTACCAGATTTCTTACTCAATACAGGACCCATTCCTCGGGATAGATTATTGTACCAGGGTGGATGGAGGCTTTTTGGAATTCAGGGATTTTACCCTCATTTAAGTTCTGTAGATTTTTTCTCCCATTCAGTTGATATTGAGGACACGAAATCTGTTGAGTTTTTTGTTCCTATTCGTGTAAGGTCGACGTCCATTTTTGATTGAAATGCCAGGACTGATTCTTCATTTTTGTTCTTCTCCTCTTGGGAATTTCATGGATAATTGCTTTCCAAGCTAGATGTAATGGTCTATCCTTGCTAAATCTAAGTTTTCGATTTTGAGCGTTGTGTTTTCGATTATTCGTTACAGATGACATTGGTTTTACTGAAATTCATATAGAGGCCATTCTTTTTTTGCTTTCTTTATCCAGTTAGCCTGACATTATCGGGTCTTCATGATGGCTTTGGCAGAGAGGACGATGTCATAGCAAATCTTCGATTACTTAGGTATTCGCCATCAATTCTGAGTCTGTTGTTTGAATCAATCTAAGTTTTGTAATGTCATTTCGAGGTAAACTGCGGAGAGTTTGTCTGAGCTGTTGTCGCTTTTCATACTCTCCTTTAAACGGGAAGGACTCTGAGTCTTTGCAGGCGTGTCTTGTATATCTTGGTCCTTTTCGTCTGACCTTTGCTTGGAGGAGTTCAGGTTCTTGTAGGATTCTTAGGCATGTCCAACAATTCAGTCCGAATTCGTTGTCAGGTTTCTATTTTCTTGGGAATTTTCATTAGAAATTTGCCTTTTTGCTGTACTGAGAGTTCAGGTGATAATTTTGAAACCCATTCCTTCCTCAAGAATTCTCTCAAAAGCACTATTAAATTACCAATCTCTGCGTCTCTGTACTGGTTGTATCATACGGATGCTATACTATCGTCTAAGAGTCGTTGGAAAGGACTCATTGCGTAGAATAGGTCAGATTCTGGTTAGATATTCACAATATTACGTTGTTCATATCAGCTTTCCTCTTACTATTCAGATATTTCGTATGCAACAACACATCATACACACGGCCCAACTGTTGCACAAAAACAATTGCGCACGATAATAGTAGTAGTTGTTGTTATACGGATTTTTCTCACTTAACTACTTCGAAAGTTGCGTTTATTGAGTTTAAAATTGCTTTGTGATATGAGATGATTATAGTTTGAAAATATACAAAAATAGAATCGTTGAATAATACCAACGTACTAAAGAGACATAACCAGAGAGAATTATTACACCTGAAACGATATAAGTTGAGTTTGAAGTTGGAAAATATAATCGGTACATTTTTTATGAGTAACGTCTTTGTTAGAAACACAAATTTAT
>OY735218.1:17830052-17865052 GCA_963457665.1 Thysanoteuthis rhombus
ATAATAATAATAATAATAATAATAATAATAATAATAATAATAATAATAATAATAATAATAATAATAATAATAATAATAATAATAATAATAATAATAATAATAATAATAATAATAATAATAATAATAATAATAATAATAATAATAATAATAATAATAATAATAATAATAATAATAATAATAATAATAATAATAATAATAATAATAATAATAATAATAATAATAATAATAATAATAATAATAATAATAATAATAATAATAATAATAATAATAATAATAATAATAATAATAATAATAATAATAATAATAATAATAATAATAATAATAATAATAATAATAATAATAATAATAATAATAATAATAATAATAATAATAATAATAATAATAATAATAATAATAATAATAATAATAATAATAATAATAATAATAATAATAATAATAATAATAATAATAATAATAATAATAATAATAATAATAATAATAATAATAATAATAATAATAATAATAATAATAATAATAATAATAATAATAATAATAATAATAATAATAATAATAATAATAATAATAATAATAATAATAATAATAATAATAATAATAATAATAATAATAATAATAATAATAATAATAATAATAATAATAATAATAATAATAATAATAATAATAATAATAATAATAATAATAATAATAATAATAATAATAATAATAATAATAATAATAATAATAATAATAATAATAATAATAATAATAATAATAATAATAATAATAATAATAATAATAATAATAATAATAATAATAATAATAATAATAATAATAATAATAATAATAATAATAATAATAATAATAATAATAATAATAATAATAATAATAATAATAATAATAATAATAATAATAATAATAATAATAATAATAATAATAATAATAATAATAATAATAATAATAATAATAATAATAATAATAATAATAATAATAATAATAATAATAATAATAATAATAATAATAATAATAATAATAATAATAATAATAATAATAATAATAATAATAATAATAATAATAATAATAATAATAATAATAATAATAATAATAATAATAATAATAATAATAATAATAATAATAATAATAATAATAATAATAATAATAATAATAATAATAATAATAATAATAATAATAATAATAATAATAATAATAATAATAATAATAATAATAATAATAATAATAATAATAATAATAATAATAATAATAATAATAATATATGGTTTAGTATTGTATTTATAACATCACATCCTCTTTCGACGTAATACTAACTGTTGAAGAAATAACAATACCCATTGCTTCTCTCCTGTTTCTGTCGTTCGACGTAATAGGAACCTACTGATTGAAAAATGTCTTACATAGATATGTTTGGATGCATCTCGTTAGTGTTTCGTCCATTTTGTAAAAAATCAAATAAGAATATATTTAAGATGGATTCAGAAAAGAGTAACCTGATTCTGTATTTTATATTTTTCACCTGATCATCCTGTAAATTGATGATTAAATAATGGATTGTTTCATAATTTTCAAAGCTATCTACACTGTAAAATTTCATCATGTCAAAAAGCTTTTTCTTGATTAATTGATGGAAATATTTTGTATCACCACAAAATAAATCTCAAAATTAAATAAAGAGTTGTACATCTAAACATATGATTATTTTTATCCTATTAATGTTTGTTTACAAGTATGTTTGTTTGTTTGCGCTCAAATGGGATGATCTCTTTGGTCAAATTTCCTTTCTATTATGATATAACAATAGAAATTACGTCATAGAAACGCTTGAGACTTCATGTATGATTATACATAAAAACTGCTTGAGATGTGTCGAGACTTAAAAATAACTAAAACTAGGATAATTGAATTATTAAAAACAAATCACCTAACAAAATAGCTTTAGGTTCCTTAGTGCTGATCTAAACAGCAATGACCCAGCCATTTTTGACGAGTATATTCTATTATCAATATATTTAGTAAACAAGCTGAGTGACCTTTTGGTGTATACAATCGGTCGTGTTAAATCATATTGAACTCCATACATTGCCAGAAGAATTTGCCAGAAGAATTTGCCTTGGTCACTTGCAAACCAACTGCACGTCTACCTAATTACTATTCAATTAACTGAATCATGAGAAACTTGCAACTGCATGCGACAGAAACAGGATTGTCAATCAATACTTCTGTCTTGATGAGCGTATGCATGTGTGTATACGAAGCACAAACTCTTGTAAATGTCACTTTCAACTATGTCAGGTTGATGCAAAAGTTTTCATTGCCAGCGTTAGCACAATTAGAAGGAAATCTTCAAATATATTTGAAGTTTACTAAGCTCATTATGACGTGCAATCAGGCAACTTTAATACGTCGTTTAAAAAGACGTAGAAAAAAAATCCCAGTTCTCTTCAGTCACGCAATACAAACCATCGGGAAACTGATGTCTTCGGCGTCATGCGATGTTGGAGTTAATCAATTAGAGAAATTGAAAAAAAAGGGAGATCAATCAATAAATTATTGCTCTTGCCTTCTGTTTGGCAGTGATCACTAAAAAATATCTGGATTCTGAAAAATCTGAAAAAGTGGATATGAATTGAGGGAAAAAGAGGGAATTTAAAAGAACGAAAATGATATTTTCTAGGCATAATGATTAGTGAATTTTCAGTCCTCCAGTTTCATTGGTGCGGCCAGCCAGATTAACCTGAAAACTGAAGAAACCCATTTTGACAGTTTTGGTTGACGGCTAGAATGATCTACATATGATCTTAGAGAAACAATCATCGGTTTGTACCAAAATATTTTTTTCTCTTCTTGCTAGATATAGAATAAATACTTTCTAAACAAGGTCTTCACTTGCAATAAAATCTACATTTCATCAAAAGAATCTGGAATTTTAAAAAAATCGTAGCTAGATGCAAGACATCATTCAAACTCTCAAACTAAACAGAATCTACTTGGCAAAGATTCCGTACTCTATTTGACAATACATCTCTATTACATACTTTTCCGTTGGTCGGATGGTCCGTTGTTCGGTCCCATTTATGCTAAACAACAGAAATGGAAGGGAAGGAAGCGGTGTGACGTCGTTCAAAAAACACTATCAATTCTTTTTACCTACTGTTAATAAATTCATAATAGCCTGTCCAAAGCCTGCATTTTTGTATCCCTTCCCCCTTAAAAAAAAAAAAAAAAACTAAAATAGAAATAATACCAAAAATGACTATTTACAATTTTTATTCAAAATGATATTCTTGGAATATTTCCATATCACAATGATTTACTATTATAAAATTCAATTCACTCAAAGATAAATTATTTCACCTCCTCTTTTGCCTCCTCCTGTTACTACCGGAACGGATGGTGGTTTTATTGTTGAACTTAAGGTTTCTTATTTCCATTAAAACGTTGATACACTTCCCTCTGCAAGGCTACGGTGAGCAATTGGCTTGTTTGAATTTTCTATTGGAATCAAAAATACTTTTTAGGCAAGGATTTGCTCTTGAACAGTCTATGCTCGATTGGATAACAATATATATATATATATATATATATATATATATATAAGTATATATATATAGAGAGAGAGAGATAGATAGATAGATAATGTTTAATGATGACTGCAAATTTACATCTATCAATTATTTCTAAAATAATCTCTCATCGGAACGACAAACATTTAACATCCGATGATCTCAACAGTTCAGATGATCAAATGTCCAGCAGATGACCTCCCCATGGTCATGAAACATATACTACCAGTAACATACTACCCATAGGTGAACAACCGGTCCTTATGCTTCTTAAATTTCATTCATCGATTCTCCTGTACCTAGAAAAAACCCTCTGTGGGCAGGAACAAATTCAGCCACTCCTTCTAACATGAAGTATCCCATTAATCAAATTCTAAATTTTCCACATACTTGTACGTACATTCAACACCTGACTTTTTCAGAGCACAAATGATAAAAAGTCAAGTTGGTGTCTTCCCCAAGGTCGTGATACACATATTAGCATCAAGTTTCCCCTGGGGTCTTATCATAATGATAACCATTAAGTATACGACAAACATGATCTACCTATACACCACCTCCTTCACCCACTAAAATTTCACAGTCCAACCATATAAACACCCGTAAATGAATCACTGGAAGAATCTTTACTCATTCTTAAACCACTCTACTGATAGTATTGAGCACTATTTTGAACTAAGATCCACTTAATACAATAATACATGTACACACATCTGTTATGAATTGTACCATTGTTCTCATACATATATATATATATATATATATATATATATATATATATATATATATATATATATATATATATATATTCGCACGCCTTTTACACGAAAATGCTCTTATCTTTATCTTCATCAGATATGTGTGTGCATGTGAGTGTGTGTCTATGAATATAAGTCATATAAACATCATATACAAATCTATAAATGTACTTCCTGCTTGATATGCGTATATGTGCGGCGTATTGATTTCAATAAGTTATTATTTACGTCCCGTTTTTGCTTTTCTCGTGATTAGGCCGTAATTAACTGATTTCATCATCTATTCCACCAAACAGTTTTTTTTTCTCTTCCTAATACTTCATTTTCCTTCTTATTTTTACAACTTCAATTTTATTATTGATTTTGCCATCTTCTCATTTTAAACAAAATTGTGCTTTAATGAATTCAACGGTCTCTCCGATTTTTTTTTCGTCTCGACCTTAGCAGAATAACAGCCATGAGTAAACACCTAAAAACACATGCACTTAAATGAACCTACACACACACACACACACATACACATACACACACACACACACATATATATATATATATATATATATATATATATATATATATATATGTATATATATATATGCATGCATACGTGGTCTGTCTGGAAAGTATCTATCCATTTAGAATTAACAAAATATAGCCTACACAGGGCAATGGGGCATAAGTCCCCTTGTGACTTCACGCAATTATCTCAGCTCCCCCTCCTCGTTTTAAAAAATAGTCTTCAAATCCCTCTTGTCTTCAAAATAGCAAAAGAAGAGTTACGAGTAAACGTAAAAAGTGTGGAATCAAATCATAGTAACATTAGTTCGATCTTTAAATGCCTTCAAAAGCCCCTTCCTTTGAAAGCCCATCCCTTTCAAGGCCCCCACCTTGAAAATCCCTTTCCTCTGAAGGCGCCTTCACTCAATGCTAGAATCGTAGTCAAACTGAATTTCATTCATAATATTGAAACAAGTTTGTCATCTGACGTAGTAAAATGGGAATCAGTGTTTTAATGACGTACTAATAAGTGTCACTTGAGTCATACTGGATTCTTCAAGGAGTTGAATAGAATGCTTAGTGGAGATGTTGCAAGGTGTTTGACACGTCGACTTTTCAGTCAGATTGTCAGCAAAAGACAGCGATCGTTACTGTAGATGCTAGCACATATAAAATCACCCATACGTATGTAAACCTATATAAACTTACATTTGATACATGTATTTGCATTCGGACACATTTACTAATATTCAAACATAGCTTTACTGGCATAATGGTATGCACCTACAGAGGTCTGATCGCTACTTTGAATTCGGTGCATTGATAAGGAAAGGGGTCATGTTGGAAGTGGATATCAGATGTGTAAAATAAATGCTCTTTTCATCATTAGACTAGAGATTTATTGATATGCGCACATGAGAATCAAAAGTAGCCATATGTATGGTAATTTTCAGTGAAGCCCAGCAAGACGGTGTGGAGTGTAATTTCTTGTAAGAGTTTGATGAAATGTATTTTATGTCATAAATAAATGTCATTTCCCCACCTTAATTTATGGTTCCATTACTCTGGATAGCTGGGATCGGCCGATACACTAATATGTTATGCATTAATGCCCAAAATATAAGAATCGAACCGTACAAGATGTTGACTTATATGTGAGTATATATACACATATATATATATATATATATATATATATATATATATGTGTGTGTGTGTGTGTGTGTGTCTGTGTGTATATATATATATATATATATATGTGTGTGTGTGTGTGTGTCTGTCTGTGTCTGTTTCTGTGTGTCTGTGTCTGTGTGTGTGTTTGTATATATATATATATATATATATATATATATATATATATATGCACGAATAAATATGGCTTGTATATTGATGTGGATTGAAATTTATGCGACCATATTAGAGTGAAATGACAATTCGGGATGTATTGCTCTGTATGAATGAGTTTTTCTTAGTTTATTTGATGTTTCACCGGTCCATCCTGGCTCCTCTGGCAAAAAGGCGGTGAAATTTTGAATAATTACCAGTTATACGTTCATGCATCTGTAATTGTTTATAGAGATCTGATGGCTGTGACCATTTTTCTTTCGAAGTTACTCTAATATCTACATAAATATATATTTATAGATAACTGCTTTATACCAACTCTTCTCATCTTCTTCACTCACTGTTCATATCTGCACTGTGTCAAGCGCCGAAAACTACATTATTAAGAAGTCGGTATATAATCCGACAGAATATTTATGAATGTGTTGTATTATTTGAAACTCTTCTTGAAATGACCTCCCGTTGTTATACGGAAAATGAGTCGCTCGGCGTGAATAGAAATCAACAATTAGGGGAAAATAGGGCTGTTGCGGGAGTCGAACTTCTGACTGATGAGGCAGCCACTTCAACATAGCGTAGTTCTCAACCATGTGTGTTAAGTAGTCGTTCCCAAAACATGGGTGGATTCGAACGGATAGATCGGTCTATTAATCAGTCTATCTAAGGGCTGTTTCCCGCGTCTTCTCGAAAAATTCTACTCATTTCAATAAATCACCCTGGTTGGAAAAAAGAACTTCGTTTTCAATCATTTTTTTTTTTTTTTTTGCTTCCTTTTTGGGAGCAATTTTACACCTTACATTCCACGAACCTTTCAGTAATTTACTTCTTGATTTTTTACCTATATATGTAAGTGAATATGCGTTTCCGTGTACAAACGGGAAGAATAGAGGTTGAGTTGAGCTAGCAAGATCCAAATAATTGATATGACTATGGATGCCAACTTTTGCAAAGGAAAATATATGATGGGAATGGAAAGTCGTAGGGCACACTGATGTCATTGGGGGTCCGGATTTAAAACTTCAAAATGCTTTAAAGCTTGTCCTCCTTGGATGTTTTTTTTTTAATTCGAAAATAAAACATGCTTGAATAATTAGGAATAAAATGAACAGGAAAGATATCATTTCTGAACAAAATACTCTGACTGAGGTACCTTGTAACATGAAGAAAATCAAATGATAATTGAAGGACCGTAGCCATCAAAGAGGATCAAGGATTCTATTCTCTTCTTTACATGTGTATGTGTTTGGTTTGTGTGCCAGCGCTTGTAGCCATATTTTTTGGCCACAGACTTGAATATTAGCATTTTGATTTTGGAAAAAAAAAAAACAAAAAAAAAACAAAGGAAGTTCCAGTTTGGCCTTTGGGGGCCTCTTTTGACGGTTTTCTAAATAGCTTTTTTTTGCTCTGAATTGGATGTTCTTGAGTTGAAATGATGCCAAAAATAAAATTTATTCTAGGCATATTCAGTCTTTGGAGGATTTTTTTTTTCTTCTTTTTTTCTGACTCCCAATTTTGACGTTACAGTCGCTCAATTATTGACTGTAATGAGCTGTAGCAAGGCTAATTTTACTCAGTACGTATGTAATTTTAGTCAGTAAGCGACACAAACTAGGATTTTTGGACAACAATTCAACAAAATGCAATTTTGAAATAAACTTCTGTTTTCATTTGAGGAGAAGTTATCGGGATAAATGTCATTTTACGCCTTAATACAGTAAATAAGACGATTTGTTAAAGTATAGGATTGTCTAATTAAATGAAGAATGGTTGGCATCACTGGCTGTGATCGCTATTGAAACTTGATGTCACAGGAATATAAAAAAAAACATTCCTAACATTACTCCGTCATCATCATCATCATCATCATCATCATCATCAACATCATCATCATCAGTGCGTTAGCGTCCGTTGTTGGACATGAACTTTCTCCCAGATTCGCCAGACCTCTCTATCATGGGCATTGCAGATCCAGTTCTATCTGAGTTTATTTGGCATGTCACATCATCTTACTTTCTGTCAGCCACTACCCCCGCACCTGATCTCTGTGGATCCACGTTGTGAATCGTGATATTCAGGAGTTGTCCGGCATTCTTGCAATGTGTCCAGCCCATTGCCATTTCACCCTTACTCGAATTGTCACCAACGAGGGGCTGGATGATGATGATCAACATTTGATCCATCAGGTTGTAAAGTGAGGATGGGGTTTATATACAAACGAATCTGGTAATTTTTTTTTTCTTATTTAACTCGGAAAGAACCTCTTTCAGTTGAATATTCAGTGAAACAAAGATAGGGCTGGTTAGTCACTCAATAGTATCCGTCACGTGACCAGCACAATTTGGCATCATGCTGCGTTGTGGATGATCAATTAAAAAATTAGAAAAAAAAGATGCTGATCAATGAATGAATTGATAGGTCTGCCATTTGTTGAGTGATGATCAAAAAATAGTCTGAATTGAAGAGAAAACAATACCAGACAAAAGCTATTGGACCAATTCAGGATAATCTTACATTATGAATTGACCCTCACACAATCACAAATCTATTGTGAGTGGCGGAAAACATTTTTGTCTTCTGCATAATTATTACGTAGCTGCCAGTCAGATTGGTTTGAAAACTGAAAAAAAATCTATGTTGACAGTCCTGGTAGACAGTTTCTGATATGTTGAAGAAATAAGAAACTAGAATAGCAAATATATTCAGTGAACTGAACCATGCTTACTACGCAGTTCCCCTATCCTTCATTGAAAAAAAAAACGACACTGTTTTGGGTTGGTTTTTTTTTTACTTCTTTGCCTGTGTTTAGTCAATGGAACGCAATGCTTTTCTTTTATTTATTTTTGAAAAGCCCAATTTATTTCCCGGTCGATTTCAAATTACATTTCAATTCTCAGTTAAAACAATTTTTTTCCCTATATATATATATATATATATATATATATATATATATATATATATATAAAGAAATTTCATCATTATACTTTGGTCTTTTCGTGGCTGTTAAAGCTCAACAGAAAACGATACACACATATGTAGTTATTCATATATACGCACGCACACACACACACAAACATATATATATATATATATATATATATATATATATATATATATATATATATATATGCCAGATGAAGAAACGTGCATTCACAGACACATATATATATATATGTGTGTGTGTGTGTGTGTGTGTGTGTGTGTGTGTGTGTGTGTGTGTGTGTGCGTGTGTGTGAACGTGCGTGTTTCTTCATCTGGCAGATTCAGTTTCTCTTTGAATACTTTAAAATTGTTGGATTGGTTTTCATTGAGATTGCTTTTGTAGTGTGTAAAGAGAAATACTCTTTTAATTATGGTATACGATTTGTATGCACACATATATGAATGTATGTATGTATGCACACATATATGTATGCATGTATGTATGTATGTATGGATGGATGGATGGATGGATGGATGGATGGATGGATGGATGGATGGATAGAGATACGAATTTACGGTTACGGTATGTATGTATTTAGGTATGAATTTGTGAATGTATCTTTCTATTTATCTATCTCTCTATCACACTATCTGGGTATATCTATATCTATCTATTCATCTATCTATCTCTCCATTTCTGTCTCCCATCCATCTGGCTCTCTGTATGTGTGAGAGAGAGAGATAGAGAGAGAGAAAGAGAGAGATAGAGAGAAACAACGAAAGAGAGAGAAAAAGAGGAAGAGCGTTAGGGGATATATATATATATATATATATATATATATATATATATATATATATATATATATATATATATATATATATATATATATATATACATACACACACACATATATGTATATAAGGAATAAAGAAATTTTATTAGAGTCAAAATCTTTCTGTATTAACATAATTCACACTGAAAGCAAAGATTTTACAGATCAACCCCCTATACCAAATTAGCGCTCTCCTACAAAAGTAGTCTCGTAATCTGAGATGGCGTAAAGCGGAGAACCATTCACTGTACATTTTACATAGGATAAATTTCGAGCATCCCCAGACCACAAAATGCCGATAATTGTAAATCAGGTTCTACAGTCGTGTATTGTGGCAGTGGAAGGTGGAGGAGCCTTGGACGTTGCAGAGGGACGCAAAACAGCAGAAAAGAAAAAAGGTTGAACTATATTTCCCGTTTTCGTTTTTTCTTTTTTTTTTCTTTTTTTTTCGTGAAAGCAAAAAAGTGTCGAGAATCGAAGTTAAAAAAAGCTGAAGATACAGTTATTTTAACGTTTATCAGTCTTGCATCAGCCATAAAGCAGGAAATGATGATCACAAGTACGATATTAATTGATGCTATATGATATCAATACAAAAATATCGGCTATGTACATTCAGGGTAGACATAATTACTATATAGAATGAAATGGACCTTTTTTTTTCCTGGGGGTATACTCGTTTTTAGCTGATGATATATTCATAGTTTTGCCTGTGAGTTTCAATGCTTGGCCATAAATAATACCTGATAATATCCGTTTTGAAAGTGTGGTGTTCCATTAGAAATGATAAAATCCTGCTATGTTTGGTCTAGAGGAAAATTGACTTTTTATTCATCGAGTGACAGGGGAATACTAATATTTAGGCGACTCTGTGAATACTTTCTGTTTTGGTAAACCTAATAGTCGCAGCCACGGTCAATAACTGATCAACTGTAGCTTCAAAATTCTAAGTCGTTTACATGACTTCTCTCTTTTGTTGGGGGAGGGGTGATCCCGAAAAGTTATTAAAGAGGGCGAAGAATCGTATTTTTTTAAATATCCATCAGAGAAAAATATGGTCAGAATAAATTCTATTTATGACATTAATTGCATTTGCAACTGAAAACATAGAATAGAGTAAAGGGAAAATGTTTCTTTTTTCTTTGAGAACATATATATATATATATATATATATATATATATATATATATATATATATATATATATATATATATTATTATTATTATTATTATTATCATTATTATTATTATTATTATTATTATGTCATCCACAGATAGCTGTTTCGTTGTATTACAACTCTTCAGTGTGGTTATAGACAATCAATTAACCCATCCAGTACCCCGAAGCAGGATTGAAACCTTTACTCCCGACCGAGAGACCAATATATATATATATATATATATATATATATATATATATATATATATATATATATATATATATATATATATATATATATATATATATATATATATATATATATATATGGAAAGGGTGTTGTAGAGAACCAGTTTCAAGTTTGTTGACAAAACAGTATGGCCAGGAGTACTAGAGCACATATACATAAATGTGTAAATATTTAAGCACACCAACACACGCAAAATTTTAAAAAACAATATAATTACCCACCTTCTCTAATGACTACGGTTGTTCAACTATCGGCGAAAAAAATCACAAATTTTTCCCCTATATATTTTTTTCTCATTGTAAATAATTGTTGATAATCTTATACTTTATAGTGCATCGAAGTTCAGCTTGCCCGAGGGCACCAGGAACCCCTGGGCCAGCCCTGGGGTTGAATGTTTTACTTATTTGAATGCTCCACGCGCACTGCTATTAAATAAAAGATAGCAGAATTCGAGGAAATAGTTCAGCTGAACTTAAGAAAACACACATCCGAAAAGATATAGATTCTAATTTTCTATTAGACACAGTCAACCATAACTGTCTTCAAAACTGTCAACATCAGATTCTTCAGTGCTGAAGCTAGTCTAGCTGTCTGGTTTACTACGTATATATGTATTGCACGTAGAGGATACACCAATGCAACCAAGGGGCTTAAAATTTCTGCACCCACCCCTTATTATTAGGGGGTTGGTTTGCAGTGTAAGTCTATGCTAAATTGCTATCTTAGTTTCTATAAGCATACAGGCTTCTTCCTCTGGCTCAAAATTTTAAAATCAATCCTTATTATTTAAGAGTCGATTTGCTGTGTAAGTTTACGCTAAATTGCTACCTTAGTTCCATAAGTATACACGCTTGTTCTTCTCTCAATTCAAACTATTTGATTGACATTTGCTCGACAAATTGCGAGAGATGTAACTCATTCATTGATCACCCCTTTCTTCGATTCCCACTGATTGCTCTCAACACAGTATGCTGCCAAAAGACACTGGTCTTATGATGATTTCAAATGAACGACTAACCAAAGCCGTCTTTTATTTTTATTAGATTTCGCTAGAGTAGAGACAACACAGCTGCCGATCTGTCACCATGGAACAATTTGGAGATCACCGGTCGGAACAAATTTTCCAATCGAATATATTTACAATTACGATAAAAATAAAAATAGAAATAAAAAAATGCGTAGTCGAGCAAAAAAAAAAAAAGCGTCTTTGAACAATTGAAGGTATTAGATTAAAATTCTCACCTCCATTGTCAGCGATCATTCGAACATAAAATTGTAATTAACCTCGTCATAATGCGTAATTGTTACAATCATTTTTTTTTTTTTTTTTTTTTTTTTTTTGTCTGTTGCTCTTCTTTGGCGCGTATTTATTTGTGATTGAACGTGGGTGGTCCATTACATGAGAATCAATAGATGCGTTATGGAAGATTAATTCCATAATGTCCAATGATTTTTTTACATTCAACGATGATTTTATTCCAAATACGGCATTTTTCTACATTATATTAAGAAATGGTGGAATCTAAATTATACGATAAATCTATCAATGAAATAGAAGATAAAGATGAAGATTCATCATCATCATCATCATCATCATCGTCATCGTGTCTTCATCGTCCGGCGTTGGACACAGACCTTCCCCAAGATTAGCCTCACATCTCTATCGTGCACGTCGCAGAGCCAATATTTTCTGAATCTGTCCAGTTTGTCTCACCATGCCATATTCTACCGACTTTGGTTCTGTATTTTGACCATGTTATGAGTTGTGACGTCTGTAGGTTGTTTACCATTTTTGCTACTAGACCAGCCCATTGCCATTAGAGTTTTCTAATGGCTTCGATGATGTTTCGGTCTCATGTTTTTCCTCGAATATATTGTGCTATTTTGTGGTCTCTCCATGTGATGCTGAGCACGATTCTCCCGTGGGGGTTATATATATATATATATATATATATATATATATATATATATATATATATATATATATATAAGCCTTGTGAGGGAAATTGGGATAGGGAACTGCGCAGAAGCCCTTGTCACACTTGCGTCACGCTGAGTTCATTGTTGTAGTTGCATGAAGGATACGAATGACTGTAGTCTAGTCAGCTACCTTCACTATAATTCAGTGACTGGGTCGTTCCACTTTGTGGAACCCTCATACATATATGAACCCTCATATATATATATATATATTCTCCTGCTAGCCAAATCAGAGCGTTCATATAAAAACATTTCATAAGCCCAATTCGTGTTAAGCGAAGAACCAATCACCATTGATTCATATTTGAAAACATTTTTAGCGTTCACAGATCTAGGAAACGGCAATGATGCTGTGACCTTAAAACAGCTCGCTGCAAAACAGACGTTGAACACTATTTCTGCTTCCCCCCTTTTTTTCGTAAAAAGGGGAAAATTGGAGTAGAGCGGAAAGCGAAGGTTATGTGTGATAAGCCAGACAGCTGTGATTATTGGTTTGTGAGACAAAAAAATATCATTTCATTTGTTCCAGTCTGACTTGCAAAAAATCAAAGCTTTTATTTATCCAATTATACTGCTCACTTTCTAATAATCAGAAAAGGGGAAAAAACAGACTCTTGAACTGATTCAAATTTGATCTCGACGAAAAATGTTATAGCATCCAGAGAACTGTAATTGGAGTGGAAGACAAAGCAAGAACGTGCTCGTTGGTCGTATCGAGTTAAAACCCCTTTAATACAAGGTGGTGTGAGTGGTGTAGCGGTTAACAGTATGTACGATCGAATCGGTAAGCTCAGTTTGAACTCCGACCGAGGCTATTTACGTTCACTGTATTCTTATACTCGAGGGTATATTATAAATATGTCCCTACACCTCTCCTTTACTGATAAATAGGTTGGCATACTGGGCTCCCTAGCTATGGAGAGGCAACTAGTCTAAGAGGACAACTCTGATATCAAACCATGGTGTAGACCACCCTCAAGCTGATAATAACTGTATAGCTCTCCGCTTCCCTATCAGCTACACGAAGGAGGCTGAGAGGGGGTTCTCTATCGACTGGGTATCCAAGAATATTCATACGCATCGCCGAGGATTGCATCCCGTAGTTTCCACTTCTGTCTAGTTCCATTGTCTTTGAAGAGAGAGAAGGGCCTTCCATCCCATATCATTATGGGTACTTAAAAAGAACGAATGTCTCCAAGAAGCAAGGACAGCACCCGTCGCCTGGCGGGTGCACACGTAAAGCAGCCTATTTCTCAAAATGCACAAATTTCTTCCGAAGTTTAACTGAACATTCCGTAACATGCATGTCATCTAGCTGAAGTATGCTACAGTTTTGAATGGCTCGAGTCACTAGACATATACAAAATGATTTTGATCCGAAGGAGCTGCGTAAAATGACTGGAGCGTGCTCGAAATACTGCGGTACTGGTCAGCTGATTGACAGCTCTGGGCCTCATCATTCGAGATTGATTAGCTTTCTCCCTGTCTGAAATATAAGGCAAATGATTTGTTACAGAGGTTTGCGTGTCAAGAATTTGGGAAGAGAAAGTGGAGTAGGAGGAACGTTGGTGGGACAAGGAGGAGGAAATGAAGGAAGGGGAGAAGAAAGAGAGGAGGAAAGCATAAGCGAGGAGATAAGAAAGAGGGTTGAGAAAGGTAGAAAAAAGTGAGATAAAGGAAAAAAGAAAGAGAGCAAGGGTGGGAAAGAACGTGAAAAAGATAGAAAGAAAGAAAGGAATGTAGCAAGGAAGAAAGTAAGAAACACAATTTGAGTTAGGAAGAAAATTAAAACATCTTGAGCGAATAATAGACAATGATGAATAAAACTGATGGGAAGAAGAAGGGTATCAGAAGAATTTTTTTCAAAAAATCAATGAATAGAAACTGTCATGTGACCAACAGATTTTGGCATCATGCCATGTTGAGGGTGATCAGATTGAAGGAAAAAATGGGAAAAGGGGTGACGAATCATGAGTTACTATTCTCGATTTTTGTTATTCAGTGATCACTAAAAAAGTCCGAATTTCCAAAGAAGCAAGCTTAAAAGTAGCCGGATATAAAATGAGGGACCTATTTAGCATAAAATTGCCGGGTAAATTGACCCCCTACCTCCCCAAATGTAATTCGGATGAATTTTCAATAAATATTGTTCTAGATGTAATGAGGGGTAAATGCTTAGATGTTCAGCCCTCTAGCTCCATCAGTGTGGCATGTACACAGATCAGTTGCATGCTACTGATACAGAAATAATCTAACTATATGATATCACACATAATATCTAACTGTAAAAGTACGCTGTGGCTATTGTTTGTTCTGTCTGTTATGCAAGGGGAATGACTTTCATAATTTACTTCCCTTGGACGACTGTTTCATTAGACCATTATTCTTGCTCAATTCAAATTGTGTGAATATTTTTTTTCATTTGAAATAGATTCACACCACTTTATAACGTAATTGCAAAATTACTTAAATATTGCCGTCTTTTTTTTTCTTCTTGACAGCAAGGGTTAACAAGTACTGATATATACAATAGGAAAAAAAGCAAGAAACGTTGAAATTCTGAAAGAAATATGAAAAAAAAAAAAAGGAAAAAGAAATCAATATTCTTCAACTTGTTTTATAAGTAGTAGCTAGTGGCATTCAACTGTCTGTACATCACGGTTGGACCAGTTTTCTTCGCCTTTTGACGCCACTGCGACGGAAGCCTTACCGAAACACGGCACCTTCGATTCTAAGATTGTAGGTTAAACTGAAAGAAACAGAGTGTCTTGCTGAGAACCGCCAACAGCGGGACACAACATTGAGAAGCGTGTAAGAGGTCCACTCAAGTACAAGGAAGAGAAGATAAAAACTAGTAAGCACACAGTGAGCGCATACCTCTGCTAAAAACTAAATGGAAATCAGTTGATATATATATAGTTATGATGCAGGGGGGTAACGGTAAAAAAGAATCCAGTGTCCACTCAAAATCATACCTCAACCGATGAGACTTCCACAGAATCTAATTGAATTACATGGAGAACTTGTCTGGAGAGACAGACAGCGGGCGGACATAAGTATGCTGTGTTAAGGTTGGGGTGATCAATTAAAAAATTGGCAGAAAAGGTGTGATGAATAAGTTACTTTTAGTTGCATTTTATTGGGCTAATATCATTTTTAAAAAAAGTCCAAAGAAACAAACAGGAATACTACCTGGCACTAACTAAGAACCAATTCAGTATAAACTTACATTATAAATTGAGTCATCACAGAAAAAAAGTACGGCCTGTAGGCGTAATACATATATGCATGGCCAGCCAGTCAACAAGACCAACTTGGAAACTAAAGAAATCTGTGGACCGTTTTGCTAACAGTTTTGGCTGACGGCTTGTAATTAGGAGAGCAAGAACGTTAATGAAAAATCACGACAGCGAGTCGCGAAGAAAAGAAGTATTAGTGAGATTAATCTACGAAAAATTTATAACCTATACAGCAAACTGAGTTGTTGGAGAATTTGAGAAAAGAAAGGTACATGAATGATAAGACAGAAGGAGGAAAAACATTGAGAAGATGACACGAGAAAATTTGAAAGCATTCACAGAACGCACATCCCTGCCAACATCGTGCACCAAGTAAAAAAAGGAATGGAAATGAAATATTAGATAAAATAAAGAAAACACAGGGCAGAACTTCAAATGTACAAATTAATACAATTTATTGATTCACTTTACTTGAAATTTGAATGCAACCTTTTAATTGAATATTGCTTTTACCTTTCCTCCCCTGCAAAATAATGAAAATATATTTCCCGTTGGAATACGAATTCCCCGCTCCTATCAAGAAATGGAACCGCTTTTTGCATAACTCATTAGTTTTGGAGAATTTTTGGAGATCGCAAGGACAGACACACGGACTGACATACTAACGGTTGGACTCACGTTGGCAGAGAAAATTATTGTTCCTTTAGAGCAAGAAGTGTAGAAGAGAATTTCGAAAAGGCAAGGTGAACAAATTATTAGATAGAGTGAAAGGGAAAATAGAGAAAATGGTGTGAGTAAAAAAAAGGGGAGAGTAAGGCAGATATAGAGGGTGTTAAATTGGGAGACAAGAGCGTAGTAAGTGGATAGCAAGATGAACAGTTCAAAGGTGAGAAATGCAACGAAGTCATGAAGTGCCCTGTTCACGTGTAACTGTTTGGTCAGGCTGTGATGTCCGAGGTCTGTACATCAATGACAGGGCTGGCAGCAGCTAAGGAGTGGCCTGTATATTCGAGCTTGCAACAATGTTTTGAACGGACCAATGTGGACTATCGATTTTCGCCAGCGCTTATTGAATCTTAGTATATACAAATATATATATATATATATATATATATATATATATATATATACGAGAATGTAGATTCTCCGCACAAATACGTTCATGTTTCTGCCTTGTTGGAGCCTCTCTTGGCGAATGATTATGAATGTTTTAGTTTCTTTTTGGAGAAATAGGGTAAATTCTTGTGGATTTTGCTATGGTGGGAGTAATTTTTTATTTTGTTTTACTGTTATTTTTTGTAGTGTATGTGTTTTGCTTGCGGTTATAAGTTACATGTTGAGGTGTAGGATTTATCTATAAGTGGAGGCTGAATTGTGTTGTGAGGGATGTGTTGATTTCAACCTTGATTTTTACATTAGATATATTGCCTGTGTTAGAGTCCTTTATGACCATGTTCGATTGTACTGTTTTTAATTTTCTCAGACTGGAGGAAGTATGAGCGTTAATACATATTTGTTTATATCGATACTAATTTACCAATACCACTTAGAATGAATGTCGTCTTCAAATCATTCTGCTATTGCCCTATAATTAAAAGATATCATAAACATTATAATGCTCTGCATTTTTTTTTTTTTTTTTGCACGGATGGAAAAGTAAGGGAAACTATATCCTGATCTACATTTAATAGTTCACTCCCTTGAGAAATGTGTGTGCGTATGTGCGCGCGCATGTCTGTGTGTACGTGCGTGTATGTGTGTGTCATTATCATGAGGACTTTTTTGGGAACTTGATTTAGCACAGCACTGATTCTAATCAGTAGCAAATCGACCGGCTTTAAATCGGGTAAATAAATAAAAGAAATGGGCATTTTTAGATGAATTTCTTTATGATCAATTCATTTTTTCAGAAATAAATTGGCCATTTACTGATATATATATATATATATATATATATATATATATATATATATATATACATATATATATATATATATCGACTATAATTCTAGTCATTATCAGAATTTGATCTTTAATTAGAAATTGTCAGACAAAACTCTGACCAAAACTGTTAACATATGTTTCTTCAGTTGTTATGCAGATCTAGCTTTCTACCTGGCTACATGTGTATTTTGTACACAGTCAGCTGCAATGGATTTACTGAGGCTCAACATTTAAGCATTTACTCATCATGTCTGCAGAAAAAAAACTCTTTTTATGGGGGATTCTGTTTGCAATGTAATGTAATCAATATTATTGATACCTTAGTTAGTGTCCAACAGCATTACTGCTTGTTTTAGGTGATCACTGCCCAACAAAAGGTGAGAGAAGTATCTTAATAATTCATCACCTCATTATCCAATTCTTTATTTGATTACCCCCATGATGTCGGTAGCCACTCTGGAAATTAAGTCGGGGAACCAAGCTCAGATTCCGCTTCAGACGATTCACTTCGAATTAATTCTATTTGGAGAATTACATCCCACCCCCACTCTCAGCTGAAAGTAGGTAATTATCAGGATGTACTGGTTTTATGTAGCTCCTGACCCCCATCAAGCAATGGGCAAATGATGGGATAGGCCAGGCCCTCTAGCCTTGGTTAGTAACCAGTGTAGAAAACAGCTAATCTTGATTTCTATACCAAGAGTAGAGCCTCTAAGGTAGACTGGGTTTACATTTTCCAATTGGTAGTCAGGGTTTATTTCTTGGTGGTGGTACTATGAAACATAGTACGTCTTATTTTGAAAGGAGATGGGCGCCGCCAAGTGACTCAAATTGCCTTGGAAAATGCAATGAAGGAAAAGTATTCAGCATGGCACTCGGACTATATACATGGTCATGGATTGAACTGGAATGTGTAATCTTATCTTTACTGTTCTTGAATATTTTATCATTTCGTCTGAACTCTTTTAAAAGCTTGGTGGTCCCTAAAGCTCGATGTTAGGTCACCATTTTTTCTGTACAACTAAAAACCGCCAACCAAAATTGACAACATCGGTTTGTTCAGTTTTCTAAACCGGTAAACATTTAGTCCTTGATATATCGAGGAAAACGGTTATTCAGCTTTTCGAAAATTCCCCTACTCGCTTTAATAGGTTTTTAGTGTCTGTGTGTTGGGGGGGGTCGCAATGGACGTTCATGCTAAATTGATCCTTAGTTTGTACCCAGCAGCAATCATAACTTTTCTCGAAAATTCAAGTATCTTAGTAATCATGGCCAAATAAAAAATGTATGAGAAGTAATTAATTCATTTCAAGTGATCGCCCTCAACACAGTACACTGCCAAAAAGGCATAAGTAATGACAGTTTCTATTGAGTGATTAACCATTCCAATTTATATATATTAATTGTTCCTGTCATTTTCTCATACAAAGAACAGTAATTAGAAATCAATAAACTTAGAGTTATCACCCTTAAGGGTATTATTTGCAAATTTATACCTAATGAAATGATTTACACGAAAACTGATACAATGATTAGATAAGTAATTGCAAAAGGCTCTTTTTAAGTTTGACCATTTAATTGGTATTGCACTAACAGAGATCTTGTTACAACGTGTCGTTTTTGCTACGTTGCTGTAAAACACACGCCCACCCACAAAACAGAAATCGGATCATTACAACCTGAATTATATAGAAAACTGAATATTGCATGATATGAAGAGTAACAATAATTTTGTGGTGTAGTTTTCCACTTATCATTTGACCGATAGAATCTAGCTTTATAAGCGACAGTGTTTATCAACCAGGAATGACATTTCCTGAGGGTATTAGCCGAAATTGTCAGCCCGTTAACCTCCACCCAAACGCTAGACAAATGTCAGCTGAGGAAAACAAAGCGCAGCTAGAGGAGACGTATTCTTGTAACAAGTGAATAAGAACATTTTCGTCCTAATCCACAAAATACAAATCGAAATCGCTTATCATATTTATTCGATATTGGAGTCGGAAAATGCTCATATATCGAAACCGATATGACACACTTTCGTTCCGCTCGAAGAGAACACACTGGAATGTTTTCTTGAATATATTATTTATAGAATAATACAACAAACAGGCTTGGAGCAGTATCCAAGGAAAGAGAGAGAATGTCATGGGTGAACTTTGAAACGTGTAAATCTTACACAGAAGAGCGAGTCTTCGTTGCCAAATATCTTTATCTTCGTAGAATCTGTAGAAGTAACACTATATTTTAAGAAGACAGGTGTCTCTAAATAAATATATGTTTTTTCCCCTCCAAAATGAACTGACGAAGACTCCTAAAAATCGGTGCACATAGATCTAGAATGTTTGAGAAATTCTCCCGCCAAAACTGCGAGTTGGCTTTGTTTTATTTTTTCCACCGTGACATAAACAAGAACGAGAACTGCGTGATCAATCCTTAGCAAATTTAAGGAAGTAAAAATTAACCTCTCTCGACCGCCGTTTGGAATCATAACCAACTGACTGTTACCAATGTTTTCATTCAAAGTGTTATACATCAGCCAGCCTATATGTTGGAAATACGCAGGGACTTATTTCGTTTTGATAGATGATTACATCTATATTATTATTTCCCTACCGTGATTCGAAATCACAACCAATTGAGTGGTAGTCAGCTCTCTTACCGACTGAGCCAGACGTACCAATCAACAAAAAATCAACGAGACTCATCTTACGCAATGGCTTATTTAATTTTAATCAACCAATGCATTTAAGCTGAAAAAATTGTTTCTAATGATTTTTTTTTACTTATATATGCAATACAAAAGTTTTAATAGTCATCTTCAGCTGCAATAGAAGTTGGAGTGGAGTTCGATCCTGCAGCAGTCAGGCTTGTTATTCTAATTTTGTCAAGTTTAGATGAGAATTTTCACTGGTCGACTTCTACGTTTTCATAGTTTTTCAGTCGTGGAGGGGATTGGCCCAGCCATCTGCAACATCGGCAAGCATTTTGAGTGGGATGTTCTCACAACTATTTTTGATTTTTGCCTCCTGTTCATATAATTCTCAATCTTGTTTGATAAATTTCTCTTTGGGTGGCACCCGTTCATGGTGTAGAAATCGCTATCCCTAACCCTTGCCAGGTCTCAATTTTGCACCTCAGTTCGTACATTAGTGTCATCACCATAAAAATGGGGATATACGTAGATCTTAAGAGTTTGAAAAAAAAAATCACAGACATCGAGCAATCGATTTTTATCAATTATGCTGAGATTGGACAGAAATCTGATATAAAAAAAAGGAAAAAGAAAATGTCTGGCCACTTTTGGCAAGCGTTGTATTTTAAAAAATATATATTTGAAAGTTGTTTTTCTTTGAGAAGTTTTAAAAAGACGTTAGAATCGATTTGCAAGTCAATTTGAATGTATTTTGCATTAATGTGTTCGTCTCTCTCCGGGCAATTTAAAATTTGAATTAATTCTCGGCTGAAACGAATCAATAATTTTTTTTTTCTTCAATGTCTTTAATAATTCAGAGAAGTTTCGATCGGTAATTGATCGTCATCGAACGGCAATTCATAAATCAAATTTGTTGGATAAATTTGGAAGTCAATGATTTTGAATACGATATAACGATCGTTCCAGGTATAAGGAAAAGAGGGTTACGTCTTGTAAAAGAAACAAAATCGAATATTTATCAATAAACTTTTGATTATGTCTCTATCACTTCTTTCATTACATGCTCAGATCTGATGATTATCGATCTTCTTCAAAGAACTGACAAATCACCTGCAGAATGCAGTAGACTCTCGTTGTAACGGCATTTGTATTAGCAGCAATATCTAATAACACCTGCGTTCTAACGACATGATTGTCAGAATGTCGCTAGAGATCATGAGTTCGTTATTATAGTCTGACATTTAGGTGATAATTATTTGATTTCATGAAATATGTGTAAAATATAATTTTCTTTCCAGTTCTGTTACCTTGAGGTCTTCCCGAGTAACAACGGTTTCCTTAGTTAGCGTTGTAATATAATCTTCGATGTGTATTAGATGAAGCATTGTTTGATTTCCCTGCCGAATGTGTTATATTCGTTACTTTAAAATTTAATTTTCGGAGATTATCATTATGATGATAAGGCTTCCGACAAATAAACACTCTTGAGAAACATTAATCAAAATAACATCAATTACCAATAATTTGTGAGAGAGAAGGAAATACTGGATGATCATTAAATAGATACAACCTCACGCGTTTTTTCGTGTATCAAGGCGATAGGTGTCAATATAAACGCCTGAAACTTGTAACATGGTTATTTTATTATAATAATCTTCAAGACGTTAGTAAGAAAAATAATTGCAAAACATCTGTTATAAAAATTGTTTTTGTAAACAATATTAACCTGGAGATATTTTTGTTTGAAACAGTACAACGGGATTATTTGCTTCAGAACAGTTTTAGATGAAAATACACCGAACTTTAAAATTTTACTAAAGTTTTATTGGTGTAAGGATTTCAATCAGATTTTTTGTATTTATTTATTAACTGATTTTTCTATGATAAGGATATTTTGTAAGGAAGATTTGAAGAAATATTCTTCAAGTCAATAACCACCACACCTTATTTGATTTTATGAAATCTTAATAAGATATTATTTAAACATAAATATTTACAATTATACAAACATGAGTCCCTGACGAAATTAGAATAGTGGAAACTTTACACGAAACGACATGAGATGTAAAATTTGAAACTAAATTTTGGTTTGTCACGTTTTTTCCTTATCTTCAAAATGTAAGAATTATTCTGTCTCTTCCGTATGTAATTGCACGGGTTTTTGAAAGATTGGCATAATTCTGTAAAGTATATAAAAAGAAATATCAGTATTCTTTTTTAATTAAAGACAATGTTTGCTTCATAATTTGTGACGAGTATTTCTGCACATGAAAGAATTATGCTGGGCCTCACATGGAGAGACCACAAGATAGCACAGTACATCCGAGAAAAGATAAGAGTCAGGGACATCATAGAATCCATTAAAAATCTCAAATGGCGGTGGGCTGGCTAAGTTGCAAGAAATGCAGACAATCGACGGACATCACGACTCACGACATGGACCCCCTGAGATCACATGCGCAACCGATGCCGGCAGAATATTAGATGGAGAGACGATCTAGACAAGTTCAGGAAGTACTGGCTCCGCGACGCCCATGACAGAGAAGTGTGGCAAATCCTGAGGAAGGTCTATGTCCAACGACGGACGTTAAGAGCCTGATGATGATTTCTTAATTTCAGTTGCCTTTCATTCATTGCATGGCCATTAATAAAACAGCGCTGATTGAAATTAAAGAATAAGATAGAGGCTCATGAGGTTATATGGCTAGATTTGATCTTTCATCGATCGAAAAAAAAACTTGTTGCTCAATGGGTCAGAGCAGCTGTCATGTAATATGGGCTCCCAGATGCGGAAGGACAGTGTGTGCAAGCCCCCTAAAAGCTTATTTATCTCCTATCCGAGGTGTTTACAAATGATCGTAAATGGTCTCAAACTAAGGACCATGTTACGGGAACAAGGATACTCAAATGGCAATGGGCAGACCATGCTGCAAGCAAGTCAGGCAACTGCTTGATATCATGAGTCACGACTTTGGTCCTCAAATATCATATGTGGAATTAGGGCCAGCAGAAAATGAGATGCAGTGCCATTTAAGACGGATTCATAAGATATTGGCACTACGACACCGGCGATTGAGAGATCTGGTGAATCTGGTGAATGTCTGTATCTAACGACGGACGTTAAGAGGCTGCGGCTAATGTGTTGCAATTAAAAGCAACTGAAATGAGGATGAAATAAATATGAATATGAAATCAAACAAAACTTGCAATCACAGTCAATAATTGAACAACTGTTGCTTTAAATTTTTTTTCAAAAAGTTCAATAGAAAGGTAAATATGGACAGAAAAGATTTCAAATTATGATACTTCCGGTATTTTCCCCTAGGGAAACATTAAAAAGTGTGAAAAAAAAAATACCTAAAACCGTCTAAATTCTTCAGAACCTTGATGTTAACAAACCCGTCAACATGAGGCTAAAAAAGGTCAAAAAGCTTTTTTTTCCCTTAAAATTCTGTTTGAAAACAATTTTAGAGGGGTGCGAATTTCCAAGTCTGTGGACGAAACAGGATGGAACGTAGGAATACACAAAAACATAAAATCACTCACGTGAACACACACACACACACACACACACACACACACATATATATATATAAATATATATATATATATATATATATATATAATATATATATATATATATATATATATATATATATATATATATATATATATATATAAATATATATATATTAAAGCAGATTAAACCGTTCGCCAACTTTGAAGGCTAACGTTGTTAAATGAAAGCATTGCTTTTGATCAAAATTAAACATTTAAATTACTTACATGGTTTATATATCAGCGAAGCCAAGAAGTCGAATCTGTCCACAAGGAATCCATGGGTCTCAATACATTTGACTCAGGCTTCAGCCCTGGATAAGTGATTTCAGTGTTCTTTCATTGTCTACCGAGATAGGAGAGTCTATTCTACGATCCTATCAGTATTTCTGTCCAACTGTAGCACAAGTTACACACTGGGGGTGACCTTATCACAACAAAGACGCTAACTACAACAACAAGAATAATCCTCATCTAATCCGGGGAAGGGGAATCTCCACTAGCTGTTCCGTCATATTAGACCAAAAGCGGATGATAAAACCAAAATTTCCCCACCACAACTTGAAATTACGACCAAGTGATAAGCAGGCAGCTCACTAACCGACTGTGCCAAAATGACATGGGCTCATTTCATTCAAATACATAAATACATTTATGAAATGGACATTGCCCTACCACGATTTTAAATTTGCATTCTTTCTTTTAATCCATTCGTTATAACGGCAAATTCATTATAACGACACTCCTCCAGGGTGTTGTGAAAGATATACAGTAGTTTGAACCTGCATCATCTATATCATAAAGTAATCAAGTGTGTGTGTTTGTGTGTGCGTTTGTACTCTTATTAGTAAAGATCTTAGCATCACAAATCACGACTGATCAGTAGGCAGCTTTCGTACCGACTGATCCAAACTGACAAATCGTTCACAAAATTTACTAAAACGCATGTTAAAAACACACAAGAGCTTATTTCATTCTAATATATATATATATATATATATATATATATATATATATATATATATATATATATATATATATATATATATATATATATATAATCAACGCTCCCTCATTAAGGTGACTCCTTCATTGAAAGCTTATGCAATGCTCTTTGAACATAGAATGGAGAACTCAGGCGGATTAGGATGTATACGATAAAATAAATATGTCGCTTAAATTTGACCTCTCCAACCGTCCAGTTCTGTGAAGTAGAGGGAGGATACCAGCCTCCGGGTCTGAAGCTAAGATTTCGATTCTGCCATGTGGTGCAGGATGGGATATTTGATATTCTATAGCCACACTGAAGCGTTGTAATATAACGAAACAGCTGTTTGTGGATGACAATATATATATATATATATATATATATATATATATATATATATATATAATTTATTATGTATACACCAATAGTAAGAATTTTCATTCCGTATACAAGTAGGAGTGGAGGTTGACCCTGCAGCAACTATGCCTTGTTTATACTGTCCTTAAACAATTTTCCTTCCCTTTTGAATTATGTAGGAAACTGAAGTGAAATAATTTCATGGTATTGTCTCCCATTCATCATGTTCACGATAGAATTCAACCTTAAAAGCGATACTGCTTATTAAGCCAGAATGTCATTTCCATAGGGGATTAACAAAAATTATGAGCGAGTTAACCTCCACCCAATCCCCGGACAAATGTCATCCAAATATAAGAAAACTAACCAAGAGAGATTTATTTTGGTAACAAGAGAATGAAAGACTTCTCCGTACATATCCACAAAATACAAATCAAAATCTATCATTTTTATCTCTCGAGAATGACGATCATAGTATCATTCGCCAGAATTTGGAGAATGGAGTTATTTTGAATTCCGGATGAATTTCGTACTTTTATCTTGTTCAACGATATATTTTATTACCTCGTAACAATGACTGAGCAATGCTTCAAGAAGGATAGAATCTGTGATATTATTCAGCTTGTTCCTAGCAACATTCGGAGGATGTTACACTCTCTAACACAAAAAGAAACGTTGCAGCTCGAGCCAAAGGAGCTTTTACGGTTGGCAGAAAGTCAAATCAGGATGAAACAAATACAAAAGTCAAGATGGAAGAAAATACTCTCAAAGGAGTTAGAGTTTGACTATTGATGATAATCAGTGCTGGTAATTTAGATGTGATGTTTTATTCTTTTTCCCTAGTGGAAGTCACTCTCAGATTCGAAAAAATAAAGATAACATATGGCAAGCTTTCGGCAGAACAAGCTCAAAATCCCATCAGTTCAAAAAAAGGAGAGGTACAACCAATGCATCCTTCCGATAGTCACCTATGGAACTGAAACATAGAACCTTACCAAAACCCAGAGATCATAAGCAAAATGTAGAAAGACTGGCCATCAAACTAAAAACCATGCAACGTCCACATTAAAGAATCATGCTCAATATCAAATGGAAACATCATACGACAGCTCAGTATATTAGGAAAAAAAAAACAGGAGTACGAGGTATCGTAGAATCCATTAGATAACTCAAGTGACAATTGGCCGGTCATGTCAGACAACCGTTGGACGTAACAAACCACAACGTGGATCACCAGAGATCATATACGAAACAATGCCCGGAAGAATTTATGATTGCAAGACGAAGTAAACAAGTTCAGACCGTATAGTCTCTGGCGGATCCTGGGGAAGGTCTATCTCCAACAACGAACACAAAGTTGATGATGAATTTGCAACACTGGAACACGAGACAAACTAAAAAGCACCTAGATATCGTCAACACTGGACTAACGAATTCAAAAAACAAAACGAAAATAAATCTAAATTGGTATCTCTTGTGATAATTAAGTGATCATCTTGAATTCATCTTGAATTCTGGAACCGTATGAAGTAGCTCATTAATTTTGGGTTCCTTAGGTTAGAATTCCTGTGTAATTGGGGCGGGAAAGGGAACCTCTTCATAGAAACGAAGAAAATCAATACACTCCCGTGGTTGTTTGTTCTGGAAGAAATGATAGACTGGTCCTTCAGTAATTTTCTTGTGCGAACAGCAAAACTCCGGGGAAATTTTGTAGAACCTTTCACCATTTTCTGATTCACACTTCAAAGAGGTGATGGCAGAGCCCTGATGGATAGATAGATATATAGATGCATAGATAGATATGAATAATCTGGGATATATATATAAATTGGGATATATATATATATATATATATATAATTGCGTTATATTATCTAGTAACTTAGTTAAAATGATCTCCCGTCGTTACGCGGTTAATATATCACTCAACTCAGACAACGAAAATAGAATAAACAATTAAAGAGAATGTACCTGCTGCAGGAATCAAACCTGCCACTGATAGGGCAGCCGCTTCAGCGTAGCTCTAACCATTGAGCTAAACAGCCACGGGTAATGCAGAGGCCAAGTGACTGCTTTCAACCCAAATTTCCTTCTCTTATAAACTCGGTCTATTCGCCTCTTCCAAAGCGACGATTATTATGTTGTCTACATTGAGTGATACAATAACTGTGTAACGACTGAAGATTATTTCATATAAGTTTTTTATATAATATAACGTAATTTTTAATTGATTCTGTCGGACCAAATATATCCATTTCTAAATATACATATATATTGACAGATATGAATAAACTGGAACACGTGTAATTTGCGATAGATAGATAGATGGATAGATTGACTTATGAATAAATATGTAGATGGATATAAATAGACAAGAATAGTTATGTAAATTATGATAGCTTGTCATATATGAAATAACTGAAATACATATGTAAATTAACATGGATACAAATAAGCAAGAATGCATATGTAAATTACGATAGCTAGCTAGATAATGATAGTCTGGAATATGTATGTAAATTAGGAAAGATAGATAGATTGATAAATGGACCATATTCTCATAGTCTATCATTGTTATATTAGAAAAGAGACAGCTAAAGCATTTCCTGTTATAAGTGGTATATATATATATATATATATATATATATATATATATATATATATATATATATATATATATATATATATATATATATATATATGTATACGTAAACCGGAGGAATATTAACTGGAAAAATCTCATATTTAAAAACTTTGAGTTGTGCACTAAAGATTATGGTAGAGTAGAGTTAAATTCTCTATTCTCAGAACTTTTAAGAAAAAAAATGTTTCTATTCGTGTAAGCAAATGATTATATTACACACGCATATAGAATTATTTATAAATGAGTGCAAAAATAAATAAGTAAAACGAAATAAGTAGAACAAAAGAAAGTAATAGTAACCTTAAGCTATGAATAAAGAAAAAAAAAGAAAAGACAGAAAGAGAATATACAATTAAGTAGTACAACCAACTGCTATTTCATATGCTCTGAATGTCATGCGTGCTCGGCTTCAAGTGTCCCCGATAAAATGTTCGAAATATGAAGCTAGGACATTTCAATGCCTGTATGGTTGAACTCTTCCGGTGAACCTTTCGTAACTTGATTCGCGATTCGGAGCAAGAGAATAAAAAGCAATAAACAACCCTTTTATTTTTATTTTTTTTCATCATAGTACCACGCAAAGGGCAGGAGGGGAACATTGGGTAGAAAAGAGTGTACACGGTTCACCTTACGACTTCGGTTAATATTGAAATTGTACTTATTCCGTGTCGCTTATGAAAGGGACAAATGCAATGACTCTTGTATAGTACCAGTTTTTAGTCTTTGTTCCTAAATGATACCGTTTGTAAATGGAACATGCTATGAACAAAGTCTGGTCAGGAAGTATCCGGACATTTTAAATATTTTGCTGTTGAACGCTTTGAATATTTCGCTGTCTTCATCATCATCATCATCATCATCATCATCACCATAATCATCATCATCATCGTCGTCAGTCTTTTAACGTCCGTCGTTGGACATAGACCTTCCCCAACATTTGCCACACTTCTCTATCATGGACGTCACAGAGCCAGTACTTCCTGAACTTGTCTAGCTCGTCTCTCCATCTAATATTCTGCCGGCATCGGTTGCGCATGTGATCTCGAGGGATCCATGTCGTGAGTCGTGATGTCCATCGGTTGTCCGCCATTCCTGCAACATGGCCAGCCCACCGCCATTTTAGATTTTGAATGGATTCTATGATGTCCCTGACTCTTGTCTTTTCTCAAATGTACTGTGCTGTCTTGTGGTCTCTCAATGTGAGGCCCAGCATAATTCTTTCATGTGCACGTTGCATGGTTCTCAATTTGCGGGTCTGTCTTACTTGGCAACAAATCAGAGCTGATTTTACTCCCCATGCGTGAGCAGACACGTTCCTGTTGTGTCACCCAGTCAGTGGCCAGCCCCCTTTCAATCAGCTTGCGTTATGTACAGTGTGACCATCGGATACACAATGATTGAGCTTATCAATTCTTCACGCCTCGAAAGGTTTTGGGGAGCAGAGCAGAGCATCACCTCAGTCTATTAGCCTCCCTACAGTCGTCATTTGGCTCCTTGTTACTACTGGACTTGGGCCTTTCAAAAGGAGGAGATATCAGATCGTGGACGAGATTTCATAGAATGCGACTAGGTTGCTGATTCTAAAAGTGCAGTCTGTTTCTAAAAGTGAGCACAATGAAAATGAAGACAAATACACAACGACCAAAATCGAAAATGTAGAACTGGAGAAAGTACACCAATACATCTATTCGGGACAGCGAATCTCCATGAAATACTCAAAAGAGAAAGAAATCAAACGGATATTCACTCTTGCTTTCGGTAGAGCAGGAAAGTCCCATTAGTCCTAAAAGGAATGTTATACAATCAACGCATTCTACTAATAATCACTTATGAAGCTGCAAATGGAACCTAGTCAAAAGACTGACCTTCAAACTGAAAACCATGCAATATGCACATGGAAGACTTGCTCAACATCAGATGGAGAGATGATAAGACCATAACATATTGGAGAAAATGAGGAGTACGAGATATCATAGAATATACGTGAATTGGCTTTGGTATAAATAGTTTTGAAGTAAGTAACGACAGAAGCACAATATAAATCAGCAGCAGCAGCAGCCGGTATATGTCCACTGTTGAACAAAAACCTTTCTCTTCTCTTTCCATGACAAGCGTGATTGCGCTGATCACTGCCATATCTTAATAGCAAATGCTTATACCTCATCCCTCAATTTTGTATCTGGTATTTTCTTACCTTGTTTACTGTCCTGCAGTTAGCTGTTTACTCCATCTGATGTCCCCTCTTCTCTATATACGCATAGCCCATCTCCATTTTAATATCCTAATTACTTATATGATATACTTCGCCCAGGTGGTCTCTCGAATCCATGTTGATCTCTTTCTATCGCTGAGAGTTATTCCCTTACATAGCTTTTTCCATTGTTCTTTGTGTGGTTTTGACTAGGTTCTTGAGTGGTTTCCAGGTTTCGTACCCGTGTGTCATAGCAGCTATGATGCATTGATTGTGATATAAAAATACAATACAAAAATAGTTTTTAAAAAGTGCTATACTTTTCGTAATGAATTCAATTCTTATTAAACATTTTTCCATGAGAATCAAAGTTGAATAACCCCGTAGGAACTATATAAAAATAACTTGAATTTTTCTCCCGAATATGTGATGTTTCAGTGCATATTTAGAGCAACAAGTTGATAATGAGTTCGAACTCAATCTAACCATGTTTAAACCAACCAGATTTGTGAATAAATCTGATGCTTTCCCCGATCAGACTGGTTATTCCATTCCATCTATGAACAAAAAGGATCAAGTCGTTTGTGATAGAAGTGATTTGAAGATTAATTATTTCATAAATTAGATTTTCAAAAACGAATACCCAACCACCTGAACCTAATTACTCAACTCATTTTTAAAAAAATCATATATTTCAGTGAATGTCTAATACAATAATTAATATTCTCGCTACATCTCTACTACTACTGCTACTACTACTACTAATTCAATAATTCTGATTACTTCTACCGAAACTCATTAAAATCATAATTAGTACACCATTAAAACTGATAGTAATGCATTATGCTGTTATTATTTTCTTAGATTTGTCACTGCTGTTCTATGTATCTCTATGGTGATGTTATCATCATCATCATCATTATTATTATTATTATTATTATTATTATTATTATTATTATTATTATTATTATTATTATTATTATTATTATCATTATTATAATAATAAATTGAGATTGGAAGAACTGGGGATAAAATAGAGGATCGAGACTATACAGACCACAGCACTGCTGGGAACTGAACGAATACTGGGGAGGGTGCTAGAAATATGAGATTTACTAGCCCTAGCTGTAAGCAGTAGAGTAGCTTAACAGGGAGAAAAGAGAGAAGAAAGAACGAATAACAAAAAAAACAAAAACAACACAAATGGTAGTGGAAGTACGAACCACAGCGCTGCTGTGATAGGTGAGGGATATATGAAAGGAGAACTGGAGACCCGAGGAGACTTGTTGTCACTCAGCTTCCAACAATAAGCACTTGGCAACTGGTGTGAAACTAAACCACAGCACTGTTGTGGACTGTGAGAGTGTAGAGAGAAGGTTTGGAGACCTAAGGAGTCTTGCTGTCACTCAGTCTCCAAATGCGACTACATGTCAACTGGAGTGAAAATGCATAATAATCTGAATGGTTTATATTTATTCATCTATGTAGTGAAAAGTTGTGATTTTTCTTGTTTCCCTCTCCATAGCAATGGACTCTTCCACTTGATGGTTAAATTTGCCGATGAAAATGTCTCAAACCAAACATTTGTAAAACTACTTCTTCTTGACTTCAGTAAATTACTTTTTCTAAAAGGAAAAAAAAAACATTATCACATAGAAAGTCAAATACATCCGTTAGTTTTTCACGAGGATTAACTAGAATCTATATTTGACTTTCCATTCTGAACTTTTTACCAGATGTGTCATTCCCATACTGTCTTCCTTATGCTTGTAAAATCTTTTAAAAGGATTTAAAAAAAAACGTTTTAATTAAATTTAGCGATGAGTTTCTCTCTTGCAATTTGAAGAATGACAAAAAAATTGCTCCCACTTAATATTGTAAAGTTTGAATTATTGAATTTTTCTCACGACTGCTACGGATAATCTCATAAACAACTCTGGATGTTTTAATCTAATTGGTTTGTATACCCCAGCCGCCTTGACTTAACTGGGCCTGTAATATATTATGTCTGCTATTACTGAAATTGTTCAGAGTGTCTGCACAAGATTTTTGGTAAATGATACATGATGCTCTATACATAAATCTTGCAATGCTGTGTACTCAAACTGTGATAATGATAATAAAAAACGATGTCGGTCATCCTAATCCATATGTATAATAATAAGCGATGTGCAGATGTCGATACGCTGAGGGACGCCACCGATAGAGAAAAAAAAATGATTCCATTCATGTTCTAATGGCGTAATAAAATGTTAAATTTAAAAGAATGATACAGAAATTGAACAAACAAAAACACTAGAAATAATATAAGTTCACTTGTGGTCAACAGAACGCTAATCTCCAAGGTCACTGCAATGCAAATCTATATTATCTACGTATATGAAATGCAATGTGTATAGAAGGCAATTCTCCGAGCTCACTGAAATGCAAATATCTATCATCTACGAACAAAAATGCAATGTGTATTGAAAGCAATTCACCAAGCTCACTGCAACGTAAATCTCTATCAAATATAAAATACCATGTGCATCCTTATATTTTATATGTGCCATCAATATTGTCGGCATTCGTAAACTGAAAATAATAATGAGGACAATATGAGAGGAAGGCCAGGGACTTTGGGAGACTTACTTTCATTCTGCCTCCAGCGATAACTACCAGGCAACTGGTGTGAAACTGTAAACCACAGCGCTGCTGTAAACTGTGAGTGTAAAGACGAGGGCTGAAGACGTGCAGTCACTCAGGCAACGGGTGTGGTGATGATGATGATGATGATGATGATGATAATAATAATAATAATAATAATAATAATAATAATAATAATAATAATAAAAATTTTAAAAAAAAAAACAAAAAACGCTGAGGGTGAGACTGGAGGATATCGGGATTAGGGGAAATATTTAGACCGTACAGACCACAGCACTACTGGGAACTGCACGGATACTGAGGAAGGTGCTAGAGATATAAGGACTGCAACGAATTGTAGCCCTGACATGATAGGTGAAAGAGAGAGGAGACGTTAGCTGAAGACCTGAGGAGACTTATTGTCACTCAGCCTCCAGTGATAACCACTGGGCAACCGGTGTGAAACTGTAAATCGCAGAATTACTGCTACCCACAAGTACTAGGAGAGGAGGGCTGGAGACTTGAGGAGACTTGCTGTCACTCAAACTCCAGCGGTCACCACCAGGCAACTGGTGTGAGATTCCAAATAATAATAATAATAATAATAATAATAACAACAACAACAACAACGACAACAACAACAACAACAACAACGACAACGACGTCTGGTTTGTCACTCAATAGGAAACGTCATAAGACCAACTAGTATGTCCTGATTAATTAATTAAATTGGAAAGGGTGATCAATGAATAAGTAACTTCTCTCACCTTTTGTTGTGAAGTGATCACTATGAAAGTATGAATTTGGAAAAAAAAACAAAAACAAGTGCTAATGCTTGAATACTTTCAATGCAAATTGAACCTCCAGTAAAACCCTATTTAGGATGAATTTAGGAGTTAATTGTTGAAAATGTCTGACCCCTAGTTCCTTTAGTTTCGTATGTACGCATGATATATACATACAAAGCCAGCCAGCCAGACCAACTTGAAAACTGAATAAACCAGTATTTAAAGTTATACAAGCAGTCTTTGTTGACAGTTATAAATGATTACGTAGAAAGGCAGTTGGACTGTTTATAAGTGCCCAAGGCAAATTCGCCTAGAAAGACACGGAATTTAATAAGGTTCAACAGAATCAACTGCATACCCCAAGTGTCGCTCGGCTAGTTTACAAAATATCTTGATATGGATAACGTTTTATTTAATTTTCTAATTTTTAAGTAATACAATATATTTTCAGTTATTTACCAAGAAACACACTTTTTGACACGATAAAATTTCACAGTGTGAAAATAGTACAGGGGATTATTTAACATTTTCGAGAGGATCAAATGAAAAACATAGAATTCGCAATTAGACAATTTTTTCAAGATGAATTCTAAAGTGTTGATTTGATTATCACCAATGGAAGCCTATGACGTTTCTATAGTCATGTTACATATGCCTGCAAAGTTTTGTCGAAAAAAGAATTTATAGTTTTAGGCGTGCAGAACAGTGTAGCAGATGCAC
>OY735218.1:17867552-17872552 GCA_963457665.1 Thysanoteuthis rhombus
TACGGTCCATCGGTTCCCTCCAATAGTACCTTTTAACCAGTGAACTCTCACATGAAAAAAATGGTTCATTTCTGAGTTGCTAAAAGAAATGTGAGACCCTCTTTTATGTTTATTGAGGCAACTAGATATCAATCTAAGGGACGTATAGTTAGAGATTTCAGCACGTTGCCCGGGTTTGATGAATGAAGGTCTGTATTGGAAACACTTCGGAATTCGAGATCTCGACTTTACCAGCAATGCTTGACAACTTCTATTCATTACTTTACTTCCATGTTAATGACTTTGCCAATTTTATCATGATTAATAGTGTTTTGTTTATCTTATTATAATTCTATCTTATTTTCCCAACTCGGTCTTCTCTCCTTATCTTGTGTGTTTAAAGTTTACTAGCATCAAAGTTGATACTTGCTTTTTTTTTTATTTTAGTCTTTTCTCTTTATTTTTTTCTAGTTCTTTGTTTTCGATAGTTCTTTCTCCTTTTTTTTTAGATCATTTTGTGGCAAAGACACACGTATTCGATACTGTAGACAAGCCAAAGATAAAAGATGTGGAAAAATGGATCAACGTGGCTTATCTACGAACTGGAAATGAAATATTATCTAAACTTTTCTTTTCTTTTTTTTTTTCAATGAAATTTATTCTATAGGTTAGCTTAACACTTTCGCCAGAGATCTATAATAAAGTTTCCACTCCTTCAAAGGTCGAAATAGGTACCATTTTATTTACATTACGGATTGCAACGTACACTCGAGAAAGAATGGCTGACGCATTGACTGTAACGAGATCCGAGTCGAAAGTATACAACCTATTTATATATATCGGGAACTGTTTACACGGATCTGATAAAACTTGACAATCAATCAGAAGTGACCCAACTATGCATGAGGAAACAGAAAACTATTCAGTGGGGTCGCTCAGTCCACAATGAGACATCATTGAGTGAGTTTGTGTAGTGTGTAGCCATTGCATTTGTAATGACTGGGCGAGTAGATTCTTCCTGTATCATGCAGAGGTTTGTGGCAGAAACTGGATCAGCTAGGTGTGTCAGTCCCCTGCTCTTTTCAAGATTTTGGTTCCCTGTAATTTCTGGCTTTTTCAAGAGATTCCAGACCAAAGAAGAGATTATCGAGAGCGTGGCGAGACAGCTTATCGCCATCCTGAAAATAATGATCTTTTAAAAAGTGAAAGGGAAACGAAAAACTGCAGGAGGAAAATTGAAGGGGAAAAGGTAGATAGTCATCTAGTTCTAGTATCAGATAAAAGAAGAAGGCAAGATAATTCAGTGAAATAGATAGCAAAAGAAAAAAAAAGACATTTGCTATAAAAAGGAGAGCAGTTTTTAGGTATTAGAATGAGAGATACCAGAGAGTACAAGATTGGTCGACAGGCCACCGGTCCCAGGCTGCTGGCAGTAGAAGGACATCAACCTCTCCCTCTTTCTTCAGACAAGCTTGCTATTACTCTCTCTCTCTCTCTCTCTCTCTCTCTCTCTCTCTCTATCTATCTATCTATCTCTCTGTGAGAGATGATTTTGTTTGGTCTCTAAACGAAGACTTTCGATGTATTTTCGGTCGGCCGAAGAAGAAAGATAAAGGTTTGATTTCGAATCCTGTCATAACTCTTGCGTCTTTTGCTCCATGCCACGCTGCAGTTTGGGTGCTGCCAAAACGGTTCATCGTCAAGAATTGACTTCAAGCCATTATCCTTTTTTTAAAAAAGGCATCGGACCAACGTAATAATCATACAGATAATGTGAAAAAAAGGAAGAAAAGAATAGATAAGGAAAATAATTGGAAAGCTCTCATGAGGCACATAATTATACCAACATCACCATCATCCTAGATATAAATTCTTGCTCCCTGTGGTTGGGGTGACCAATGAATTCTTTAAGAATGTAAGGTGAAAAATGGAAAACTTTTTTCGACTGTTATAATAACCCCCCTCCCCTGCAAGCTGATGTAAGATGAAACTGAACCAGATAAGTAGACCTAAAGTTGCCACATTTTTCTCTGTATTTTTCTCTGTACTTTTCTCATTGTTCATTCATTCAGATGTGTTGTTTGATCATTACAACGTATACCATCTACACTCTAACTAAGCAAGAGTAAGGCTTTAACAGTTATAAATGAGCATAAATTTGATTGGAATATTCCACAAAACCCCAAAGCAGATAGATCTAAAAGCAAAACAAAAAAAAAGACAGAAAGGAAAGACACATCGTTCTCCCCGACACTCCAGTTAGAGGCAGATCAGCCATAAAACTTAATTAAAAGACAGAACATCTTCAACCATCCTAGACCATACTATAACTAAAACCAAAATGAAAATCAGTTGATTTATAGCTACAATGCATCCAGGTGTGTGTGTGTGGGGGGTAAGTGTAAGTTTAGATCAATTTTCCAATTTATGAATTATTTTCTCAAAACAGGAAAAATATCTCTCCATCGAAGAGAAATCCTGAATCCACCTCAAAATTTAATAATTTGTTCTCCAGCATATAATTTGCTTTCCTTCAAAATGTCATTGGAATTCAATTATGAACATGACTGAATACATATACGCATGAAAGATAAAAAAATATCTCTCAATTAGAAGAACATTTCAGGACTCGCCCCAACATATGAGCAAAATCTTGTCATCTCATGCCGACTGTTCCAGAAAATATTGATGGAATTAATCGAAAACTAACAGAGATATTGTGTGATTAAAAAAAACTGACGCAGAGGCACGAATGAATACATTCACCTCTTCAAACTAGTTGAGTTGAAAGCTCTATGATGCGTACTGAATTAAATAGGAAGAAGAAAAAAAGAACAAGTCTGGTTATTCACTCAGCAGAGATGGTCTCGAATCAAGGTCTTTTGGTAACCTGCCGTGTTGGAAGTCATCAATTTGAACATGGGAAAAGTGAAAAAATCAGTCATTTCTCTCGCCCTTTGCTGAACAGTAATCACAAAAAGGCTAGATTTTCAACAACAACAACAAAACAAGCAGGCACCAACCACGGACAAATATAGCAAAAAACTAACTTGTAAACTGAACCATTAACTACAAACCTATTAGAGCTTAGCAAACATAGTAAGAAGTGAATGATTAATTATGCAACCGTCAAGCTCCATTGATAATGATGTCAAGGAAAGGTTATGTTAATAGATAGATAGCCACCGCAGTCAATGATTGAACACCCACAGCGTCAAAATTTAACGTCATTTATTAAAAAAATTCTACACAAGAATGTATATTGTAAGAATAAATCTATTCATGATGTCTCTGACGTTTTCTATAAGAAAGCATCTAAAATAAAGAAAATTAACATTTAGATGATATTAATAAGCCAGTCGAAATGAGGCCACCAAAAGGTCAATGTCTTTTTCCAAAAATCAAAAAAAAGCATTTTTGGAAGGGGTGTAGAGTAATGATGCCATTTTTTTTTATGACCAGGAGCGCTGGAACACATGTACACACGAATGCACTTACATATAAGAAGCAATAGAGCCCCACTGTTGTTCGATATAGAAAATAAAAAAAACGTAAGAGATTAAGCTGAAATCGAGAAAATGACAAAGGATATCATTGAAATTAGTAATTGGAGAAATTAAACATTTTCTAAAAAAGAAGCAATATTGAGGTTATTGATATGTGTATCATTTTGTCTTTTTCCGCTTGTACATGACGTATGTTTTACTGAAGTTCATGTGAAGACCAACTTTCTGGCTAATTTCATTCAGTCTGTCCAGCATTATCTTGAGGTCATGAAGATCCCCTGCAAAAGGACGATGTCGTCAGCGTATTCTAGGTCTATTTTGATTCTCTTACTTTTCAAATCTAGGTTTTGCAACATTATCTCGATGCAGGCTTGAAAATCTTTGGCGAGTTAGTATCCTCTTTTTCCACTTTTTTTCCAGAAAGAGTCCATATTATTTATAAAAGGCTACTATACCTTCCATGAAACCCCTGGAAGAAGCAGAAATCAAGCGGTTGGCAAGTTTTCGGTAGAACCTGCTCAAACCTCAAGAACAGGAAAAACCCATAAATCCTGAAAAAGGAGTAGGAAACAGATGTAAGCTCCCGATGGTCCCCTACAGAGCTGAAACAAGGAACTTAACCAAGACATTGACCCTCAAATTGAAAACCATGAAACGTGCACATGAGCGAATCATGCACAACCTTCCATGGAGAGATCATAAGACAGGATGGTATGTAAGGAAAAAAAAACAGTTATCATAGAGTTATCATAGGATCCATTAGAAAATTCAAATGGCAATGGGCTAGTCATGTTGCAAGATCGTCAGAAAACCGTTGGACATCACAACACACAACATGAGTTATTTTTACCTGAGCCTTTTCCTTACCGGTGCCATTTTACCGTACCATTTTTCTTCGGGCTATAATTACCGAGCATCATTGGGTATGTATGAATGAAAAAAATACCAATGATATACTGCTCCTATTGTATTGGACTTTTATCGGTGAAGCAGATCGATTAAAAAAATTGGTATAATAAACATTCAGTCTGCCCGAGCAGTCGTTATGGTAATCAATCAAAAGGCATCGAGAGAAAAATTATCAGTCAAAAGGACAATAAAATAGAATGGACAACTGCAAGTTACAACCGAGTTGAGTCAAAATGCATCAATGAAAAAGACAACATTCTGGCATGAATGATTTAAATGATTTTGTACTATTCAGGTAATTTTAAAAAATCGCAAGACCTTTTATTGAAATTTAATTTTATCTAAATTTATCAAGAAAAATACTAAAATGAATTACTCGATTGGAACGAATTCAGTTATAAGATTCGTGCTACAGTAATAATATCCTGGCGCAAATGTTACTACACTGTAGTCCTTTTAACTGGTGTCTTTTGGCTTGATGCTTTTTGACTGGTCACCAGTTTCATAACCCAGTTACTGTCAACAGGAATTCACATTCCTTCTACCTTTGAGTGTTTCAATGTCGGTTTCTATGGTTCGAAATACCACTTAAGACATCTAGATCAT
>OY735218.1:17875052-17895052 GCA_963457665.1 Thysanoteuthis rhombus
GAGTTTTCTTGAGTTTTCCTCTTCAACTTCCAACCGTCATTTTCATCTACATTCTGTCAGATTACTTCACATCCACAACACAAACATATGGACTGGTCATGTAGCAAGAATGCAAGACAACAGGGGAACATCAAGACTCACAACATGGATTCCCAGTGATCACATGCAAAACCAAGGCAAACGAAAAACAAGATGGAAAGATGAACAGATTCAGAAAAATACTGGCTCTGCGACACCTATGATAGAGAAATGTAGCGGATCCTGGGGAAGGTTTGTGTCCAACGACGGACGTTGAAAGACTGATGATAATATATATATATATATATATATATATATATATATATATATATATATATATATATATATATATATATAGTGCTTAATTAGGTCCTACTGACTGTCCAGTTCTGCGTAGGGGAGCGGTAGAGCTATCAGCCTCTCGGTCCGGAACAAAGGTATCAAGCAGTACAGGAAGGGAATTCGAGTCTATACCCACACTCAGGAAATTTAATAGAATAAAACAGCTGTCAGTGAGAGACACAATTATCATTTTTCATTTATAATATATATATATATATATATATATATATATATATATATATATAGTGTGTGTGTGTGTGTGTGTGTGTGTGTGTGTGTGTGTGTGTGTGTGTGTGATTCATTTAGAGCCTATTCATCAATAAAACAATATGCACTAAGACGTTAGAACTAATTATTTACTGCCCATGCATATACCAGAGCTTATCACCTAAACAAATATTCAAAAAATATATTATCAAAAATCATCTAGGAAAAAAAAACGCCATGAGTTTTAAGCATCGTGACTCCAAAAAGACTTTTTTTAAATGTCCCTTAGTTTTGTACTAGTACGAATTCTCTATGTTGTAACTCCCCCACCTAAAAAAAAAATGTGACCAGGGGCGCCCAGAAACACACACACGTACAGAGAAGCTAAGAGAGAAGAATTTGTAGCCAACTTGTCTGGTTGGTCAGGCAGGCCATTTGTTCTTTTCAATATTTACTTTTATTCAATACCATGTTTAATACGCAACCCAAGAATATCGGCCAAACTGAGAAAAAATAGCTAGATACAGCAAAAAAAAATGGCTGATAAGTAATCTTTGGTTCGGCCACGTGTCGGATTCAGACGAACGAGTTCGGGACGTTCGTTTGGGGAATTCTGTGAATGTTAAAAGGGCGCTGAGAGACGAGGCGAGATAAAATAATTCAAATTCTTTTGGGGTAAGGAGACGACAGTCAAATAAATAACACAAAAGATACGAGGGGGTGATAAAGGAACACCGACGTTGGGGTAATTAAGTAAAATGGTGGAATGGAGATGAGTGCATGAAGATAAAGGAAATGAAGTATGCCGCTTTTAAATGGAGGAGGGGGAGAAAGGAAAGGAGGATGAAGTGAAACGGGAGAAAGAGAACGAAAATGGATACAACTTGAATAGTAACAGAGAACTGAAATGAAAATAAGTAGATATTACATATCTACGGGACAACGGATATCCATGAAATCCCCAGAAGAAGAAATCAAGTGAAAAGTTACTTTCGAAGGAGCAAGCTCAACCGTCAAGAACAAGAAAATTTCAATATTCCGTTAAAAAAAAGGGGAGGGGTTATACAACAAATGCATTCTTCTAATAGTCACCTATGGAGCTAAACGAATAGACTGATCCTCAAGCGGAGAACCACGCAACGTGCACTGGGGGTGGGAATAATGTTCAACATTACATGGAGTGATCACAAGACAGCGTAATATATTAAGAGAAAAAAAAAACAGGAGTCAGATATAATAGGGATCCTTAAAAAACTCAAATGGCCATGGGTTGGCCATGTTTGAAACGTGTCAGACGACTGCAAGTATTCACGACTTTCAACGTTTATCCCAAGAGATCATATGCGAAAATGTGACCGGCAAAATATGAAATGACATGATGAAGACAAGTTCAGAGAGTATCTGTTTCGCGAGACACATGATAGAGATGTCTCGAAAATCATTGGGAATGTTTATGATCAACGATGGACGCTGATAGGCTGATGATGAAATCGAAGACAAGCCTAACTGCTGCAAGCTCAGTCTCTTTTCCTACTTCTTCCCCGACTGAAGATGAATATTGCAACTTTTGTTTAGTATATATTACGATGAATCGATTGAACTGTCTATTTTTTTTATTTCGCTTTCGTTACACTAACTTTTGATTGTGAAAATACAGTTGTTTTGCATTCATGTTTTGATTAGATGAATTTATGATTAAATTAAAACTATGTATTCATTTTTTGTGAAAAACGGAGAAGCTGAAACTACAGACTATATATGTTCTGTAAAGACGCGCTATTCCACAAACCTTTTTATCGTGAAAATAGTTGTAATATCTTCATTTGATACAAATCAACTGATTTAGCCGACCATAATTGGCCAGATAGCAATTTCCTGCACGAAACCTTACAAACCATCTTAGACTCATTCATATTCATCATCAGCCTTTCAGCATCCGCCGTTGGACAGACATTGTATCCGAGATTCACCAAACCTCTCTATCATAGAGGTAGCAGAGATGGTCTAATTTGTTTCGCCATCTTTTTTCTTTTCCGATTATAAGCTCTGGGGATCCACGTTGTGAGTCCAGTGATGTCCAGTCAATAGTTGTCTGACATTCTTGCAACATGACTAGCCCATTACCAATTGAGTTTTGTAATGGTTCCAATGATATCTGTGACAACTAATTTTATTCAATAATATACTCTTCTGTCCTGTGATATCACAATGAGACTTTGAACAGAATTGCCTCTTGTATGCATTGTATGGTCCTCTCTTTGATGGTCAATCTTTTGGTCAGATTCCATGTCTCAGCTCTGTATACGGCTATCTGAGGGATTCATTGTGTGTACATCCTATTCTTTTTGGACAAATTAGTTTTCTTGTTTTTGAAGATCGAGTCGGTTCCACGAATAGCTCAACAACTAGGAGTGATTCTTTGCCAGATGCCTGCTTTGAGGATTTCATGGAAAATTGTTGTCCTTGGTAGATGTAGTTGTCCACTCTCATTCTCATTTTGATAGTCGTGTCTCTGTCCTCACCATGTTTGTTGCATACGGCATTTATTTTACCGAAATTATTTAAGGGACCATCTTTTTTTGCTCTCTCCATTCAGCCTGTTTATCCCTATCAGGAGATCATGGAGATTTTCAAAAAAATTAACTTTACAAATCTTTTTTGCATTTGAATTATTTTCAAAGTAAAAGGGAAAAGTAGTATACAGAGCATTTTTTAAAATTTCATTCTAATATCAACGTTGGAGTCAATAATCAAAAATACACAAATTTCAACAATTCAGGAAAAAGTGAACTTTGATAAGACTGATGTCACAATCTTAACGAATGTGATCTTTGAATCTTTGCAGACCACCTCAGGGTATTGTTGTCCCCAAAACTCTAAGCTTAATAGATTCCTATCTGTTCAGCGACATTCTATATTTACTCGAGTTTCATGATTTATATACATATATATATATGTATACATATATATATATATATATATACATATATATATATATATATATATATATATATACATATACATATATATATATATATATATATATATATATATATATATATATATATATATAGATAAAGAGAGAGAGAGAGAGAGAGAGAGAGAGATACTAAGAGGGATACCCTAAGTTGACCGAGGGACAGTATTGTAATTTAGACAGAATATTTTCTTTAATATATTCATTTACAGAACACAGCAAATGAATAAAAGATTTTTCTTTTGCACAAAATCAAACAAATGATTTAGTCCCTTAGTTTGATAACGCTTCTAGGTGGTCAACATCTCTCAAGTGGGACCAGTATGAAATGGTTGTTACCGGACCCAACCACACAACAACTAACATGAAGTTGGCTCTTGGAAAAGAAAGCTGAGAAGTAGAGTTGAAGCCAACATTCCCGAGAAATTGTCTCTGCGTCTTGTCGATGGCCATGGCACAGCTGAGTCTGATAAAGAATCGTATTCGCTCGAATTCAAAGGGTGAGTCTGTTAGATGAATTGTAGATCCTTGGGATGTGCACATTCTCCTTTACTACCAACCCCACTTAAGGTATTGGCCTTGATGATATGCGGGGGGGAAACTGATTTTGAGTTGATCCCCGAGGTTATCATTTACGAGGAGTATCGATTCTCTGTGCAAATTATTAGGTCGATGATCCTGGTAGTTTTAGTGAAATGGCACGAACAAATAAACAAACAAACAAACGGCTCAAATATTTGTATAGATTAGAAAATATGAATATTTAATCAATCATTTGACTGCCCCGTGTATACTTGATTGTAATAGAATAATAATTCCCTTCATATTGATCCTCTATTCTAAGTACAGATGCTATACAAATAGTCTAATATCAGCTTAAAGTTGGCCAAAGTATTTGAATGTATGATATATATGTGTGTATTCAGTTTTGATTTTGTCATAGGAGCTAGAAATGAAATTCATGCAAAATCAACTGACTCCGCTGTTTTGACTTAAACGGCACTGTTAATGACATGGTTGGTTAGTTGTGTTTTGGATAAGATCGGTTTTTCGTACGCACTGTGCGCTGGTGCAATGTACTACAAAGGCTTAAGGGGTTAGTCCTATGAGATCAAATATTTACTCAGCCAAGTCTCAAGGAAACAATATGCCCGAGGCAGTGCTGTCCCATCGCACGAAAAAAAAGGATGGGTCAGGCTTGCATGGTGCCTTCGCAACATTAGTGGCAGGGACTGGAGCAATTTCTGAAAGTTCCCATTAAAAACGACCTTGTGTCACATCTTCCTTTGGTAGGATCGAGAGTTGATACGGTTGTGAGTAGGACCTGGTGTAATGAGATTTTTTTTTGAGAAGTTTGGTTAAAAGTTTACGTCTGGAAACCTCCAGTAATCTCCATGGTTAATGTCTTTGATAAGCTGATGTTTATTTAATCTCCCATATAGAATATTATGTCAATAGGCCTTGTAGTTGTGGCAGAGAAGAGATAATCACCTGGCGTGTCCTTGACAAAAGAATCTAGTTCATTTCTGTTCTCAAGAAAAAAAGATTATGAAACGAGGAGCTGATTTTTCCTTTTCAGTTATCTTAAAATGAAGTTGCATCTGTTTTTTTAAGAATGATTGGGAATGGACGTACTTCGGACGGAAAGTAACGGTCCAGCAAAGCATTATCACTACACAATTAATGGACCGACCACAACTACCCAAAGCCTTAAAAGATTTTCTCTGCAAAACTGATACATTGCTAAACTTGGTGAGGGTCTTATTGGAAGAAAATCAAAAAATTGAAATTGGAAAGAAATTATGAATCGCTTTCAATGGTGAAATGAAATTGGCCCAAACGAAAAGACAAATGAAAACTAAATGGAATAAGTGTCGATATAAGGTAGATATAGCTCTATGTAATCTATGGCAGGAAATATGGAGTGAAAGAGAGTGTGTGAAAGAGAAAGAGAGTGTGTGCAAGGGAACGAGAGAGAAAAATTACACAGATGGTCGATTCGATTGGTACATTGCAATAAGGGAAGTCTTGCCCGGCTCTTACTTTTTGACAACGGCTCGCTGTTGAAATACCAATTGATATTGTTGGAGACTTACTTCGAATATGATAGTTAATAATTGATCTTGTTGTTAGGAATATTTTTGCAATTCATGAGGAGAATTAGTTTATTCTGAAGTATGAATTGAACATAGGCTAGAGGATTGGCCCACGGTGGTTTTGCAAGCTTTCTGCTGAGAAAAGGTATAAATAAACAAATAAAAGGCTCAAACACGCGCACACACACATGCACATACACACACGCACACACACACACACACACACATATGTGTGTGTGTGTGTTTGCCTATATTTGCTGCGTAGAAGTAAAGTAATCCGACAGAATAGCGGTAGTGATGGTGACAATGTGGTGGCAAAAGAATTGAGAAAATGTTTCACACCAACAAAACTTTGTATCATAACTATCATAATGATAAGTCTTATAAGACTCGATGCATTTCGCTGAAATCCCTTGGCATTTTCCAATGCACAGAGACTTTAGCAAATGCAGTTTCCACATGTTCAGATTTTCTCCCAGTGCCGTATATTATGTGCTTTATCATTATGATTATAAAAGAATTTTGAGATGTTACAGACATTTTAACAAATTTTCCACTTCCACATTATCAAACTACTACCAAACATATGTATTATTCATCTACTCTAACATGTGTATAATAGGTGATTTTTTTCCTCATAATTATTAGCACCAACAAAAAGAAGCACACAAATTCACACTCTATGTTTACAAATATACACCCTTAGTTGGTGAGATATAATTGCATTTTTCCACTATCAACTTTAAAACAGTGTAACTCAGCTTAGGATAAAGCTTATTAATCAAAGTAAGAACTTTAAAAATCTACAAGGTTTTGCCAACTACAAACAAATTCATATACTCCGTTTTGAGCTGCTGCCTATTTGTTGAAGACCCTCCCTTGCAGGAAGTTTTCGATATGCTTGAAAAAGTGATAGTCGGTCGCAGGGAGGTCTGATGTTTGAGCTAGGTAACGTAGACTTTCGTAACCAAGTTGGTTCAATTTCTGAGGGGCATTCATGCAACATATCCCGCTTTTTTAATTTCCTAGATTGGTGTAGTTCCCTTGTGCCTCAATAATGGATATCGTCAATCGCAGAAGGACGTCCACATCTCCAAAACTGTTGTGTGTGTTTTAAACTATTGGGGAGTTGCGCGTGCGTTGATGGTCCCCCGACCATATATTTAGTCGATAATACGACCAGTTCCATTTTGAACAAAACTACCCGGATTTGCTTTTTTCTATATTTGAATTCATAAAATAAACAGTGAAAATAAAATGTTGAAAGAAAAGAGTGATACTACGCTTTAAAACGGTGTATCACATTAGCAATCCCCCGAGATCACACGCACAACCGAGGCCGGCAGAATATAAGATGGACAGACGAGCTATACAAGTTCAGGAAGTACTTGCTCCGCAACGCCCATGATAGAGAAGTGTGGCAAATCCTGGGGAAGGTCTATGTCCAACGACAGACGTTAAAAGATGATGATGATGATGATGATGATGATGATGATGATGATGACATTAGCAGCAGCATTAGCAGTCTTTTTGCCTCTTTGGTTAGACATAGACCTTCCCCGTCTTTATATTTTGCAATGTTGTGAGTCATGATGTCCAGCGGTTGTCTGACATTTTTGCAACGTGGACAGCCCTTGCCATTTTGGTTACCTAAAGGTTTCTATGATGTCTATGACTCCTACTTTTCCTTTAATATACTCTGCTGTATTGTGATCACTCAGCGTGAAGTCGAGCATGATTCTCCGTTGCGCACAGTGCATGGTTCTCAGCCTGAAAATCAATCTTTTGGTAAGGTTCCATGTTTCAGCTCCATAGGTGACTATAAGAAGGATGCATTGGTTGTATGCCCTTCTCTTTTGGGTTGATGGAAGTTTCTTATTCTTGAGAGGACCTTGCTCGGTGATCATATGCTTGTTTTCTTCTGATTCGTCGCACTAGGTTGATGTACTTTCTTCAACTCTTCATTATCTATTCTAATCCTTTTGTCATCGTCTTTTACGTGTTCGTTATTAATAGCATTCATTTTACTGACGTTCATAAGAAGGCCTACTTTCTCACTTTTTATAATTCTGTTCGTCTAGCGTTCTATACAGCACATGAAGGTGCTGGTATCACCTTGTCATACTGGATCGACACTTGTTTTCTAAAAGCACCAAAAACATTATGGGTTTCTACTGAATTGAAAGCCTTGTTGAAGTAAACAAATACTGCCGCAAATTTTAAAAAAACTATTTATTTTTGTACTTAAATACACACATACACACGTATATATATATATATATATATATATATATATATATATATATATATATATATATAGTCAGGCTAGAGAGCTTTACAGCTTAGAACATTAAATATTGAAAAACATCTTCAAAGAAATTATTTTGTGTCGATGCAATTTATGTAATTCTTTTCAAGAATTTTCACTGTTTCACATATACTTTATTATCATACTATAATGTAAAAATTGTTTGCTTCATCAGTTGTTTACCCTGTAACCGTTTCGCAGATTTGAAAACAGTTATGCTAACGTGGCACCCAAGCAACGTTGACACCACCTCCATTTCTTACCAGATAGTTTATGTCATACATGTAGTTCGTCATTTTATTTGAGGTATTATGTATGTTGCTCATTGATATTATTTTGTACTACTTATCAATCATTTTTTGAAACAGGGTTTATCCACAGAGGTTACCAAAAAACATATTTAACGATGAGGGATCAGTAAGTATAACAACCGATTTAGTGAGGGTGGATAAAATGTGAAAATTCTGGATACTAAATCGTATCTTTCAATTGAAAACTTTTTGATCCGAGCACATAAACTTCCACATGAATTGGCAACTTGAAAAAAGGCCCCACTTTGCTGGATAAGAACCTGTCTAATCTGTCGGAAGATATGAATAGAAAATACTTAGCAATTTCTCGCTTAAGCAGACTCGAATATATGGAGCGTAACCAGCCACCACTAACTTGCATCAGAAAAAACTAAGTCATGAACCAGTTTCCAAATTTCTGCGTATGTATGATAGAAGTAAGATGATGACAACTGGCCTGACAAGCGATTTATCGATTATTGATGTAGACATCGTTTCAACTCGGAAGAAAGATATCACTTTAGTACATTGGCTAATAATTACCCTTATCAAAAAGCAAGATAGCAGTCCAAACTTTTAGTTTTTCAGTTTAAATTTTTTTTGTATGGAATCCTGGAATTAGATACTGGTGAATTTAGGTAAAATTTTTGAATCATATTCTTGAATGTCACGTGTTTTTATCTGTAATTAAAGGCTTAAAAATTTATGCTAACATTATTTCAGGAACAGTTGAAGTGTGTTTGGAATATAAGTATGGATCACTAATACAAAAACGGTTGAAGTGTGTTACGAATATAAGTAATGTGGATCACTAATACAAAAATGGTTGAAGTGTGTTAAGAATATAAGTAATGTGGATCACTAATACAAAAATGGTTGAGGTGTGTTACGAATATAAGTAATGTGTATCACTAATACAAAAATGGTTGAAGTGTGTTACGAATATAAGTAATGTGAAGCACTAATACAAAAATGGTTGAAGTGTGTTAAGAATATCAGTAATGTGAAGCACTAATACAAAAACGGTTGAAGTGTGTTACCAATACAAGTAATGTGTATCACTAATACAAAAATAGTTGAAGTGTGTTACGAATATAAGTAATGTGAAGCACTAATACAAAAACGGTTGAAGTGTGTTACGAATACAAGTAATGTGTATCACTAATACAAAAATGGTTGAAGTATGTTACGAATATAAGTAATGTGGATCACTAATACAAAAATGGTTGAATTGTGTTAAAAATATAAGTAATATGGATCATTCATACAAAAAGATGGGTTATAAAACTTCAACGTTTTGAAGAAGATTGCATCGGCTGAAACTGTTCAAGTTAGAAAGCAAGATATCAGTCTCAACAATATATTTTTAATTTTATTTCAGACTAAACTCTGACGAATGGAATCCTGGAATAAGATCCTGCAATGTGCAACAACCACATCGCAGATAGAAACACTAAGATCAAAATCGAGGACACAGAACTGGAGAAAGTAGACCACTACATCTACCCAGGACAACGAATCTCCTTGAGACCCCCAAAAGAAGAAATGAAACGAAAAACCACACAAGGATGGCAACCTTTGGCAGAGCAAGCTCAACCTTCAAAATAAGATGATCCCATTAATCCTAAAAAGAAAGGTGTATAATCAATGCATCCTCCCAATAGTCGCTTATGGAGTTGAAACATGGAACCTAACCAAGAGACAGATCTGTGAATTGAGAACCATGCAACGAGCACATGAAAGAATTATGCTTGGCCTCACATGGAGAGACCAGAAGACAACACCAGAATCCATTAAAAAAACCCAAATGGCGATTGGCTGGCCGTGTTGCACGAATGGTGGACAACTGATGGACATCACAATTCACAACATGGGTTCCCCGAGATCATATGTGCAACTGAGGCCTGCAGAGTATAAGATGGTGGGACGAGCTATACAAATTCAGAAAGTACTGGCTCCGCAACGCCCATGATAGAGAAGTGTTGCGAATCCTTGGGAAGGTCTATGTCCAACGACCAACGTTGAAAGACTGATGATGATGATGATGATGATGATGATGATGATGATGATATTTAACTAAAATTGTTTAAGCCATGTTTATTTATCTCGAAACTTTGCAAACCCTGTTTGAAGTATTCACAGTATATTTTCTATAAATTACTCAGATATTTTTTGTATTTGTGTCGCAGTTTTACTTTTGCTGAACTAGAAAAAGAATAGTACGGAGAATTTCTTGTTTCCCTTCATCGTCAACGTGAAAAATAACAATGAAAAAGATCGCAATAATTTTGACATTGATAAAAAAAAAAGCACTTTGATAAGACGGTCGTCACAAGACAAAGGAATGAATCACTCAGAGAGTGCATTCCTCTGCAAACACCATTTTGTCTAAAAACTGAATGAATATCAGTTCATGAATAGTTACGATGCAACGCCCTTTTTTTTTAATTTCTGGGGAGCTGCGTACCGAGCATATCTAAGCTTGATAGATACCTTTTTAGTGACATTCAATATCAACTTGACATAACTTACCATATAAATAATCGGTGGTTTTCTCTCCCTCTTGGTATCCGTACCAACTAGTACAAGAACTTACACACACACATTCACACACACACACAAGAACTTACACACACACATTCATACACACACACACACACATATATATATATATATATGTGTGTGTGTGTGAATGTGTGTGTGTAAGTTCTTGTACTAGCTGGTACGTATATATGTATATATATATATATATATATATATATATATATATATATGTGTGTGTGTGTGTGTGTGTGCGTGTCCATCTGTCTGCCTGTCCGTCTGTTCTACTGTTTTGGCCATAAGTTTGCACAGAGAATCTGGAATTTTACGTAATGATACATCTCTTCACGGGAAGTGGACAATGGCTACGTGACTTTTAAAATCCATTATGGTGGGGTGCGATTTGCAAGGTAATCAGAATGCTAAAGTGCCCCCAGAGTTTTTGTCCAAAAGTTTGTCGGATGCAACTTTGCATTTGAAGTTGAGAATTGGCAAATGGGTGGGTACTTTTACAACGAAGCAGTCATTTCAAATTGTTATCACGAAAATGTAAGAAAGAAATTTCTTTTCCCTCAAATTTCACCAAATATTGGTGAAAACTGATAAAGAATGTTATCTCCTTTGAGATATTTTTCGTCGAAATTAGTTCTAATATACAAATTTATGCAACACTCAATGAATGCTGATGAATTTACCACTTTTTTTAACGTGACTGTCTTTTCATATTTCCTTCATTAGGGCATTCTTTCAATATTTTCATGTGATTTTTTTCTTAAATACCTATGCATCCTTTCCATTATTTCAAAAAGTTTTGCTTTATTCATAATATTGGCAGGGATTTCCGGTGTTGCTGGGGGAAAGAATTCAAGCCAATGTGATAAAAGAGTGTACATGTGCGCATTTTCGAGGTCATTTCAGGAATTGGCATATTTCTTTTCTATGCAGGGTCTCGCAAACTTATATCAGGCCTCCTGGGCAGACCCACATGCTAGTAACTGTTTCAGTCGAATGTTCAATAACATTTGAAAAAGATTTGTCAGTTTTCAGAACAATTTATTGCAAAACTTTTAAGAGGTGCTTTCTATTTAGAATATAACCATTATGTGAAACTTTTATCATCAATCTTTTAACGTCTCTCGTTGGACATAGACCTTCCCCAGAATTTGCCACACTTCTCTGTCATAGGCGTCTCGGGGCCAGTACTTCCTGAATGTGAAACTTTACCTTGAAGCAAGTATCAGACTGAAGCGATGATTAACGTCTGGGAGCGTGTTTAGGCTCATCCAAGGTGTGTGAAACTCTGAAAATTCAAAATAATTCGTTAGTGATAGAATAATTTTCCATTTTACCAAGTTTCCTTCGAAAAACGTTTTCGCGGTGCGAGCATGATCACTTTTGACGACTCCGACTTTTCTTCAAAGATATTTTCACCCGGCGACGATGATTTGAAAAAAATGTCCTCAGATCAACCAATCATCAGACTTCAATTAAGTTGTTTCAGAAGTGCATTTGTAATTCATGAAATCTCTATAAAATATGATTTGTTTCTCGTGTTGTCATATTTGAAATTATTTTACCCTGGGCAACGCTGAGTATACCCATTAGTATATATATATATATATATATATATATATATATATATATATATATATATATATATATATATATATATATATATATGTAATAAGTTTCATGCTTAACCACCAACATATTGGTCCCTGAATTCATCAAGTGAACTGTTTCTTCTCTTCTCGATCCGTCAAACATGTGAGAAAAATCATTAGTTTCTTTCCCACTTTCTAAATTTTCAGTCCGGACGATAGACTGGGAGTAGGACTGTGAGTTTGGCTTTAGAAAATTTTGTGTTTCTTTTACAGTTTAGTTAATGTTACCGTTCATTTAATTTGTGTATATATGCATTTCATTTCTCTAGTTTCTCATGTAGTTTCCTTTAGTTTGAACAGTTTTGCATTTGTGAATATTGTTATATGCTCCCTATAGTGTGCTTTGTGTGTGCTTTGTGTGTGCTTTGTGTGTGTGTGCGTGCATGCGTGTGTGTGTGTCTTTTCGTACAGTGGAGATTGCTTTTCTCTATTTTTTCTAACAATAAAATGGTGGATAGGTATGGTCCAAAAGATGGAACGCTTTTGGCAGCATAAGTAAAAAGAATTTTTTTAAATTAAATAACTCCCCAAGTCGTTAAAAAATGACATTTAAGGTTAATGGACAATAATTGTCAAATTATCCGGTTGAATATATTGGTAAAGAATCGATTCGCAGACTTGGTAGAAAATCGACTTCGGTGTTATTGATATTCTTGAAGATGATATCATGAATTAGTCTGCATGTAGTCTGAGATTAAAACCGACACAACAGATTTAATATCCAAATGAGTGAACTTCCAATGAAAACGAAAATGGTTCGAAAAGCGAGTCATGTCTTTTGTAATACTTACTGATACCTCATCGTTAGAAACGTTTCTTGGGTAATCTACGTAGGTAAGCTCTGTTAGAAAAATAGATACGTAATATGAAATATCAGCATACAATACACGTAATACCTTATAAAAAATGACAATTTACATAAACCATATAATAACTGCTAGGGTGCCATGTTTATATAACTGTTTTGTTTTTAAAATCCCTGAAACTGTTACGGGGTAAACAACTAGTGATCCCAACAGGAGAAATCTAAACACTGTAACATAATAACACAGTATATGTAAATCAGGGAAAAGATGCACTGGAGAAAAATTACATAAACTAGGCAGATATTTGGAAATGGGTGACTGAAGTCAGAGAAAATATTTGAAAAGTCTTTTTCTAAAGTTCAGTGTTCGAAGCTGTAAGGCTTTCCAGACTATATATACACTTTTGTATGTCGGATATGAATTATTTTCACTTCAATAATGTCAGTTGCCTTCGATATTTACTCATAGAAATTGTACCCTATATCATAACCGATAGCACAAAAACAACAATGGATACAGGATCGTATCTTGTAATCAAAAACCGTTTGAACCGAGCTAGTAACCATCCATTTGAATAGTAGCGTTAAAAATGCCTGCTTTAGAACCTGTGTATTCTTCTGGAAAGTATAAATAGAAAATTATTCGCGAGTTCTTGCTTGGATGTTTGGAGCGTGACCTGCTTCCAGCCTCTTGCATTAGCAAAGGAAAATAGGTCATGAATCGGTTTCCAAGACTGTATCCACATTGCAGAAGAAAGGCCAAAAATCTGGCTCAGGGCAATCAATCGATTATAGATTCAGACATCATTTTTTCAACTATAAAAATGAATACCACATCAGCTATCAATGACTCGCATCAGGAAGCAAGATATCAGTCTCAATAGTCTTATTTTTCTTTCAGTTTAAATCCATTCAGACGGAACCCTGGGATAAGATGCTATAATGCTGAATCTTACTAAAAGCCAAAATTATCCGTCTCGAAACTTCGCAACCGCTTTTAACCCTTTCACAGTATATTCTCCGTGAACTGTTCAAAAATGTATCAGTCATATTTGAAAATCTCAAGCGTTTTCATTTAAATTCGACACATAGAAAGTTATACTGATATTATTTTAAAATAATTCGAAAATATATGAAATGTGAATCTTTGATAAGAGAAACTAGATTATAAAACTTGAACATTTATGATTTCAATAATTTGATACTAAAACAAGCAAAGCTGTTAAACTAACGTATTCATATTATTTCACCTAAACCAACGAATTATATTTATCAATTTGTGTGTGCATGTCAGTCTATTTGTCCACACAATACTCCAAAAGTTCTCTATGTACTTCAGTTATATTTCTTAGAATAGTAAACCATGGGGTGAGAGAAAATTGGTAAAATGTTGAGCAAGATTAAGAATATTTTTGTTTCTGAGATGTTCTTTCATTTCTTCCTATATATTTATAAGTATTCACCTATGTTTGTCTGTATATATATATATATATATATATATATATATATATATATATATATATATATATATATATATATATATATATAGTAGAATGTGGATTCACTACACAAACTAGTTCATGTTTCTGCCCTCTCTGGGCCTCATCAGGCGAATAGTTGTCTATGTTTTGGGATTCTAGTTTGGGAAATTCGGTCAGTATGGTAATGGGTTGTTGGGATTTATTCATTTTGTCAAGGGATGTGAACTATTTCTCGGGGTCATTTCTGAAAGGATGCTAAGTAGTTTTCTGAGGGATGTTCTCATCTTGACCTTGGCATTTCGGTGTTGGGTTTTATTGCCCATGTTGATATCCTATGTGGCTCTAATGGATTTATTGAATTATCTCCCTCCAAACATGCCAAAATCAATTAAAAATTAAGAATATTACTACCACTCACTACCATACTCACCAAATTCCCAAAACTAGAATCCCAAAACTAGAATCCCAAAACGTAGACAACCATTCGCCTGATGAGGCCCGTCGAGGGCAGAAACATGAACTAGTTTGTGTAGCAAATCCACATTCTACTATTTATTTCCAGCTCTACTCTAAAACGACTTAACTTTCATAGTCTGAAGTTGAATGTATCCAGCACTCTATGAGATAAATCCATCATATATCAGATGTTCCTTTTTATTATAATATTATGATATTATTATATTATGCTATACTGCTAACCAGATCCGTACCATATATATATATATATATATATATATATATATATATATATATATATATATATATTGATCAGCTCTAAAAGTACTCGACATTTTTGGAACTATCAGGTAAACCTTGTGCAGATCGAGGATTTCTTTTAGATTAAGATAGATTTTTATCATACATTAAGACAATTTGCCAAAAATTGAAAATTCAAGGCCCACAGTTATCTTCCCTGAACCATTATAACATATTTACTGATTTTAATTCAGTTTTTAGCTCATGTATTGCGTTGGCAGAGGAATACACCTTTTGAGTGCTTTCGATTTTAACATTTTTTCAGAGAAGTACGTAGTATTGTTTTTTTTCTTTCATATATTGAGATTGTCCACCATTTTTTTTTTGAAGGATGATTACTTGACTGGACATGTTCCAAGCGACCTCATTCAGTATTAGTTTGCACTATTCAATCACTCATCACTCTATGGTCTACAATGCCATACTCTGTATTGTAATTTTGCCGGATTGCTGTTTATTTTAAATGGCACTTTTCAATTTTGATCAACTTTCTTGAATTCTCTTTTAGAAAACATTAAACCACTATTTCAACTTCCGACTGAACACAGATTTTCTGTTTTGATCAAATAAAGCGCTCTTTATATACACTCCTGAACGTCCCTTGGAAAGCTATGTCGCTTTCTTCATACAATCACCGAAATTTTTCGTCAAAATTAGTGGCATCGTCTTTTGCATGGCGTTGTATTCTACAAGACACTATAGGTATACTGAAAGAAAAACTAATCATTTCTTCAATTTAAATATAAATTCCTCCATGCAAATTCCCACAAAAAAATAATGAGAAAAAAGCATATATATTCATAAAGAAGCTCTTGGAGACATTCATTTGGAAAGAAATTGTTTTCTAAATGCCATCAAATATAGGAATTTATAAAGCAATCAGAAAAGACAGTGAATACCTAAATAACTTGAGATTTGCTATCGACATAGTCTTTTTTGCTGAGAACTTTCAAGATTCCAAGATAATGCTAGACGAACTGAATGAAAAGTGCAAGAAAGTAGGTCTCCATGTGAATTTCAGTAAAATAAACGTCATGTACAAGAAAATATCAATGATAAAGACGCAAAAATCAGATCCAAACTCGTAGATCTGAAGGTAGCAGAATATTATATATATATAGGACAACTACTCTCCATGGAATTCCCCCAAAAGTAGAAATTAAGCAAAAAAATGACTCTATATTGGTAAGCTTTCGGTAGAGCAAGCTCAACCTTCCAAGACAAGAAAACATCTTTGGTCTTAAAAAAAGGACTACAACCATTGCACCCCCCTCCCCGAACCAAAAGATCGGTCTTCAAATCCAGAACCCTGCAACGTGCACATGAGAAAATCATGCTCAACATCCCATGGATAGATAATTTGACAACACACTATATTAGTGGAAAAACAGGAGTCGGGGATATCATACTCGTATTCGTTAGAAAACACTAATGGCAATTTGCTGATCATGTAGAAAGGATGTCAGATAACTGCTTGACAACATAATAAAAGAAAAGAAGAAAAGAAAAAGTAGAAATTAAGCAAAAAATTAATCTATTTTGGTGAGCTTTCGGTACAGAAAGCTCAACCTCCCAAGACAAGAAAACATCTTTGGTCCTAAAAAAAGGACCACAACCAGTGCATCCCCCGAACAAAAAGATCGGTCTTCATGAACTTTACCAGTTCAGAAAGTGTTTACTTTTTGCAGAGGGTAGTGTGTCCAACAACAGATGCTAAAAGGCTGATGATGATGATGATGTTTATGGCAGTGTTAACATCTAATTGTTATCACATTCTTTGATGAATTAATGCTATTAGTTTAATACACTTAAAAGATTACAATCATTATTGTCATTTTGCAACACTTCAAACATATATTCATTCATTTTTTCAAAGAAGTTTCTGACATTCGACATCTTTTCCATTCTTTTCCAACCAAGATATCTACTTTTTCTTCTCCTTCTTATTCTATTTAAATCAGGTAGAGAAATAGTATTATACATATGCTTCATTAAATCCTATGTTTTCTTTACACACTCTGATGTGTCTGGCGATTCAACCGTGCATATCCTACTGTTTTCTGGGTTTAGGAAGTGAGACTCTTTATTATTTTTTCGTTACGCTATCTTTGTTCTACTTCAAGAACAACGATGTTCAGACAGAGACAACCTTGTGAGTTTTTGGAAGGGAACCAACACCCATGAAGAACTTCCATAGACAAAAAAGATCAAAATATTATAAAGAAAAAAAAAAGTTTGAAAAAAAAAATGATAAGAGAAAAGTTGAAATAAAGATGGAGAATTCATCATTGTCTGGGTTGTCTGATATCAATCTTTCAATTGAACAAACTCGGGACGGGTAAAGCGAAACGATCGATAGGATGTTTTAAGTGAAAAAAAAAAAGGTAAACTGTAATTGAACCAAGGGAACATGGGATGCAAGGGAAGAAAAGAAGAAAAAAATGTGTTTCAAGTGAAAAATAAAAAAAAAAGGAAATTGAATTGAAAATAGCAAGAGACAGGATGGAAATCAAGAGGGAGAATGAAAAAAAAATCATGGTGGAATTGAACAAAAAAAACTGGGATGAAAGATAAAATCAAGGAGAAAAAAGATTAAATAAGAACAAAAAGAAGTTGATAAAAATGAAAGAAGAAAGGAGGATGAAAGGAAGGGGACTAAAAGTGCTTTGGGTGAAAAAAAAATGTCGACGAAAAAAAAAAATGCGGAGATAGAAGAAGGGAAAGTTTTTGGAGAGGGATATCTTTTTCTTATTTATTTAAAGATGTAATTGAAAAAAAAAAACAAGGTTGGGAATGAAAAAGTAGAATGAGTGTCGAGTGAAAAATTCAAGGGAAGTCGAAATCGAATGGAGAAAGAAAGAAAAAAGGAAAAAAGATGGGAATGTAAAATAAAAAAATGTCTTAAGCGAAAAAAAATGAACAAAAACAGGGACAGAATGGGATAAAAATAAAGAAAGATGGAGACGGAGAAGAAAAAAAAGAACTTGTTTTAGGTGAAAGACTGAAAAAGAATAATAACATTGACAATAAAAAAAGGAGAAAGGACGAAGCATAAAGGAAGATGATCGCAGAGAGGGAAGGAATAGGAAAGGAAAGGAAAAAGAAATAAGAGTTGGAATAAAAAGAGAAAAGTCGAAAGAAAAAAGAACAACGGCATTATCAGGACGATTTTTTTTATGGAAAAGGAGGAAGAAAATAAAAATGATTGATGACAAAAAGTTTTTAAAAGAAATATTTTTATTGGGCACTGCTCACAGATGTGTGTTTGTGTGTGTGTATCTGTGAATGTGCTTATATATATATATATATATATATATATATATATATATATATATATATATATATATATATATATATATATACATATATATATATACATATATATATATACATCTATATATATATATATATATACATATATATACATATATATATATATACATATATATATATATATACATATATATACATATATATATATATACATATATATATATATACACACACACATAAATATATATATATATATATATATATATATATATATATATATATATATACATATATATATATATATATATATATATATATATATATATATACACACACATAAATATATATATATATATATATATTTCTCGGTGAATGGGGAATGGGAAGCAAAATGTCTATCAAAAAGCTACAGTTCATTTATCATCATCCCCACGCATTGTTACACACAAGGTCATAAATTATGTCGATACACACACACACACACACCACTCACTCTCATACACAAACACATACACACATACATATGCATACACACACACATACAAATATATCATTATAACGCCAGAGATGTTGCTTGGTTGGTTGTCTTATGGACGGCAAAACCGCTGAACCCTGGGTGCCGTAAATTAATCTATACGAGTATCTTCCCTCGGAAATGAACACACAAAAGGTAGCGCTAACCACGGACGTCCTTAGAGGTTGTCATAAGGGAAGAATTGCCTGTCTCTTTTAGGAATGAAAATTAGAAATCCTAACCACTAACTGATCTTGAACGCTGACTAATGAGGTCAATGGCAAACACACAACCATCTGAGCCACAAAACCAGGCTGAGAGTGTAAAAAGAAAGAAAGATCTAGGTTTGTTTATTTTACAACTATCTAACACTATAGTTATCGAACTAGGGTATGCGAACCTCTGGTGGTCCATAAAAGTGCCCGTTGAGGGTCTGACACCTAAGTTCAAAATTTCAAGAAGCAACAAATAAGAAATACATGATCAACTAATTACAGTTTATTTATTAGTTTACCTGTAAACGTATATAATTGATTTTATCATCTAAATCTTTGTGTTATTAGTATGGAAAAGTATTGGGAAATATACGATATAAAAACTTCTATTCGCGTACACCTAATAGAACTGGAGATATTTGAAAAAAAATTAGTGTGAACAGTTGTTAAAAATAGTTTAAAATGCTGTAAATAAAAAAATAAATGTAATAATTTGAATTATTTCTTTTTTCT
>OY735218.1:17900052-17922552 GCA_963457665.1 Thysanoteuthis rhombus
CATTTCTTTCGCTCACTATTCCGAGTCTTGGGGAATCTATGACGCTATCAAACCTGAATATTATTTCAAGTTATTATATATTTATCATTCAAAATACATTCACATCACTTGAACTCAATTATTCAGAGAGGAAGCTTGCACAATTATTTACGAATCAAAAGAAAAAGACAAAAAAGACTTAAATGAAATGCTATATTTCTGAGAGAGTTTTGTGTCTTTATGTTACTAGATTTTTTTTTCCATTTGAAAATGTCTGACAATGTAGCTTTAACAAAACCCCATGACTTCGAATGAACGTAATCTTAACGTTATTGTTACCTACAACTAGCTGAAAATCAAACCAACGGGAAAGGTTTTAGCTAGTTCGTGCGAGAAACTTGGATGAAGTTTCGGTCCAAATAAAAGATTAAAACTACTTCAACTCAACACACCTAGCTATAATACACTGTTTCTGCTATTTAGAGTTTAAATACAGATAATAGAAATGAGAATTCTAGTATTACATAGATAGATAGATAGATAGATAGATAGATAGATTGATAGATAGATGGATAGACATGAGGTCATTATTATTGGGTTGAGTGTGAACAAATACCCAACACTATTCTTGTTCATATGCAAATCACCATGATATCTTGCATTCTTGAATTCTTCTGGTCAACGCATTTTAGAAGTCCCTTAATTCAATACCTCTGGCCACAAGACACAGTTTAAGCTACTTAGAGATTACATTCAAATAAACACAATCAGTCTAATATATCATTATATCATGATTGCAAACGATAAGTCAACGCAATTCTCTTTCAACTGTTGATCACCTGAGCTGTGTTTTATTTCTCTGGCTACAAGGAATCATTTTAGCTACTCAGAGGTCATTTATAGATAGACAGTATCGAACAAACATAACCATCGAATTGGCAAAGGCTTTATCCTTTTGTTATATGTGCATGTGCTTTTTTGTTGTTTATGCGTTTGTTGGCGTATTCCAGCGCTCCTGGTCATACTGTTGTGTCTACAAGCTTGAAAATTGATATCCATATAAAAATAAATGTTTTGTTGCTTTTTTTCAATAATAATTTTGTTTATACATTCTTCAGGTGGGTTTTACGTATAACATCTAGATTCTCTTGAATTTAGATATTTTTAGATGTATTTTTTTCTCAGTGAAAAACGCCATAGATAGAATCTATTCTAACCATCTTAATTCTTCAACTGAATCTTTTTACGTGGCTTCAAATTTTGACGCTGCGGTTATTCAATTACAAACTATGATGACGAGTCAGACTTTTAAATTTAGATAAATAGACAGATAGATGGAAGCAGATCTTTTCTATTGGCTTAAGCACAATAAGGAAATCCCAAACTATTAATATTCAGTTGAAAATCAGCCGGGCATTTTTTGCAATCTTTACGTTAACGGATTCCATCCTCCTCCTCCCCCTTCTCCCCCTCCTCCTCATCATCATTCTTTTAGAGTCAATAGTTGAGCATAGACGTCCACCAAGATCCTATCTCTTCTCGGTCATGGGCGTCACGGAGCCAGTACTTTCGGGACTCGTTTAGTTTGTCACGTCATCTTATTTTTTTCCAGGCAGTTTCGCATATGATCTCTGGGGACCCACGTTATAAGTTGTAATATCTAATATCTCTGATTCCTGTTTTTCTCTAATAAACTATGATCTCTCATGTGCACATTGCATGGTTTTTATTTATCCTTTGATAAGATCCCATGCTTCAGCTCCATTTTCAAATGTCGGAAGGATGCACTGGTTTTTATGTGATCCAGGAGTACCTTAATTAAATAACTTTGGCTGTACACCGTTTTGATTTTTTAAAGTTCATATTCAGATAAATCAAATTGAACTTGCAGTATGATATACATACTATCATTCGTAATAACATATGAAACCGTGGCCGACCAAAAATAAGATGACATGACGAACTAAACGAGTTCTGAAAGTTTGGGCTCTGCAGCACCTATGATTGTGAGGTCGGGCAAATATTGGGGAAGGTTCAACGACCAACTGTAAAAAGATGCTCCCAATGATAATGACAATATATCGGTATGTATTTTATTCATATCCATACATATCATATGCTGGCACACTACTTGTGCATTTATTTTGATAATTGGTTTCCAGAGGGTGACACATATATTTGCCATAATTGTATACACATGCACACTTGTCTACATGATAGATACGAACATTCAACCTTACACACACCCCTACTTAATCATAGATATAAAATGGTAATACAATTAGTCATACCCTCACATACACGTATATATATATATATATATATATATATATATATATATATATATATATATATATATATATATATATTCGTGTGTGCGTGTGTGTGAAAGTATGCCTCCTCTGCCAAACTCATTTAGTATTAATGGAAGCCCATTAATATTTAACTAATTCCATTATTAGCTTCCCGATGGGAATTTTTTCTCTGACAAGAGATTAATAAAGATTTATGTTCAGATGCTAATTATATATGTATATATATATATATATATACATATTCAACTTATTTATAGCAGAACTATATACTAAATTATATTAAAAAACCCAAACAAAAACACTACATAGAAAATAGACCATATTGAAATTTATACACGCTTTTTTTTTAAATTTTCATACTAGCAGAAATAACTACCAATGACAGATTGAATAATTAATGATTTGAAAAAAAAAGAATTTCCAGACTTGTAAAAAAGTGCTACATTTGTTTTCGGAAAAATTTTAAATTTGTACATGAATTAATGTGCCCTAAGAAAGACTGGAAATTTATGTTTCGGTTTTATTCTAACTACTATACTTTTCAGTTTGGAATGTGCCCTTAGGACCGTCTAGGCTGATGTGTCGAACACTCTCCTAGATCTATTTTTTTTTTAAACTTTTAATACTTTTTTGTTTTCCATTTTTTTTTTTTTTGTTGAATGGAATTTTTTAGCTTCAGTTTTTCCCTAGGCTCGTAACCGGCTGCAGACATTTGACGGATGAAATTTACTTGCATCAGCATGAGCGTTGCTGTTATATTGCAGGTGAGTGTCTATTATAATCCACTTCCAGCATACTAAGCCCGTTGGTTCTTCACCAGAACCCTGTTGAATATACTTTTCGGACACATGTTCCTGTATTCTGCCTATTTCTAACTTCAATTAGAACAGTATATCCCAACCTTGTCGCTAAAATTCATTCCGAGGGTGGGGAGCGGGAATTCTATCTAAACCTTTGAATACCACCACGGAAGTTTTATGGGGAGTGCTGGCTGATCCGACTTTCATCAAGGGGTTGCTGGACTAACAAAAGGTTGGTAAACACTGGTTAGACTCTCCTGGTTCAGACATTTTACTCATAACTGACCGGGAAGGGAAGGAAGAAGGATTGATTCCCTAGAGCATCAGCGAGAAGTAAACGCAGATTTTCCCAGCCGGAACTCGCACTTGGCTCACTGGTTCATTTCTCTATGCATCGAACCGCTGGGCCACTGACACCTCGTATTTGACGGATTGTGTCAGCAGCAATGAGTCGAGTAAAGTTCAAAGATTTTTGTGACATGGTGCAAAATATGACGCTAAGAACTTTTGCATCAACCCAGTGTGATAGTGACAAGTCTAGTTAGTCACTCAATAGAAACCCTCACGCGCCCTACGTCTTTTAGGAGCAGCGTGATTAATTGAAAAATGAAAATAGAGATGATCAATTAATTAGTTTCTTCCCAAGCCTTTTATTGGGCAGCAATCGTTAGAAAGAAAAAGCTGAATTTTCAAAAAACAAAAAACAAAAAAAGGTTGAAGATTGCCGGATGCTGAGTAAGTGATCAATTTAGCACAATCTTACATTAAAAACTGAACTCTACACTAAAATTTTATTAAAGGTGAATTTGAAAAAAAAAAAAAAAACTTGACATAACCAGAAGTAAATATTCAATTTTTTCCTCTGTTTATTTCCATTAGTGCGACCTGTTCAAGACATACACACATTTATACACAGCCAGCGAACCAGACCAGATTGAAAACTCAAGGCATCTACGTTGACCGTTTTGTTGACAGTTTTAGTTGACGGTTTCTAATCATCAAATCACTGTACCCCCATAAATGGGATGACTGACCAACCAGCCAACTGGGTTTTTCCACCCTCGGTCGTCTCTGTATCTGTGTCTCTGGCTGCCTCAGGTCCGTGGCCATAACCTTGAAGCTTTGCATGAATACACCACTGGGCACCATATATATCTTTTACGTTGCTTTTTTAAAATGAAAAAAAGAAGGGCGGTCAATTTTTACCACCAATGCTCAAATATTGTGCTGGTATCCATTAAGATAATTTCAAGTATGACATCTATATTTTTTGAATAATTTCATATAAAAGATGTATTTTTGTGATAATTTTAGATATTTTTAGATAATTATTTCTGGTCCACATGCGGGCTGTGGTGATTCATTTATGTTAGGTTCACTTATATTGCATTGGGCTTTTATTTTTGCCTCAGTAACTAATTTGTAAATTTTTTTTTCACTTAGGTATTTGGTATTTAGCTAATTGCTGACAGCTCTTAGCTGCTTTAAATAGCATTCAATGTACATTTACGCATTTAACTGAAACCTTTGGTCTAACCCCCAGGGTACTTGAACAAAACCTCCTGGAATTTTGTAGGCTTTCTGAAAAGCCTTATATTGATAATTTAACGATTACTTTTATTCTGGTCTTGCAACCTCCAATTCTCGCCCTCTTCTTACGTATTCGCATCTTGGTGTTACCTTCACTAATTCCTAAAAAAAAGATCTTATTATATAACGATTTTCTCCCTTCTTTTTTATTATAGTTATTATTCCTCTCTGTTTCCTCTCTTATTGTTCAATTTATACCACATTTTTACCTTTAAGGCTTTTTTTTGTGGGTGCAGGGCAGTAGGTTCGCTTAACTTTTACAATTAGGGACCGTCAACCAAAACTGTGAAAAAAGAAAGTTTCTTCAGTTTTTAAGTTGGTCTATGTATATATCATGTGTACAGGTGCCAATGGAAATAGTGTGTTTAATGTTCCATTATTTCTTTTTTTATGCCTAGAGATAGCGTTTTCTTTCGTTTTTGTTTTTCAACCACCCCTTCCAATAGGTTTTAGGTGGGGGTCCAATTTACAAAGTAATTGTATACTAAATTGGTTTCTTAGTTTGAGTCACGTTTAATCTTTTGAGATTTTGTTGTTTTTCGTTTTTTTTTTCACGGATCTCTACCCACCAAAAAAGCGAGAGAAGTAACTTATCCTTTGATCTACCTTTTTCCCAATTTTTCATTGATCATCCCTAACACGACATATTTCTAAAGGTTGTTGGTCACATGATGGTTTCTATTGAGTGACTAAGCAGACTTTCCAGACCGCCCCCCTGCTTTTATTCATGTTGTTCTTCGTATATTTAATTTCTAACAACTTTTGGAAGATCCCGCGACCCCGAATCATTATTTAGGGATTTTCTCCCTTCGTTCCTCATTATTCTAGTTCTTTCTCCACTTCTTTGCTTTTTTCTTGCAATGTTCTCGTTAAGGATTAATTCTTGCAAGTTCTGGCGACCTTAAACCCCGTCGAATAGTTGAAAAGAAAAAGAAAGTGGGCGAATTATCGAGAGAGTCTTGTGTAAAAATCCAACGACTCCCAATCGATTGAGCGTTCTAAGTTCAAGAACAGAACAGGGTGCCTGTCAATCATCTGAACACTTTAACATGGACTCTTTTGAATTCACTCTCTACTGGCTATTCACACCAATGAATAAACGCTATTGAACCGACAGCTTTCTTCACACTCTTGGTAATTTGGCTCGGTTAGCTGAGAACTCACCCAAAGAATAATAAGGACCTCGGAACTGTCAACTAGTGAATGGTACGAACATTCCTAGTCGGAACTTCCTTTCTATCTTTGCATACGAAGCCACTTCAGTGAGAACATCGGTTAACAGGTTGCCCTCAGCACATTGCATCGGTTTAAGATGTTTTTTTTCTTAACTACTAAATTCATTCTAGTGGGGAAAAGAAACTCAGGGGGAGTAACTTCGGATCCAAATAACGTCCTGGCACTTTTTGTAATTTATTTGATTCAATTCATAAAAGAGTTGAATTTTTCCTATCCTATTTATTGAAGAGTTTCACTGGAGTTATAAGCGGTCTATTGATCTAAGAGTTTAATAGCCATACTGATTTTTCTATGAATTCTGATGTTGTCTGCTCAACAATAAAACAATAGCTGAAGCTGTGGAAATCCCATGGGTGTTGACAACTGGGATTTTCCATTATCCTTTGCCTCTGATCTTCATTCAATCTTCGCCTTCTTAGCCTCCCCCTTTAGTCTTTCTAATCTTTGTTGTGCGTCATTATTATCTGCATGTCATATATTGATTAGTTTCACATATATGCCCTTCCATAGAAATAGAGCAATCTGGTAGATGGGTAATTTAAGTTAAACAAATATATCGCTTGAAAATTCAAGACAACGGACCGTCCAGTTCCGTAACGCAGACGTAGGGTATCGGCCTCTGGATCTAAAGTGAAGGTTTCAATCCTGCCTCATGGTAGTGGATATGGTAATGGATAGTCTATAGCCACACTGAAGAGTTGTAATACAACCAAACAGCTGTCTGTATATGACAGAACAATAATATATATATATGTATATATCTATATACACATATATATATATATTTATATAAGTCGACCTCAGTTAACAATTTTCTTTCTTCTGCTATCTATTCCTTTCCAATATTTTTTATTTAATCACTTAACTTTTTTTCTGCCCTTTCTCTTTCTACCCACTTATTTAACTATATAACTGTAATGCCCTCATAGCCCGTATTATAACTGAAAGCGTAACACAGGTCTGAATAAGTAGAAAAGTATCAAGGATAAGGTGAAAGACGTTATCTCTAACAGAAGATCTTTGATTATATTCAAATGAATTACGACATTTCTTCTTGCAACTAAAATCACGTTCTGAACAATTATGTGTGACCGCCCGTCAGTTGAAGTGTTTGGGTTTTTCTTTGTGAGGAAAATAACTAATCTTTTTGAACACTTTCGAAGTTCAAAACAAATTTTGGCAATATATTTTCTAAGAAAAAGTTTCTGATCACTTTTAACCTCAGTCACGTTGCAACGCACCGCACCAACAATTTACACAAAAACACAGACCTATTTAAGCACTAAAAAAAGTGAAAAAAATCCACACACACACGACGTGCAGATTTCGTGTCAATGGTTGAAGTGTTCAAGGCACGTATGCTGCAAATGAACGGTGAATATCATAGATCTTTCTTTTCGTGTGAATCCTGCTAATCTCTCTAGTCCTCCATCACTTTCTCTCTATTTTCCCCCCTTATTTATATATATATATATATATATATATATATATATATATATATATATATATATATATATATATATATAAGAATATGAAAATATTTTTCTCACAGGCATGAAATAATCGTGTAAATGTGAAAAAAAGGTCGTAAAATAAATTCAGGACGGTTGAGACATTCGATTGTTCAGCGCTCAATAAAACTGGTTTTTAGGATCACAGAAAATTCTACTTCATGTAACAAATATGTACACACACACACACACACACACACGAACACACACATACACACACACACACACACACACCAACATATATATATATATATATAATTATATAAAAATGCATATGATAATATACATCATTTATCATCTTTATACACATATCAGGAAAAATAATTCGACTTCTTCAACCACTGCAATCGTATAAGCACCAAGAGATATCTATCAATCCTTCTCTGTGTTTCTGTCTGTCTGTCTGTCTGTCTGTCCGTCTGTCTCTCTCGCTCTCTCTCTCTCTCTCTCTATATATATATATATATATATATATATATATACATATATATATATATATATATATGTCTGTGTCCGTGTCTGTGTCTGTGAGCGTAGATAGATAAAAATATAGATAGACAAGCAAACAATAGAGGAAAAAAGTCAACACATTGAGCAGAAGGTATTTTATCCCAATTTTTTTGACAAACTATTCCTACTATAGCATCTTTTATTGAGATTGGTAGCCGCAGCCTGACTGTTTCTCAACAGATTTTTGACAGGGTTCATCTCGAAACTGGAACGTAAATTTTTGGTCATTCGAAGCACGAGTCTCTTTATGTTTTGGTCATTAACATTTCGGGAATGTTATATTCACACACAAATGTCTACTTCTCTCTCATTTTAAGAAATTGTTTTCAAGAAATTGCCGACATAGAGCAATGTCGATTTTCATGGTTCTGATGGCAGACCGTCTTAACCTCATGAGTTGAATTTTTTCTAATAATCTTGTTATTGGTGTGTTACTTACACGTATAAGTAACACCAACTCGATGAAATTGCTTAATTTACTCACCTTTTTGTCAGAAAAGAGGTCTGAATTCACATTGCGTGCATACTCTTTTGATTGTAAAAAAGTAGTTTTACATCTTTGTCTTGATTAAATTAACTTTTTATTAAATCAAAACAATCTATTTCTGTTTTATTTTGTAGGAAAAGTTAAAACTTTGCAAAAAAGGCTCTTTCAGCGATTTTATGCACCGTATATATGATATATGACGTTGCGACATCGTATTTCTCTTGGATTTAAATCTCTCCATGTTGGAAGAAATCCAGCCCAAAATTACACTAGGATGGTAAGCCTTTGGCAGAGCAAGCTCAACTTTCAAAAATCCCATCAATCCTAAAAAGGAGGGTGTATAATCAATGCATCCTCCCAATAGTCACGTATGGAGCTGAAACATGGAACCTAACCAAGACACAGATCCGCAAATTGAGAACCATGCAACGTGCACATGAAAGAATTATGCTGGGCCTCACATGGAGAGACCACAAGACAGCACAGTACATCTGAGAGAAGACAAGAGTCAGGGAAATCATAGAATCCATAAAAAATCTCAAATGGCGGTGGACTGGCCATGTTGCAAAAATGGCAGACAACCGATGGACATTGCGACTCACGACTTGGATCCCCCATGATCACATGGGCAACCGAGGCCAATAGAATATTTGATGGAGAGACGAGCTACACAAATTCAGGAAGTAATGGCTCTGCGACGCCCATGATAGAGAAGTGTGGCGAATGTTGGGGAAGGTCTATGTCCAACGTTAGAAGACTGATGATGATGATGATGATGATCTAGTCTGTTTACCAGATTGTGTGAACGTGTGACAGGTCGGGCTCGTCCTGACGCTTTCATGACTGCCGTTGCTTTAGCAACCACGGTTGCTTAGCAAAAAAAAAAGATGCATCGGCTTGAGCTATTTTTGATGGGTCCCTCCTATTTTCCCCACGTATAGCCCTGATCTTGTGTCACATTTTGCTCTTGTGGGAGAGTGAATAAAAAGATGCAGGGAAATACCCCTATCACAAATCGACGTCTATGAATGATAGAGTTTATTGTTTGGTGTCATCTTTTCAACTCGTGATACATTTTGATTTCCAGACGAATAATTCTATTTAGCGTCATTTCACTGCAAGATCTTTCGCCTCATGTCTCTCTAAGTAACTGACGACAGACTTGTCTGCATGAAGTCATTCCTCAACGTGTTTACTTTTGAACAGAGATTTATCTCGATACACCCTTCCTTTAAAACCTGTTTTGTGCAACGTTCTTTATTATTCTCAAGTGATTTTGAAAAACTTGATAAGTCAGCTGGAGTCTATTTTGAGAAAAACAAGTGAAAATTGCTGTTATTTCCTTGAGAATGACAAACTTCCAATTTTCTCCCAGAGTAAAGATTTCACAGTAAGTAAGAGTTTTTTCACACCATGATATGAATTTTTTTTTAAAGGCTCAATATAGTAAGCCTCAATATGGGTTTAACTGATGTTTTGCCAAATAACAACTGACTGGGTTTTTCGAGGTTGCTGAAGTATTCGTGTATTGAATTCTATAGTTCTTCTAGAATGATATAAACTGATCCAACATCATCTCGATCATGTTCTGTGTTGACCCTACAAAAGTCCTCTTTGGAGAGACGCAGAATTCAGAACCAACTGTATTGCATGGTGTTTCTTCCAGGCTTTCACCAGGTCTCTTGCAGTGCTCTATGAAAAACCAGGGTTTTAGCAATTTCTATGACCATTTCCATCAATGCACTCCTTGGGGAAAAAAAATTTTCTAACTTTCCAAATCTCGTCTCGTTTTTTTTTTCCTTGTAACATTAACTGATTATCCTAACAATACATTAGTGAGACAAAAAGTAAGAGACAGGCTGAACAAATAGTCAGATTGTTCATTTAAGGAAAAAAAACTGACTTTGCATCAGTAGTCTGTTACACTTAACGTTAACACGGTAAGATAAACAGAGTAAAGATCAAATTTACTGATGGGAAAGTTTTCTTGTTCGGCAATTTAAAAAAAAAATGTATATTCAAGAAAAATACAATGTTGTAACCAGGAATGTCTTGTCTGTTTAGTGTCAAATCGGTGGGAAAAAAAGTTGAATTTTTGCCTAATTGGTAAAATTTTAACTTTTTTCTTCAAATTAATCAAGACAAGAATATAAGATAACAATTTTTTACAATCAAAAAGAGGAATCAAGTCCTTATTTTTACCCCCACCCAAAAAAACACCAAACAAAAAACAAATTTCTCCAATTATGCAATTTCACCGACCCATCATATATACTAAATCTATCAAGGTTTGTAGGTAAGAAGTTGCAGTGGTTAGCACAGTCACAATCAATATGGATGTAATCGGGAAAGACCTGTGTCTAGCAGTCGACTTAAGATGGCTCATAATGATTATGATATATGATCGTATTCATACATGTATGCATTTGAGTGTGTATGTGATAATATGCTATGTTTTCAATACAACACATATGCATATGCAACCCTATGAGATCGGATATTCTCATTGTGTTTTCAATATGCATACTATTATTCCATTCGAATCTATGTATCCACGTCACTACACGCACCTGCTTGAGATGTCCGTTTATCTATAACCCAATGTTTTCCCTTCTGATCCTTCAATATGACAATGTTCCATAAGTTTTTCGTAACCTCGCAGATCTTTCTATGAACCTACTCTATCTTGTCCGCACGTTCGAGCTCTGTTTTTGTTTTATTTTTCTGTCTTGGTGTTTTGTTTTCTTTTCAGGATGGAGGTTATTTTGCAAGCGTCAAAGAAGAATCTGTTTGGTCCCTGTACGCCAGTTTCCATCGAAGGTGATATAATATTGTATGAATGGTGTGTTGAAATGGAGAAAAAAAAAAAGAAATAAGATATCAGGAAAAGAGAAGGCTGGAAAGAGAGAAGGAAGCCCCCCCCCAGGAAGTGGGGAGAAAGGGAGATAGAACAAAAGGTATTTCAAGACAATGAAGAAAAATAACGAAATCGAAGGAAAGAAACGACAAGAAAGAAAAAAAAGAACAATGAATAAAAAGGAAAGAAGGAGAAAGAGATAACTTACAAAACAATCGAGAAAAATAAAAGAAACAAGAAGAAAGGAAAAAAACATGAAGGAGAGACGAAAGACAAGAAAGAAAGGAAAGATGAAAGAGGAATGAATTTGATGAAAACAAATCTTGAATAATGATTTTTTTCTCACACTTTACTGTCATCTTGAATATAACTCATAACTGAACTTGGTCTCCTAAAACTTGTGTCTTTGAGATTTTCAGACATTTTGTTCATTTCGATTCAGGCCTTTTTTCTCGGGAAAGTGTGATTCGAAATTGACACCAGATCTGTCGAAATAGGTTTCTACCGTTTTCAAGTTGTTTTGGCTGGCTTACTGGATATGCAAGTATATATGATACGTCAGCACTGCATCAGTGGTGCTAAGAAGCTGGAATATAAACACGTACTTCTTATTATGTCGACATAAACGTTCTTTTGGGGGTTTTCTTATATCTCCGACTAAATATTTTTTTTGCTAGAGCTTCAATTTGAATTGTAAGCTTATGTTAATTTTATCACTTAGTTGTGCCCGGTAGCATTCATCCTTGTCTTTTCTTTTAAAATCCGGACTTTTTTTTAGTTAACATTGCACAATAAAAGACAAGAGAAGAAATTTCATTCGTTTGCTTTTATGTGTTTTTTTTTTCTTTTTCTTTTTTTCTTCTTCGTTTCTTTGCATATTTTTTGCGTGGGTTTGATTCATATATTTTTTTTTAAAGGAAACTTCTTTTTCTTTCTTTTGATAATCTATTACGTTACTGCACATCTTAATACCCATTTTTTTTTGGAGTGGGAGGTCTCTAACTTCTCTTTATTCATCTCTCCTTTCTTAATCATTCAGAATCTTTCTTTTTTTCTTCAATTTCAACTGCCTGCCTTTTTTTCTTTTTTCTTTTGTCATTCTTTCTTTTTTTTCTCTCTTACTTTTTTGCTGTAAATAAAATATTTCCCTAATTCTTTGATTTCATTTGATTGTTTTCAGAGTCCTCCTTTTTCCTTTTCTTTCTTATCTCTCTCTCTAATCCCCCCTTTCTCTCTCCCTCTCTCTTCCTCTCTCTTCCTGTCTTCCTCTCTACCTCTTTCTTTCTTTCCTTCTCTATCTCTCTCATTGTCTCTAAATACCTTCTTTGGTTCTATATTTCGTTCTTCTTTCCATACTTTCCTTCTTGCTTTCTTCTTTCCTTCCTTCCTTCCTTCCTTCCTACCGTTCTTTTCCTTTTTGTTATTCCTCATTTCTTTCCTTCCGTTTGTCCTTTTCCAAGTTTCAATGACACCAAGAACACCTTTGTTGTTTATGCTCATGGCCAATCTAAGAAGAAAAATTCTTGCTCTAAATCCAAAGAGAAGCAAAAAATCTAATTAGATTCCTTTTTTTAAACAAAACTGCTGACATTCAAAATAATAGTCTAATTATCTTTTTTGAGAGAATGTTTTATATCAGATGATTTTTTCCATCTAACAATTTTATCTTTTTAAAATTCTGGGCAAAAAAATTATTTAAAAATACTTCGAAAATTAAATTCAGATAATATTTTCTCAGGCCTGAAAAGGACGAATTTTGATTCTTGTTGAAGTCGTAATCATTCATCCCCTGTCCTCAGGTCACCATTTGTGGGTATCAAGTGACAGTAAGTCCTCTTTGAATCTTCTATTTTTCATATCCGTATACTTCCTGATCACAAGTCAGTGCAATATATTAGAGGAAAAGAAGCAGGTGTAAGAGATATATCAAAGAATCTACGAGAAAACTCAGATAGCAATAGGCTAGTCATGTCACAAGGATGCAACCACTAGACGTCACAACACCGAAGATGGATCCCCAGGGATCCTGTTCAGAATTGTAGCCGGCAGAAAAATCGATTGTGTGATGTTTCAGACATGTTCAATGGATAATAGCTTCGTGACTTTACGTCAGAGAGGTATGGCGAATCCGGAGAAGCTTTACATCCAGACGTGGAATTTCCCAAGATATAATGTGATTTGGACATTCAACTACAACGCACGGGAGGTAATTGTGTATAGATCCGTCCAAAAACGTAATCAATTAGATGTCTAGTGCTAATAATTCAACAAAATGTCACTGGAATTCATTGAGAATTCTTAAAGATATCGTGCAAAAAGTCATGAGCGTATACATGAATGTATGGGAAAAATGGAAATATATCTCCCAATCAAGAAATACATCTGGAACTGCCCGAAAATTTAGCAAACTCTTCCGTAACCCGTTGGCCATACTCCCACGAAACCTCAAAGAAATCCATCGAGTATTTCCAGATATATATATATATATATTGAGATAGACTGATAGAAATACCGGAAGACAGGGAGACAGAATGATAGAAAGACGGAGTTGAAGGAAGGGACACAACCGAATACATATACCTCTCGAACTTCTTTGGTAGATATAATCACAGATTCGCACGGATATAACTCAAAACTGACGTATTTTCTGTGTATAAAACTGTATGATAAACATAGTTTCCGCTGGTTGTCAAAACAGAAGGTTGACATCGCAGGAAATGTCAATTGCATCGAGAACAGTACTCAAATCCAGACAACACTGTCAGAGATTAAGAGCTACTGTTTTTAGAATATCTTTCGGATTATCATCATCAATATGCATATATGCATAAGTACACACACACACACACACACACATATATATATATATATATATATATATATATATATATATATATATGTGTGTGTGTGTGTGTGTGTGTGTGTTTGTGAGTGTACTTATCTTTGATTCAATCCTGGTTTCTATTTTTCTGATATCTACCAACTTTATGTTAGGACTACGCAACGGCTTACTCCATTCTAGTAAATAAAATACATTTTAAAAAATTTTCCCAGACGTGGTTTGAACTCAAGACCGACTGATTAAAAGGCTGCTGTCTTACCAACTGAGATATAAGCTGGCATGTATTACATATATATATATAAATTATTGCACAGATATAGGAGGACTTGTTTCAGTCCAATAGATAAAATAGAATTGTACCAAAAATATGGAACAACTTTAGCCCTCAATTATCGCAAATGGTTCTCTCTTTTTTATTTATATATGTGCATGTCTCTTTCTATGATTTTTGAGTCTTCGAGCATTCCTGCTCAAATCGTTACGTCTAAAGATTTGAATATTACATTGTCATCACTAACCCCATGGAAGGCTTACCAAAATTTTGTTTGTGTTTTTTTTTTTTGTTGCTTTCTCAACTTTAGGAGAGAAAAAAGCTTTTGGTGCCTTTTGGGGCTTTATTTAGATTGTTTTATCAATAACATGCAGATTCTTCAGAATGTAGATATTTTTTGAATTATTATGAATTTTATTCATTACATATGCAATACAAAAGTTGCAGTAATTGTCTTCAGTAGAAATCATAATAGGAATGTATTTTAACACTAAAACGATCAGGGTTGTTGATTTTTTTTTGTTGATTTTGTTGTTTTTTTTGTTTGTTTTTTTTTTTAGTCAAGGTAAAAGAAGATAGAGATAAATGTTAATTAAACAGTAATTAAAAATGTAAATCTCCATAATTTGTTCATACCTGCAATCAGTGTCATGCAATCATAGTTTGCAATTATTTTTATAAAGCATTGGTAGTGTATTTGATCTTCATAAGGTGTTTGACTAGTGCGGCTTGGGGCGAGACCTGGCTAAACTAAGGTTATGCATAGAAAATTAGTCTCGCAAAACATTGCCAGTAGGCTTCACCCCAGAGTGTGTTTATCTTAGTGTAAATATTTAAAATTTGATTCAATTCACTCAGAGAAAAGAGAATGAATAATGGTTCTTATTTAATCTAACATCATCTGTAATCTTCAGAGAGTTTTTAAGACGATTGAATTTCACCTTGTGGTCGGCGAGATAGAGAAATCTGAGATGACTACCCACATCTGAAGAGAGAAATCTGAGCGCTATCCTCTCTGGGAATAAGTCCGGATTATAGACAGAAAATAAAAACGAATTCAGACAAGCAACATGTTGATTGATTTTATAAGTCGGACAAGTGCGGGATTCAACGATGCAGCTCCCGTTACTCAACGTGGATGAGGGTTTGAAATCCAACAGGGAGAAGGAAGAGTGACACCTAATTCCAAGGTTATTAAAGTTTCTACCATCGGAAAGAAAAAAAATATTGTTTATCACCATTATATTCTGATAGTCGACCTGGAGAAAGCCGTAGAATTGATCGGCCAGGCCGTCGTGTTAAAACAACAAACAACGCAAACCATACAAGAATATCAATCATTCAAAAAACCTTTCAATGTTCAAGACGAATCTTTAAATTATAGACAGTATCATCTGTTATCATTTTCTATTTTGGAAAATTAAATAAATGTACAATCACCGTTAATTCATGTGAATTCTGTTGGAGCAGTAGTTCTCAACGTGGATGCCAACGCTCTCTGGGGGGAAGTTGGCTTGCTTAAAAGGAAAATTGGGGTGACTGAGATCTTGAGGGGTATTTGAACTTATAAAGAGGCCGTTTTGGACATAAATATCCATGATTCTGATTTACAAATGATCAGTATTTAGTAATATTAGCTTAGAAGTTCATCGATATGCTATGATATTTTCCTTAGCAAAAACATTAGATTCAGTTTAGATGCTTTTACTCCACAATCTACCATATGTCTCAAAAAATATGTGTTGAGTACTTCTTATATTCAATGGACTGAAAAAAGTCGTAAAACATTACATAAGAGCAATGGTTTCTGGTGGAAATCCGTTTTTCTCAACCGTGTATTCAGTTTCCAGTTTTCACAAAAGAGCGCTGGGAGCTTTTGCACACACTGAATATAATGTTCCCGATGGAAAAATAACAGAAATTAGCTTTTCTGGATGTCCTGGTTACATGCACAAAATTAGGGTTCAGAACATTGCCTTCCTAGGAAATTTCCCTGGAGAATACGTATATTGAAGGAGGATGCTACATGAGTCTCAAAATAGGATGCATTTCCTAGGCTGTTATAAAGTTCAACTTGACCCGAGTACTTCTGCCTGGGAAGAAAATAAACAGGCATGGTTATTTACCCAATAGAAACCATCACATGACAAACATCTCTCGGCTGCATGTCTTGTTGAAGGTGATCAATTGAAAATTGGAAAGAATGGATGATAAATTAATAAGTTACTTCTCCTGCCTTTTGTTGGACAGTGATCATTTTTAAAAAAGTCTATTTCAGAGTTCTGTATCGCTTAATTCTCTTAAGATAGGTCTGGCTAGTCACTGGTATATCTTTGGCTGCACACCTTGTTGGAAAAGTTTCATCCCTCACTTTTTGTTGGGCAGTGATTACTAAAAAATCTAACTTTTCCAAAAACAAGTGCAAATGCTACCGGACACAAACTCAGGGACTAATTAAACATGAACAAATCTTCAAATAATTCATCTGCTCCAAAAAATTTTTTTTTTTTGGGGGGGGGAGATCATTTCGATGTGGTGCGATATTTTTTACTTTCCAGTGGCTTGCTATCTTACCACACATTATACCTATTTTAAACTGTCAACCAAAGCTGATGCGAATAGCAATCCATCTATCATCAGTTTCTCTCATCTTTTAATTAATCACCCCAGCAAGGCATGCTGCCAAGAGACATTAGTCCCGTAAGGGTTTCTATCGAGTGACCAGACGGACCTCTATTCTCTTTTATTTATTTTTTCACCGTTTTGACCTTAAACGACTTTCGTCTCTGAAGACCAACTTAAACTATTTGTAATCATTCGGGAATTTATGCTGGAAGGAAAAATAGATAAAGAAATCATAGAGCAGGTCTGGTTAGTCACTCAATAGAAACCGTCATGTGATCAACATTTTTTGGCAGCATACCGTTGGGATGATCAATATTTTTTTTTTTTTAAAAAGGGCTGACAAATGAATTAGTTACTTTTTTTGCTTGTCAGTGGGCAATGAATTCTGACAGAGTCCGCAATTTCGAAAATTAAACGTGAATGCTACCGGACAAAAACTAATAGAGCAATTTAACGTTAAGTCACCATGTAAATTGAACCCCTTCTCAAAATCTATCCAGGAATGGGATTTCTAAAGAAAGTTGTATATTGTAAGTAGAATATATTTTAGCTTTCAGCATTTTAGCTTCACCTGTACGCATCAGACTTAAATAAATAGAGAGCCAACCGGCCAGACAGCCAGCTGCACATGATTAATAACTGTAGAAACCTGTGTTGAAAAGTTTAGGTGACAGTCTTGGTTAATGGTATCTAATAGAAACAAATCCAAGGTGTATTGGCGTTGTTTTTTTCCCCACAGTCCAAAAAGAAAATATATCACTTAAATCTTCGACGTGGGGAATGACTAACGATTTAAGAGTGAAAAAATCTAGTTTTGAATATAAATCAGATCTAAACGTCTCACGTCACATCGATATTCCCAGAAGAGCCTCACTTGACAGCATCGAAAAATGTCTGTCTTTAACCATTATTCTACAGTAAACTCTCGCTGTAAAGACACTGTTTCTGACGACACACACGTTGCAACAGCATTTTTATGTATTCGCAAGACTACTGTGGAATATTATCCTTTTTCCAGAGGAAATCAAACTGTAAATAATTTACTTGTGATTTTGTTCAATTTGCTTGCTGTATTTTAATCCACCTGTTATAACGGCACATATTCTCTCATTGACGATGTTTCCGAAAATGGGAGTCTACTTTATATCTACTGCTTCTAGAACTGGCTTTTATAGAAATTAAAGTTTGGCCTGAAGCAAGTCTTAGAAACATGTTTTGACATAAAAGATATTGGTTTCAGGAAAATCTTCATGTTATAGTTAGTTTGTTACGTTAATGAAAAAGGTTATTGCAGTTGGAGACTATTTTGGTATAAGCATGTGTAAGCATCTGGTTTTGAACATTTTTATACATCATAAAATCTATCAGAGAACTCAAATCGCTAGCACAATGCACATGTGCGTCTTGTGGCGTATTGCATAATGCATTCAATGCAAATGCATGTAAACTGCACAGTTCTATTGCATCATCCTCATCAGCAGCAGCCTTTTAACGTCAGTCGTTAAACATAGACCTTCCGGAGATTCACCACATATCTATCCAACGTGGGAGTCGCGGTACCAATATCCTTTGAACCTGTCTAAATCTTCACGTCATCCTATTTTCTACCGGCACCAATTTACCACATGAAGATCCAATCATGTCCAGACATTCTTGCAACGTGGCCTGCCCATTGCCATTTTAGTATTCTAATGGAATTTATGATATCCCTGAATCCGATGTTTCTCTTATATAATGCGCTGTCTGGTGATCTCCCCGTGTGATATGAAGCATGACTCTTTCTTGCGTACGTTGCATTTTTTTTTTTTTTGTTTGAAAGCCAATTTTTTGGTTATATTCCATATTTCAGCTCCAGGAATGATTATCGGAAGGATTTATTGATGGTTGGACCCCTTCCCCTTTTTGAACGGATGGGATCTTTCTGTTTTTGAATATTGAGCCGATTCCATAGAAAAAAGGCAAAATAAATATCTGCAGGGACTAGCTTGACTTGGTTTCTACTTCGTACCACTGAACAGTGGACGAGCTTATTTTGTTGTGATATAATTTGTGCAATTCAATATCTATTAGCAATAAACCTGTTTAACAGATCGCTTGTGCAGCCATTACCGAAACAATTTATCTATCCATTCTCGTGTGTCTGTGATATCGAATATGAATAGTCTGGTTTTCTTGGTGTCCGGTCGTAATATTCTGCCATTGATGAGGGATTAAATCTACCTAAAAATTACTTCCTGTTCATTGTTTCAAACTATGCTCTATTCCAGATAAACGAATTCAGTTTTCTTTTCAAAAAGAAATCTCAATCCAAACATATTGGTGAATGTTGAATAACAAGCTCATATTGAGAAGAAAAGAAAACAGATGAAGGCACGTCATATAGCAATGATTATCAAGCTAATCTTGCTGGCCATTGTCAGTAGTTTCGATCCAAATCTTATTCGCCAGTATAGATGGTTGATACTGAATAATGAACTGTGATCTTATGGGGTTCACCGGTCGGAGGATTTCCAATGGGGTGTTAAAATTTCATTGAAAAATGCCTTTTGCGCACAGCTTCAACCTATTCAATATTCCCGTTCAAATTGAGGATTTTTTCGAAAAAGACACAAAAATATCTCTATTCAAAAACGTAACGTGATTTTTTCGGTTGCTATATTTATACAATGTCCAGTGATGGAAAATGCCTGATAGAAGTATTTCCTTCCCAACATTTCAAACAATGGACTCTTCAACAGAAACGATTTTGCTCCTATGTTTATGTTACTCAGGAAATAGTTTCATGGAAATTAAATATACCAGTGAATTCTTCAACAGATAATAACTAGTTTAAGATATACAAGAGCTTAATGTAGGAAATTAGAATTGTTAGGAAAAGGTTTTCAATCTTTAACTATAAAGAGTGGAGAAACAAGCAGGTTTTACACAACTGTCAACCTAATCCAAAAAAAAAAAAAGTCAACATAGTTTTCTTTGGTTTTCAGGTTGGTCTTGCTGTCTGTCTGGTTGGTTAACTGGCTACGTATCACGCGCACTGTCTGCAACAATAGACCTAGAGGTCTGAAAATGTAAACATTTACTTTTTATTATGCATAAGAAAAACTTTCTATTTGTTTTTGACCCGTCTCACCTCAATGTAGGGTTAGAGAGGGTTTTCTGGAATTAGCCCCCTTTTTTAAAGATCAGCAAGAGACAAGAGAAGTAAATTATGTATTGATCACCCCATTTTCCAATTTCTGATTGATTTGCCCGACATGACATGCTACCAAAAGACGTTGGTCTTGTAAGGGTTTCTATTGAGTGATTAACCAGACCTGTGTTAATAAATTTTCCTTTCATTATGATTTTATATCGGTGTGATGAAGCACCATTTCGATGAGACAGTGTGAATTAGTTTCCGAGTAACCACTAACCATACTAAATTTAAAGAACAGTCGAATTCAATATCATTAACACATATTTTAATTAACAATACACGCATGAATATGTATATATGGAAATGAAAAAGTCTCCATTGATTTCAAAGCACAGCCAAATTTAGTATCAGCCATTCATGATAGATACGTGAACAGGTCTAGTTAGTTAGCCAATAAAGACTGTCATGTAACCAACATCTTTGTTAAGCATTCCGAGTTAGAGGTAATCTATTGAAAAATTTGAATAGGGGTGATCAATAAAATAAAGTTATAACTCCCAACTGCTGGTGGGCAGCAATGTCTAAAAAAAAGGTTTGATTTTATAAATAATCGTCATGACACAAACGAAGAGACTAATTTAGCATGAGCTTACAATGTAAATTGAATAACTCACCTAAAACTTTGAGGGGGCGAAAATTTGTTTTTTGTTGACACTATAAGAACTGAATGTTCAATATTTTAGCCTTCTAGCCCCATTGGCACAGCCTCTACGCCTGATACGTATACAACCAACCGGTCAGCCTGACAGTCAGCTAGCAAGCAAGCCGGACGTATTCCAAAATGGAGGAAACCTATGTCAATATTTTGGTGACAGCTTTGCTTGACGGCTTCTGATATGATTAGAGTGCAATAGATCGCAAGAGTCTAGGTTGGATATGAAAAGACCTAAAAGATAGATAGATAGATACATAGATAGATTGATAGACGGATAGACAGATAGATAGATAGATAGATAGATAGATAGATAAGCAGACGTGTAGACGGTTGCATGTGTGTCTTGATCACTCCCATAAATTCTAATGAAAAGTTTTATTAATTTAAGGTTCAACTCATTGAAATGAATACAAACCTAATTTTCACTCCCGACTTCGAATAATCAAAATAACAAAGCAGTTAATTACATCGCATCGTCAGAATACCTATCAAATAAAAATGCCAGTCATCTAAAATTTCTATTGTACGCCCGTTTAAGGGTGTATAGATTCTCAATGATATTCCTCAGAAATATATGTACGTGTGCACTCGTTTGTTTGCAGCAGCAGCCCTTATAAGTCCGGGTGAAGGTCTTCCCAATCTGCTTCCATGACGAGCATGATTACGCCAATTTTTGCCATGTCTGGTCGGTAAAAATGTTCTATTTCGTCTCTCAATCTTCCTTCGGGTCTTTGCTGATCGTCATCAGTCTTTTAGCGTATGTCGTTGGATAAAAACCTTCACCAGGATCCATCAGACCTCTGTATCATGGGCATGGCGGGGCCAATCCTTTCTGAATTATATATATATATATATATATATATATATATATATATATATATATATATATATATAGTTTGTTTGTTTTTTGTGTAATTTGTATTCTTGGAGATGATATCATAAGTTGGTTTGCAAGCAGTCTGAAACTAAAAAAAAAGGATTTAACATTGACAAGGGCAAACATTCAATAGGAACGAAATAAACGATGAGTCATTTCTGTTGTAATACTCACTGATTCCTCATTGTTAAAAATGCTGTTTTTTTTTGTTTTTTCTGGTAACCTACGTTAGTATGCCCCGTCTCAAAAAATAGATAAGTAGCATAAAATCATATGAATTATACAGTATAAATAAAACCTTACATAAAATGACAAGCTGGATGTATGACATAAACCACATGATTGGAAAGAGAGGTGGTGCTTGATCAACACTGCTGAGGTGTCAACTTAAGGTAACTATTCATTTTTTTAAAATTAACAAGAGACAAGCCACACGTTGTACGATGATAAAAAAAAAATAAATGTAAAACGAAGACAAAGCACTGAAGAAAATTATATAAATTACATTGTAAGATATTGGGAAATAAGTGACGGAAGTGGCACAAAAAAATTTTTTGAAAAAGTTTTTTTTAATGTCCTGTGTTCAAAGTTGGAAAGGTTACTAGACTATATATATAATGTATGTGTATACATAAATACACAAACGCGTATAATTTTACACACACAGGCACACACACACACTCACACACACACACACACACACATATATATATATATATATATATATATATATATATATATATATATAT
>OY735218.1:17927552-17947552 GCA_963457665.1 Thysanoteuthis rhombus
ACAATGACATTTAATCAAATCCTCTATTGATAAAAGTGTCTCTTGGGTAAACGTTGGCTCATAAAATATTTGTCACAATAAATCTTTCCATCGTCCCCATGAGTCAGTTCCCACGCTGGAGACTCGAACGATGAAAAACAATTTGTTTCTTTCGCGTATGTTATTGCTTTCTTTCTTTCTTTCCCTCTCGTGGAGTGCAAGTCCTCTAAGGGGTTCGTTTTCCTCGCCGAGTAAGAATAATTGCCTTTTCGAGCGAATTCTCGTATTTAATAAAAACATACATGACCTGTTGCAGTGACCTTACATAATGTCCTTGGTGAATTTAAAACAACCAGTACGCCAGATGATCAAGCTCAAGGAACCCCTTCCTATTTGACTCGTCATGTTTTGTTATGTCTGCTAACTTCCGAGTGATTTTGATTTTATGTTGCAAGAGTTCAGAAATATGCTACACACACACACACACACACACACACACATGTTGCTGCAACCCCTTTAAATACAAGGAACGACTGTTCTAGCTAGCCAAAAATATAAAAACCGCCACGTGACACAGGTCTATCGACAGCTCGCTATGTTGAGAGTGATCAACATAATGAATTGGAAAAACGAGTGATCATTGAATAAGTTATTTCTTGCGTCTTTTGCTGAGCAATGATCTCTAAAGATGGCTGAATTTCTAAAAATAAGGTATGAACGCTGCCAAACACGATATATAGAAGCAATTTGGCGTAAACTTACATTGTAACTTGACCCCTTACCTCAATAAAAACCAATTTTTGCAGGAAATTTGTAAAATGATTAACGTTTTCCCGTAGATATAATGCAGAATACATTTTCAAACATTCTGTCACCTAGCACCATTAGTGTAGCCTTGATAAGCAACGCATAAATACATACATAGCCAGCCAACCAAACCCACTTAAAACTGAATAAACTTATTTTGAAAGTTTTAATTACTATTTTTGGTTGATATTCTTTTTTTTTTTACAGGAACTAACAAGTAATAAAGGGATTGTTATGTAAATGACTTCCATACAGAGGTCTGAATTGTTTAAATCAACAATTCAGGAGTTTCGGTGGGGAAAAGCAAAAGTATGATATATATACATATATATATATATATATATATATATATATATATATATATATATATATATCAAAATGTTTTTTTTTCTAAAATCGACCTGAAAATGTTCGCTGAACATAAATTGATAAGTGTGGAATTCGATTACATTTTATCTTTTGGTCTACAAAGTACATTTTGCAAGATATCAAAGCACATACATACATACATACATACATACATACAGTATAACTTTATGAAGATTTTTGACTGGTTTCTCAAAGTTTATTTTTGTCGTTTTTGCACGCATTTTATTTTTCATTTTCACTCTCAACGGATTCTCAGCTCTGATCTCACACTAACGAAGGAATGAATTTCGTAGTTGTGTCCTGATAGTGAGTATAAAATACCTGTGGAGTATGACTTCGTATTTCAATCATGATCATCCAATGATATGTCATTCAATATGTTGTTTTTTTTTCATTTTTGATTGTTTCAAATGGCTTGAATATCGCAGCAGCGCGAAGGTCATAGTTGCCATGATGCATGGATTTCTCTCTCTCTCTCTCTATCTCTCTCTCTCTCTCTCTCTCTCTCTCTCTCTCTAACCGGTTGGACTTACTGGCACTCCCTCATTGTGGCTCGACACAATGCCGAGCTGATCTGCAAAGGCTTGCACCAACCTTCCAGCAGTCTCGCGTCACCTTCAAAAAATGAGAAATAATGTTTTCACCTTCAATGTTAGTAGTCTACATCCCAAAGTGCACTATCAGGTTGAAAAAGTGGCTATGTTTGATAGTTTTTTTTCTCAGGCTTGGATTCTAGATTACGGGTTTGATTAAGGTTTTGCTCAAAGAAAAACATGTTTCATTGTTTGGTTAGAGAGAAATACCGAAGAAAAAAATAGAACCAAATTGGTTTAGGCACTGAGCGAAGACATGTTCATGTCAACTGATTCCTAAGACGAACAAAAAGTAAGGGTCCAGTTCAGCCTTATTGTTACAATGTAGATAGATTATCGCATCTAAAATCTTTGAAAACATTTTCGTAAGTTTTGAAAGTCTGACACATCAGTAACACATATTTACGTTTTCATCTCTACAGTTTGAAGATGGTCTACCGGTTCTATTATCTGGGCCTCTATCCACTGATCTATTGGGGCTCCCGCTGTTTTTCTTTGATAAAGATATATTTATGAATGATCATCATCATCATCATCATCATCATCAGTCTTTAATGCACACAGATTTTCCCTAGGATTTGCCAGACCTATCTATCATCAGCGTCGCGGATCAAATACTTCCTGATCTTGTCTAGCTCGTCTCATCATGTCATATTCTGCCGGCAATAGTTTTGCATGTGATCTCTGGATATCCACGTTGTGAATCGTGATATCCATTGAGTTTTCTAATGAATGGTGTCTCGGACTCCTGTCTTCTCCCTTATGTATTGTGCTATCTTGTTATCTTTCCATGTAGTATTGAGAATGATTCCTTCATGAGCATTGTCTTCAGTTTGTGAGCTAGTCTCTTGGTTGAGTTTGATTGTTTAGGCTCCATAGGTGACAATCAAGAGGATGCATTGGTTGTGAACCTCTCTTTTCAGAAATAATGGGATTTTCTTGTTCTTCATGTTTGAACAAGCTCTACCAGAGACCTGCCATCCTAAAGTGATTCTTTGCTTGATTTCTTCTTCTTTTGAGGATTTCATGGAGATTCTTGTCTAAGAATATGTATTGGTCCATTTTGTTCAGCTAGGCATTTTAGATTCTGATTGACGTGTGTTTGTCTCCAACATGTTTGCTGTACATGACCATGGTTCTGTTGAAGTTCACGTGAAGGTCAACTTTTTGGCTTTCTTCTTTCAGTTCGTCTAGCATTCATTGAAGGTCATGAAGGTTCCCTGCGAAAAGGACGAGAAAGATGTCGTCTGCAAATCTGAGGTTACTCTGGTATTCACTGTCTATTCTTATTTCTTTATTTCCTCTGTCTGGGTTTAAGCTTTTAAAATTGCTTTTCATAAAATTTGAAACTTTTGGAATTCTAAGATCCATTTGAAAAAAACGACTAAAGGCACTGAAACAAAAAGAAATTACAAATAAATATTTATCTATAATGTGTGCATATATATATATATATATATATATATATATATATATATATATGTGTGTGTGATTAATAATTGAGTCGTCTACAGACAGCTGTTTCGTTGTATTATGTGACAATAGATTACCCATTATCCCATCCAGTACCACGAGGTAGAATCGAAACCTTCGCTTCGGACCAAGAAGCTGGAATTTTACACTTTCCCTACACAGAACTTGACGATCAGTAAGATTGTATTATAAATTGCGTTTTATTGTATAGAAACTTATTTGAAATGATCTTCCATTGTTACACGGTAAATGTACCACTCAATTTAGACAACATAAATTGTATAAACAGTTAAAGAAAATGGGGTTGCTGCAGGAATCGACACTGCCACTGTTAGGGTAGGGGATTCAATGTAGCGATGCTGTTGCATTGAGCTAAACAGCCGCCGGTTATGCAGAGGCAAATTAAGTGCTTTCAACCCCTATTCTCATCTCGTTTATACTTGGTCTATCCACTTCTCTCAACGCAACAGTATATATATATATATATATATATATATATATATATATATATATATATATATATATACATATATATATATATATATATATATATATATAAATATATATATATATATATATATATATATATATATATATATAAAAATATATATATATATATATATATATATATATATATATATATATATATATATATATATATATATATATGTGTAATTTCTTCTCAGCTATAAAGATGGAACCTCACGTCCTCTTCGACCGTACAACCAGAAAGCATGCTACCATTTAGTCCTGTCTCCTCAGTTTATTCTTCAATCTCCAACATGTGAAGAGCATTCAGTTTTTGTTTTTCGTTTTTTTGCTACAAAAACATTGTGATAAAAAATATTCGACAGAAAATATTCGTTGTTTCACTTAAATTCATTTCAACCTTCTAATCGTCAAACTACCACCACAGACACACACACACACACACACACACACACACACATATATATATATGTATATATATTTAGTCGAACAATCTAGGCTTCATATGATCATAGTCGTCACGATCAAAGCTAATCACCTTTGTTAATTATAGCGTGTTGAGGGAAATGCATTGTTATGGATACTTACTCAGATAGTTCATGACTTACTTACCTAATATTATCGTTGAAGTTATTATTATTAGGTTTTTATTCATGATATGTTATTTGTTTACATCGTGGAGAATTATGATAAAAAATCTCCCAATGTAATTGGATTTTTTGCAGATTTTGCGAGAGCCACAGAATTTCGAAAATTCTGGGGGGCATACTTGTACATTACTCACTCTATCTCTTATTAATATTGTGTTATCACTCGACAAAATCTCGAGACGTGATGTCGCTGATATATCACGATATAACACCTGATATAGCCGTCAGCATTTCTGATATGTTAAATATTTTAGTCTTTCGTCTGATGCATTTTCCAATTCTATTAGAGACCGTCAACCAAATCTGCCACCCAAACTGTCTGCATTGGTCTCTCCAGCATGCAAGTTATTCCTACTGGTTAGCTCTCTAGACCGACTGGCACATCCACCGTGTAAAAACGGGATATCGTTTTGAATAGAATTTCTATTAAAAGAGAATGCATTTATAATTGTTTATGTATGGACGTTGCCAAAGAAGCTACTGATCTGGAAATTTGAACTTTAGGTTCCTCTTATATCTACAAAAATATTTTTTTTCAACCCTTCTTTAATAGGTTTTAGTGAAGTGTTCAATTTTTGAGTGTAAGTATATGTTTTATAGATCCCCAATCTCCTGCTGTTTTTTTTATTTTGTTTTTTGAAAATTCAGTCCTAGTGATCACTGCCCCCAAAAATGCGAGTAAAATATCTTATACAGCAATCATCATTTTTTCTGATTCTTTAATTGATCACCCCAACATTGTATGCTGTTAAAAGACATTGATGATGTTATAGTTTCTATTGAGTGATTTACCAGTCCTAAAAATATTTTCTTGTCAATTTTCTTCTTTTTTTTTCAATTTTTGTATTCAACATTATTTTCGTTTTAAAAATTTCTTTTTTAATCAGTAGAATTTTTATATTTTTTATTCGAAAAATTTAATTTACAAATTGGCTATTTCAGATCAATTCACGGGTTTCATTTTAATCATATTTTTACATTTTACAATCTTAATTTTATATTTTCATATTTGTTCTGGCGTGTTTCAAAATTCTTATTTGTACTTCCATATATTAAAAATTATTTTTCTTAGATATTTACCATTTTTTAGTAATTTCTTTTGGTTTTGCTTTCCTTCCCGAGATGAGAAAACAAATAAATTTGATATTCCGATCTATTAAAAGAACAAAACTTCCTGGGGAGACTTTTTTTAATTTAATTAAAATGTTTTATTAACGAATTCAATTCCAACAGATTTAATCCAGCTGAATAAATCACTTGCTTAAAGGTGACTAAAGTAGCCGTGTTTTTCCTCAAGATGTAAAATAAAATTGCATTGTTAGTTCATTCTATGTTGTGGCTGATTATTTTCATTTCCAGTTAGGCTAGAATTGGTCTCCTTTCAGTTTTACTAGGTCACGGCGTGAACGTTGCTAACATACAGAATCGAGCAATGGAAATAAATTGAAATAAGAAACCCTATCAAACAATTCAATGCTATATCCCACGAAAAATGTGACAGATATGACACTGCTTGCCTGAAAGCAAGTGGTTCACACCCAACAAAGAGAGAACGGAAGTTTGCAGCCCAGGGAACAATATGCTTAAGTGTCGTTTAAAAACCGGTGAATCCTGTGCTCAAAGCATGCAGGACATTGATCATGTTCTGCAAAAATAACAACTCTCATACAACTTATCGAACCCTAAACCGTTAACTAGCAGTATCAGTAACTCTCTTTAACGTCAAGGTATGAGGTTGGGCTCAACCCATCAAAAAATATCTTACGTTTCCAATTTTGTCAACTGGTTTCTAAGAGTCATTAGCTCTGGGTGCCTGCTAGGGGTATCATCCATTTACTGGGTAAGTAAGACATAGATCAGTTCACAATAAAGAATTGTAAATATAGAGATAAATATCCTGAGTTCTAATAGATTTTCCCAGGGGTCGGTTAACTATGGCCAGCGTTCTGAAGCTGGTCCCCATTTCATTCAGCTACCACGTTCATTTATATATATATATATATATATATATATATATATATATATATATATATATATATATATATATATATATATATATATATATAATGTGATTCTTAGATTCCCTTATCTATCCTTGGTTTGTTCAGAATAAAATTAAAATGCAAAAAAAAAAATTATGCTAATGTCTAATGGGACAGCTATCATCTTTCTAAATTTTCGGAGCCAGAAAAATATTCATAGGGTGACCCTAATATCGGCATGATTTGATAGCAGTAATATCAGCATCCTACATATTCTTTGAAAAGCGATTTGATACGTAGGGATAAAAGCTCATGGATACTAGTTTGAGTCAATGAATTCAACTCTTAATGTACGCATTGGGGTGGTGTATGCTCTTGTAACGAAAAATATTAGAATTATCATAAATTCAGGTGTTCCCTTAGCTTTGTACGATATTTGTTTATATTTTTGCGTTAGTCCGGCAGATAAAAAGACATTTCTGATCAGATTATCATTTTGATCATATTAGTATTTTGAGAAATATTTCAGGAAGAAATAGAACAAAATGCTTTTTAGATTATCAATAATTCAGGTGATAGCTGTTAAATTCAAGGTTGGCGATTTTTGAAGTAATTAACAATAAGAATTACATCACCCGCTTGAAAATAAAACTTCTTTTACACGCCATAAGTTCACCACCCTTGCAGTACAACTTTGGGGGTTCACCTTAGGTCAGCCTCACGTTAATTATCAAAGAAAAGATGCGAATATTGTTAGCAAAGTAGTGGACCTTTAACGCAGAAAAACAGGTAAAAATGGATATTTGGGACATCAGCAAAGGCAAGACAGGGAAAATGAACCGACAGTTTAAGGTAAGTGTGATGGGCAAAGTTGGAACTTAATCAAAGATCTACCAATGTGGAAAGAGGCGCTAGTCTGTTAGTGCATTTTGGACGAGAACTGAAGAACAACTTGAGAAAACAAACCTGGCTGTTGCAAGATCAACTCCTATATTCTGACTGAAAATTAACACTACAACTAACTGAGTGAATCTTTTTGTTTTGAATGTTCGTTTTTGAATAAACGAATTCATTCAAATAAGACCTTGTGTATTTGTAACATACATTTTCATGGATATGTATGACTTGTCAGTTTGGCTCAACCAGTAAGAGAGCAATTACTTGGTCGTGATTTCAAACCACGGTTTGGAATCGTTAATTATATATATATATATATATATATATATATATATATATATATATGTGTGTGTGTGTGTGTGTGTGTGTGTGTGTGTGTTCAGTTTAACATAACAAGACAGACTAACAGATTATTCTTCTATATTTGGATGAAGATCGTTCTTGTTGCAGTTACTTTTTGTAGGGTACAGAGACAAGTGTCTGACTTGGACTAAAGTTTGACAAGAATCTGAGCTAAGTAATACATGATTCAGATGGTGTATACGGCTATGCTGTCATTGTTGGTTTGTAATATGGCTGAAAGGTTTCATTCTTAGGACACACACTTGGGAACAGTGCAGGCAACGGAGTACTGGAGGCATGAATCATCAGCAGCAGCAGCTGAAGTAAAAACGGCCTTTCAAAGTTTGTTGCTGGACACAATTCTTCCCCAAGATCCGCCAGGCTAGACCTCTCGATCGTTTGCGTCGAGCGTCAATATCCACTGTATGTCAAAACGCCATATTTTTTTCTTATCGGTCAGAATTTTGCAAGTGATTTCTGGGGGATCCACGTTCTGTGTTGTAATGTAAGGTGGTTGTCTGACATTCTTACAAAATGACAGTATTCGATTTCTCTAATAGATTCTATGACACCTCTGCGCTAAATTTCTCTTGAAAATTAATGAGGTCTTATAGATGATGAGCCCTTTCGACGTTCTCTGGTACCGAAAATTCTCTCACTTCTGCTTTTCATAACAACCAGTGGGTTTTGATTTGATAAATCTATTTCGTTTGCCCCTTTCAACAGGTTTAGAGGTCAAGGTTATGGCTAGAATAAGGATTAGAAGTTTTGTTTCCCTGGCGGGGACTAATGAAAAAAATTATCCTTCGGCATGAAGAGAAGAATACAAATATTTTTTTCTCTTTAAGCCTCTGTACATGAGGGAAAAAAAGAAAATAGACGTTAGCTTTTGGCATGGCCTGATAAAAAAGCCCATCATTTTTATTCACGCGTTCGTTTACGGTTTTACAATAAGGCAGTTATTTTCCATTCGTAACGCAACACTGATATTTTTATCATTTTGCTTCAGTGCTTGTTCTGAACAATGCGTGTACGCCTGAAGCCGAGAAGAGTCCCGTAATGACGCCCTCCGATTCAAGTTTTCAGGTTGGGTCACTGACAGAAGATATGAAGATAGTTTCAAGAGTGTCACGAGGCAATAAAATCAGGTCTGGTCAGTAACTAAATAGATACAGTCACTTGTACAACGTCTTTTAACACCATCTCGTGTAAGAAAAAATCAATTGAAAAATGAGAAATGAATGAGTTACTTCGCATACCTTTTGTTGGACAATGATTAAAAAAGTCTGTATTCTGAAAAAAAGAGGGATCAATTAAGTATGATCATACGAAGGGAAAATTTTGTGCAAAGTTACCCTGAAAATTGAAGCCTCGACTAAAACCTTTTTAACTCTCTTCGTTAGGCATGGACCTTCTCCATTCGCCGCACTCCTCAATCGTGTACGTTGCTGTGCCAGTACTTTAGGAATACGTCTTATTTGTCTCTCCATCTAGTAATATGCCGACTTCTGTCACGCATGTGATCTCAGGAGATCCATGTTATGAATTGTGATGTCCATCGCGTGTCTGTCATTCTATCAACATTGCCAGCCCATTGCCATTTGAGTTTTTTCAATTGATTCTATGATATCTCGGACTCCTATTTTCTCCCAGGCATATTGTACCGTCTTGTGGTCTCTCTATGAGAGGTTGAGCATGATTCTTCTGTGCACACGTTCCATGGTTCTCAGTTTGTATGTCTGTCTTGGGTAGGTTCACGTTTCTGCTCAATAGGTGACTGTTGGGAGGAAGCATTGGTTATATACCCTCCTTTTTCTTAGATTGGTTGGATCTCCTTGTTTCTGATATATTAGTTTGTTCTGTCATCCTAGAGTAATTATTCGATAGATTTCTTCTTTCTTTTGGGGGTCTCATGGAGATTTGTTGTCCTAGGTAGATATAATGGTCTACTTTGTCCAGATTGGCGTCTTCATTTTGATCTTTGTGTTCTTATTTCCAATGTGATTGTTACAGATGATCTTTATCGAGCTGAAATTCATGTGCAAGCCGACTTTCTAGCTTTCTTCACTTACTTAACTTAGCATTAGTTTTAGGTAGTTAGGGTTCTCTGCAAAAAGGGCAATGTCATCTGCCGATCCGGGGTTGTCCAGATATTCGCCGACTGTTTAATTCCTCTGTTCTCTCAATCTAGATCATCTTGAGGTAGGCAGTGAAGAGTTTGGGTGAGCTGGTTTCACCTTGTCTTACCCTTTTTTGGAGCTGGAAGGGCTCCAAATCCTCATGTAGCCTGATAAAGGAGCTGCTACAGTTTCATATATGCTGCAGGATCCTGACCTATACGAGGTTTGTACCTTATAGAGTGATGGCCTTCGTGACCATAGGGATTTCTGTTGAATCAAGACCTTTTTGAAGTCGATAAATGTTAATTGTTATTCTGCTGCTTTTTCTTTCAGCTGATTTATTGGATGCAGGTGGTCTATGCTCGAGTAACTTCGTCTGAAATCAGCTCGTTCCCGTGGCTGGTTTTCATCAAGTGTTTTCTTGATTCGGTTGGTGATCGCGTTTGTGAAATATTTGTTTATAAAGTTAAGTCAGCTTACGGGTATGTACTTGTTGATGTCTTTTGGGTTTTCTATTGTATATAAAGCAGATAGTAGTATTTCAAGCTTCCGGGAATTTATTTAGTTTTAGGCATAAATTGAGTTGAATGGCCAGTTTCCTAAGGATGATCTTACCCGCTTTCTTCAGTATATCAATGGTGATGTTGTGTGACCCAGGGGCTTTTCTTTTCTGTATTTATTTGATGGCTACTTTCATTTCCCACGGGGTTACTTATGGAAAGCACTGGAGTAGATTGCTCGCGTCTTGCGTATCCTGTATGACGTTTTCTAGTCCTTGTTTGAAAGAATAAAGCTCTTGGTACAATTCTTTGGCACGTTCGTCAATCCTGTCTCTGTCTCTTGTTAGGCATCCATTTTCCTCAAGTACATTGGTTATTTGATTTTTCACTTGATTGAGGCTGTTGTTTATAGCTTTGAATCCCCAACTTTTTTCGAGAGTTAGTTCGATGATTGGTGTCGCGTATGTTCTGTTATCTCCCCTTTATTTATTGTTTCATTCAGTTCGGGCTTTTTTCTCTCTTCTTATTATCGATGGCTTGAGACGTCAGCGTTTTTCCATGAGATTCCTGGTTTTATCTGAGATATGTATTGATGCTTTGTGTGATCGTTGGATTAAATATAGTTGCAACTTCTATTAGAGAAGCTGTTATTTTGTTGTTGAATCCGTTGATATTGGTGTCTTTTTTCTTATGCAGTCAGAACTTAATACCTTTTTTTCAGTTCAAACTTGAAGTATTGAGTGTATTTTTTGGTACGTTTAGAGGTCATGGTTTGGTGTGGAATATTTTTTTGCGTTCTTTGTAGATGTTTACTTACATTTTACATCTTACTATTCTGTGGTCGTTTTCCTCGTTGACTTGATTAAGGACTTGGATATCCTTGACGGTGTTGCTTTCATCCGTTAGAATGTAATCTATTCCAGTCCTTGTTTCGTGATTGGGGCTCTTCCAAGTCCATTTCCTATCGGGTCCCTTCTTGAAAGAGATGTTCATGATTTTGAATCCGTTAGCTGTTGCAAAGTTTACAAGATGTTCTTTCTCGTTCCGTACTTTATATCCAAATTTGGATTCAATTTTCATTTCATTGTCTTAACTGTGCGTGGGAGCCTCTCATAATGACATTGAAGTATTATCTGTTTTTTTGGTGTAGGCAGAAGTAGTAGATACTAAAATGCTGAGGCATCAAGCCTGTACACGTGATACATACATAAATAGCCAGTCTGTTGAACCAATTTGAAAACAAGTTGACAGTTTGGGAGACAGTTTTGATTTTGATATATACAATGATGCTAGATGCAGAGATATAGTGCAGAAAAAATTTCCTGTCCTTCCAGAAAAAAATACAGTATCAAGTAAGACGCATTGCGAATTAAAAAAAGGCATTATTCTAAAATATCAGGCGAAAATTTAAAAAGAAATAGAAAAAAAAGTTTGTTTTTTTCAATTTCCGTCGTCCTTGTTATTGTTGAGAGAAAAAAACTGCCTTGTAATTAATAATGAAAGCAGAAAAAGGTCAGAACCGAAAGAAAAGAAAAAGAAAATACATCATTCAAAATCCTTGTTTATCGAACATATCACGCATTAATGATAAATTACTACCAAGCAAGTATTAAATAGACTTTTTTTTCTATAAATTTCTGTTTTGTGAGCTTGTAATAAAGAATGATCTGCATTTATTTATTTCGCCCTTACGTGGAATGGTTATTAATGTCGGACAATGTGAGCATATGTTTAGAACTCTTACAATTTCTCCCCATCAGGCGATATAAATTACAGCAATGGCTGTCACAAAAACTCTGTGAATGCTGTTGTACAATATGCTAATAGAGACCTTAGTGAATTTAAGTCCCAACTCAGCGCAAACACAGGTTAAAATCGTTTATATAAACTAGCCAGAATCAATTTGATTTTAATTTTAAACCATACCAGAAACCATCCACCAGATTTTTTGACCAATTATCAACATATCTACCGGAAGTTGGCCTCACCAATGGAGATAGAAGGCTGAATATTTCAACTTTCAGTCCCTATTGTTTCTAGAAAACACTTTTTTTTAAAAATTACCTTAAATAGGTTCCCGTTGGGAGATTGAATTTGCAATGTAAGCTCATGCTAAATTGATTTCTTTGATTGTGTCACGCTCATATTCTGTAAATTCAGACTTTTTTTACACATCACTGCCAAACAAAAGGCGGAAGAAGTAACTTATCTATTGATCAACAAATTTCCAATTTTTAATTGATCACCCCTAACACGGTAGGTTGCCCAAATACGTTTGTCACAGGTATCTATCATCAATGGCTGGTACTATACTTTGAAATCAATGAAAACTTTTCATATCTATATATTCATATTCACGCGTGTATTGTAAGGTATATATTTATTAAACACCATGCGGTGTGCGGCACAGTGTGCAAGAGGAGCCCTGGACTGAAGAGACATATGAAAGTTCCATTTCAAAGACAGATCCTATCAATCCCGTGAGCACGAGAAAGTCAACAGCTTGTCTTGATAGTCACCTCGGAGGATACGGGCGTAGTGGAATTAAGCAGGGTGAACAGATGAAGAGAGGAGGCAGCTATCATCTGATGCAATCATAATGTATGTATACATCATGCATAAAGGTCACCAACATATTTGTTATAATTATGCCTACAAAAAAGCGTTTTGAGTTTTTTGTTTTTTTTTCCACTTCTGCATGTTATTAGTGGGAGGGTTCAATTGACAACGTAAGTTTGAGCTAAATAGGTCCTTAGTTTGAATCTGACTGGGTTCACACTCGTTTCTTTAGTGTTTTCCACTTTTAATTATTGTCTATCAAAAGGAGAAACTTACTGATTGATCACACTTTTTTTCAAACTATTTTATTGTTCATTTCCTCCTGTCGTGGTGTCATAGGACGTTGATCACGTGACTGTTTCGATTCAGTGACTAACCGGACCAGAGATTTATGAAGCGTAAAGACTTGCAAAATCTCCGATGACCATTTTTTTCCTCCACACCTCGTCACGACAGACAGCCAACCAGTGTTGTGCTGCTTCGTAGATGTGTAGCAGGTCAGTGTTGACTAAGTCAGGTGAGAGTAAGCAGTTCCACGGAATGTGTGCTCCGTTCCTGGTCACTCGGTCTTGCTCTTAAGGTCAGGATTGGTCTCCGTCCAGATTTACAGGATCACGATGTGAGCGTTCCGGATATGACCCTTTCGATGACCGTATGCATCTGTCAGAATAAATTTTCATTTCCGGAATTTAGATACACAGTTTTTATAATCGCATGATTATTCTGACATCTCAGACGAAGAAACCTGTGCAGAGGTAATTTTGCAATAGGGAAATTTTCCTGCTGCAATAGGAGCATTCGGAAATCTGACCTTTGATTTCAACACCATATAAAAATCTAAGCAAAATTGGCGATATTGGTATTTGCTAAGACCAGCATGAAGACCTAGTAGAAGTGAGCGAAGAAACATATTACAATTTTCTCTAATTGTTTATCACATCTACATTGTCTAGGCCAAGGGATAATTTGACCATACAAAGACAGGATAATATTTCAAATAAGTTTCTATACGATATAAGGCAATTCATAATCATTCAGTCTGATCATATATATATATATATATATATATATATATATATATATATATATATATATATGTATGTATGTATGTATACAGTAGATGCGGTACAAATCAGGCCAGCAGTATAACATAATATAATAATATATCTGTAATATAAAGCCAGTTAATTAGTTTTAAGGTAGAACTGGAAATAAATAGTAGAATGTGGATTCGCTACACAAACTAGCTCATGTTTTTGCCCTCTTCGAGCCTCATCCGGCTAATCTGATGAGGCCCAAAGAGGGCAGAAACATGAACTGGTTTGTATAGAGAATCCACACACACACACACACACACACACACACACATATATATATACATATATATGTATATATATATATATATATATATATGTATGTATGTATGTATGTATACAGTAGATGCGGTACAAATCAGGCCAGCAGTATAACATAATATAATAATATATCTGTAATATAAAGCCAGTTAATTAGTTTTAAGGTAGAGCTGGAAATAAATAGTAGAATGTGGATTCGCTACACAAACTAGCTCATGTTTTCGCCCTCTTCGAGCCTCATCCGGCTAATCTGATGAGGCCGGAAGAGGGCAGAAACATGAACTAGTTCATGTAGAGAATACACACACACACACACACACACACACACACACACACACACACACACACACACACACACACATATATATATATATATATATATATATATATATATATATATATATATATATATATATGGCACGTTTGTAAGACGATGTTTAATGGGAATTACAAGTATATGTACCCGGTGAATGTTATCATTATATCAGTACGTGTCTCTTGCACTCATTAGCAACCGGCAATATTTTGTTCCCTGTGGATTATTAAAACAGAGAGGCCATTTACATTTGAATAGCGTATTCTTCCATTACCCAATCAGGTTGGGGTATTTCTCAACACGTAACAGCTCGAACCAATAAATACTATATATGTATGAGAACGATCCATCACGCCTACCCCCCCTTTTCCTGGATTACCAAAAATGATTATTTTCTACTTTCTTTTTCTTTCTCTTCTTTTTTCTGTATACTTTCTTTTTATTCAAGTGAGTTTTAATGTATTCTGAAATCTTCAATTATTTAAAACAAAAATAATTTTCAGCACTAGAATTCAAAGACTCTGGGGAGATATCGGCTCACAGGAATCCTTAATCCTACATTCACTAATTCATATCGAAGCAAGTAAATCATGAATCTCAAAGAACCAACAGTTTTTTGGTGAAAAACTTATTTTGAATTAATTGTGAATAAAAATAATCTTCAAGTCCATTTTCAGGAAAAAATATTTCCAATGATTTTTAACGATTCGAGATTGAGGTATTTGATATTAGAGATATATCTAACGTTTGAGATTAACGAATAGAAATAGCATACCTAAGGTGATGGAGCTTGATTGTCCTTGGAATCCCACACACTTATCCCAGCATCTATTTCACTCTTCAAGAGTGTCTTCTTTCGGTGTCACCATCTGCTGCCTCATGTGAGCTCCTCAATCTTGACTAATGCCTTGAATTACTTTTCGAGAACCCAGAAGTTGCAGGGAGCCAAATATATTGTAACTGGAGGGCAGGGGCAGACATATCCGGATTTTGCAATCCTCCCTCCTTTAAAAAATACCTGCCTGAGCACGTGAAGCACGACTTGCTCGGTCATCGTGAATGCAACAATTGCACAATATACAAGCTCACACATGCTTCATGCAGACTGTGTTAGCGAAAATCTGTTCATGCATGCGCTGCAAGGTCCCATCTATTTTTGTTGCTAAGTTACACCAAACCTCCGTAACCGAGTTATTCGAATGGTTGGATACTTTCCAGACAAACGTCGTGGATAGTACGTTTATTCCCGTAATTCAATATTCCACAGTTTAATTATTCATATATAATTTGCTTCATTAAAATGTTTTCCAAAAATAATTACAATCGAGTGTTTATTTCTTAGTGAATGTTTACAGCTTATCACGGAGAGCAAACATTGTCTGTGACAAGTGCTAAATATCATGTTCTAGATTTTTAAACTATGTGTCCTACTTATAGTAACATTCCATGACAAAAATTACTTTAGTGGATGCGTTGCTTAATATGGCCCAAGGTCAAACAAGACAGATTATACTTTTAATGACTGTATCAAACTATAACCGCAGACGTTTTTTGTGTGCGTGTGTGTGCATTGCTATTGTTTGATAACTGGCCATTGTACAAAGTTGACATTCGCTAGATATATCATCACCATCATCATTAACAGCAGCAGTCTTATATCATCTGTCGTTTGACCTCTGCCAAGACTTGCCAGACCTCTCAATTATGGGCGTTGCGGAGCTGATACTTTCTGAACTTGTCCGTCACGCCATTTCATATTTTCGATAATCTCTGGAGATTCATGCTGTGAAACATAATGTCCATAGATTATCTGGTATTCTTGCAACATGACCAGCTCCTTGCTATTTTCATGAGATTCTTATTTTTATTCCTCAAATATACTATGCTATCTTGTGATCCCTCCAGGTTGAAGATGATTTTCCCTGGCACGCATTGCATGGATCTCAATTTAAGGGTCTGTGTTTTGGTTAAGGCTCCATGTTTCAGTTCCATAGGTGACTATCGGGAAGATGCATTGGTTATATCCTCTCATTTTGGGGACTGGTGATATTTTCTTGTTCTTCAAGTTTGAGCTTGCCCTGTCATAGTTTGCCGACTTGAAGTGATTCTTCGTTTGATTTCCTCCTCTTTTGAGGATTTTCATGAAGATTCGTTGTCCTACGTAGTGAGTGGTCTACTTTCTTCATTTATCAGTCAGTAAATATTTGAAAGCATTGCGAATGTTCTGTCCTCTGTGAACACACTCTTAAATATTCGTGCAAGGTGAAGATCGATGTTTCCTCTCCAATACTGGCACCAACGGGATTATTCCTAAAATGACCAGCTCAGTCGGATTATCTACGAACCAGGATCTATGACGTTCTTGCTTAATAACTAATGTCGTTGAAGTATGTTCATATCATCATTGTAAGATAAAAATATTTATAAAAATATGTAATCATCGCTATTTTGCTTCGATAGCGCCGTTCATTTGGAAACGTGGAACCTAGCAAAGAGACAGATCCGCGAATAGAGAACCACGGAATGTGAACATGAGAGAATTATGCTGGGCCTTGAAGGGAGGGACCACAAGACAGCACAGTACATCCAGGAAAAGACAAGAGTCAAGGACATCATAGCATCCATAAAAATCTGAAATGGCAGTCGGCTGGCCATGTTGCAAGAATGGCGGATAACCGATGGATATCGTGACTCACGACATGGATCCCTCGAGATCACATGCGGAACTGAGGCCGGCAGAATATTAGATGGAGAGACGAGCTAAACAAATTCAGAAAGTACTGATTGAGAAGTGTGACGAATCCTGGGGAAGGTCTATGTCCAACGACGGACGTTACGAAAACTGATGATGATGATGATGATGATGATGACGATGATGATGATGATGATAATGATTTTGAAAAAAAATGATAGAATCATAAAAGTTGTTTTTTCAGTTCTCTGAACAACAATCTTTCAATCATTCTTAGCTCGTGACTCAAATTAAATACGAGATTTCAAAATGAATGATAATAGAAAAGGAAAAAAAAATAGTTTTGATTTTCGTGCAAGTTGTTCTCCTCGAATCTTAAAAAATAGTCTTTCGAGCATAAAATAAAATTCAAACGTTCGGTTAATCTAACCAGCCGGTTATTGGGTCCAAAATCACAGGCCCCGATAACCGGCTGGTCTGATTAGCCAAACGGTCAGCATACTGATGGGAATCCACAGTATCTACTCAAGTCAATGGATATATAGTTATGTGAGAAAAGTTGTTTCATTTTATCATGTATGTTTACTATTACACGATTTGTAAGCCATTGAATTACCGCTGCCATCAAATACGACCAAGGTTTCTATCCTTTTTTTGATATATGCATGTGTTTGTATGTTTATTTGCTTGTGTGTTCCAGTGTTTCTGTTCGTTCAATTTCGTCCACCGACTTGAAAATTGGCGTCAGTACTCCACTAAACTCTTTCGAAAAATGTCTTCTTTTTTATTTTTGACCTTTTAAGGGACCCTCTTCTGACAGGTGAAATGATATTTAGATCCTGAGGAATTCGGATGGTGAGTTGTTATAAAACAAGAACCATGAATTTGACAGGCTTCCACTATCTGTGGTAGTAGTAGCAGGAGGAGGAAAAGAAAGATGAGGATAGTTAACCCGAAGGTCCAGACGAACTTTCAATTGATATTAAGTATTATAAATTGTGGTAGTTGTAACAGAAAGGAGTTGGAAAAAAGAGGAAGATGGGGATGGTTCACCCGAAGGACTGGACAAAGTCCTTTTTCAATCAAATATGATATTTTACATATTAGGTACTGACCGACCAGAACTGTCTCATAGAAATTTGTGGAAGCTTCTCGAAACGATTACAAATTCAGGTGAACATGGTACTCAAATTAAAAAAAAAAAATTTGATAGCTATTTGGTTCCATGTAAAGCAGCTTTTGTCATCGAATAACTATTTGCCACCATTCCTTAATCTTTATCGTTTCTCATTTGCCTCCATTGTCATATTCAAACGTCTTTCTTTTCATTTCGAAATGGCTTCACTCTTTTTTCACTATTGTCTGGATGTCTCTCGCCTTTTCCATTAGGAATGGCTATTGTATTTTAAATACCAAAGTCTTTCAGGCGGCGAATTGGCTCCCGAAGACACTGACGTTGAAAAATGGTTACACTTAGGAGCCTTTTCAGTTTGTAGCTGGCATTTATTGCCAGGAGATATCTCCGGAACCGCTCTGTCGAAATTGCGACCACAAAAAAATCTTAATGGTTATATATTATGTGATGTTCCCTGGAGTAACTCAAAAATTCATATCAGTAATTTCCTACCTCGGACAGCACAATAGGGAAACCAGATACAAGAGTGCGTAAGACTTCGAGAGCAGGAAATGTAAAGAGATATAGATTACTATAGATACGGGTATTGCAATATTTCACGTTTATGATCGAGTAAAACTAGGCACAATGTTCGTTATCGTGCAGTTTACGAGACTACCACAACTACTACTAGCTGTTGCTGGTTATCAAACAAGATCTGGGAGAACACGACAAGACGGCTGATGGCGACCCTAGAAGAGGACTTTGCAGACTCTTTGAAGAGTGAAAGGGGTACTAGGACATTTGTGCAAGGTTCCCTAGGGAGTACTTTGCAAGAGAACCACGTTATTGCCCGTTGTAAGCTATTCCTTTTTTGTTGATTTTCAATGACTAACTTTACAGAGAGACATCATATACATCATCATCTATATCAGCCTTCATATGACCACTGCTGCTGCTGCTACTACTACTATAGCTACTGCTACTAATAATAATGATAATTATAATAATAAAAATATATGATAAGCTTATATGTCAATGTGTTCTCTGTTTGTTTGCACTCAAATGGAATCTCATTGCTTAATTCACCATCCCATTATGAAATGCAAATGAAGATTATGTCATTGTAGCTCTTAAGACTTTCTGTCTGATTGCTCATTCAAATAGCTTGAGTCGAGTTGAGACTTGAATTATTAAAAACAAATTGCCTAATACAGTAGCTTTAGGCTCATAAATGCCGATCCATACATAAAACATTTTCATTTTTACGGGTATATCATTATTATTATTATTATCATTATTATTATTATTATTATTAGCAGTATCACACCAGTTGCCTGGTGGTTAGCGTTGAACGTTGAGTGACAGCAAATCTCCTAAAGTCTCCAGGACTCTTCTCCACTCTGTCATAGTTCAGAGCTGTACTGTGATTTACAGTATCACGTCAGTTGTCAGTTCGGTGACAGTAAGTCTCCTCAGGTCTTCAGCCCTCCTCTCATCTTATCTCTCTCTTGCCTATCACAGTAGTGCTGTGGTTTGTACTTCTATCACTATTTGGGTGTTATTTTTTTTCCCGCCTCTGTTCGGACACTGCTAATAGCTGGGGTCGTGGATCTCATCTCGCAGTTCCCTTAATGTTTTAGAGTGTACAGTCACAATCCTTCGTTTCATTCTTAGTTCGTTTAATTTTGCTTTCAGTGTCTTTGATACGGTTCCAAGTGCACCTATTACTACTGGTACTACCCTGACTTTTGTGTTCCACA
>OY735218.1:17952552-17995052 GCA_963457665.1 Thysanoteuthis rhombus
TGCATGGGTATGCAAAGGAAACTTGAAAGGAGAAACAGAATTACTCATCATGGCAGCCAAAGACAAATCCATCATGACAAACTACATCGAGACAAAAATCGATAGAATCCAAACAAACAGCAAATGCTGCCTATGGGGTGAAAAGATGTGACCGTAAACCACATAACTAGTGAATGCAGTCAACTAGCCCAGAGAGACTAAAAAAACAGACATGACCGGGTGGCAGTCGTGATACACTGGCAACTGAGCAAACGAATGGGATTCAACCATCAGCACGAACCGGAGACAGCCCTGCAAAATGGACACCATAAATTGCTCAACGACTTGAACATACAATCTGACCACCTCAGCAATGCCAGAAAACAGGACCTGGTGACTGTTGATAAAAAAAAAGGAGAATCTACCAAATAATAGATGTGGCCTTGCCTGCGGATCACAGATTAAACAGTTGGGAAAATGAAAAACTAGGAAAATACCAAGACATTGCAAGGGAACTGAAGAGAGCATGGAGCATGAAAGTCAGGGTGGTACCAGTAACAGTAAGTGCTTTCGGAACTATACCAAAGACACAAAAAATGAGAGGGTACAAAAGTAATGATTGACGCTATACAATGCCCAGCACAGGGGACTGCAAAAATACTGAGGAGGGTACTGGATATGGGATATACGACCCCCAGATGTTAGCAATGGCTTAACAGCCAAGACAAAGGTGTGGTGAAGGCGATACAAATAGCAGCACTGTTGTAACAGATTAGGACAATATGAGAGAAAGGCTAAAGACCTGAGGAGACACAATCATTTAGCTTCGAGCAATAACCATCAGGCAACTGGTGTAAAATAGTAATTTGCAGCATTGCTGAGGACTATGAGGGTGTGGAGAGAAGGGCTGGACATATGAGGGGACTTGCTGTCACTCAATATCCCATTGTGACTACCCAGTAACAGGTGTAAAAAGGCACGACAATGCATGAAGCTTTATACCCAGAGATGACACAGATAGACTATTCGTGAAGAGAAAAGAAGGTGACAGGGGGCTCATCAGCATAGAGGAGGGTTTCCAGAGAGCTAAAGTAGATCTAGAAAAGTACGTTTGAACAAACAGTGAAATCAACATAAAGAGTGCACGAAAGTGTTTTGTTATCAATCCAGCTGTGTACTTACCTTGTTTTTGTGCTTAAGCAGTATATCCATTACTTACCAGGATTTATATCTTTAGATCAATTCTGTTATTTTAATATTTTAGGAGGCTAATATAATTAGCAACCCTAAAATGTTATGAATTTGTCAAAACAATCATAGGAACCTTTACATTAACCTACTAATACAGTTTTGAATATAGTGCCTGTAAGAATATTGACGTTTTGGTGCTTAAATACTTGCCCTAAAATGCACGAATGTGGAACAATGAATACTCGGTCTCAAACGTACTTATTAGTCGAATTTCGATTCAAAAGAATTTTAAATGTCTGATAATGTTCATTCAATGTGATCGATATATACTATTGAATGAATTGTTTTGGCAAGGAAGATGCTCTTGTAAGTTGTTTTGTAAAGAATTTATTTCCCTCATTAGTCGAACAACAGGGATGTATTAATGGTACTTATTAATATAGTCCTGTTCCAACCCATTCTCTACCTTTCTCCCTTTTTAAACAATACTCGCAATCAAAGATTCAGACGACATTCAGTATTTAAATATATTTCATTTGTATGAAACAAGAACGGACAATATCTATCAAGCGATTATAAGTCTTACTTTAATTATCATCTTTATGTATTTATTTCATTCATTTATTTATTTCTTATATATTTTAATGGTATCTCAAAGTCTGAGCCCCGCCCCTTTCTTCTTTCTCACTTTTTGTTCCTCTGCCTTCCCCTCTTCCCCTTTTCTTTCTCTCTATCGCTTTCACACGCGTTGGGCATAAAAACCCAGACAATGAAACGGCAAGAAAGAAAATGAACACATGAAACGATACGTCAAAATTTAAAAATATAAGAATAGAAATGTAGAATAGAAGTGAAAAAAAATAAAAGATAAATCAACGAAAATCAAAAGTCCTGTGTGTTTTAAAAAATCTATGATAATACGCAAACGCATTGAAACAATAAGCCAACTCCCATAATAAAATCATATATACATATACATATATATATATATATATATATATATATATATATATATATATATATATATGTATATATATATATATATATATATATATATGTGTGTGTGTGTGTGTGTGTGTGTGTGTTTGTCTGTGTGTCTGTGTTTATATATCTATATGTATGTATGTCTGTTTACATGTATATATATATATATATTTATATACGCATATATATATATATATATATATATATATATATATATACATATGTGTGTACATTAATAATTTTTCAAACTGACACATATTTTTTTCTCTTTTGGACGTTTTACTATATAATATCTGATCAATGTGATTAGCATTCATCAGTGAATCAAGTGCATTGACAAGCAAGGCTGCTATGTTGAAAAGTTCTCTGGAGAGAGCTCGTAATAGATGCTTCCATTCCAATTTCAACATATATGTGTAATCACTTTCTCCGGATGAATGCAGGCCATCCCTTTGGTCAGAGCGGATCCATATAGCTTATCCCACGATATCCAATGCTTCATATCTATTTTCCATGGTCGCCTTCAATCAAAGCGACTAAGAAAACCAAACTGGTGTCAATAACATTCAATTTTTCGTGTGGATATTGTAAGTATGAGGGCTATCTCTTGTAGTGTATGTCGTTGATTAATCTTAATGTTTTGATTTGATCAGTAACGTCTTCAACTGGTCTACTCGACGGCAAAGCAACGTTCAGAAAGAAACTTATAGCACAAAACATTGCAAGCAACATTTGATATTTTCGACCACTCACTGTACTTTCTCACAAAAGTTCACAACATTCTTTTTTTCTGCATTTGAGTCATATTTTCATTTTTCCAAAAGAAATCTAAAATATACCGAAACTTTTGCTTATTTGCTTTCATTTTCGATGTTGGAATCAATGAACAAAACTGCGCCGATTTGGAGAGATCCTTTAGATAAAATGCAGGCTCTCAGAATACAATCTAAATGATCTTTCTGAATGATGTTAGTTAAAACTATATTTTCATAATGTTATCTCAGGACAAAAAAGAGAATGAATCTTTTAAAGTTCTCCCGAAAAAATACACTATTGGAGACAGAATACGTTCACGGTTCCGATCAGAAGATTCTTTCGGAATAATGATAAGGGCCTTGGCATTTTGTACACATGCCCTACATTCGAAATCCAACACACAGCAGCTATGGTTTAGCAGGATAACTTCTAAAAGCAGATTGTGTGCTTCCACTGATTGTAGGAAGTGTAATTATCGCTATAAGTACATATGCACGAAGATAGGAGCACACGCATGAATAAAAGAACAGGATTGTAAAGATTACTCTAATCCCCCTATTTCTGGATTAATCAGTGAAGAGTAGACGGTCAGAATCTAACGGGAGAATAATGCTCCTTGAATATAACTTCGAGGGAATATCACAGTTTGTAGAGACTATCTAGAATATTTTGTAGAACCGAATCAGAGACTAATGAACTTCGACCCCTTTACCGAATCAAATGAATAGAATAAATGAGGGAATTATAGAATATTCGAGTTTGTTATCTCAAGACAAAGGAGATGCTAAGTCTAATTTCAAATTGAAGATTGCTGGCTTGTAAAGAAGAAGTTTTATGATCAGGACAATGGAGACATCAAGTCTAATTTCAGTTCAAATATTCCCGAGGAAAACCCTTTTTGAAATTTCATCAAAATATCCCATCATCTCCGGGAATTATTTCAAAGGTATCTCCTTGTTTGAATAATAAAATCCTTTTTAGTTAATAACTTGTCTCTGTGTACTCATGCGTAATAAAAAAAAACCTTTCCCGGCGAATTGCATCATCAAAACATTGTAATGGACCTTTGTCATTTGCTTGCTGGAATAAAAGTTGTTCTTGTTGACTTGAGATTTCGACATAACGTCATTTGTTATTCCCCTCGTACTGAAATTTAAATCATATAATTGCGACTTACGAAATATGTTTGTAAAATATCCAGCCACTTGGAATATCTCCAGAATCGGTTGCACTGCCTTGATATAAATTTGGAACCAGTCAGAGGCCACCTCACTGCACACACGTAAAGAGGAAATTTTTCTGTGGAGTTAGTGAGACGCTGTTGTATGAGTTTGTATACTGTCTGTAGAATTTATGATGGCTATGCTTTCCCATTCTTCAGAACTCATGCTGGGTTTTATCTTTAAAAAGCTTCGCTTCACCTAGGTCCTTCAGTCTCCATTCCAACCCTATAATCCAGAATTGACTCCCTGCGACTTCTGACAGAGAGGAGATTCCAAACCGTGGATAAAATTAAGGAGAACTTGACGATGCAACTGATAGTGAATTCGAAATATGACATCTTTTCGGTCAGAAGGATGCCTGGACAAGTTTTTAAGGTAAAAAACGGGGGCCACATGGATGGGGACTACTGTTTTATTGACTTAAGTCGACTATTCTTTCATTATTTGTAAATGGTTGGATACTTTCAGGTCAGACAATTTCTCCATGATCTTGTGACCGGGATATGGTGGTGATTTTATATTGTTTAGCACAAAGTTTTCTGTGTGATTAAACATCGGCTACAAGACGGCTAAGAGACATCAAAAATATTATCCAAAAATTCAAAGAAATAGTGGAATATAATTTATTTCAACGGTTTCATGCGTTCTTGATTCTATAATCATAGTAATAGAATTTATATTGATTTCCTTTGGTAGCAACAGTAAAATTTAATTAATATCTTCTAAGTCACAGTATTAATTACATTTATTACACAGCGAAACCACAAAGCAGACGTGACCCCCGAATTACAAGTATTTGAGATCACGCTTTTACAGGGTAATTATGGCATCAATCATGAGTTCGAAACGAGTTTTATTTTTGGTGAACTCCAAGCTGAGCCGGCCGAGCTCGATGGAAAGATATTCCTTCATTTCAAAAATTAATTTTCGATGAAAATCAAAAGAATTGATCTGGCCTAACCAGACCTGATATAATCAGCAATTTGGTTTTAAAGAGGTTTTCAGTTTTTTATTCGTTAATAATAATGATTAAAGTGAACGTAATCTGAGAAACCAATCGATGATCTGCCTAAAGCGTTGAAAGATTTCAACGTACGTTCAAGTCACACCGAATGCAATGGGTCTTGTCGAAGTATTGGGATACATAATACTGTTGTTTTGTTTTGATTATTCTTTCATTCTTTCTGGCATTTAAATAGAAAGGGTAGTATATACCCGTAAAAATTACCTGGTAATTAATGTATGTATCGGCCTTCAAGAGCCTAAAGCTGTTGTATAAGGTAATTTATATCAAATAATTTAAACATCCTAATTTTGGAGGTTTTTTTCTTATAAGTCTCTAATTAACTCAAACTGCTGTAACAGGTAATCAGACATGAAGTCTTAAAGGTTTCTATGATGTAATCTTCATTGTGGTATCATGATAGGAAGGTAAATTAACCAATGAGATTGATGCACAAACAAACAGGGAATGTATATGTATATATGCTTATCATATGGTTACATGTATCTATGTGTCTGGACTTCGACCAGCCCTAACCATTCATGGTAGAGAATAGAATTTTGCGCAAGCAATCTCCTCGAGGGATAGGAAAAACTTTCTTTTTTTTTCAATTTCTTCGAAAATGGGAACTAATGGGGGAAGGGTCAATTTACATTATAAGTTTATGCTAAATTGGTTTGTTTGTTTTTTGTTTGTTTTTCTATTTGGCCTTTTAGTGACCACACCCGATCAAAAAGCGAGCGATGTGACATAATGGTTGATCACCCTTTTCCCAAATGTTTTTTTTTTGTTTTACTTACAATGCAAAAGTTACAATGATCAAATTCATTAGTAATAGAAGCAGGAATAAAGTAGGACTCTGTAGCAGCCTAGTTAGTTTTTCCCGAGCAAACTTAGAATTGAGGCAAGTAAATCGAAAGATACGACGAGCAAACTAAGAAAGAATGAATCAAGGAAAACAAAGAACCTGAAGTAAATTATCATTTGAACAAAATATCATCATCATCATCATCATCATCATCATCATCATCATCATCAGTCTTTCAACATCCATCGTGTCCCCAGGATTTGCCACACTTCTCTATCATGGGTGTTGCAGAGCCATTACTTCCTGGATTTGTCTTGCTCGTCTCTCCATCTAATATTCTGCCGGCCTCAGTTCCGCATGAGATATCGGGGGATCCATGTCATGAGTTGCAATGTCCATCGGTTGTCTGTCATTTGTGCAACATGGCCAGCCCACTGCCATTTGAGATTTTTAATGGATTCTATGACGTCCCTGACTCTTGTCTTGTCCAAGATGCACTGTGCTGTCTTGTGGTCTCTCCATGTGAAGCCCAATATGATTCTTTGATGTGCTCGTTGCATGGTTCTCAATTCACAGATCTGTCTCTTGGTAATGTTCCATGTTTCAGCACCATAAGTGACTATAAGGAGGATGCATTGGTTATACACCCCTTTTTTTTAGGATTAATGGGATCTTCTTATTTTTGAATGTTGAGCTTGCTCTGCCAAAGGCTTGCCATCCTAGTGTGATTCTTCGCTTGATTTCTTCTCTTTCGAGGGTTTCATAGTGATTCGTTGTCCTAGGTAGATGTAGTGGTCTATTTTCTCAAGTTCTGTGTCCTCGATTTTGATCAAGATAAATTTCGACTGATTTTGCTTAGAATTAGTGATATGCAGCCACTGTAGCAATAATTGCACTTAATCGACTACTAGTGTCCATCTAGTCGGACCATTTTTTTTCAATTCGCTTGCAGTTTGTTTTTTTTTTAAATACTTTCTGCATATTTTTATTTGCTTGCATTTCCTAAAATATTTTTTTCTGGTATTTCTTCCAAATAGCTTGCCTTACTCAGTAATCTACTTGTGTTTTTTTTTCTATTTGCTTGCCTAAATTAATAATTTGCTTGCCGTATTTTTTGACTTGCCTGCCTCGGTTGTTTATTTGCTCGGGAAATCGTGTAGACAATTTACAGCTATTTCTAAATAGATGAAATCCAAAAGAAACAAACATGATTTATAATTGGGGAGTGCCAGTTCCTGACAATAAGCGAATCAATACTCATGAATACACAATTAACGGCGTTTTGGTAAGAACTGCAAAAAGTACGTCAATTTATTTTAGGAAAGCGCGACCAAAGTTAATACAAACAAAGTAATTTATTTAAAAAAAAAATACTTTCCTTTTTTCCAAATATTAACTTTTTTTCTCCTACTCGTCATTCATTTCCATTACAATGTATTTTCATTGTTCTAATCAATGAAACAAGTCGGTAATTTGGCCCAGTTCTATTCAACTTACATTTTTTGGCTTCTGAACAAATACATACTTTGGCATAATGAATAACTTGGTATATATATATATATATATATATATATATATATATATATATATATATATATCAAATGATGTGTAGTGTAAAATAACAGTCATATAAGATACATTGTGATTATATCCTATATGAAATATCAAACTACTTCTAATATGATATAAGTTATATACGAAGATCATTGCTGAAAGGGAGGTCCTACTTGATTAACACTGCAGGGAAGCCATGTAAATATAACTGTTTTGTTTTTAAATACCCGAAACCATTACATGGTAAACAACCGATGATCCCAATGAAAAAAAAAATTCACTCATCACACCATCAGTTTGTTTACTAAAGTTTGTGAAAACATAAGAAACATGGAACAAAATTACTAAAATTACTATGAGAGAAATTGGGAAATAATTGTCTGAAATGGCATGAAATCTTTTTAAAAAAAGTTTTTTTAATCTATTCAGTATTTAAAGCTGCAACAGTTTCTAGACTATATATGTGTGTCTCTGTGTTTATGCGTCTCTCTCTCTCTCTCTCTCTCTCTCTATTTGCGTGCATGCCTGCGTGCATGTGTGTGTATATGAGTGTGTTTGGTTGAGAGGTACTCAGACGTACCTTTTTCCCAATCAACCTCTTTCTCTTCCTCTCTTTTCTCGATCTCGCCCTCTCTGTTTCCCTCATTACATATGTGTGTGCGTGCGTGCGAGTGTGCGTTTAAGTAATCAAAAATAATGTATACAAACCTAAGATTGATTATATTCATCCAATGAAACGTTGCACGATGTATTTCTATATACACTGCGATTTTATATGACATACATACAGAGTAACTGATATATTCAATCTTTAACACTCACGCGAGCACACACACTTACACAAACATACATACATACATACACACACACACATATACGCACAAAATCTATTTAGAAAAACAAGGTCTGAAACCAGTGCAAATGTCTATTTTTATAGAGAATGCTATCAAAGTACACATCTGTGCAAAGCAGGAAATGGCTAACATCTAAACAGCAGCACTTTTTAGCAATTAAAGCAAATTTATCTCCATTATGCAAATTTTTCAATGCTATGAAAAAGTTAATGAATTACCAAAAAACATACATCGCATTTGATTTTTAAATACCTAGTTGACTTCAGTGACACCTTGTGTAAAGTCATGTAAAGTTTTCGTCTTGTAATGCTGTAAAAGAAGAAATTTTGTTGGTCAATCTTTATATTTACTCCCAACGTATCCACGACCATGTGTCACGCAAGCTAATTCAAATCTGATCTCTGTCATTTCGATGTTTTTTCATGTAACTGTTTATTATATATTTATATATATATACATACATATATATATATAGAGAGAGAGAGACAGAGACAGAGAGAGAGACAGAGAGAGACAGAGATAGAGACAGAGACAGACAGAGAAAGAGAGAGAGAGATAGATAATGAATTTGCTACACAAGCAAGTTTATGTTTCTGCCCTGTTTGTGCTTCTTCAGGCAAATCATTCGATTTATTCTCGATCTAATATGGACGTTATTTGGGGCAGGGTCTATTTTCCTGGGTGGAAAGCCTCCCTCTTATCATATTTATATTTCTTTTCACTTTTGTTTTCCTAGTTTTGTTGTTAAATTTTGTTCGTATTTTATCTTCCATAGGAAAGTAGGTTTATGGCTGGTTGTTATAAATGATTTGGGATGTTTCAGACACTTTCTTCTTCTTCTTCTTCTTCATCATCATCATCATCATCATCATCATCATCATCATCATCATCATCATCATCATCATCATCATCATTCTTTCAATGTCCATGTTGTTGGACATAAATCTTCCCAAGGATTCACCTCTCTATCATGGGCGTGGTACAGCCAATACCTTCTGTATTTGTCTGTCATGGGCGTTGCAGAGCCAGTACTTTTGTAGATTGTGTAGTCTGTCTCTCCATCTTTCATTCTCCCAGCCTCGGTTACGCATGTGATCTCTGGTGATTCATGTTGCGCGTCCTGATCTCCATCGCTTGTCCACCATTCTTACAACTTGACCAGCCCATTGCTACTTGAGTTTTTTTGATAGATTCTATGATGTCTTGGACTATTGTTTTCTTCCAGGTGTATTGGGCTGTCTCGTGATATCTCTACGCTATATTGAGCACGATTTTTCCATGTGTACGCAGCATGCTTCTCAGTTTGCAGACCAGTCTCTTGGTTAGGTTCCATGTTTCAGCTCCATAGGTGACTATCGGCAAGATTCACTGGTTGTATACCTTTCGTTTTCAGACTAATAGGATATTCTTATTTTTGAATGTCGAGCTTACTCTGCCGAAGGTTTACCATCGTAGCTTGAGTTTTTCTTCTTTTGAATATTTCATGGAGATTCTTTGTCCAAGGTAAATGTAATGGTCGACTTTCTCAAGTTCCACAGTAGTTGTTTTTTTTTATACCTTTATGTGAGGTGTTAAATTAGATTTTTAACAGTAATTTTGAGAAGTGCCAGCAATAAGATTAGCCAACCATACATTATCCTCACAAACAAGGAATACAGGAACAAAATATCACTATCCACCCATCACTGGAAACAGACAAACGCCTCACACCCACAGTAAAATGGAAAATATTGAAAGAAACACACACAAGCCAAAATATTGAAACTCCATGTCACCTATGCCTAAATGAGAAATCCCCATCTTTACAAATAAAGTAAAAAAAATATGTTGATAAGAAAAATATAGTAACTATAAAATACTGGCACCACTCAAAATTTCTAAAGAAAAGAAACATAATTCAAGACCCAACGTACAGGAATACAAAAATTAACCACCGTAGCTATCTTTTTTCTCCGTCTTATTAATAATATTAGTAGCAGCATTACTATTAACATCGTAATTATACTTTTTTCACAACGGCCTGACAGATATCTATTTTCCTATGTAAAGTAAAACAACCAGTGACCAACATCTAAGAAAAGAAAAAAATACATGAATAGAGTGAGAGGTAGGTTCCTACCTAGGAAAATAGATCCGTCTAATAATGTCCCAATCAGGGATCCGAATGAATCGAATCCATTGTCCTGAAAAGCCCAAACGGGACAAAACGGAATCATGTTTGTGTAGTTAATATTTTATTTCATAATATATATACATACATATATATATATATATATATATATATATATATATATATATATATATATATATATATATGTGTGTGTGTGTGTGTGTGTGTGTAGCTCATTCCTTTTTCTAGTTGAAGGGTCTCGGAGTTTGTTTTTTTTGCAGTACTTTGACATATTCAAAGTCTACACCTTGTTTTATTATCATGTCAATGACTTCAGGGATTTCAACTGAATCGAAGGCCTTTTCCAAGTCAACAAATGCTGCCGCTAATGGCATCGTATATTCTGCCACATTCTCTTTTAGTTGGAACGATGGTCGAGTTGCTTATTCTGAAGCAAAATTACTCTAATGGTTGGTTTTCATCAACTGTTCTATTGATTCGGTTGGTAATCACTTCTCTGAAGAGTTTGTAGATTCAGTTGAGTAGACTTATTGGCCTGTAATGTAGAGACCATGAAATAGCATAGTATATCAAGGAAGAAACTGTAGTCCGAGACATCATAGAAACTGCTAAAAAACTAAAATGGCAATGAGCTGGACATGTTGCAAGAATGGCAGACAACTGCTGGGTATCACGTTTTACAACATGGATCCCAAGAAATCAATTGCTAGGCGGTGTCCGACAAAAAGTAAGATGTAGTGACTAGCTAGATAAATTCAGGAAGACTTACGTCCATCGATGGAGACTAAGAGAATGATGGTGATATATGGCATGGCCCTGGTCTATTTTTCTGACTGATAGGTCCTTGGGCGGTTTAGGAGATTGAAAATGGCATGCCATGTAACTAATTGTCCAAGCATATTAATGGACTCACCCATAGAGGTGTTCTTACCAGCTTTAAAGTGGTTTTGTTTTAATCATGTTAATAAGAATACTTTATTTGATGATGAAAAATGTTTTTAAAAAAAAATTTGATCGAAGCTTGATGTTATATGACTTGGAAAAATTAACCTTAAAGTTGATGGAAAATAACTGTCAGTTGAATACGCTGGTAGGGATAGTTTTTTTTCCGTGTAAGTAATAATCTAAAAGATTTTATCATAAGTTGGTTTGCATGCAGTCTGAGATCAAAACTAACACAACGGATTTAAAATTCACATTGGTGAATACTGAATAAAAATCACAAAAAGACCGAGTCATGTCTGTTGTTATACTAACTGATCCTTCATCTTTAAACACGTCTTTTGGGTAACCTACGCCAGTAAACCCAGTTCCAAAAAAACTTTTGTAAGATGGCAAACAACATTTATGACATAAACTATATAGTGAGTAAGGGGCGGTAGTTTCTGATCAACACTGCTGGGGTGCCATATCAATATAACTGTTTTGTTATTAAAACACCCGAAACAGTTACATGGTAAACAATGATGATCCCAGTGAGAGACAATTTATGCATAATACCATGATAACAAAGTATTGGGGAAACAAGGGAAAACCTTGAAGAAAATTGCATAAATTGCATCGACGAATATTGGGAAATAAGTTACACAATTTTATTTAATGATTGGTGTTTACAGCTGTTGATCTTTCTAGCCTATATATATATATATATATATGTGTGTGTGTGTGTGTGTGTGTGTGTGTGTGTGTATGTGTGTATGTGTGTGTGTGTATTTATAATGAATTTTGCTTCCTGCAAGAGTCCCGTTATCGATTTACACTGTCTACGTCAGTGACACATTCATCGTGTAATAACAGGAGGTTATTCCAAAAAGAGTTCAAAATAATATGATGCAATCCTAAAATTTCTGTTGAATCTTTTATACATTTCTTACTGATGTAATCGTCCACGTTAAGAAACAATAGTACAGATATGGACAGTGAATAGACTAAAAATGACAATATGGTGATGGAACAGTTATTTCGTCCTTTGCCTTTCCGCAGGGGGCTGTTTAGCTCAATGGTGAGAGCAACACGGCGTTGAAGCAAATACCATATTGCTTGTAGAAACGGGTCCTGTAGCAGTCCGATTTTCTTTAATTGTTTATTTTATTCACGTTATCTAGGACAAGTGAAACATTGACAGTGTAATGGTGGGAGATCACTTCAAATAAGAGTCTACTATATAATGCAATTTTTAATCATTTTGTCCGATCATATACATCCATTTCCTAATACATATATATGAAAATGGTTATCCACTGTAATACACCTTCGATTTCCAAGCAACACACAGACCCACACACACACACACACACACGCACTCATATATATCTATATCTCTCTATATCTTTCTCAATGTATATATATATGTGTGTGTGTGTGTGTGTGTGTGTATATATATATATATATATATATATATATTTTCATACATACATACATACGTATATGGATATACTGAATGGATATATCTGAATCAATGATAATTTTGGATTATATGATTTTTACCATTATTTTACGTGTGGTTATAAATTCTTCGAATTGAGCATACTTTGAAGGGATTAATTCAAATACACATTTCTCTATGTATAATAGTTTTGATAACATTCATAGTCTCTTTTTACACTATCCATGTTGAATATAATATGAAATAAATCACATTCCTTCATTAGAATGGAGTAGAATTAGAATTAGAGTAAATTTATTGGTGTAATGGTGTAGTTAATGACCGGAAAACGGAAAAAACAAAAAAAAAACAAAAACAAAACCAAGACAAAAAAAAAATCATCCAGACATTTTAAGTATTCGTACTGGGTAATATCCTCTGGAGTTAAATATTCCATAAAATTCCTAAAAGTATGAAGGTGTCCAACAGAAAGTCAAAATATGCTGTGATAATTTGTTTATTAAGAACGTAAAATCTGGAATATTCGATTTTTTATTCACACCTTGAAATTCTTAAAAGCACAACATATCTCCTGGAACTAGGTGCCCAAGAACATGAACAACAATTTTCACCCTGATCGGTTCAGCTGTTTCAAAGTTCAGTACGTTTTGCGAGTTAACATATGGTTATATAAAATGTGAACAAACAATCGAATCGATCATAAGTCATCATTTTTTATTTCCTGGGGTGTTAATATCATAGATAAATCACAACAAAAGCGGACAATATTTGATTGTTTCCCAATTGTAAACAAAAATAACGTTTTTGTTTATAAAATGTAAAACAAGCGATCGGGTCAGCCCATAACTCACCACCCCTACATGGATAATTTCCACAAGTCTACATACGAAATTTCCATAGAAAGAATACGAATAAGAAGATACATATTTGAAAAAGGAGACGATGTCAAGGTCAGCGGACACTTTTTGCCGCCAGGGACAAAAAAACTTGATGGAGCCATAAATAACAACTGCACAACAGGTGGTTATACTGGTAGACAGTGATCTGAACAATTGGGGAAAAAACTTTTAAAGATATAGTTTCATTCAACAACTTTTGATAAGCAATAAGAAAATGTCTACCGTTGATATAAAAAAAAATTATATGATTTGAAAATACGCTTTGCCACTATGAAACATCATATAAAGCAATTTGGACCAATGAGACGGTCGTCAACGGTTCACAAATTTTCTTCAAGAATAAGCGAGCAAAAACACATCCATTTTGCAAAACAAGCCCGAGGATCGGAACTTGAAATTCTGGTCTAAAGCAATACAGAGCGTCGAATCAAATTTAGCATCTTTAGTTCATCGGTCAGATGCACATTAAATCACCAGACAAATTACATCAGCAGCATTGAATTATTATCATTCACCATTTTATTATGTGCGAAATAAAACTTTTATATGATGTATATTTTGGAGAGAATAATTCAAATATTCACTTCAGGTCGTATAGTGAATTGTCATAACCTTAGTCACCTCTTCTTAAACAATACATATTGATTATGAAATGTGATGAATTATATTTTCAAATTAGAATCGAAGTAGCAGTGATGGGTGAACTAATGTAGTCAGCCAGAAAACTAGGACAAAGATTGAACAAATACATAAGTAGTCATTCAGGGCAACAGCTTTTGTAGTTTGATGTTCAAAAACTATCTGTGCACAATGCAATAAATAAGTACCAAACAACTAGTGGCCATTTTGCCTAGATGCCTCAGGATTGGAACTTGGAAAACTTGTCTAAACTAATATGGAGTGACGAATTGAATTTAACATCTTTGATTCTATGGTCAGACGTACACGAAAAAGCCAGGCAGAGTGCACCGACAGAATTGCATTAAAGCAACGGTTGAACACAGAGGAGGGAGCGCCATGGTGTGGGGTCGTCTGTCTGGAAACAGTGTTGGTTCGGTGCATCGAATATCTTTTCGTGTTCTTATCTTCAATATACAAAATGTGATTTGCAAGACTAGCTTATCAGCCGTAGCTCTAGAGTAGGCGTTAAAAGCAATTACAAAAACCTTATACCGTGTATAAACTGCATTTTCCCGGAAACTTTGTATTAAAAATCCAGATGCGCATTATCAACTGAAACATTTGATTTATATACTTGTATACATAGTCGTATAAACAGGATAAAGCATTTTTCATTGGAAATCCAAGCTCTATCGAGCATTCGGATTATCGATGGTAGCGGATTATACATGGTTAAATATAACTCTTTGTCTGAAACAGTGCTTCAGTGAAGGAGTACCCAAGGAAGATTATACTAAATACACTTGTGGTGGGATACTAGTGCACATACCCTGGTATGTACTTCAGCATCAATGACGCAATAATCAGAAGTTATTATAAAAATTGCATCTTGGTAATTTAGAGAAATAGCATACTCTCTAGAATGTATTCATTTATCTGTAACAAAAAAAGCCTACCTAGGGCAATGGCGCCACATACCCTTTACAGTAGACCCTTTTGGAACCTTGTGCACATTGTAGAGCCCTTTTGACTTTTCAAAACAGCCAGCTCGAGAGTATTTGGGGATCACCATCAAGTGCATCACTTCGCTAATTTTTCTTGTCCATATCCATTATTAACCGTGATTTTTGCTTCGGTGAAAGCCAGAAGCCAGAGGGAGTAAAATCACTGCCCTTTTGATCTAAGCTTACTAAACACCGTTCTGAATATCATATGGGAAAAGAAATGTCCACATAATTCTTTTCCAGCATGGACTTAGTCATTCATCTTGAAAGAATACCAATGACTTTGTCACTGTCTACATTCAACGACAAACTTAAAACATATATTCGAAATGCTACCCAAAAATTTACGCAAGATAACCATGACAAAAACCACGTAACTCCTTGTTTCTATCGTCTCCTTCAACGTAGACTCCTCGGGTTAAAAAAAGATAATGCTAAAAGCAAAAAGCGTCAAATTTTGTACTATTGCTGTTCAAATTTCTCATCTTTTGGATAGCGTATCTATATATGTTTGAGCCTTTTGTTTGCTTGTGCCTCCTCTCCGGAGGAAATTATCGGTCTATCAGATCAATATTCAGCATGTATACTGGAGATAGGTCAAATTGAAACAAAGGCTACGTGAGGTTGATCTCAGATATAATTCTAGGTCACCTGAAGCCTTGGTAATTTCTAGCTAATTTCCAAATCTGCAGATCACAACTTTACACCAATGATGCTGAAATTAAGCATATTGGTACATTTTCTCATGGCAATGTATCACAATCTTTTGCAGTCATTTGAGGTCACCACAGTCATTCTGGTCATTTTAATTCAATTCCCCATGTTTTCGGCAACAATTTAGTACCTATGAAACTAAAATTTGGCATAGAGGTGAATCTCTCCCCGGGAGAGGACATATGTAATGCTGAGTTGGCCCTGAGGTCATCTAATACCACCAGAGATAATTTCTTGTCGTTCTAATAGTTTCCCAAGTTTTGGACCCAGGGGTAATCCTTTTCAGTGAACGTGATAGGTGATGTAAGGTTTGGGTTACCAGATGTCACTCCGCGTAATTTTAGTAAATTCAGGGGGCCATAATTTTGAATCGTGGATGCTAAAATTGGGTATACTGGGACTTCTTCTCACATTGAATGTAACAGGTTAAGCAAGATTGACCTTGGTCATACAAGGTCACCAAGGTCATTTTTGGCACTTATACTCAAGTTTTCTAACTTTTGCAAGTGGTTTTGCGCCTGTGTTTGGTTATATATCAAGTTATTTTCCCTGGGCAAAGCCGGGTTCTCTTGCACTATAGAATACGAGACATATAAAGATATATAAATAGATGATTTATGTATGTATATATATATATACGTGAGTGTGTGTGTATTTGTGTGCGCTAGAGGTTATTTTGGGATAGAAAGTATATATTTGATATATATAAATAAAGACATGTTCTTTTGTGTATACATATGCATTGACATAGTTAATAATTTCCACTCGCTAGTTACTATGTGTTACCAGTTAGGAATGTAATCTGAAGTGACAACCAAGTGGAATCTGTCATCTAAATGATAGATTAAAACTTGGACCATTTCAAAATTGCTTTTCTTTACCTCCTGCTGACCTTTCACGAGCACACTTGATGAATGAGAGCTTATTGCTCTCTGACATGAGTTCGAACATAAAGTGCTCGTTCTTCAAAATCTTCGCATAGCACACAAGTGACTTTTGCCCTTGCAATAATTGCTGTTATTTGTACAATTCCATATTGCAAACGGAAGATTTTTTCGACTGCAGATACGATAATTGCTTATCAGCTATGCAAATAAATACCAGGGTCATAAAAATGTGTTAGTGAGTCGGTCACTATGTTTGTCTGTCCAGTGTGTTTGTCTGTCCAGTGTGTTTGTCTGTCCAGTGTGTTTGTCTGTTCAGTATGTTCGTCTGTCTTGGTCTAAGAGTCACAGTAAAAATGAAGACATCAGCTTTAAAGAGGGTAAGACAGTGAACTTATGTGTCTGACTGCTGAAAAACTGTATCTGTGTGTAAGTATAGAATCTAAATATCTTAAGAGGCTATATATATATCTTTAAAACAATGTTTGGAAATCAAAATATCCACATATCTATAGACAACATTAAAACATCTGACGGCTATGCTTTCTGTACTTCACCAAATATCTGTCTGTTCGTCCTTCTGACACGGCATAATTCACAAACAGATACAGTCTGGACCACCAAACCTTCTGTGTTCGATTATGAAACTCTGGAACATGTTTTTAGCATGTAAGTTTCTGAGAAATAAAAATATATTTTCGGCTTTCAGCGAGAGGTTCGCTTTACAATGTAAGTATAATGCAAAACATGATCCTTACCTTGTGCCCATTTGGTCAGCTTAAGAGAACCAATTCGTGTGGGTGTATAAAATAGGCATCTAGCTAAAAAACTGCACGTTGGGTAGGTTTTCAGCGAGTCCCCTCCAAGCAGATGATTTTAAAAAATGTCCATATTATTTAGGAACAAGGACTTTTTTTCTTTCCAAGAACTTTTTGTAATATTGATTTCATACTTCCGTTTCTTTTATTGTTACTTCGACGCTAGATTCAATCGATTCCACTGTCATATTCAATTGTACAATCCATATTGAAATGGCTGTGTATATCTTTCACCCAGCAAGAGCAATATTTGATAAAATATTGTTTGTAACGAGGAGCGACTGGTGGCAAATATGCTGATCGGGAAAACCTATTACCAAAATCCACACAGCTACGCGTGTAGCACATGCGAGTTCATATTTCATACGAAGAAGTTGCTCACCAATCCATTCTTGGATAAGCATTGATATTCACACAACGTTGGAATCCACAACGACCTGAATTATGTATTTATCCGCAATTCTGCACTTTTTTGGCTTCCATTTGAATAAGTTGAACTTTAATTTAAAAAAAGGAAATCGGAAGTAAAACACAGGGCTCCTTGAGAGAGGATTCCACACAATATATGTCCCCTTGTCCTAGCTACCTGTAATCTTCACTGTTGTTCTCATCTTGTTCGATTACCTTGAACACAGTTTTTAATGATTTTGGTCCGTAATTCTGTTTAGCTTTTTGGTAGATTTCAAGGTACAAATGGGGTATATGTTTTTCTTTTTCTTTTTTTTTTTTGAGTCAGCATATTTGGAACTTAGCTAAGAGAGATTTTAATTTCGAATATATCACACGGACTTAAATGTAGGATTATGTTTCTAGAGAGAGGTTTTAAAAAAAGCAAAACACTTTTTGCAGAGGGCGCTTTTTTCAATAAAGTAAACATCAAAATTTTGAATTTTTGAGAAGGAAATTGAAAAAAAGTATTCCTGGAAGTGTTATGTATACACATTTCCCCACTCAATAGCGTTTGTCACCTGGGAATCAGTCCATGAATTAGGGAGGTGGGTCCATCTGTGTTAAAGAATAATAATTTAGAAAAAAATCTGAGGTGGAGTTCTTACAACCAAAAAATCTCGTATATAATATTACATTCATTTTCGATTCATTATAAATATATTTACACTACTTACATTCTACATACAGTATTTGCATTATATATCCAAACAATATACAATATCCATGATATAAGCGATTCTTTTTTACAGAAATAATATCACTGCTGCCTATGTCTCACTGTATTTCATACCCTATGTATATTCTCTAAATGTCTTATTATCATATAGCTCGCGAAAGGAAATCGATTTTCCTATAAGATGATGTACAAAACCAAAAATCTCAAAAATTTGACTGAATTAGATGTGATTTCCCTGCGTGAAGTGGGCAATATCGTATAAAGCGTACTTGAACGTCGTGAAGGCTGCTATGAAATGCTGGATGGTCGAAACATTTGGCATTATGATGGCTTCACCACCAGCCTGAATTACTCAAACGGAGTACAGATTGCCTTCCATTGAAGAAACAATCGATAGAACGATGCCTGTGATTATTCCAGTGTTGCGTATGAGAACACACAATCACGCGCAAATACATTTCGCTCCAACTTTGGCACAGCAAGATCTTTGAACGGGGTAATATATGCGAACTTGTTTTGTTTTTTAATTATCTATCTCTGCGATTATATTGTTTGTAGTTTATGCTTGTGAACCAATACTGTATCTCTCCACACTTATGACATCATATTATTAAATCTTGTAGAAAAAAAATATTCTTTTAAATTGAGGCTCAGTTTTTTTGGGTTTTTTTTTCTCAAATTTCAAATTCAGCTTTTTATTTTGAAATTTATTTTTTTCATTTGAAGCTAAACAAGTGCAGTATGCGCGGCTAATTTCAATTTCCTAACCCTTAACTGTAAAATCTTTAAATTTGAGTTCAACTTTTCGAAATTTAAGTTCAACTTTTCAAAATTGATGTTCAATTTTTCAAAATTAAAGTTCAACTTTACAAAATTAAGTTCAACTTTTGAAAATTAAAGATTAACATTTTTAATATGAAGTACATCTTTTTGAATTGAAGTTGAAAATTGCAGTGTGTAGAGCTTATTAAAGTTTCTTTTTTCACCGCAAGTAATGTTTTATATCTGTTTTTGCACAAAAAGGTTTTTATGATTCCATCTTCTTCCAGAGAGGGTCTGCCATGTCATTGATCTCCCATTTTCTGAGGTCATTCGTCATATTTTTCATATGTTTGCTCTTTATTTATCCCAATGAATGAGTTGTCCTACATTCTACAACCGTTAAGAAGGGGGCATGTCCGATCCAAGCAGCTAACTTGATAGTCGTACAATGAATAAGGACGAAACATTCGATAGGCAACAACTGATACATAAAAACTAGTCGAAATAATTAGAAAACGCCAAAAGAGCGCATACATTCTTTCAACGCCATTATCAGGGATAGAGTGGGTGTAGTCATGCATGGATCCGCCGCAAATCTAATGACTTCTTCTACAGTTCCTTATCCATGCTTCCACAAAATATAATTGGAATGTTTAGAGAACCTTCGGGGATATCGGGAGGACAGTCATGAGCGTATGCATATACAAAATTGAAGAAAAAAGAATGGGAAAACATCTCTCTATCAGAAATGAATTTATGGATCTATATCCAGAATTTTACCACCTCTTTCTCACTCCATTACTCACCATTGTATCATATCAGGTGGACAGACAATGAAACGGACGGACTGACCCGACCGATATTCATTTAGTTCTTTTCAAATTCGTTGGCAGTTGAATTAATAAGGACTATTGTTTATCTGAAATTCAAACAACTCAAGACTATTATGGTCAAATACTATGGCTACTAGGTGCAAACAAATACTAGAACATGAAGCAAATCGCCCAAGGAAGGATGTATATAATTTTATGTATATATATATATATATATATATATATATATATATATATATATATATATATATATATATATATATATATATATATATATGGCCTAATCATTAAGGCGCTCCCTACGTCAGAAATACTCACCTAGATACAAAATGTACGGTCGAATCTCACCAGTGGCCTCTGTGTTTCTTCTTATTCTCTCTTCATGCTACCTGCTTCTAAGTCGGAGAAAGTAAAAACGACATGTGCGTTGCAATAAAAATGGAATAAAATAGACTAAACTGAAATAAATTTAAAGGAATTTTGATGAAGTTAGGCTCCTATTTCCAAGGATTTTGGACCGCAACCAAATTATCGTCTGCATATCCATAAGACAAAGTTCCAAAGGCCACTAACCATAAGAATCCATCTAAGTTGCTTGTACGACTGAACGTTTGGCCTTAGCTAAATTCCTTACAAGTGCAGAGGGTCCAAGTATTATCCAAAGGCCTGCACGACTCTAGAAGATACCACTACCATCGTAGAAGACTGCCGTGGAATTATATAGCTGGTTCTCAGCGATGTTGAGGTAGGTAGTACGCAACAAGGTATCTTCCATATGAATGATGCTTTCTAGCACGACGATGCTTAGAAAGCCACACTGCTTCCATCAGCTTATTGTTTTCCCATCGGTGTATCCTATTGTTATTACTTCCCCAGTATAACATATATGTACCCTGCCGTTCACTTTATTCAGGGAAAAGTGATCATGTGACCTTTTTCCATTGAAACAAATGCTCGCATACCAATTGGAAATGCTTTCGACAATGGGTATTTGTTACCAGGGATTCTTTAACTGGTCTACGGTTACTCAGCCTTATACATCACAGGGATATGAGTACGGTGTATTGTGACCTATTCATTCCTTCAGCTTGATGCGAGTTATCTGTGATTTTTTTGCACCTACGTGGCAGGAAAGTTTCGTTCAAGTTTGACCAAGCAGTGCCTTTTGTCCACACATAGCTTTGTCCACAATTGTTGATTTTTACCATCCTCAAACTACTGCTCATAGGCACTCACCATGAGTGTCTGTGAGCTCTCCATAAGCCATACCGTTAAGGAAATGTTCTGGCCTTGTCTTCTGAGCGTAACAATTTCATCATCATCATCATCAGTGTTTTATTGTCCATCGCTGAACATAAACTTTCCCCAGGATTTGCCAGACCTCTCTCTCATTGGCACTGCAGGGCTAATATTCCGTCTTTCCATCTCGTGTTCTGCCAACCTCGGTTGCGCATGGGAACTCTGGGGATCTATGATGAGGGTAGTGATGTCCATCGGATGTGTGTCATCATTTTGATATGGCAAAGCCATTGCCATTCGAGTTTTTAAATGGATTTTATGATTTTCTCTTTTCTTCCTGATAAATTGTCTCTTGAACTCTCCGTGTGAGGTTGAGTATGATTCTCTCATGTGCATTCTGAATCGTTCTCAGTCTGAAGGTTCGTCTCTTGGTCCAGTTCCATGTTCCTGTTCCATAGTTGTTAATTGGGGGGGATGCATTCGTTCTTTACTCATCTTTCTTAGGTCTAATGTGACTTTCGTGTTCTTGTAAATTGGATTTACATCGTCGAGGGCTCGTCATACTAGAGAGATGTTTCGCTTGATTTCTCCGTCTATCGAGGATTTCAAGCAGATTTGTTATCTCAGGTAGATGCAGTGGTTCATTTTCCCCTAAAGTACTCAAACCTTTATTCCTGTCAATAGCAGCAGTATTCAGTACACAAGGAGAATTGGAGGCCAGCTTATTTGCTTGTATGGCTCTGACCCTGATACACGCTCTTGTTACAAGACAATCCTGTAATTCTGGCCACACATCTTTAGCTATGATATTTTTGATCATCAGTGTATGTGTATAGAAGTGTATGGTTATGTACATGTGTGCGTGTCTCTGGAGGTATCCTAAGAGTTATGAAAAAGTCTGGGGACTCACCTGTAACCCTGAAGGCGTGTAATGTTATAAGTTGAAAGAACTGATCTCTGATTTCAGAGTTCAGTCAGAATAAGAAACAAATCAAAATAATACAAAAGGATAATTTTAGCTTTTTTTAATATCTTCTTACTTTTGGGACCCAGCACTCACAGATAACATTGAATAAACAAAAAAAAAATACAGGGATGTTTTCCCAAAACAAATTTGTTTGGTTCTTTTAATATACTTCTCAATGGGGTAAAATGAATTTATATTGTTTTTCTCTCTCCCAGCATTGTGTTTCCTTTGGAATTTTAAGAATGTACGCACTGTTATTATTTTTTCTCTTCACGCACAATATATATATATATATATATATATATATATATATATATATATATATATATATATATAATGGGGAAAATTTAAACAACAGCTTATTTTACAAAGTAAATACCAAAAGCATACATATTTCGTGTGATAGCAGTGCTACCTGCTTGCTACGTGATTTTTGTGTCTTATGCATTCATCAGCAACCAACGTAATGTTTTTAATCGCTCTACTTACTGTGTCAGATGTTGAGCACTGTGATTAAATGTTCATATGTGTTAATATGTTTTTCTATTTCTTTCTTTTGTATTTTTACAAATTGAAAATATATATATATATATATATATATATATATATATATATATATATATATATATGTATACATATATATATATATATATGTATTTGTACGTATCGTCTAGAAAGCTTTACAACTCTGACCACTAAACATTGAAAATCTTTTTCAATGGATTTTTGTGTTACTTTAGTCACTTTTTTCCCAATATTCGTCAATGCAAAGCATGTAATCTTCCAAAGTGTTTTTCCTTGTTTCTCCTATACTTTGTTATTATTGTATAGTGTATGAATTGTCTCTTGTTGAGATTATCGGCGGTTTACAATGTAATTGTTTCGCAGATTTTAAAAACAAAACAGTTGTATCAACGTGGCACCCCAGCAATATTGATCAAACACCACCACCCCTCATTATATAGTTATATATATATATATATATATACATATATAATAACGTGAACCATATCATGAACTATATATATATATATATATATATATATATACACTTATACCTTTTTTGATATTTAAAACTTTTAGATCAGCATATATTGCGTATATCTGTCTATATATAAATATATATATATATTTTCAAACAAACTTTTAGATATTGCTGAATGCAAGCATTATTCGTGAAATTACGCTCATATTTCATAATTTAATATACTCTTTGTCTCTCTCCAACACATCCACACATATACCTATGTATATCTATAAATCTATAAATATATCTCTGTATATATTCATAAGCAGCGTTCGCTTCCTTTTCTGTACATGTTCAATACGTACATCTATATCTATATCTGTATCTATATCTATATATATATATATATATATATATATATATATATATATATATATATATATATACATACATACATATATACATAAATACAAAGTTTGCAGCAAAAATGCATCTTATTGGCAGCGAAGTACTTTGTGTGTTTGTGATTGCATTTGTGCGCCTGCACGCACTTGTGTGTGTGTGTGTGTGTGTGTGTGTGTGTGTGTGTGTGTGTGTGTGTTCCCGTACGTTTGCCTTTGTTTACTAAAGGTTTACCTTCTTGCCTACAAGATTAGGCAATATATTGACAGTTTCCCCAAGGTTATACCAGGGTTAAATCAATCGCCTCACGTACCCCCATATATCAATGCCGCAATATTACAGAAGGTTACGGGCTTGAGGCTGTCTGAGGAAATCTTCCAAGTAAACTTAGTATGATTTATGTATGTCTGGCTAGGTTGGCTTTTGGAAGCACTGGAAGATTAAGCTTCGGGGTAGAATACCAGACTTGAGTTGTAAAGGTGCAAAAGTAAAATTCATGCAAAATTTTCGTTTCTCTTTAAGAACAATATAACCAAGAATTTGATCCAATAAAACAGTTCCTTGATCACGTCGGAGTATCGAAGAAAATGGAAGTTATTCACGGAGCTTTTTTTTTTTTTTTAAAGGATGTAATCATAAAGCTTAAGTGCAATGAAAGCGGCCAAGACTGTGCTGAGTATGCTTCTTCTTTTCTTTTTTTTTCAAATCCTAGATAGAAAATGTTTCTATGGGAGTTTGAAGAAAAGAAATGGTGAATAATTTTTGTCTTGACAACTTGACCTCTCACATCTTAAACGATTAAATATGTCACAGAGAATTGAATGCTCCGTAAGAAATCAAGCAAAAAATTACACAAGGATGGTAAGCCTTTGGCAGAACAGGGTCAACCTTCAATTTTTTTTAATTTTGAAAAGAAGGGTGTATGACTAATGCATCCTCCCAATAGTCACTTATGGAGCTGAAACATGGAACCTAACCAAGTGTCAGATCCGCAAAAATTGAGAACCATGCAAGGTGCACATGAGAGAATTATGCTTAGCCTCACACAGAGAGACCACAAGACAGCAAAACACATCCGGGACAAGACATGAGTCAGGGACATCATAAAATCCATTGAAAATCTCAAATGGCAGTGGGCTGGCCATGTTGCATGAATGGCGGACAACCGTTGGACATTGCAACTCATGACATGGATCCCCAGAGATCACAAGCACAACCGAGGTCGGCAGAATATTAGATGGGGAGATGAGCTAGAAAAATTCAGAAAGTAATGGCTCCGCGTCGCCCATGATGGAGAAGTGTGGCAAGTCCTGAGGAAGTTCTATGTCCAATGACGGACGTTAAAAAACTGATGATGATGATGATGATGATGATGATGATGATCAAGACTTATGACTCAGATCATCTTCATGATTTTTCTTGAGCTGCTGATTTAACGGTTTGACCTTCCTTCATTTACAAGATGATGCTATTTTCCTATCTGGTCTGTCGGGCCTTCTTTGAATTCAATCATGTTTTGCTAGTTTGATGGAGAAACTTCTTCTGTGGGCGATATTTGCTATAAAACTCCTGTAGTAGTGTGATATATGTAATCCAAGCAGGGACAGCTGAAGCCTTAGTGAGCGAAAGAGGGTGGGAATAAAGAAGAAATATATATTCTGCATCATGGATTCTACAGAAAGAAAACTGTATCGCCAATCCCAACCCGAATTGTTCGACAGTGTAGCCTTTACCGTCGATTGTTGTATTTTTTCCCCAATTTCCCTTGTAACACCAACCATTGTTGCAGAAGTGACACTTTCATCATCAATTAATGCTTTTTCATGTCACAATGCAACTGAGAGGATATCTTTCTTTGAGTGAGGTCTTCTACGTATATATTGGCGTTTCCTTAACAGAAAATGAAATGTACAATGACAAATCACACTTCGTCTCTGAGCTGTCTAATGTATCTGCATTGGTATCCAGCCCATATGATATAGGTATTTACTTGACTTAATTCACTGTAATACATCACAAGGAGTAGGACAGCCAGTGGAAGTTGGATTCACTACAAAGTATACGTATATATACATAGAGAGAGAGAGAGAAAGGGAGAGAAAGAGATAATTAAGCAACTGAAATAGACATAGGCTGAACGCTTGACAATAAGAGATGATAACAGATGGAATAAAAGGTTTGGTACCATGGGACAGTGGAAACAGTCGGGACAGACCACATACAAAATGGAGGATGGGATACTGTAACATAGCCAATGGCTTTAGACTTTCCCCGGTTTCGCTACTGGTGATGGGGTTCATGGCCCGAATGCATCCCTTCTGTATTTTCGGCGTACCTTCCAAGTGGCTGTAAACTGAAAAATGGAGAACATGAAAAAGGAGTGCTGTATGACGTATTGAATCGTCACAGTGTGTTTCTGGATAGGTGTGGCTGAAAGTGATGTAGTCGTCCCTGGGTTTGTCTGGATGAGTGCATCTCGAATTGTTGTTTATGACTTCGTAGTGTACCTAGTCCTGGTGTAGTGTGATGAAAAGAACATTCTCTTTGAACCGACCTAGGGTTGGGAGTTGGGATTTTGTATTGAAAAAAATCAGTTTTTTATTTCATAATTTTCACTGTGCTACGGACATCACGTACCGATGGACATCATGACTCACGGCATGGATCCCCCGAGATCACTGGCACAACCGAAGCCAACAGAATATTAGATGGAGAGACGAGGTAGACAAGTTCAGGCTCCACGGCGCCCATAATAGAAAAGTGTGGCAAATCCTAGGGATGGTCTATGTCCAACGACGGACGTTGAAAGACTACTGATGATGATGATGATGATGATGATGATGATGATGATGATGATGATGACAGTGCCACTGCTTGTCTCTGGAATTTTGTACTTTTAACAAGACTGGATATAGTTGTAAAGGTCAATCAAACTGTTTCTACTGACAACGTGGTTAAACTGATACTCTATGTTATCAAAGCTCTTTCCTGCGCAAATGCATCAATAGTTTATCTAAGTATTTGCAAATAATCGAACCTATTCATTGCTAGAATGAATACATCCAGCAGGAGCGTTGTCAGGGTAAAAGAGACCCCCATCCTATGGATACAGGCAAAAATGCATGACCCCGGACTGTCCCTTGTATTCATCCGTTTTCTATATCTATTCCAATATGGTAAATGGACAACATCATTCGGAATTTGTATGACAATAAAAAATTTCGTCTATGGGACAATCTTTTATTTTACGTCATCTGAATTCACTTCATACGATATGCATAATCTAAAATTCAAGAATCACGGGTTTCTACAAATTCACTCAGTCACCTGATTTTATTTTTACTTTTATTCGCTCTCATAGGACTTCATGCATATCACCTGATTTATATAATCCCAGATTCCAACCTCTATAGAAATATTCTAAAATTCTGCCGTGTCACCTCCAACAGAAGGTATTTGCAAAGACTTCTGTATCGATTTGAAAATTCCCAGCACTTGCATTCGCTCTGTATAAGTCCTATTTTGAATATTTTACTTTCTAAAATTGTCGAAACATTGTAAAATCCTAGTGTTGTCTTTGTTTGATATTCTGAATATTCGACTAGTTCCCGAAGTCCATTAAAGCACTCGCTGTGTTTGTGTGTATGTGTGTGTGTGTGTGTTTGTGTGTGTATGTCTGTGAGAGTATGTCCGTGTGTGTATGTATATGTGTGTGTCCGTGTATGGCTGATGATTTATGTATGTATATATATATATATATATATGTGCGAGTGTGTTTATTATGCATATCTCTCTGTCTCTGTCTCTGTTTGTCTTTCTTTTTCTCTCTCTCTCTCTCTTTCTCTCTCTCTCTCTTTCTCTCTAGGTGTGTGTGTACAAGAACTCATCGAGGAGTTAGCAACCTAACGACGTAGTTTTCAGCTGGATTTTAATCCGAAATTCCCACCGTATAATGTTCCACCTATCTGGTTAATATTCACTACTCAATTAGGTGCATTGACAGAGAAGAGAAATGTTTGTCGGGTAAAATAAAAGCTTTTTTTCCATCAATGGTTGTAACTGTCACATATTGCAACCTTGCTCTCGATTCTCTAAGGTGCATCCCATCATTCATAAACAAGTATCTAGTAATGGGTTCTTGTTCTTCAATATTCGGTCAATCAATCTGATGGCCGATAATTTAACCTTCTTCTCCTCCTTCGTTTTGAAACACTTCTCCCGCCTCTTCTACCATACAATTTAATACAATACATTCATTAGTGCGAAAAAAAGTATACAAATTTCTATACAGGCAAACATCTGACTACAATTGAAGAAATCAGTCGGTACGTACCGCAAGAGTTGCTATTGTCCGAAGTTGACATTTTTCAGTTATATTAATCAGCACACAAGGCAGTACACTGTCCTGTTTGGAGTTAGGGGAATCAGTGGTTCTTGAGAAATCTTATAAAATAGATTTTTTTCTTTAAATTGAGATTATGGACCATAGTTTCTACAAACTATCTTCTTCAACCTCGGTTCTTTATGATCTAAATGCAGAAGTGAGATATCTAAATTAACAATACTTAAGAGAAGGAAAATGAAATGCATGCACCTTTGGAGTGGACACTGCACTATTCACAGATAAATCTACTTTGAAGTAATTGTAAACTTTTTATTATGCGTCTTGTTATAATTATTCGAAAAATATTCCACATCTAGTGAGAGAACTATCAACTCAAATAATCTATATGAAATACCAACTATCCAATTCTTGAGAAAAAGTTATACTACTAGAAGTAGCAAAAGTTTCTTTCCTTTGTATGCAAGCGTGTGTTTGTATAATGCAGCGCTCCAAGCCATAATTTTTCGTCACCAGACATGAAATTTTGAATCAGTTCTCCACTAGGACCCTCCGAAAACGATACTTTTCGTTTTTAGAAAAATTTTTCACCCTTTTGGCCTTATCTCAATATGTGTATTAATAATATAAAGATTCTTTACTCTATTTTGCATGTTTTTTTTTCAGTGAGAAACACCATGTGATAAATAGAATTTATTCTGACCATATCTATTTTTTGAATTAGCGTCTGTTGTTTGACATACACCTTCCCCAGGATCTACCAAGCCTAATAAATGTCGCAGAGCCAATACTTTCTGAATTCGTCTAGTTTGTCTCTCCATCTAATATTCAACCAGTCATGGTTGTGCATATGATCTCTGGGGATCCATGTGAATCGTGATGTCCATTGGTTGTGTGTCATTCTTGCAACATAACCAGCCCATTGCCATTTGAGTTTTCGAATGGATGCTATGAAGTGTCAGACTCCTGTTTTCTACCTGATATATTGTGCTGTCTTCTGATCTCTCCATGTGAGGTTGAGTATGATTCTTTCATGTCCTCGTTACGAGTTTGCGGGTCAGTGTCTTGGTTAGGTTCCATGTTTCAGCTCCATAGGTGACTAATAAGAAGATGCATTGGTTGGATACTCTTCCTTTTTAGATTAACGGGATATCTTCTTTTTTTTAAGGTTGAACTTGCTCTGCAGAAAGCTAGCCATCCAAGAGTGAATCAGGGGTTGATTTGTTTTTCTTTCGAGGATTTCATCAAGTATGCCGACTATTCTGCATCCTCCATTTAGTTCATTAAATTAAGCGAAGAACCACCCTAGGATGGCAAGCCTCTGGCAGAGCAAGCTCAACCTTTAAAAACAGGACGATCCCAATAATCCGAAAGAGAAGAGTATTCAATCAATGCATCTCCCCGATAGTCACCCAATGAGCTTAAACATGGAACTTAACCAAGAGACAGACTTGCAATCTAAGAAGCATGCAACGTGTACATAACAGAATCATGCTCAACATAACATGGAGAAAGATCGCAAGACATCACAATATGTCAGGAAGAAAACAGGAGTCCGATACATCATAGAATCTATCAGAAAAATTGAATGACAATGAGAAGGCCATGTTGATAGAATGGCAGACAACCGATGGACATCACGACTCACAACATGGATCCCCAGAGATCACTTATGAAATTGATGTCGACAGAATACAAAATGGAGAGATGAACTAGACAAATTTATAAAATACTGGTTCTGCGACAAGAAATTTGACAGATCCTGGGGAAGGTCTATATCCACCAATAGACTTGAGGAACTGATGATGATAATGATGGGGGGTCATGTGGGTCTGCATAATCTAAATGACTTCAAATTTTGATGCTACGGTAGTTCTATTATTGATTGTGATGGCGAATTCCCATTATATTTAATATTCATCTGTTTACTCCAACAGTGTGTTCATGGCCTCTCGTGCCAGTCCCTCTTTTCTATGAAATAACACATTAGGGTCGACTGATTCAAAACTATGCAATAATTTAAACATATCTATTAAATCAAACCAATGTCACTTAGTTTCTCGTGTTGGTTAATCTAACTTTTGACCTGTTACCATCGCTCATATTCAGTATATTTGATAGTCATTTGGTTGCACGTTTCTGAGATGTTTCAAACAGATCTTTATCCTTTTCCAAATCCAGTGACCAGTCCCGTTTCTAGCCCGTGCTGATTCGTCACTGGTCAAACATACTTTGAACTTCTACATATATTGTGGCTTGGCGAATATCCAGGACATGAATCGAATATCAGCTCATACTGGAATATGCGTAGATATGGAGCTCATTGTCTCCTAAAAATACACTGTTTGAAAGAACAAAAGTTTCTGTGTATCGATCGGCCAACTCCTTAACAGCTGTCTTTGTCTCGTTCAAAGAAAGACAATACTGTAATAGCTGGTCCTCCGCTCGTGTGCAACGCCTAAGCCAATTCCAGGATAGAAACAACGTTCAAATATTTGATCACATGACTCATAGCCTCTTCAAAATGTCTATCGATTAATCCTTTCCAATCTTGAGTCTCCGTGAGAACATAGATCACTATAAGAAAGTCATGTTTCTTGGCAAGCAAGTACAATTCTAAAACCAATAATCCGTTCTGATAGCTTTTAGCATTATCAGGGTAGGCGCGCAACTTATTGATATTAGGCAAAACTTTCCAAATTGTGTTCCACGACACTTAAGTATCTGGCCGATTATATCTCTGTGTGTCTCGAAAACAGGTATATATTTGTATTTCTATCGTAGGACATTATATATTTAGCTTGACTAACAAACCTTGAATACATGCATACATTTAATAGCACAGTTAAATCGTTCCCAAATTTTCCATATTGTTAAAAACCACAATGTTAAAGGTCTCATTACAATTTAATTTTTTTTTTCAGTTCGTACTAAGCTCCATTAATTCGTAAAGCAGTACCATTACTGTATCACATCAAAGCCCACACTTATCGAAACTGCACAATTCAAGGAATTGCTGTAATGTGTCACAAGAAAAAGAAATCTTTCAATTAGTGTGTCACCAATACAAAAATGCTGGGAAAGCTCTTCTATTATCAGAATTCTTCAATTTCGTCTTCCCATGTATCAAGACCAAATCTTTATTTAACCATCTCCGAACAAGTGTATAATGTGATAAAATGTCAGTTTTAATGTGAGGCCCACACATGTATTTGCCGAAGGAACATGCTTACAGCGCCTGATGTTCAAAAGCACCCTCGTCTAAGCGCTGTGTATTTAATGTTTAGTGTGATTTGGCCGAAAGTGATTTGTGCATCAGATGTTATTGCAATGGATAATATTTTTCGCGAGTTTAGAGGAGCTTTGAATTTCACCGTCAGTCCAAGACACGTTACTGTCTGTCGTATATAACTATCCAGATGTTCACCCGAACTCCATTTCCTAGCATACAGATGGAAACACGCTCAGTTATATATAACAACTACCCATTTACTGTTATCGTGTGCATAACCTAGTTTAGAATAGGCATGAATATCCACTGGGGTAGGGGCAAACGGGAAATTGGATCAACCGGATCAGGTCTTCTTGGACGGGGGGTGGTTGTAAGTTGGTGACATAGTCAATATACGCTACTGATGCAGAAGGATTGTTTTATAAAACTCCAACTAATGCACTTATCAAAAACATATAGTATTATTTTCTGGTAACAGGGTTGCTGCTGATATCATCTTTATCAGTCTGTTAGCATCTGTCATTGGATAGAGACCTTGCCCCAGATTCGCCAGATCTCTCTATCCTTGTTATCACGGAGCCGGTACTACAGCATGTTTGTTGTACATGACATTTATTTTGCTGAGATCCATGTGGAGGCTAACTTTCTTGCTTGCTTCATCTACTTGAGGATACGAACTGCTGAACAAGAGAGATGTAGATGTTGCTGCTAAGAGATATTCCAAATAAATGTGTCCCCCTTCTGGAAATAGGCCTTTCCCCACCGTGTAAAAATTGCTGCCGGAGCCGATGAGTGTAGGTAGAGATTAATGCAAGAATGTCGCTGAGTGAGTATCAAGACCTTCAGCAAATCTTTGGTTCCTTTGTATACACACAATGAATAACCAACAACATATTTTAATTTCTTTCTTTCAATCAGCCTTTTGGGTTCGTCACTCTCTCTGTAAATGTAAGATATTGGGGGATGGGATTTAGCTTGCTACGCTGACCTATTACTGCCGCCATACGAAGTGAATGCAAACAGTCTCAGGCAGAGTTTGTACTCGATCCTTCGATCTTATTTTCTGTAACGTTAACCACTCGGACTCTAAGACATTTATTTCTTTGACGCACTCACAATATAAGTTAAACGAGAAAAGAATCTGAACACGCTCTGAATGTATACGCTAATGTCTACTCCGTTCGAGCTCACACATCTCATTGGTTAATTTACCGTACTATTATGACATAACAATGAAGATTACGACATAAAAACTCACCAGACTGTGCTTCGATTGCAAATTAAAACTAGATAAATTACAACAAAAAAAAAAATAAGTATGCATCTCGACTCTTTAATGTCAATCCCTACGTATAGATCCGTCAGTTTTTTTAAGGTGTATGCTTGTAGACATATAACAGCCACATATACAATTTTTTTCCTGCTTGTTTGCGCATTGATGTCATTGGTTGATTCACCTACCCACCATGACGTAACAATGACATAACAATGAGGGTTACGCTTCAGAAGCCCTTAAGACACTGTGCCCGAACACCTTCCCGAACAGCTTGAGTTGTGTTGAGACTTTAAAATGAATTAGGATACTCGAATTATTAAAAATAGATTAGCTGATAAATGGTCTATTCTAGTCTTATACAGGCTCGAATCAAAAAGGCCCAAAACACAAAGTCGTAATCTGAGATACAAATCGCTTTCTTTACAAAATCACGCAGTCGCCTACTCTAGTTCTATACTAATGACAATGCAAGAGTACCTACAGATATTGTAGACTGCCAAATCATGTTGTAAGCGCCTCGAAAACGCGACGAATTAATCTGGCTTTGCAATGCCAACACAAGCCGACTTCTATTGATTGTGAAATCGTCTCCGGACAGTCATGCCCCGCCGTCGTGCCCACGCAATACTTTACCCGTTGGCCGTACCGAGAGCTTATTTTCCCGTCAAAGACGGCAAAAGGTTATTTGCCTAAGTGTTTTTAATCTGCAAAGTTTTTACAGACAGTGCTGCCGTAGTTTTAAGCTTCTATCTTGGACAAAGCCTGAAGCAATTACTGCATTATTTTTTCTCTTTTTCGTTCCTGAGTTCGTCTGCCCCTTCGCCCTTCTTTCTCTCTCACTCTCTCTCTCGCTCTCTCTCCTCTCTCTCTCTCTCTCTCTATATATATATATATATATATATGTACATTTCTTATATATCTATGTATTTTATAAACATGCATATTCATATATATATGTACATATTTATAAATATATGGAGATTTATACTATATATATATATATATACATACATACATACATACATATATATATATACATATACATATATATATATATATATATATATATATATATATATATATATATATAGTGTGTGTGTGTGTGTGTGTTAGTGTGTATATGAGTGTGTGTGGTGCAATGTCACAAATATTGGACAGAAAGTCGAAATTCGCAAACGATAGGTCCAGTGCAGGGCACCCATTCATATAGTACGGTCTACTGTTCGAACTCAAATATCATTGTACTGAATGCCTCTTTTCAAGGCAGCTAGACTAGTTTTACAAAGAGAATCGGTGGAACATGATCTGCCACGTAAGTATCTGCGACCTCTCTTAAACATATCTCATACATTTGCATGCTTTAATAAATCTCAGGCGATTTGGAAAAAAAAAAAATTCCATCAGTGTCAAAATGCACATTTTTTTATTGAGATTCCCAGAGTGTACGTTGGTCGGATACAAGGCTACGTTCATGGAGTATATAGTACTAATAAAGGTCTGTTTGTTGTGTTCGAGTCTCTCATGATGATAACTGTTCTTGGCCTGCGACTTGCGAGTGTCCTGTTCACCAAAATCAGCAGTAGCCATTACAAGTTCACTGATGGACAAAGATTTCCTTTGATATTTCCATTCCAACTGTGACTGTGCTAATCGATACTCTGTCTCACCGCTGGACCTTTCTTTTACTCTATTGATTGATATCTGTTAGTCTGAGTTTGTTTCCGGGTGAATTTGTCAGATTCCATGTCTCATGAGTTATATAATTCGAATTCGAGGATTTTAGAGGCAGGTTATCGACTTCAAGTGACACGGTAAGAAAACAATTTGACCTTAAACGCTGGATGCTCTTGTAATGAAAATATCTTTCTCACGGTAGACAGCAACACCCATCCTTCTAACGCAATCTGAATGTGATATCATTTTTTGTTTTGTTTCTCCAAGTGTAAAACATCGCAGAAACGATTACAGAAGGAGAGGCCCCCAACATAGAGACTAGCATGCTGAAATCACAATGGGAAGGGCAAATCTTATTTGTAAATGACGTCCAACATTCGCATCTCAAGTAAGAAAGACTTGTTATCTAATTGAATTCGGGCTACATCAATTAATTGTGTCAGATGATTGAAAATAATTATCAGAGAGGTCTGTTCTCTGGGAGAGTCCACGAATATTCGACCTGGTGCAATCAAGTCATTTTGATAAATACCTCAATTCGATCACGATTACATTCTGAAATAACCGACACATACAATATTAATGATTATAATTACTCTGTTGTCATGGACTTTAAAAGTGCGAATCAAAGGAAACAGATTCACTGCAAAAATAGATCATTATGAAAAGGAAAGCGTAATTATCTGGTGGCTGATTTGTTCCGTAGTTTTCCATGGTTTAAATGGACGGTGTTCCTGGCTTGATAAAAGAGCAATAATATCGAATGCTAATTTCTACATATGTTCATATCTATCTTTATCTGTACATATATCTTGGTTAATTTTATTCTCGTCTTATTTTTTTACTCGATTCAAAACTATCCATCTATCTATCTATCTATCTATCTATCTATCTATCTCTATTTATACATATTGTCTGATCACATCTATTAATCATAGCCTGTAAATATACATATCATATCTACTTTTAGTTGTTCTTATCTCCCAGCCTTTCTTCATTACTATCCACCTATTTTAGTCTGTATCATTTCATATATATATATATATATATATATATATATATATATATATATATATATATACAAACACATATATATATTCTTTCTTTCCTGGCTCCTCTCTCTCTCTCTCTCTCTCTCTCTCTCTCTCTCTCTCTCTCTCTCTCTCTCTCTCTCTCTCTCTCTCTCTCTCTCTCTGTGCCTGTCAATGTATTTGATGGTTTGGTAATTTAGACACGTCAGTTCCGATGTTGAGCTTTGTTTCGTCACAGTCCTCTACCTTGAAACAGTCATAAAACTGGCCGTTGCTGAAATCAGATTTGACAGGTGTGCATATATCCGTATCTCCTGACTGCTTAAGACATAGCAAAGTGGACACTACCAGATAAGAAAGAGACACTTGGTTTTGGAATACGTCAATTAATGGCAACAAGTCTCAAACTAAAGCCGCCGACAAAGTGGCTAGAGCATTTAAACTTGGGCTTGAATATTCCACCAGGAAATAAATAGAAGTTTGCAATTACAAATTGTATGTAAGATCAAAAGAATGAGATAAAGTGTTTTGCAGGGGTGTATAACTCTTGACAAGTTCCTTTCTCTGGCCCTGGTATATGAAATTGATAGTATTTAATAAGACAATGCCAAATGAAGAAAAATCAAACTACCAATAACAGCATTATAAAAGCAACAGAACTGGACAAAGCCATCCGACAGGAAGGGAGAGAAGATTAAAGATGATATACGACAGCAGTCATCGAAGAAATTTGCGTGGACGGTAAGGGTTTCGAAATTATTAACAGAACTCTCCATGCAAGAAAAAAGCAAATAACCAGTATATTTGAAGATGATGGAGTCCTAACAACGCGCAGGGACCAGATTGTCGAATGTGCCCAGAAATTCAACCAAAGCCCCTAATCTTACAAAGAATGAAAGCAGAAAAATGAACAAAATAATATCACCATCGACCTATGGTTAAGGCGTTGCTAAGAAGCCAAGCAGTCTATCCAACTCATACCACAAGCAAAGTTAAGTCGCTAAAGTTTGAAACACCGCAATCATAATGCTTTTTTAAGAGATCCCAAGAGAGCTCAATAACTTTTGGACAACAAGCCTACTCAACTTCATCTATAAACTTTTCACCCAAGTGATTAACAACCGGGATCACCCGGACGCTAGATAGAAACCAACCACAGGAACCAACTGGCTTCAGAAAAAGCTACTCAAGCATCAACTATCTCAATTCAGTAGACCTCCTGGAAGAAAAAGCAGCGAAATAAATAACACCAGTCGTTGTATCATTTATTGACGTTAAAAAAAGCCTTCAACGCAGTGGATATTGGAAAGTCATTGACGCAATAGTACGACAAGGTGTAGACTCCCGTATATGTCAGAGCACTGCAACATATCTACCAACACAGCAGTCCCTATATCAGGCTACATGAAGACTCTGAAAAAGAGTGGGACGAGGTGATACAAGCTCACCTAAAGTATTCACAGCCCCTCTTGAAATGATCTCCAAAACCTAGACTGGGAACACCTCGGGATGAAAATAGACGGCAACTACATAAGTAACCTTACATTTGCTGACAACATCGTTCTCTTTGCTAAGAACCTTCATTATCTCATAATAATGAACTAACATGTGCAGGATACAACAATCAAAGCTGGAAAATTTACCCCACTACATCTACCGAGGGAAAGAATTTTCTCAGAAGAAGAAGAAATCAAGCGAAGAGTCGCTCTTGGTTTCCGAACTTCTGTTTGGACAAGTTAGATATTTAAGAGCAAGAAAATTTTATCAATTCTGAAAAGAAGGGTATGTAATCAATACATACACCCGATAGTCTTTTATGGAGCTGAAACACGGAACCTAACCAAGAGACTGACCCTTAAATTAAAAACCTTTCAACGTGCACATGAAAGCATCATGCTCAACCTCACATTGAGGGATCACAGAAAAGCATATATCAGGGAAAATAAACAGGAGATCTAAATATACAAATGATCAAGAAAAACTCGAATGGCAATTGACTGGATATATTTGATAAAATGTCAGACAATTGCTTGACATCACGACTCACAACGTGGATCCCAAGAGATTGTATGTAGAATTGTGGCCGATAGATATTAAGATGGCGTGACGAGCTAGGCAAATTCAGAAGGAAGTGGCACTGCAATGCCCACGATAGAGAGGTCTGGTGAATCCTAGAGAGGGTATATGTCCAACAATTGACGCTGAAAGGATAAAGTTGCTGATGATTATGATGATATTTTCGTGTTTTGGTCGCTATATTCTCCGTTGTTCCTATTCTAAAAGCCGAAATTTAGCTTGACTTACGGGATGCATTGCTCAAAGACGTCACGACTGGTTCCTCTCCCTGCAATCCCTTTGAGCACTTCTTTCCTGATTCGTGCATAAAACTGTGCCATTTTACTGAACAAGGTGGATTCCACGACTACTTCAAGTTTGAAGGTCATGTTTTAAAATTCACCTAATCAATTAATGATCCCATGTTCAACACATGATTCAGGAAAGGACAATTCTAAGAGCTCGCTACGTATATATAACGTACACAAAGAAATATAAACACCGCATCTGAACTACTTTTCGTCATTCAAAAATACAATACAGAACCGAAAACGACCGAGGATTAAAATGAGTAGAAATCTGCCATAAAAAAACCGTGAAAAGTTGAAAATTTTTGCGAAATTAACCCCGAAATTAACCAATATATCAGACAAGGAATCAATATAACAAGACTAGAAACCATTACTTGACCAACAACTTATGACAGCGTCGATGATCGATTAGAAAATTCGAATCAATGAATAAGTTACGATAAACGAGCTAGGGCTCACTGGAGTGCCACCTTTGACATTTTTAAAAACGAGAAGAGATAAAAGACTCTGTTAAGCCATCAACTACGAATGAATATAATTATATTTCAGTCAGTTGCGGTTCTATGCCTAACACAAAAGAATGTTCGTTTTATCGTGATTCATTGAAACTCGGATCTATTTATGTCAGGGCTTTCATATCGCAATGGGTAACCTGCAATAGATATTCTTGCAATGGACAAGGGCATTTATCTTGCAATAGATAGCTATTATTCTTTACCACCTGTCGCATGTGATGGTTTAAAGATATCGTGTATCAAATCCGGGCTGAACGGAATATAGCCTGCATAAACAATTCAACGGTATGACAGAGGAGAAGAAGGAAATGTTCGATTTTTACTTTGATAAAAGAAACCAGTCTCTTAAGAGACAACTTTCAATGGAATATGGAAGCTGGTAAACAAGTCCCCGTTTCTATTGCATGCACCAGCTTTGTGATCCTTTCAAGTCTCATGCCTTTTAGAAACCAGGACTTTCTTCTTACACCTTTTTTTTTACCCTCCAATTATCAAGTCCACTAAAGGGATACGTCCACCCAAATCACACTGCTATGTATGGGTGGGTCGACAAATAAAGCTAGAGGGTTGAATATCTAAACATTTACTCCTCAAGTCTACCAAAAACATTTTTTTTTTCAATATCCCCCCACCCAAATAGGGCGTTCGTAATGTCACTTTCGGCTTAATTGGTCCCACAGTTGATTACCTCCTCTTCTGATCTTTAATTGATCACCCCAACATGATATGCTGTCAAAAGACGACGGAATGTTATCAATAGGCTGCAGAATTCATATGCGTAATTTGTCCACATAAAGAGTTTCTCTATTCTCTCTTCTCTTAGTGGGAATCGAACCCAGGTACATCTGCATGAGGGGTGGGGGCAGATGGGGCTAACCATTACCAAATTCAAAACTGTGAGGGGAAATCCATACGTTCTTAAAGGTTCAACGATAAAATGACTTTGGAGACAAGTTTCTAAAATTCCAAAGAAAATGCTCCGAATATTCAGTCCACATAAATAAAACTTTACTTTCATATTTAGAGAAATGTTTTTTTCTAGGTAGTGTGAAAACTTTCACGCATTCCCCAAAAAATGTCTTAAGTTATGGTGCTGAGTTTGTAGGCTGACATATATAGTCTATTGTTTATGTAGATGCATTTTACTTATCTGTAAAATGATATATTCTTCCTTTTTTTTTGTTTTTGTTTTACTTATCGATTTCTGCGATTCTTTTAAGCTCACATTCACCTAGAAAGTTCACGCATAACAAAGAATATATCCCGAAATAAAATGATGAAAATCTATAATTCCGCACCTATTCAGGCGAGTAATAGTTAAACTTGACCTCTCTGCAAATGTTGTTCTCTCTCTTTTATCTTCTTTCTCTTTTATATTATCTCTGTCTTTCTCGGTCTCTTTGTCTCTCTCCCTGTTTATCAAAAAAAAATTTATTTCCTGCTCTTTTTCTTTCACTCACTCTATTTCTCTCTCTCTCACACACACACACTCACTCTCTCACCCACTTTTTCTCTCACTAAATCGATTTTTATCTCTCATTCTATTTATCACTCACTCTATCTGACTATCTTTTTCACTTTATTTTCTTTCTGTCTCTCTCTCTCTCTCTCACCCTGCCTCTCAGTCTCTCTCACTATATATAACTATCTCTCTTACTCGCACATACAATTTTTTCTAAATGTATTTCTCTTACTCTATCTATTTCTCTCTCTCTCTCTCTCTCTCTCTCTCTCTTTCACACACTGCTTCTCCCCCTAAATCTATTCCTATCTCTCAGTCTATCTATCAATCACTATATCTCTTTCACTTTATCTTACTTTCTCTCTCACTCCCTCTCTTTCACTACCCCCTCTCCCCCTCTCTCTAGCTTTCTCTCTCCCCACTGTCTCTCTCTCTCTCTCTCTCTCTCTCTCTATATATATATATATATATATATATATATATATATATATATATATATATATATATATATATCTTACACACACATGCATTTTTTCTCATCTTTTTCTCTTTATCCATACATTTCTCTTAACGCACACTCTTTCTAACCTATTTTTCCCTCACTAACCTATTTCTATAACCCATTCCATTTATCTCTCACTTTATCTCACCCAATCTTTCTTCCAGGCCATCTTACACTCTCTCCTTCTCTCCCTCTCCATTTTTCTCTTTCTATTGGAAAAAAATATTCTTAAAATGAACATGTTTCTTGAGCTCCATTAAATCTCGTGAAGCATTTTGGCTCAAAAGAAAATGTTATTGTTTCGTTTGGTCTTAGCGTTCAACCGAAAGTAATTGTCGGGCAATATATGGAAGCACGCAAGCACAGATGATAAAGAGGAGATAATCAGAGGGACAAAATTTTTTTAAAAAAGTTTTGTGCTATAGAAATAAAAGAAAAATAAGCAAACACTAAGATGTCTGTTGCCTTTCTATTATTTATTTCTGCGAGGTTTATAGATTAGTTTATAGATAAAACTATACACAAAATCACACGCACACGTGTATGGACACGATCCACAAAAGTATAAGTGTGTGTATATATATATATATATATATATATATATATATATATATATATATATATATATATATATATATATATTGACTTCGTTCATATATCCATGCACGAAAATTTGCATATAATTTCCTCTTTCGACTTTGCAAATATGAATAATAGAAAATCAAACGGACATCTCACTCTCGGCTTTTTTACTTTCCAAAACTAGCGGATTAGTCAACGAATAGAAACCATCTTATAACCAAAGTCTTTTGACAACATGCGATGTTAGGAATGATCAATTAAAAACCCAAATTTGAAAAAAAACAAAACAACAAATACAAAAAACAAGCGTGAATGCAGGTGAAAACAAATTAGTAATCAATTCAACCCAAACTCAGATTGAGAATTGAACCCCCCACAAAAAAACTATACGTGGGAGAGGTTCAAAAAGCAAATGTATTATATTTTTTCTTGACATGATGTGATGAAGAATGAATGTTCGAAACTACAGCCTCTTATCACCATTGTACGCTTGATACATACATGCATACATACATACATACGTAGCTAGGCAGCAAACCAGATCAACGGCACCACTGTAGAAACCTATGTTGACAGTATTGGTGGGGATTTTGGTTGAATGTTTCTAATATATATATGCAGTTGAGTGTATTTCTTATATAAAGATATTACAACCCCATTGCAAATGGCAAACATATACGTTTATGTGCAGGTACTTATAAATAATATAAGATATAATACATAAATGTATTATTTTGAATTTTTCCATGGAATTTCAAAATTTAATACCTGTTCAAATCTCCATTTATTTTATTTGTGTTCTTATGGATAATGCAACCAAGTCCATGCGTGATGGGACGCATTTTAGTTCCTGGTACACGAGTGATGTGTAACTTTTTGGTCTATTTACATGAAAACCTGCATTCATATGCACACACAAATATACATAAGTATGTAGGTACAGGTGCGTAAGTTTATCTTTAAGGAAATCAATTAGACAAAACTATTCGTAGATAATCAAAAAATAAGTATATTTCTATGCACAAATGTAAATAGATATACGGAAAGTAACAAACACACACACATACATACAAAATTAACGCTCCCTCATTCAGGGTTGAGCACTTTTTAGGTATAGTAACTCGTTCATTGTAAGCTCATGCAATACTCATCCAACTTAGGAAAAGAGCACTTTCGTGGATGGAGAATTCATGCGCAGATGAATACATCACTTAAATTCAACCTTACCGACTGTCAAGTTCTGCGTACGGCCTCTGGGTCTGAAAGGAAGGTTTCAATCCTACCTCGTGGTACTGGATAGGATAATGGATAGTCTATAGCCACACTGAAGTGTTGTAATACAGCAGAACAGCTGTCTGGGGATGACACCATTATTTGATTATATATATATATATATATATAGGGAGAGAGAGA